>LT669788.1:1926947-2608322 GCA_900128785.1 Arabis alpina
CCTCAAAAAATGGTTTACGGGCGTCACAATTTTCCCAAAGATGATATACTCCCTTTGTTCCTAAAAGATAAATTTTTTACAAAAAAATTTTGTTCCAAAAAGATAGAGTTTTTACAGTTTTCTATGCACTTTTACAAATTTCAAAACAAATAATGAAATATTATTAGTTAAACTTTATTGAAAACTGTAAATCGTAGAAATCAATACGTTTTCTTAATAACCGTGCATTACCTTAAACATCTATTAATTAGGAACGGAGAGAGTATGTCTCTTGATGTTTTGATTATTTAATTTGTTGTTCAACGTTAAAAACTATTATATATATATGGATCAGGGAGAAGCATGTTCGATGTTTGATGGGTCAATAATTTAATTGTACAAGTTGACGCTGTAAACGGTTCTTCACCAAACTAATTATGGCATAATACAATATTTGAGAATAAGAGATAAATGTTATATTTATATATATAATTACACACTATTGGCTGACGTTTCATTCAGGACCGATAGTTAATAATTTTTGAATATATTTTTTAAAAAATGGAGCTATAAAACTGAATACCTCTAAAACTTAAAGCTAGCTAATTTCTAAACAAAAAATCCAGATCTAATGTTCACTAATATTCCATAATATCTATTTGCTTTGTATCTTTGGCTCTTTTGAGAGTTACTGATTCTTAGTCTTAGAGTTTATACAAGTTAAAATGGGCTTGAGTGTGTTCCATTTGTTGTAGTACTTGTGTATCTGATTCATGAAGAAGACTAGTTGACAAATTAGGTGACGCTTTCTAATGGTCCAGTGTGGATATAAATCGACGGAAAACTAATTAAAGTGGCTTAACGAAGTACAAGAACAGAAAAACCTAATATATATTAAGATGATTCATTAGGTAAAACATAATAGAGTACACAAGAAGAAACGCTTAACGAAACTAACTGAATCCCAGAAAAACAAGCATAACAATACCCAAACCCTGATTAGGAAATTAGGGTTTCTACAATACTTTAGAGCACCGGCGGTCCTAGTTCCAACCCAAGCATCCGCAGCAACCTCCGGCACGCTCCTCCGGATCCGGGTAGGTGGCCATGTCCGGGATCTCTTCCTCGCCGCCGCCAAAGCATCCACAGCAACCAGGGACAGGTTCCTCGTCCATCGGATCGGGGATGTCCTCCATATTGGGAATGTCTTCCTCCTCATTGCTGGGTTGGAAGCAAGTGAGGAAGGAGGAGAAGAAGGCACCAATTATTGACCTTGTTGGAGGAGCGTCCATTATTTGAAAATCTAGGGTTTGAGAGAGAGAATGGTTGAAGGGTATGGAGAAAAAATTTACTTTGGGACTAAAGGCCTACGACTGAGAAAGGTAGAAGCTAATATCTCTTTTCACCCAGCGCGTGTCAATCACCTCTCAATATCTCTTTTCACACTATCTAAATGATTCATCTTCACTCTGAGATTTATTAAGATGATTAAGATGATTCATCTTCAGTCTGTGGATTAAAAAATATCTATGAGATTTGAGATGAAGTTTTTGTTGTTTGAAATTAAAATCTTAATTGAACTGAGCTTTCTGTTTTTGTTTCAATGTTCTTTTTTTCTATATTAAAATCAATTGTACAAAACAACAAAATAGGAGACGATATAATTATAACTTTTTTTATAACATATACTTACTTATATCTAAGCAACCAAAAGTAATGATTGTCTTACCCACCCCATGCAGTGTGCAACGGTCCGATCCCTACTTTATCATAGTAAATCATACTCCCATTTCAAAAATAACCGATATATAATATACACAGAGAAATAATTTTAAAAACCTAGCTAAATCCCAATTCCAAAGTTAAATATGGAATCTCATTCAGTGGAAATCCGCTAAATACAAACATAGTTTTGTGGAAGTCCAGCTTAATAGAGTGAATTGGCATTAATTCAACACCTTTTGAGTGCAAGAATGGAGAAAGACTAGAAAAACATAGATGATTTCATGTACTGCATTAATTCACGATAAACACTTGGTCCTCTAGATTAAACCCTTTGTTGAGGTTTTTACTTGATCTTTATTTGTATGTTGTAACACATAACCATTCTATTTCTTTGTTTGGCACCCATCGATATACACTTGGTACTACTGTAAATTAAACCATTAATTTGTTAACTGCGCATGGCTTTATTCATATTTTGTAACCAAATAGTGTTTGGTTTGGTTAAATTAGTAAATACATATTCATATATTTTGTTTGTTTTCCAATTAATAATATACTCCAAGGTAGGCGAAAAAGAGACATGGCCATAGCCTGGGAATTTGGGAACAAAACTAGGGAATTATTATTTACCAACTGTCAAACACTCATAATAGCTTATCACACACCCACGCACAATATGTTACTCCCTCCGTTGCAAATTACTTGTCGTTCTAGGTGTTTTCACACAAATTAAGAAAACAATTAAATTTTCTGTTTTACCCTTAATTAAGACATTATTTTGTTTGATAAAAATAATTATTAAGCTGAAAGTTAAGGGTAAAAAATGGAAAAGTAGTAATAAATTTGCATTGAAAATGTAAAACGACAACTAATTTGATACAAAACAAAAAGCGTAGAATGACAACTAATATCCAACAGAGGGAGTAGACATAGTCCTTAATATCACTCTTTTTATATATATCGAAAAAGCTGAAAATCACTAAAAGTTAGTACCTTTATGAAAAATATCTGCATATTGATAGCTGAAGTAGATATTTCTTCCTCTTTTATGTAAACAGGCCTGTATGTAAATATGAGAAAACAAAAAATGGAAAATAGACCCAAAAACACAAATCAAATTTGATCTTTGTGTGGTAGAATGTTGAGAATTGTGGCCTTGTAATGTATGAATACACATGGTCCTCACACATTCTTATCTCACACAAGTTAATACGTAGCACATATATACCTTTGGAAAATATAGGTCATTAATTTTTACATGTTGCACATCACATTCGAATTTAGACCTACATACACATACATACATACATACATACATACATACATATATGTATGTGTGTACTTAGTAATTAATACATAAGGCTTACAAGTTTATATCATTTATATGAATTTTTTATTTTATACAAATTAGATATTACACACCAATTTCCGTCGACTGTGACCCAAAAACGTGGTCATCGTACCTAGGATTTAAAGAGGAGGGTGTAGACAAGGCAAAGAACGAAAGAAGGGCTTGAGATGTTTTTGCTTCTGAATTTTTAATGGATGTGACTTGTCCATTCATCATTTCCATGTTTTTCTTCTATTTTGGTTTTGGAATTTATGGTGATATTATTCTACTTTTTTGGATTTTGATGCCACTCATGTCTCCTCTCAATTCTCCTAGGGTGAATGCGCATTCCCAATATCTTATTGGTCAATTAATTCTAAAAAATATCTTAGACGAAAATAAGATACTAACCGTTAGTATTGATTAAAAACTATACTTTTTACTGGATATAAACATTGTGGTAATATTTCATGTAACAAATTTAAGCTCCGAGAGCACTGGAGAAGACTAAGAGCAGAGTTTATATATTTTGATAAGAATAAGTGGTAATGATTATATATTTTGATTAACACATTGATGGGTGTTAATTGTGTTTTTTTCTTCGGTGAAAAACATTGTTCAATTTTATCTGTTTTGGTATGGATTTGGTATGTAGATAGAGTTTGTATGCTATTTTGTGTAATGGACTTAATTAAGTTAAATATGTGAATACATTTGTGATGGAAACATGTAATAATTTGAACATCTCATTTTCTTTTTGTGTGTTTGTCTATCTTCTTTTTGCTATAAATGTCTACTAATTAATTAGAATGTAGTGAGTATTTGAACATAAAATAAAGTTTCTCATAGCATAGTTACGAGCTCGATATAATTAGAATGTAACTATAAAATTGGAAATGATTCACTTTGTTGGTAACTTGGTATATTGATTTGTTGGTTACTTAAGTTATAATTGGCTTTGGTTGGAGGAAATAAAATAAAGGAAAGGAACCCATAGGGAAGAGAGGTGAGCAATGCCATGTGCATCTCCATGGGTCTCTTCATTTCATTACCTTTGCTTATCATTTCATTTTCCCATTCAATTAATTAGGAATACTAACTTTTATACCAACCAAATTTAATAGGATCATTACTTATCATAAATTATACACAAACAACCTCTTTGTATGTTATAACGAGAAAAGAGAGAGAAGAAAACAACTCTATATACTCCCATCAAAGAAATTGTACATGTCACTTTCAGAGAGAAATTATTACAAGTTATGTACGCAAAGCTGTCACATGTTACATGTATAGGTTTTCGATATTTCATAGACTTATATGATCGAAAAATAAGCATTTCCAATTAAAAAGTATAGATGTGTATATCGCCGATCCACACTATAAATATATAGTATAGGACCCCTTCTGGATGATGGAATTTTAGTATTATAATGGAGCTATCATATATGTCTCTTGATGTTCTGATTATTTAATTTGTTGTTCAACGTTAAAAACTATTAAGAGTGTAGTATTCAATTCATAAACAGTATATATAACGGATTATGGAGATACAGATATAGGTAAAAATAAAGAAAATTGAGAATGTAAGTATTGATTAAAATGGGGAAGCACATGGAGAAGAAGTTGAATCCCAAACGAACAAATCAAAGTTTCAAGAATGTATCGCATTTCAACGTACATGCATGCATATATGATAGTATATATATAGAAAAAAGGTCTATAAATGTATGTGCAAACACAAACCGTGAATTATTCATTTAGTAACAAAATAGGAGAGGATATAATTATAACTTTTTTATAACATATTCCAGTACCCCCTTAGAGCCATTGGTACTAGAAATTCAACATATTTGGCCATTTTGTTAATTCATTCAGAAGTTTTAGAAACTAAATAACCATTGTATCTATAAGTCTGAAAACAACTGCTAGTAATGTATACATGCGATTTCCAAAATGTACAACATTTGACAACAATCCGTAATCGACATATCTTAAGGGTGTCATTAGAGAAAACTGATTTGCCCTTTGGTATATTTCCTTTGGTTTGTTCACTACAAGAAAAATTGGACATTCTTAGCACACGATAAACGCTATAATAGGTGTTTAATAGCGTTTTTGTAAACGCTATGTCTGCCCCAACTTTTTTCGGTATGCTATTATATGTCGTTTTATCGTAGCGTTAATTGAATGCTTTATCGTGTCGTTTTATAGCTCATGATATTTGTTGTCATATAATTTGTTGTAGCATTTGTATGGTTGTTGTATTAGATTAAACTATAGCTCTTGATTTATGCTGTGATACATTGTTTGTAGCATTTTTTATACATATTATTTCCATTTTTTGTCAAATATAATGTAATTAAAAATACACAATTATAAATAAAATATAAATAATTAAATTTGAATTTTATTCACTTGTTATTTACTACAAAATGAAATCTGAAAATATACATAAAACGTTATACACATATCGAAATTTCTAAAATTCGAATGGCCTAATCAGCTAATGTAAAGACATCATCCAAAATATCTGAAAATTTCCATTTCCTGGATCCTTAATTCCTTATCAGCTGCTCTTCTAGGTACGACCTGCTCCATTAGCCGGCTTCTTAGCTACAGAGAGAGCCTATCACCACAAAAATCTGTAATCAATGGTCTGAAATCTTACAACTAACTAGAAAACAATCACATGATCGGTTAAAAGAGTTGATCAGTAACTTACAAGCTCTAGTGCTTTGTGGAGCATAAGTGTTGTTAAGTCGTCTTGTTTCATTTTTCTTGATAATGTTCTCGACCAACTGGGACGAAGTATCTTTCAGCCAAAAATAACATCATTCAAGACTTCAAGTTAGTATCGAGAAAAATTGAATCCAGTTTATGAGATCTCAAAAAGGCCAGGACTAAAATCGATCCCAAACACATATTACAGATCGAAATCAAATAAACGAATTAACTTTAGAAACATTGACAAAACCCATAACTCGAGAGGGAAAGATAGATGAGAAAACTAAAAGATTGACATAGCAATTCACAGAATGAGACAAACTATACAAACTAAAAGAACAATCGCTTGTGAATATGAGAATAAGAGAGAAAAATGAGTACGAACCATGTTTGTAGAGAATGCGTTTGGATTCCTCCGCAGCTAAGAAAAGCTAGTTCTCTCTACAGTCAACCGATTTCTTCTGTAGGACTGTCCAAATTCACAAATCAATGAAACTCAAATCATCTCCAGAGCAAAGAAAGGAACACAACTCGAGAGGGAAAGATAGATGAGAAAACCTCTTTAAAAGTATCTTTGAAGGAGATCTTGTGATTGTCCTTCTCCGTGTCGACAAGCACACCATCGCAATCGAAGAGAAGAGCAAAGAGGAGAGTCGCCTAAGAAGATAAAACAGAGCAGAGTAGGTGATTTCGCCGGAGCATATGAACCAGAGTCGCCGGAGAAGGAGAAGCAGAGAAGATGATTTAGGGGCTGCTTGGCAACAGTCTTTTAAGACTTTAAAAATTTTAACAGCTTTTAAAGCATGTTTTTTGCCAAGCATGATTTAAGGGTTTTATTAATTTTTAAGACTTAAAAGCTTGTCTTTAACTTTTTGTTCATGTTATACTCATTTTTTTTAAAGCCTCCGTAACCAAGCTTTAACAATTGCAAATGAGTTTATTTATTATTTTTCTATTTTTCCAAAATTATCAAAAGCTCTTTATAGATTTATATATAATTTAAAACAAAAATGTTTTGATTGATTAATTACTATCTTTTTTTTTCTATTCTTTTGAGATCCATTTTTATATAAATGAAAAAATATCAAAAGTCTATAAAAGTTAATGAAAACTACAACTTTTTGCAAAATGAATAAAAACCACTACAAGACCTCGATTTGCTTGAAAAAATCTTCGGAGACACTATTATTGGAACTGATGACGGTTGATAATAGTTCTTACAGATATGTGCCGGCGCGAGATTATTCATTATGTCAACGTTGTTGAACCTGATTTGAGTTGGAAACACTTAAAACATCGTTTAGATTATTTGAAACGTTAATAATGCATTTATATGAAAGATTTAGAAGCTCTAGAATTCTATCATAATGTTTTTCAATTTGTTTCACTTCTTAATGAAGGTTTTGGTTTTTAAACCAAAACATGAAATAATATAATAAATTAAATTTTTTATTCTAAATTTTTTATAAGTTTTTATTAATAAGTGAAAAAAGTATTTATTAAAATAACAGTCAAAGATTCTATATTACCAAACAGTCTTTTATTTACAGCCAAAATCTCTACAGCCTAAAGTTACAGCATTAACAGTCAAAAAATTTACAGCCAAAAGCCTACAACAAAAGTCTAAATTTAAGTCATTACCAAGCGCCCCCTTAATCAATTTTGATTTGCGGCATTTGCCCAGGAATCGCGACTTAGCAGCCTAGACGGCGAACAATTAGGGGTTTTGTTTGATGATGAGAGATGGTGTTAAAAGTAGATCTGACGGTTCATATTGATTGCGATTATCTGATCTGATGGTTTATAATATCACGGCAACACATGCCATGGATCGGTGACGTGGCAGATGAATATTTGTAAAGATTTTTTTTAAGAATGTGGCAGTTAAAAAATACTTGATCGATGGTGGTCATTGGTAACAAGTAATTTGAAGGGTTGAAACTTGAAACAAATAATAAAACATAATTGTCAACTTGATTTCTTAATCATTTTCAAGAGATTTTTTTACAAAATCATATCAATCTCTAAGAACTAAAAAACTCATATTGTGATACCCTAAACCCTAACTCAAAACCTCACAAATTTCTACTTCTTGGTATGAAAAAATAACTTTAAATCTGGAATACAAAATTTATGTCTCTATCATATATACAAATTTATGTATCATGATTCTTTAACCCTATATGGACTATGGAGTACTCACTAACATCTCATTCTTCGTTTGTATTTTTGTAACATTTTATGTTTCTAATATGAAACAAGAGTTTATTATAATTTCCGTTTGTTATATATATTTTTCAATGTGAATCCCTAAACCCTAAATCACACTTTGTTTATCAATAAGAATCTAAAACCCTATATCAAAAGTTATTCTTAGTATGATGAACAATTTTTGTTTTTGTATTTTCTTTTCTTAATTGGCAAATTATGAAAATTATCTTACAAGTGTGAATCCCTATACCCTAAACTAAACCCTACACTCATTTATCATAAATTTATGATACCCTAAACTCTAAATACGTTGCTAAAGAAATTCAAAAGCCCATTTCATTAACATAAGGATATTTTTAATATATAATCAATTCAAAATCATTACATTATACAATACTTTGAAACATTAACAAGAACGAATAAAATATAACAAGAAAAAATACATAGTAACATAGCAAATCATTAGTCATGGCCAAATTTACGAGTCCCCTGATTTACAAATTTCCAATCATTCCTTTAACACTAAGAAGCACTACCCATTGATGAGTTGCCACTCGTGAGATACTTCCTTGATCTTCTTCTATTTACAATCAGCTTGAGACTTTCATGCTTATTGTTCATAATCGTTGTGCTTTGTGGTGACAATGACCTTCTCTGCAACAAGATGAACATAGTAAAACCCGATTCCAAATTGACCAATCATGCTCACATCAGCTCCAGCTTGGAGTGTTGGTTCCAGACCTCGCAATGATTCCCAAATTGTTCACCAAATATGCTTTGGTCATGCTGATCCCATTGTGAATAATAGAGAGTGTCTTGTTGGTCTTGTCTGGGACCAACCTGATGAAGAGTTTGGACTGTCCATCAAGCTTGCTCTTGTCGGTCAAGCTCTGGAATCAAATCTTATCAAGAGCCTGCAAAACAAAAAAACTCATGTGTATAAGGATAATCAGAATTTTTCCTTGTTAAACCATTGACAAGAACAATTTCTACAGAATGCAATCTACCATAAACTACAACTCTCATGAGGTTAATTAATCATCAATCTACCATAAACTATAATCCTCACAATAATCTCAAGGTTAAGTCGAACATCGCTCCCAAGTCCCAATTCAACTACCTAAACTCAGAGGTCACATAACTACAACATATGGGATACGAATTTATCCAAAAGGATAGAGAGACGAAGAATCATTGGTGGGAACAATCCATGAAGGATATGCTTACTAAGGTCAGCTGGTTGGTTCCCTTCCAATCCTTGTTCAATCATTCTCTAACACATACACAAATCGTAGACCAAAAATCATCTAAATCGTATATCCCATCAAGCTAAATCTATGAAAACACAATTTCAGAATATGAGATCCCCATTCGAAAAAACGCAAATCAAATTGAAGAATTGAGCACATAAGAAACAGAGGGTAAGAATCAAAATCAATCCTTTGGTTAAAGTTTTTGACAATCCAGATTTTTTTTCAAATCTAAGGTTCATAAACCCAAAACCATTTTGGAAGAGACATTACCCAGAAGGAGAGGGATACGAAGTCGAAGAGAGAAGAGAGAAGAGAGAAGAGAGATACCAAAAATCAAAAAATTCATTTATTTTTATTTTTGGGTAAGGGTTGAGCGGTAAAAGTGGAATATTTACTAAATAGTGGCGGTCTAAAGAGATTTCAGCTTCCCCCTTTGCTATGATATGACTTAGCGGGTTTTTTAATGCTATGATATAGTCACCAAATTTTGAGTACCATCTTCGATAACATTTGTAAAAACCGTGCTATCATAATGTGCTATTAATGCACACTTTTTTTGTTTGGCCTTGCTCATTGGACTTCTTGATATGCCATTTACACCACTGTGATTTCCCAGAAGGACACTCCTTGTTACAGAACTTGCACACATACTTCTTTTCTTTGCTCTTGTCCACATACAAGCTTTGTAAATTCCACACTACATTTGAGAGATTTGTGTTGCTTGTTTTTTACCTCTACATGGTGAGATAGGTAGAACATCCACTAAGTTTATGTTCTTAAGAACTTGTTAAGAGTCTACCAATGGAGGTAGCAAATTTAACAAAAAGTATGAGAGATTTTTAGATTAATTTAGTAATAAAAAATGTTTTTAACCCCTTAAGCAAGCCCACCATTAAGAAATGATCAAATATACTCCTAAAAACCGTGAATTTTTCAACAATAAGCTTCACCAAGTATCATTTACCTTAGCTACCTAAGTTTAATGAAAGTTGCTCGAGTTAAACCTCAAAATTGTGTGCATGTTTGCAAGAAAAAACTCCATCTTTTATGAAGGCCTATTAGAATATTTATTTGTCGCCAGTGCTAATGTAGATATAGGAGAAACTTGTTTGGTATATCAGTGAAACAAAAAAAAAGGGTTACCATCAAACTCCAGTGTTTAATATAAGTTTTTTGCATTGATTAGTTGAGAGTCTTGATTTTACAGAAGTCACCTTATTGTGTCAAGAACCGGTGTTGCAATGATGTGTAATCAGCTATTTCCTTTTGCCTAATGCATGTAGAATAAGATGGAGACTTTGACCGTTACCATTTGTTTAAGTCATCTCAACTGTAGAAACTATGCATTTAACCGGTACTGTGATGACATGCTAAGAGCATGATTATTAGTGATATTGTTTTTGAGTATCATTAACGTTATTTAGTATTAATTGTGTTAGTTGAGACTAAATATGATACTTCTTTTAATGTTTATTAGTGATATTTAAAATTCATAAGAAAAAAAAACTAATTTATGTTTACAAATAATAAAAAAAAAATCGAAGAATAATCAAATTACTATAGATAAATATAAAAGATTTTATAAAACACAAATTTATTATGGTTCATAACCTCGCAAACATAAATTACAAATCGTAAAAATGTTTTCTTCGACCAATTCCACGACGACACATATCCATTTTCACGAGTATCAATAAACTGAAACATATGAGCTTGAAATAAAATCCAACAATTATTATTTAATTCAATTAGCCCACTGATACTCCCATAATATCACCAATAATAATGCTCAAACATTTATCCATCTAATGTGCTATATTCTGGTCCACCAGTCCAATCTCAAAGTATTTTGCTGATTTTTTGTCATTAATCTATGTTTTCATAAAGTAATGGTGTGCAAATAACTCTAAACGAGCCTTAATTCTCATCACCTTATTGTTTTTATTTTGTTATATGACAAAATAACAAAATAGAAACAATATGCTACAATGTAAATAACAATATGCTTCCATTGTTATTTAAAATATGACAATGGAAACAATAGTTACGAGTCAATAGACAATTTATATGACATAGAAGTGTTGTATATTGCTTGCCGGAGAAATATGAAAGAGTTAAAGGCAGAGATTCAATGTCTTCGATGTTATTAACATTTCAGAAGATGCGCTTTTATAAACTTGTCAAAGTAAAAAGACCTTGTAAATAACAATATGCTTCCATTGTCACTCTTGTTTAAATGAAACAAGAGTGAATAACAAATGAGGCTGAATATTTTTTTTTTATCAAAAGAGAAATCTGAATATTAAATGATTTAATTATGAGATTCGGATTTATCTATGAAACGGTTCTGTGAGATGCCACAATCACAACCAATATAATGAGCCGTGGAAAGCCAACTCAAAAAGAATTTGGTTGATGTGCATTTCATTGATCTTGTAGTTTGGATGATTGACATCTAGTAGAAACCAAAAAGGTCGTTTCCGAATGATATGTCAAAGAAAATTACGCAGTGAACCTATTCAAAATAGGGTTCTTTCTAGATTAAAACAAGAAAAAAACTAAACTAGCAGTAATAAGCTCCATTGAACAGAAAACGCACATCAAGCAAACAAATCTGAACATCTAATGCATGCTCATCAAGATGGGGTAGTATGAAAGAATCTCAATCCTCTGGGAAATTGTCGTTCCAAATATAGGAAAGGTACAAAAATCTAACCAGCAACATATTACCCAAAAAAACCCACCAAACTTCAACAAAATGAAACCATCCTTAACCACATGTAGACTTTTCCATACTATGGCTTGAACTAAGTCTTGACGCAAAGTAACAAAACTTTCAAGATAAGCAAAGGAAAGTGACAACATAATCATATATCCAACAATAACTGGTTCTTGGCCAAGTGAGTATCTTGAAAGAAGCTTCATAGCTACATCCATACGTGGGAAAACAAGTAGGAGTCTGAAGGCAAGTTTTCCCATAATATATGGAAACATAATGAAGAAGAATGAGACATAAAAGATGATGGCAAGAACATGTTGAGATTAGAGAAATGAAAAAACTTGTTAACATGTACCACATAATAGAAGATATTCAAATTCGGATAGCTAAGATAGAAGAATATGATACACTTATGGAACAATTTTTCATATTTGTTTATATCTCATGTGTTTGAACCAATTGTAGTATCCATTCACCTTTTTTCATAGAAATGAGGGTGGTAGTAGTTCCTATTTAGGATTTGCCTGAATATTATAGTGGCTCAAAAATCGAAACGCTAGCTTACATTTAAGATAACCTGAATATATGAAGGATAAGATGTCTGGTTGGTTTGCTAGAACCTTTTTCTTGGGAGAAAATGAAATATAACCATGTCAGTCTATGCCAGTGTTCTAAAACGCGGCCTACGCGGGTGCCCAGGCGGCGTCTAGGCGCTATGCGGATGCCCGGCGCCACGATTTTATATTATACGGTGATTTATGCGGTTTTTAAAAATGCGGATGTTTATGCGGTTTAGGCGGACGTTTACGCGGTCTAGGCGGACGTTTACGCGGCATACGCAGATATTAGGCGGCCATATAGAAAAATAAAGATTTTTTTTTTTTTTTTTAATATATTGTAAACTAAATTTTTTTCATAAGTAATATTTATTTATTTTTAGTTTATAACTATTAAACATATTAGTTAAATTTATTTCAAAAATAGTTTAGAAATTATATATTTATAAATTTCTATATATTTTATGACTATGCTTTTTAAATTTATATTTTGAGATTTATGTATATTAAAAATTATATTTTTTTTACCTAAAATTTTATTTAGTTTTATATCTAAGACTATATTTAAACTCTTTCATTTCTAAATATACGATATATTCATTTTAATAGAGATATACACCTAAAATATAATTATCCGCCTACGCCCCGCCTATACTTCCGCGTATACAGTTAGGCGTTAGGCCCTCCTTAGCCGCGTAGGAAGCGCCTAGCGCATTTTAGAACACTGGTCTATGCAATAATATATTTTAAGCTTATAGAAACATAAATGTTTCGGCCACTTCTAGCAAAAAATGCTTCAAATTATGGTTTTGGAGTTACGTTGTTGTAATACAAGTTAGAAGTGGCCAAAACATCTCAGATGCTTCAAATTAAAAACAAAACATCCCAACTTTTCAATACAAGTTTGAAGTATCACAACTCTTGAAAAGAATCGATGAAGATAACTGTTCGTGATACCTTTTCACGAGACTATTAGTCCAAATCGATCTTGACCCTCCAATAACTTAAAAGAAGAGATATTAACCGTTAGTTTTTTTTTCTCTGTTCAAAACGTTGATCACATCATCAACATGATAACTATTCTTAAAACAGATCTCACCATCCATTTGCAAAATAAAATTTAATATCAACCATTGGATCAGATTTTTTTTCAAAAAAGTGAGTTTGTTGTTATATATATAGATATCCTTTAGAGGAAATTTGGAGAAATACCCTCCTTGAGTTTAAAATTTTGAAACATACCTTCTTTGATTTTGTTTTTGAAAACTACACTTTTGAAATATAAATTTAATAAAATTGTCCTCTAGATAGAGAAAAATTGTATTTAACAATAGAAAAAAAAATTGACAAATGTTTTTTTAACAAATACTCAAATAGTTTCTTAAATAATTCTTTTTAAACAAATTATCCAATTATTCTTATAATCTAAACAAATAATGTTTTTATCTACATTAAAAAAATTGAACCAATCAAACTAATAATAAACTAAATGGTAACTTTTATTAATTTTTTTTGAAAAACTCATATTATATATAAACGTAATTTTGAAAACATCTATCGTCTAATGAGATTACCAAAATTATAGGACGACATGCTTTTGGTAACAAAATGAAACACTTAAATTAGGATAATATTAAGGACACTTTTTACTTTTTTTTTTTTATCTTAGAGATAATAAAATGTGAATATATATTACAAGATATTACAACGCATTTGTCCATAAATTATGTTCCTTCTAGTCTCATGTTCAGAGGGGTGTTCTTGGGTGGCGTGGGTCATTGATCATATTGTGCTCACCTGATATCGACAACAAGAGCCATTGCACACAATGAATTTAGACTGATAAATCAATAATGTAGCTGACTATCACATGAAGATATGCAGATTGTTTTGTTGTAGACATCACTTTTTCTCTCAACCAACAAATCTTTTGGCAACAACACAAACTTGTTTGAGTAACTGGCTAGCTAGAGTTCAACCTTGAGAGTGAATCAGGAAAGAATCCAAATCATAGGCCTTATACAACTGCTCATAAACCTCCCAATTCAGCTTATGAGAAAGACAATGTAGCTTCTATTGTTCTTACTGGTGTGAGGTTTTTCACGGTGTATGGTCCATGGGGAAGACTATACTCCAGCCTGTACTTTACATTCACTCGACACATACGTATCACATGATATACTGTGTACCAGTTTAATTCATATTGCTGGTAAGGGTATTTTTGAAATTAAAAAAATGCGAACAGTAGCTCAAATAGTGGATGGTCAGATTTCTAAATATCAGTATAGAATGCAAATCCTTGTTGTATTCTTTTGTAATGACAATATGAAATTTAACAATTAGCACCTCTTGAAGCTGAACTTCAGGCACTTTTGATGTAATTATATGAGCTTTTCTCTCAAAAGTTGAAGTAACTATGACGGCTACCAACAAATAGCAGTAACATCAACTGCTGCTTTGACCAAAAGCTTCGACAATGCCTTGAAACTTAATCTGAGAAAACGGGTTAGCAACTTAGCATTTCCCTACCACTGATACTTCCTTGAGTATACCTTAAAGTCCTAAACCATGCCTCAAGAACTGCAAAGATGAGACCTCTGCCAACTTTACCAGGTGTATTATTTCACTACCGACAAAGATGACTCAGACGTCAATAGTATTAATGGTATATGATCCATCAATTCCCCCGTATTGAAGACCCATTGAACAGGTCTCTTGGTGACAACTTAGTCATAGTACCATATGTAGTTAACCTTTTCCCATACATTATACAGTACAAAGAAACCCATTGAAATGTTGTTCACCCATTTACTTTGTGTTGAGGATTCAACTAGATTTGAGCTCACAAACCTACGCGGAATCGATCGCAAAGCTCTAAGAACTTATCAACAACAAGAATCACAGATTCTAACTAAGCTCAATAAGCGATAAAGAACACATGCAAGTTTTACCCGGAGCTTCGCCTTCTAGATGAAGTACTACTGCTCCGGAGCCGACTTCGAATCAGCAATCCACTAGATCACAAAGTTACAAGCTCTCGTTTCTTGCTTGAGTAGCTAACGGAAGAGAAAGAAGAAGAAGTCAACGACGACTTCAACGGCCTAACAATTTGATCTTCTTATAGGCTAAGATCGACCAAACCGGCCTTAACCGAACCACGATACAATCCCATCCCACAAACCGGAACTAATAAGATTGTATCGAGTCCTGCTAATTCTACTAGAGTCTTTACAACACTTAGACTCTAGCTACTACAATCAGAGCTAAAACACACTCCTTACAATCTCCACCTTGTTTTGTTCTGCATTGTACTGCCTTCTTTACTTCCTTTCAATATCTTCTTGTGATCTCTCCTGTGGATTCTCCTGTATTCTACTACCATCGGCATACAAGCCTTGAGGCTTATCTAGTTCCTCAGAACCTTGAGTAACTCCAGTGCATTATTAAACTTACTAACTGGAATTACTTTTGTCAACATGTCTGCTGGATTTTGGCTTGTGTGTATCTTGTGCACCTCCACTTCCTTTGATGCAATTATGTCTCTGATGAAGTTATACTTCGTTGCTATGTGCTTCGTACGTTCATGGAATACATTGTTTCTTGCCAAAGACAATGCACTCTGTGAATCACACCATATACAAGTAGCATCTTGCTTAAAACCAAAATCCTCCAACAACCCTCTTAACCATATAGCCTCCTTTACTGCTTCAGTGAGAGCTATATATTCAGCCTCTGTTGTGGACAGAGCAACAACTGGTTGAAGACTGGACTTCCAGCTAACCGCATTTCCTCCTATAGTGAACACATAACCTGTAATAGACCTCCTTCTGTCTATATCAGCTGCAAAATCTGAGTCGCAGAAACCTTGTACATTCACTTTATCAGACTTGGTGAACACAATCTTCAAGTCCAAAGATCCTTTGATGTTACAAGCTCCGGAGCCGACTTCGAATCAGCAATCCACTAGATCACAAAGTTACAAGCTCTCGTTTCTTGCTTGAGTAGCTAACGGAAGAGAAAGAAGAAGAAGTCAACGACGACTTCAACGGCCTAACAATTTGATCTTCTTATAGGCTAAGATCGACCAAACCGGCCTTAACCGAACCACGATACAATCCCATCCCACAAACCGGAACTAATAAGATTGTACCGAGTCCTGCTAATTCTACTAGAGTCTTTACAACACTTAGACTCTAGCTACTACAATCAGAGCTAAAACACACTCCTTACACTTTGCTCCACAGGATTCCCAACCTTATCGAGTTAGATACAGATTCAGCACTAGTTACTGCGAGTCTACTACAAAAAGGCGGTTTGAGTTTTAAAACCAATAAAGATCTGCAAATCGTTTGTAGGATGACCATTTCTTACTGTTGAACTTTACTTATGCATATAGTGGAGGGTAATAATAAAAAAACAATGTTGTGGAACCACCAGCAAGTATAGAGAGGTAAGTATAAACCAACCAACAAGACAATACCATGTCTGATATTGATTAATTTTTTGGTAAACTGTCTGATACTGATTCCATCGTGCTTTCACAACCAACTACCATAAATATTAAGCTACTCTGTTCTTGGCTCTGTGCCTCATAGGTAACTCTTATCGTATGATAAATCAATAGAGTCGCCAATTTTCAAGCTTCTAACTCATATAATTTAGATGCAGACATTGCAAATGAAGTATCAGCGAACACATAGTATTTAGTTACAAGTCTCAAAGGCGCTACATCACATAATAGTCATCATCGATACTTGTTTTGTTGTACTCTCACTGATGCTCTGCTTTGGATGGTCCACATAATAACAGCTCAAGAGTTCGCAAAACGGACATACTTCACCAAACCGGGAAAGGCCTAGCTAGATGATGCTCTAGGTTCCTCGCAGCTTCCTTCTCCCTTTAGGTACCGTATCCGGAAAAGAAACCCTTTGTCTTGGCCTCGGACTTTGAAATCCCTATAATCAAAGGTGTCGCCTGAAGCCATCGTAGAGAAAGTCAGAAGTGGGGATTCTTTCAAGTGATCAACCATGGTCTTCCTCTTAGCGTTCTTGAATAGAGATTTTTGGTTCCGTATTTTCCCTCAGAGATGGTTTGATCGAATCCTACTACGAAAAGCATGTAAACACCACAAAGATCCTTATGAAGATGGATTGCTTGAAGGGTTTGAAGCTATGTTCGGCAACTATCACCCTCCCAGTCCACAACTTGACCTAACTTTGGGAACAAGTAAGCATTCCGACAACTCTTTCCTCACCACCAAATCGGTGGTCTTCAAATTCTTCTGAGTCCTTAGACCGCATGATATAGGCATCTCGGCATATGCATTGATCTGATTGCTTTAAAGAGCGATGGATTACTTATGTTCCTTTGGTTTCAGGAAACGATGGTGATCGTGGGAAGGATCATACTTAGTCGCGTGAAGACTCGTGGTTGGATCGATGGGTGGTGTAGTCCGGAATTACTTAGGATCGATATATGTTGTAATAGCATAATGCAAACTCTCAATGTTATCGAATCTTATGATAGTAATTAATAAAGATCTCGTTTATTACTTATTTTCTATCTCTTTCTAAAGTTCTTGGATAGATTAAGCGGAATCAAACCACCGAACCTCGAAAAAGAACTTGTTTAAGGAATGAACCTAAAAATTTGACTAAGTAATACGAAATCCTTTGTGATCCGGTTGGGAACGTCCATCGCGGACTTAGTGTCCGAGTTGGGGTGTTTCAAAGATACTCACTCCGCACCCAGGCTTTGCAGACGATGTCATACCAAATAGCTAAGGGGTGAGAACGGTCTACATGAATCTCCTCTTTGGCCTCATCGAGACGCTGAGGAAGTCTCCTCCTCAGATCTTGTCCGTGACTGAACTCAACAATGCTCAAAGCGAATTGGATGATCTGACGGAAGCAAGCTTCAAGCTCGACATGTTGAAGACAAAGCTTGTGGAGGTTTCCTTGGAGAGGAAGAAAGTGTTGGAACTTGTTTTTGACAAAAAGTTTCAAACAATTACTCGGTAGGTAGATTTTTGTGGTGAAGACGTTCATCGGAATGACCGGTTTTTGGGCACGTTAGAATCGTCGCCATGGTGTATTTAGTTGTCAAAATCACAGTTGATTTGAGTGAGAAATGAATGTTGAATGAATATATTTTGTTGTATTAAAGCGAAGAGATACTCGGACCGAACTCGATTTTAAGATTTAATAAATGAGATCATCCATAAGATTAAATCTTTTGTTGATTAAAGTCAACTAATAAAATATCCCTCCGAGGTCTCAATCTCTGAGTTCATATCTCTTAATGGTCAGAAGATATCACCGGACCTATTGAAGGCAGTCTATGATTCCTACTCCAATCAAATACCACCTGAAGCACATCGAGGAACTTCGGGTCTCCCTCTCATTTCACCCAAGGACAAAGGCAAAGCAATTACCTCTGAAGATAACATGGATGCACTCCTCTCTGTGGAATTGAAGCGTTACCGCTCAGCAAAGCGTCAACACGTTGATCCAACCACCCTTCATGGAGAA
The DNA here is from genome assembly GCA_900128785.1 of Arabis alpina. Lineage (NCBI taxonomy): Eukaryota > Viridiplantae > Streptophyta > Magnoliopsida > Brassicales > Brassicaceae > Arabis > Arabis alpina. Next base: position 1,945,979 of record LT669788.1, read on the forward strand.
TGCTCCAACAACGACTTGAACGGAGGCGCGGCGGGCCCGGTGCCGCCAGAATCCCTATGAAGATCGGATCCTGGAACTGCCAAGGCTTAGGAAAGCCCGTGGCGCTGCAAAGACTCAAGGAGTTATGTGGGAGATATCACCTTGATTTAGTTTTCTTAGTAGAAACCAAACAGCAATCTAGTTTTATAAATCAAGTTGCTGCTGATTTGGGATATATATGTATTTGTATAGTACCTCCACAAGGTTTAAGTGGTGGTCTAGCGTTATTAGCTAAGTGTTCGTATGATGTAAGGGTACTTTCCATGATGCAAGACTTGTGGATTGTGTTATAAATTTTACTTGTCTTGCGTCTATGGTCACCCATCTCAATCCTCCTGACATCATCTTTGGTCTCGTCTTGAGTCCTTAGCGATAACAAGAACGGAACCGTGGTTGTTGATAGGAGATTTTAACGAAATTAAGGATAACAATGAGAAATTAGGTGGCCCATTAAGAGACGACTCAGACTTTAAACTTTTCGAAACATGCTTGCAACGTGTGATATGTCCGATATCAATCATCAAGGCAATCGATTTTCATGGTCTGGTCAACGTATAACTAAGTATACATGGACTCGAATTAAAGAAACTATTCAGTGCTGTCTAGATAGAGCCATGTCTAATTCTCCATGGCAAGCTTTATTCCCTGCTTCGGAGTGCTTTTTTTCTGAACTGGTTGCATCCGATCACCGTCCTCTCATTATCACAATTGACCAGAAGACCTCTCTCAAGAGAGGACAATTTCAGTTTGATAATAGATTGTTAGAAGATGAACGTGTGGCTGATGTGGTAAGTACATGCTGGAATAATTCAAGAGGCACGAGACTAGTCAGTAAGATTGCGTCTTGTCGTCGTCACCTAGCAAGATGGAAAGAGAGTAACTGTAATCATTCAGGAGAACAAATCAAGAAATATAAAGGATTGCTTGAATTGGAATTCAAATGTAACCCTCCAGACTCAACTCGATTAGCATCAATCAAAGAAAAGCTCGATAAGGCTTACAAAGATGAAGAGAAATTCTAGAGACAAAAAGTCGAATTCGATGGCTCCGAGCAGGTGATCGTAACACCAAATACTTCCATGGCAGTGCAAAAATGCGAAAGGCTCGCAACATATTATTCTCAATCAGGGATGACGACGGAGTGGTTCATCACAACGAAGATGACATAGCTAATGTGGCTTCACGCTACTTTACCGATCTGTTTACAAGCAATTCCAACAATAATTCTCCCATGTATTTCCAAAACATACAGAAAAGAGTTAGTCCTGCCATGAATTATGTGCTTACCAAAGACATTACAAATGAGGAAATCAAGAACGCTGCTTTCTCTATTGGTCCAGAACGAGCTCTCGGACCGGACGGTATAAATAGAGAATTCTGTCACCGGTATTGGAGTATCATTGGTCCATCGATTATCAACAAAGTTCGCAACTTCTTCTCATCAAACCACCTGGATCCGGCGCTAAATCACACTAATCTAGTGTTAATTCCTAAAAACCAAGATGTACGACCATGATCACATGAAAGATTTTCGTCCGATAAGCTTATGCAACGTGGCTTATAAGATCATCTCAAAAAATTTAGTGGCACGGTTACAATCATTCCTACCGGAAATAATCTCTGATAATCAGTCGCCCTTCGTCCCGGGGAGGAACATCGGTGACAATGTCCTCATTGCTCATGAACTGGTTCATGCACTTAAAGTTCGTAAACGACAAGCCCAAACATACATGGCGGTTAAAACATACATCACCAAAGTATATGATCGAGTGGAGTGAAATTTCCTAGGTCATGCAATGACAGCACTAGGATTTTGTGAAACATGGACTACTTGGATCATGAGATGCGTTGAAACAGTCACATATTCGATTTTGATTAATGGGTCTCCATACGGTCATATAAGTCCCAAGAGAGGTATTCGACAAGGCGATCCATTTTCTCATTACCTTTTCCTCATTTGCGCTGAAATGCTCTCCCAAAAATTAGCTATTGCTCAGCAACAAAAACGACTCGAAGGTCTTCATATCAGTAATGGTGGTCCCCCTATCAATCACCTTTTCTTTGACGACTCACTCTTCTTCTGCAAAGCAAACCGAAAGGATAGTAAAACACTTGCAACCATTTTGGCAGAATATGGCTCAGCGTTCGGTCAACTCGTTAACTATCAAAAATCTTCAATATCCTTTGGATCCAAAGTTTTTACTTGTAACCAAACCACGGTCCAACATCAACTTAAGATCTTTTCTGTGGGTGGATACGGTAAATACTTGGGACTCCCCGAACAGTTTGGACGAAAGAAAAAGGAAATGTTCCAATACATAGTTGAGAAAGTCCAAGAGCGAACGAATGGATGGACAAACAAGTATCTATCGACAACATGGAAAGAGATACTGTTAAAATCAGTAGCTCTGGCCATGCCCGTTTACTCAATGAATTTCTTTAAACTCCCAAAATCGATATGCGATGAAATCAACAAGCTCCTTGCTAACTTTTGGTGGGGTGCCAAACAAGGTCGACGAACTTTAGCCTTAGTTGGAAGAGACTCGCATTCTTTAAACGACAAGGGGGACTTGGTTTCAGAGACCTCCACGATTTTAATTTCGCCTTTCTAGCAAAGTAAGCTTGGCGAATATTAAATGCCCCACATTCCTTTCTTCACCGAGTTTTAAAACATCGATACTTTGCAAACAGTGACCTACTGACAGCCAAGGCTGGTCCCAAACCCTCCTATGGTTGGACTTCAATTTTACATGGTAGAGATTTGTTGAATAAAGGCCTACGATGGCAAATCGGAGACGGATGTATCAAAGCCTTTCAAGATAAATGGATACCGAGCCATCCTCCAAGAACTGCGACATATACCTCTCTCCATCCTGATACTCTAGTCAAGGATCTCTTGAGATTTCGACAATGGGATGAAGCACAACTTGAACAAATTCACGATGAGGATCAATGTGAGATTTCCAAGATCTATGTTCCTCAACATAGTCGCCCAGATAAACTAATATGGCATTATACAAGAGATGGACTATACTCGGTTAAATCCGGCTACTGGTTAGCTACCCAACACCGAGAAGCTAATATACGACCTCCTGATGGAAATCCAGTACTCAAGAACAAAGTTTGGAAGTTACTTATCCCACCAAAGCTTAAGTTATTCTTGTGGAGGGCTACGTCAAAAGCATTAACTACCGCAATGGCTCTAAGCTTGAGAGGTATTCCACTTGATCCTCTTTGTCCTCGATGTTTTCAGGACCAAGAAACAACGAACCATATATTGTTCACATGTCCCATTGCTACTGCCTCCTGGTCCTTTGTAAACCAAAACCTTTTCAGCATGTCTTCGCCTTCGGAGTCTCTTGATGAAAACGTCCAGACCATTCTTCGAAACAATCAAACAAATTCTTTGTCATCGCTTGACATGACTATCCGTCTTTGGTTACTATGGAGTCTATGGAAATCGTGAAATGATTTTCTCTTCAATAGGTATGCCTGGAAGCCTTGTGATATTTATCACCGTGCAACTCTCAAAGCCATTGAATGGAACAACGTGTTGCTAGAAAGACCATTGCAAGCTCAAGATCGGCATGAAAACTATATAATTCCGGTTTGGCAACCACCACCTATGGGATGGGTTAAATGTAATTATGATGTAGGTTTTACCCAACAAACACTCATTTTGGTGCAGGCTGGGTAGTACGTGATGAGAATGGTTCCTTCATTACCGCTGCATCTGCGTTTTTACTAAATGCCCAATCCGCTTTGGAGGCTGAAGGATTCGGTCTTCTACACGCTCTACATAACTTATGGTTTCGAGGATTCCAACGAATTATCTTTGAAGGAGATTCACAAGAACTAGTGGATTTAATCCATAGGAAACGCTATAATTCTCTAATGGATAATTTGATCAACGACATCATCTGTTGGATTGCACGCTTTGAACAAGCACAAGAGTCCATATTGGAAGACAAGCCAACACCATTGTTGATGTTTTAGCCCATGTTGGGAAGTCTCAATTTCATACTTGTTGTATTTATAATGTGCATATTGTTTGTATTCAACATCTTGTATCTGATACTCTATAAAACCTTTCTAATTAATATAAATGAGATGTTAAAAAATAATAATATATATCTTCTAATTAATTATATGTTTATAATTAATATTAATGACTAAATCAAATTAGTTTTGAAGAAGTCAATCACGTGAGATAAATTCTTATAAACTCCATTATCTCCACTAACCACCTTTAAAAGTTATATTGGTTTTGTTTTCTATAAAAGAGAAATAATTGTTTTTCTCATTCTAACCGATTGATCAGATTTGTTGATCACAAAAACAACAAGATGAAAATCCCCTTCATGTTTCTTCTCTTCTGTCTATGAGTCTTGAAAGTACACATATTATTAGCGTTCGTTAGACTTCTGATTTGGGTGTTGCGAATCAAAGATGATGCGGTTGTATCCTGGGATTCTGAATTGTATCGAACCGTCATACTATGGGCAATTTAAAGAATTAAGGAAAGAGTGTCTCGCCTCCGCATAAACGATTCTTCATGAATCAAAATTTGGTATTAATTGTTAGATCTCAATTCTGTTTTGTTATCATAAACTATTGCAAATTATCAGTTTTGCCATATCGTAGAAATCATGGTCTTACAATCTTAATTCATTAAATTTTTCGTTATTATACTAACCCCTGATTATTTGTGAAGTTTTGATAAGAACAGGTTTTCTTCGGCGATCCTATGTTTGGTTTGGATCGGCTATGATCACGATATTGGTTACTGCATCTCTGTCCTTGCCCTTAAGTTTTAAATATTAAAAAATATTTCTTTCTAAAATTTTACTTAATATGCAGGGATCTATGAGTTGCAGTTTTTAATCGATTTTCTGTATCACTAATTGACTTTGATTTTCTGTTTTATTGGAGTTAATTCAGTTTTTCTGAAAAATGAAGTATTTGGCAATTCATCATCCTGTTTCATCGATGTGAATTTTGATATTAGTATGTGCTTATATTCAATCTGCTTTCGGGTTCCGCATTAATCCGGATTGGTTTTAGTTTGCTAACAACGTGTTTGATTCTGTGTGTAAACAGTTACGCCTTAACAACTATAACAAGAATACTTTGATCGATCCTCACCCAAAGATACCCCTGTCATTGAGTTAACAAGGCTTGTCTCTGACATTGCGCATAGGCACGATCTCTGCCAGGTTATGGGAAGTGTTTTTTGTTAATAATTCAACATATCACACGATCTCTGTTTTTGAGTTGCTTTCCAAGATGTTTGGTGATCACAAAACGGTTCAACGTTTAGATTTGGGAGCACGCCATATTCGTAAATTGAACCACAAAACACGGATGAACAAATGATATATCATGGTTTTTACCATGATTTGGCCATGATTTAACCCGATAATCGAGTCTTTTTAGTATCTTTCTAGTGTTTTAGAGTCTTGACAGGTTCGTGTATGATTGAAGCTTAATTGGTGATTATGGAGCATTTTAGAGCATCAAGGAAAGAGCAGCTGAATCGCGAGGACGGATTTTCAATTGCCGTCAGATTGGCGCGTCGATCGACGGAAGCACGTATGCGTCGATCGACGGAAGATGTTAGGTCGTGAAGGAAAAAGATTTTTCCTATTCTGAAGATTTCCTTTTTACCCCCAAAAGTTAACAAATGAAGCCCAGCCTGAATCCTAGCCTATAAATACCTAGTTTTCTTTTAGTTTTCAGGAAGCTTTCTATTATTCAATGACCTAGAGTTTCAGAGAGATTTTGAGAGTTAGGGAGACAAGTTTTCAGACCATTCAGATTGCTTCGAACCCTTCTGTATCTCTTTCTCTATCTTTATTTAATGCAATATTATTCAGTTATCATGTTTTCTGTTTCCATGTCTGAGTAATTTGCTTGTTAGGTTTAGGGTTATTTAAAGGAATTAAGATGGATTGTTAGAATTGAATTCATGTTAGGATTATCTATTGGTTCTTCATCTAGATTGCAATAACCCTGATTTAGGATTGATCACCCTTAATTAGATATCTTAGGTTGATTAATTAGAAGCGGAAGCATCAATTGATAACCTGACCATAGTCTTAGATGAGCAAAATCACCTATTCTCAAAGAAATTTGGTTTAGGGATTTTGTGAACAATTGAAACCTGAACTTTAATGTTTGCATAAATTGATTGATTTTACAAAGGAATTTGGATTTCTAGGGTTTATGCATAAATAATTAATTCAACGGAAGTCTTTTTATTTTACATTAGAGTTTCAAGTTCGAGAACGAATCTTCATTTAAAATCCTGACAGTTTATTAATTATACAATTTATCTTTGCCTGCGAATTTCCCGAAAACCTAGCTTTTGTTTAATTGAATTCTTAAAACCAACAACCTCTCTTTGTTTTGAATTGTTTCGTGTTTTTACTTTACTTTATTTGCTTAGCTCGATTCGAAGTCATATATCCTATTGACTCCCAGTGATTCGACCCCTACTACAATTGATCTCTTAATTTGAGAGAGTAACTTAGGGTAAATTTGAGCATATGAACAAATCTGATTATCATATTTTGGTGTCAATTCTGCAACCTTTTTGCTCTCTATTGCACTGTCTTTAGATTCAACATCACATCGGTATTGTTGATTAAAATGCATAGATTTCTTATTGCTTTTAATTTAAATTGCAATTTTCATATCAGATTCTGGTTTAGTAACAATCGGTCTGATCCTGGTTTCGGTCTGATTCTGGTTTGTTAATTGCTTAGCAATCCAGAACTCTTTGTTGTCGTTATCATATTCCGTTGCTTGGAATATTTTAATCGACCTGCTGTAGCAATTGTGTAAATTGATTACGTTCTCGATTATTATGCAAAAGTAATATTGAATTTGTTTATGCAATTTAATTCATTTTTGCTTAATATTATCAAACTTTCTTTCTGGTTTTTCGGTTTGTATACTAATCCAGTTTTGCAGTATTTATTTTGTAAACAGTTACGTGTCATCGTGAATTATGACTAACACGACGATAATCAGATTTTGTTCGATGTTCAGACTAAAGATGTACGGATCAATAGTTGATTCAGATAGAAACAGATCAAGTCGACGACCAAATTTACTTTAGGAGTGGTCTGCCATTTGTAAATCTATAAGCGTGGTGTTATAAGCACTTGACATTATTAATGGGAAGAAAAGTCCAGAAAAACCCATTTGTTCGATCACTACAATCAACGATGTTGAAAATAAACTGATGGAATGATGAAATAACATGGATGTTATTACTCACATATGCATTGATAAGAATATCGCTCATCGAATATGTTAATATTATAAAAAATGCAAGAGTGAGGAGCGGTTATTAAAGATAACATCGCTCATCGAATAGTGAAGGTCGTGGCATAGCAATGCTAAAGTTGACCATGAAATAGAGAATGAAACATCCTAAACCAATATGACTGAAACCTGACATGTATAGTGTAGTTTCGAAAGGTAACATGGTTAAGAATATCAAAATGGAATGGTGGCATTGTTACCACCAATGAGATTCATTGTGATAAAAGTGTATACTTTTTAAGAAGCAATAATACAACTTCGAAAATTTTCAATCATAAAGGATGGTTTGTAAATTTTTCTAAAGATGGTTTATAAAAAACTAGCTTGAGAAAACTAAGATTCGACCAAAAAAAAAAAAAAAAAAAACTATGATTATAGTTATACATGGTAAAAAGGAGATTTTGATGAGAATGAAATGCGTTGTTTAGAGAAAATTAGCATTATTCATCGAAAAAAATACTCCTTGAATCCATAAAAGTTATGAAACAAAAATTAAGAACTCCAAAGGATGTTGAATGCAAATAGCATAATTGTGAGTTAGCTCAAGAAATGTGGGGGAAGTGTTGCTCACCACAAAACGTTATTGGCAAGACGCCTTGTGAACTAGGGAAAGGTAAAGTACATTCATACAAATACCTGAAAGTGTGGGAGTACCTGGCACAAGTGCAGTTCCACCTCCAAAAGAGGTCACAATAGAACCTAAGACGATATTCCTATGTGGGATAAACCAGTGCCAGCATTACGTGTACACTATGATAATCAATCGGTTATAGCCCGGGCATTGAGTAATTTGTATAATGGTAAATCTGGTCATATAAGAAGACGACAAAAAACCATTAGACACTTGATCTCAACGGAGTAATCACGATAGATTATGGTAAGTCGAGTGACAACCTAGCTGATGAATTCACTAAAGGTTTGTCGAGAGATCAAGTGGTAAATCATCAAGAGGAATGGGTTTTAGCCTATGACTTAAGAGGAGTTTTGACGGAAACCCCACCTACGTGAGTGGAGATCCCAAGATGTAGGTTCAAAGGGAAAACTAAGTCAAACTTAATCTGCTAAGAGCACTGTGAGATTTTTGTCTCTACCCAGCTCCTATGATGATTGTACAGTGCTACCTGCATGAGTAGAGGATAAGCGTTTGCTTTTAATGATTTGAGTCTATAACTTTGAGATACCAATGAAGTACTACATGTTACTTCTGAAAACAAGGTTAATGGCAAATCACCTTATGAGTGTGAAATGAGGCCGTTTCTAAGAGAATGAAGGTCAGACTATATTCTCCAAGTTCACTCATGATTAACCAGACATGTTTAAGGCCAAAATGAACACAATAGAGAACCTAGTTCTGTGAGAAAATGTAGTTGTGTTATATTTGTTGTCTCGGTTTACATCAAAACCCGAATGGTTCAAGACATCATGTTCACTTCCTGGTCGAGTAAATCTGACATATATTAACAATGACTAGTTCAACGCTAAAAAAGCTACTAGCTCAGATATAGTGAATTTTTCGTTAGTACTCTCAAAAGTCCTTCTGTCGAGTCTTGTCTAGGTAGTCAAGTCCATCGAGTCATGTGTCTAGAGTCATTTCTATTCATGTGGGGATTGTTGGAACTCGTTTTTGACAAAAAAAGGTTTCAGACAATTATCCGGTAGATTTTTTGGTGAAGACGTTCATCGGAATGACCGGTTTCTGGGCAAGTTGGAATCGTTGCCATGAGCACTATAACATAGTGTATTTAGTTGTCAAAATCGCAGTTGATTTGAATGAGAAATGAATGTTGAAAATGGATGAATGGTGAATACATTTTGGTGTATTAAAGCGAAGAGATACTCGAACCGAACTCGATTTTAAAATTTAATAAATGGGATGATGATCCAAAAGATTAAATCTTTTGTTGATTAAAATCAACTAATAAAATATCTCTTCTTACAGAAAGCACTGATCTCTGATGGATCTTGGGTGAAGAATGTGGAATCGACTCTGTCAGATCTCAAACTCGAACTGGCCAAGGAGGAGATGAAATCTGCAGCTGCTGCTAGAGTTACTTCGTTTGAGTTGATAGAGTTTTTTATAAAGAGGTTCTTTCTCTCTTGCTTCTCAATCTCAAAATAGTAGTTACTACTAGTATGTTTGATTGTCAGAGCGCGAAGACTCTGATGTATGTTTTAAATATATAGTTATATAACGCTCTAGGATGTTTCATTCAAAACATTAATCTTGAGACGATTCTCTGTTTCATTTCTTATCAAGCAAGTTTGAATTCCAAAGTATTATTATTTAACAATGTAGCAGCCTTGCTTGAAGAATGCCCAAATATACAAAGAGACTCTTTCTCTCTTGCTTCTCAAAACACTGATTCTACGTGTGTGTGTGTGCGCCTGTGTTCTGATCCCAACAACTTTGATGACGATTCTCTGTTTCTTACAAGTTTGAAATCTTCGCTAAGATGCTTGAATCTCTCTTAATTGATTTGCGTGCTCCCATCTTCTCAGTTAAATGGGCTGTTATAATATTGGCCCACTAAGAGTATCTAAAGGCCCATTATTATTTTACACCGACCAACCGAACACGCGTCGTCTCGAATTCTATTACAGTATTCTTTTTTTCTTTTCTTTTTTTGAATTGTCTATTTACCGTATTCTCTTTCTCTGTAAAGAAAATCTCAAATCAAAAACTCGAGAGCTCCTCCATTGAAGTCAGAGAAGCATACTTGTAGAAGCGGGCATCTTCTTCAGTTCTTGATGTTTGAATTCTGTCCTCGTTTTCTACGAATTAGGAATAGAAACTAGGGTTTTTTCAGTAATTTGTTTTGATTATGTTTTTGATTTATTTGGATTATGATTAGGTGAGAACACAAAAACCAGGGCTTTAAAAACAGAATATACCTAACTCCAAAGAAACGAAAGACACAATAAAATGCTACTTATGGATACCGATCGATGCAAAACTAATGTAGGAGAGGAACGGTCTTAATTTTAAACTAGGAAAAAAAACAGAACATTCATATTTACTTTCTTTTTTTTAAACAAGTTCTTGGAAGGTCAATAAAATTTTGAGGTCCTACTACGCTTATGTTGCTTATGTCATAACAGACTTTCTTATGTGAAGGTTGTTTTTCTGCAGATTGGAACCAGACGTTTTCTAGAAAGTAATGGAAGACAGCGAGGCCATGGTTGCTGAGAACGAAAATGCAACCGAAGTTCGCGGATTCAAAAGTTTGGTTTCTATATGTGAAGATCTAGACAGACAACATAAACAAATTAGTAAGTTTGAAATTTCTCTAATCAATCAGATTATTCATTTTTTGTGGCTTTACTTTTGTTCCATATAAAGGTTATAATGCTTTTGCTGCTACTTGGAATCAACAGGCCAAGAAAACCATAGCAATGCATCATATATTGGTTCGTCTCATGGTTTTTTGGTGAATGGGACTGGTCCTGAAAGTAGTTCATCTTATATCGATTTGTTGGCTTCAAACATGGCTACATACCAACCTCGAATGGGTGATTCGACTTCAATATATGAAGCCAGTGACGACGGTACACAAGAAAATAGAATATCAAAGTTCCATCTTCAAATCAATAGTTTGGCTTCTTTGTATGATTTTGCCTCTGAATTTTCAGGTAATCCAAAGAAGCCATGTACACGTGCTTTAGATGTTGATTCAAATCTAGAACAATCTTGCCCTACACGTCAAGATCCGTTCCTAGAATTGGATTCATTAAGTAAAGCCAAGCAAACACCAAAAAAGAAAAAATCGACGCACCAACTTCAAATCAGAAGTGTAGCTTCTATCTATAAAGATCTAGACAAACGGCAGAAACAAATCAGTAAGTTTGAGAGATTTCCCAAACACTTTATTTTTTCTGTGGCTATACCTCGATCAGTTTCATATGGAGATTATAATGCTTTTGTGGTTACTGTGGGATCAACAGGTCAAGAAAACCAGAGCAATGCACCAAATGCTGATCCATCTCAATCGGTGAATGATGCTTCCTTAGTGAATGGGACTGGTCCTGAAAGTGGTTTATATGCTCCCGTTGAGAACGAAAATGCAACAGAAGATACTCAACTCAATAGTTTGGTTTCAATATATAAAGCTGAGGCGACTGGCCATTCTCGATTGAAAAGTTTGGCTTCTATTTGTGAAGCTCCAGTGGGACGACGGAAGCAAACCAGTAAGTTTGTGATTTCCTTAACCATCAAAACATTCTTTTTTTCATCTACATATTTTGATGCAACTGATTTTTGCAGATTTTCCTCAAGAACTCTTTGCCAAAAGCAGCAAAAAAGATATGGCTCCTTCAACTCCTCAAAAACATTTTCAAAGACCAAGGGTTGACTACGACAAAGAAACAGATAGAGTGTGGGAACTTTTTATGCAGAATATATATAGTCAATTAGACGCAGAGGAAGTGAATTTATGTGAGAAAGAATGTAATATGCTTCAAGAACGAGTAAAATCATTTACATCACAAATGCGTCTTTTGCAAGGTAACAACCAACACTATGTGCTAATAACTTATAATTGAGTAGTATTTGATCTTGGAATTGTATGTCTCTAGTCATTACTTCTTCTCATGCTCATGTTTTTCTCTAACAGGCAATCGATCTTTTACACCTTGGAAAGGATCTATTGTTGATTCTGTCATTGGAGTGTTTCTCACTCAAAACGTTACTGATCATTTATCGAGGTGTTAAATTCTTACGTATTTTTATATTAAAACTAAATATGAGACATCTCATAATTCATCTTTTTCCTTTCTTTTTATCGTCATGTAGTTCTGCTTTCATGTCACTTGCTGCAAAGTTTCCTGCCCTTACCATGTCCAATAATGAAGCGACAAAGGATTCTGTGGACTGGAATGCGCTAAAAACAGCGGGTGTTAGAATATTGTCTGAAATAATCAAGAAACGTGGAATGGAAAGGAAACTAGCGATATATATACAGGTATAACTTTTTAATTGTTTTAAATGGCGTTCATTGAAATACACGATAAAAATCGTTGAATTAGTACTAGACTAGTATTCGGCCCGTACTACCTATGGTTTAAGAATCACTTAGAATATTTTTTTGAAACTAATAAAAAGTTTAACGTTGTTTTCATTTGTTTAAAATGTACTTACTACGATATTCTAAATGCAAGAGTAATTGAGTTTAATATTGTATTTCCCCTGCAAGAAAAAAAAAAAGTGTGACATTCATGAGTCTAAAACTCCATTTGAATTAATCCAGTCTAAAACTTCACACTGTTATTTTTTTTGTAACATCTAAAAACTTCACACTTAAGACTGATAAATGCCATTTCCCCATCGTGAATTTAATGTATATCCATTGATGCAAAAGAAGCATCAAATTACAGCACGGACAAAAGTAAATTAAACAGTTTTTTTTTTTTGGCATAACAAAATTACATATTTTCCGAGTATTTGAGTTTGCTTGTTGTCATTCATTGCTTCCTTTATTATCATGTTAGTCCAGATTTTGAAGGAATATGTTGCAACCCTTGTTTAGTTCTTCTTTCTTCAACTTCTTATTCAGCCATGCTATTGTTCATTTGGTTTAATTCCCTAACGTCTATTCCTCTGCACGTGGTTAGTGCCCCAAACCTACATGAAAAAAGATTATTATTTGTTGAGTAAGAAATAATGAAAAAGTTGTTGATTGCTAGTCATTTTTTCTTTGATAATGCAAAACATAAATTCTTCTAGCTGCAATTAATTTACTATATGAACAAACGTTTTCCCAATCAAAAGATTTCAATGATTTTGACATTATGTATTAAAAAAATATAAGCAACTGGAAATAAGGAATTCACAAAAATGTGTATGAGATAAGTAGAAGTCTAATATTTCTACAACTTCACTTAACTCAAATGTAAAAGACCCAAAACAACAAAAATTCTAAAAACCCATTTTTGCTATGAGACAATCACCAATATGTTGGAGGTAATAAAAACCACCATGACCTTGCCTTTAGCCATATACTACATATTTTATCAAAAACAAACAAAAGAAACCATATAAGAGGCAAAAATCCTAAATCCAGATATGATATAAGAAGATTTAACCGGAAAAAAATAAAATTTCTAACAATATAAAATCAACATACTTGAGTTTGATATGAAACTAAAACTTGTAACACTAACTTAACTTACTGATTTGGTTACGAAATTGCTGTGAGTTTGAGGTACCGCATCTTGTTTAACATTATTTGAGATAGTACTATACACTAATGTTATGAAGTAGAAGGAAAATATCAAGGCTTAAGTATTTGGAATCACTAAAGATCATATTTACCATGGGCAATACGAAATTAGTTGCATTGTGTAGAAAAAATCTGGGTGTGCTTCATATGATTTAACTTACAATTTGTAATATCATGTAGCGGCCGTCTTGATTGTCTATTTGAGCATGATGCAAAACCGTTGGTCGTAATTGCACTTGCATTTTCTGTGTGTTAATACAGAGCATCAAGATAAATAAAATTAGTATTGCATTTTGATTTAGACAAACAATTTACCATCACTTTGTTGGGTTGTGGTATTGATGTTTGAAAGTTGCTGCGTCTTTGTTGATAGAGACTCCAACAACTTAAAATATTTGGAAATGAACCATGAATTCACCATGAATTTTATAATGGAGGAAGAAACTTCAATAGTTTCAGAAAGGGTGAAATCGTGGGTAATATTGGATGGAAAAAATTAGGGATTTTTTTAGAATGAGGGACTTGTGCCTTTAATTTCGTTTAATTATTTATATTTTTGAATGCATTGTCACATGCCGCTATTTAATTGCACAAGTAACTTGTGATATATGGAGGATATAAGTTTTTTCAATTTCATATATTATATATATCACATGTATGAGTTGTTATTTCATATATTATAATCTGATTTGTATTGTAGTATTTATATTATATATATACATCTTCGAATTAAGTGTTTTAACTTTGAACACAAAATTGATAGGGGTTTTTTAAGAAACTGATTGAAGATCATGGAAGCATCGAGCTTGAATGGTTAAAAGATCTTGAACCCGAGGAAGCAAAGTGAGTATGAAAGAAAAATATTTGATGTTCCTTTTATTAATTGGTATATTGCGTTGTGTATTTCTCATATGTTGTAAAATCATGCAGAAACTATCTCTTGAGCTTTGAAGGAATGGGTATAAAAAGCGTGGAATGTGTACGTCTTCTTGCAATGCACCAGTGTGCATTTCCAGTAAGACATGCTTTCTTCTTTATCTCATAAATTGAACTATTTGATGTATTAACTTATCGATAATTTATTGACAGGTTGATACCAATGTTACACGTATAGCTGTTAGATTAGGTTGGATACCTCTTCAACGGTTTTCAGAGTCGTTTCCGTTGCATCTTCTAAACAAGTAAACATTATACAAAATCGTCTTCATTGAAAATTGTATTTTATTTATTATACTGAACTTGTTTTATCTAGGTATCCTGATCCTAAATATATCCAGAAGTTTCTTTGGCAACGTCTCAGTAACCTCGACCACAAAACTTTGTAAGACCTTTTCTTATAATTATCATTTACTTATCTTTAATATGTTTAAAACATTCTTTTATCATTATTTCACAGGTATGAGTTGCACTATCATATGATTACCTTCGGAAAGGTAACGTATAAGCCAAACATAAATGCATCTATACATGAATAATATAATCAGCACATGACAAAGTTTTAATTTACGCGACAATCGTTTCAGGTGCTTTGCACTAAAAACAAACCAAATTGCAATGCATGCCCGATGAGAAAAGAATGCAAATATTTTGCTAGTGCGTTTCCTAGGTGTGACAATATTTTCTCTTTAAACTTTTGAGCACTAGTTTGATGAAATCATTTATATCATTCAAAATAAAACTTAGTAAAAACACTAGAAAAATATAAAATTAGCAAGTACATAAAATAGCTCTCAATTGGTATAGAAAGTTAGTTACATTTTACTTGTTTTACAGTGAAATTGAACCAGAATGTCCACAAGTACCAGATATTGAAGATTTTTTTGAGGATACCGTGCTAAGGACTGAATACCAAGTGTACGTATCCATTTTCTCACTTATGCTTTGATATGTTAGATTGAAATTACATGAAAAAAAAATTACACCATATATGAAAAGCTTATGTGTACAGTGCATCTTGGACCGAGTAAATCATTTACTCGTAAGTGGGGAACAAAAACTTCCAAATATTTTGCAAGTTATGACATAAATAATTACATAAAAATTCAAAGATATTAAAAATGTTGGTTAACTTGATTTTAACATTTTGTTATTTTTTTAAAATGCAGTTATAAACTTCCAGACGAGCATCCGCTTTTGGAGAAAGTATGTCAAATAACTACATAAAGGCACATGTGGTAAAATGTCAAAACTTAAAATCATATTAACTAACTATATTGTGTTTGTTTTGGCAGTTAGACAAGAGAGATCCTAGTGACTCATACTCTTATTTGCTTGCTATTTGGACACGAGGTTTCCTAGCAATTATTGAATGATTTTGAAATCTATTAAACTATCTAGTTAGATCGAATAAGGTGATTTTTTTAAAAACTGTGGTTTAAGCTAGGTGATGAGACAGCGAGGTGCGTTCAACCAGCCGTTAGAAAGTGCATTTCTCAAAAAACAGGTCAACTTTGCGATGAAGAGACTTGTTTCTTGTGTAACAACATTAGGGAAGTGAGACCACACACTTTAAAAGGAACAATCTTGGTAAGAAATTGCATTCGTCTCATTTTATGCTTACTATACTCGTAATGTTTCTACAAATTGTTGTAACTAATATGTTATAAATTTGTTTAGATACCATGTAAGACTGCCTTGAAGGGTACATTCCCACTAAATGGGACACATTTCCAAGTTAATGAGGTAACACTTCAACTTTCATATTTCAATTTTTTGCATTTATTTATTTGCATTGGAATTTTATGTATTTTAGGTTTTTGCGGATCATGCTTCTAGCGTAAACCCGATCGATGTTCCAAGGAAATGTTTATTGGGTGTGCCTACAAGCATTGTATATTTTGGTACTTCTATATCATCAATATCCAAAGGTACAAAATCTTCACAATGATGGGATAAAAATGCTTTTGTACGCATTGAAACAAAAGAAAATATTTCAACTACTTGTATCTATATTGTAGGTTTATCAAGAGAAGCAATTCAAAAATGCTTTTTGGAAGGTAATGAAATGAAATTTTTAAATTTATAGATTGTTGCTCTAACTTGGTTTTAAAATATGTTTTTATCTTTAAATTTGTAGAACATGTATGTGTAAAAGGATTTGACCGGAAGACAAGAAAACCGAAACCTCTGAAAGTGAGACAGCATTTCCCCAACAGTAAAATGAAGAAAAAAACCTCTAACTCGTCCGATTCGGATGCTGCATAGACATGTGCCTTAATGGTCAAAATGGAAACTTTCGCCTATGGCCATTTTTGTCTAAAACTTTATGTGCCATTTAAGTTTTATATTCTGTAATACTTTTTGGTATAATGTTTAGCACTTGTTTCACCTCCGAATGCTTGGTACAAGTTTTTGTAATTGTAACACTTTTAATGTTTAGCACTTATTCTACCTCTAAATGCCGCAACAAACCCAGGTCTCTTTAAGCTCAAGATATGCATGTGATGGTTTCAAGGAATCCACTGCTAACACAAGGGGCAGGAACGTTCCTCTATCTGATCTGTCTCAACTCAAGGCGCCACACATGTTAGAAATTCCTAGATTCTCTGGTTTAAATGATGAAAAAGCCAAGTTTTTGATCCATCTTAATAGTCCGTCTGATGAGAAGAATCGTACATTAGCTTCCCCAATACCACCAGTAGATAACGCCGAGACTGAGAACCTGTAAGGAGACCATGACGCCTGCAAAGGAGCTTATGGCACAAGAGAAAGCAGAGAAAAGACTTCAAATGGCTGAAGAAACAGCAAAAATGGCGATCACAGAGATGGAGATGACAGAACAGGAAGTACAGAGAAGAGTTGAAGCGGAGATAAAGGCGTCGAGAGAATTGGGGAGTAATGACAAGAAACTGGTTTCAGATGCCCTTGGAGAGTCTCACATTGTGGTTAACGATATGAACTTGTCCCATATCTTTGTCGTTCTTTTCTTGTTCTATTTTTTCTTCTGGCTCAAATAATCCCATCTTTCTAGTGATTGGAGCTGAGTTGATACTAATGTGGGCAAATTACTCTTACAAGCAAAATTCTAGCTTAAAACATCATTAGTTATTTTTGGTTGATTGATTTTTGTAGTCCTAGTTGCTTTTTCATTTCGCCAAGATTTAAAAATGTAAGACCAGTTAATCTTTAGTTCATACATTGTTTAGTTAAGATCACATAGGAACATACTGCAGACATCATTTTCGTACTTATCGGATCATATAAGCTAAATACAATTATATGCCTACGATAACCTCTCTTTCTAACTGCAATATCTACAATTGAATAATACAGTATGCTCGGGGCACCACAGAGCCGCTTGAGCAGCCTGCTCTGCTGTACATTTCTTAGTTGGTCTAGCCAATGTCATATTTGGAGCTTCTTCAAATTCCAGGATTACCTTATAGGCGAACCGGTAAATATGCACACAACTGATGACAATCAAATCCAATAACTGATATTCTAACAAGTTTATCGCTGGCTCAAGTTTAGACATTCACCAATTTACTTACGATTTCAGGTGACCTGATCCTTCCTCCTCACAACATTCGAACTTTGGTGCCTTGTGACACATGTACCGTGCAAGAGGGATTTTGCAGTTTGCTGCTTGATCCATCTGTCTTGTTTTAGTAACAGAATTGAGAACTCAGGGTACCTCAGTCTTCTAATAATTGACAAGAAGTAGTATTCAATCTTTAAATTCTCAAGTTGTCTATCCAAAATACCTGCTTCTCTGATGGCCTTTTGGGGAAGCCTGACTTCTTTGTCAGATGGTGTCTCGGTCAGATCGCGTCTGATGAAGTATGAGCTGCTTGTTTCACTATTCTCGCTCTCAGTGACAGGAACCTCGTCGAAAGTTTCTTGGTTCAGTTTTCAACGTCCAGCCCAACCAAGATCCACAACATCTATTGGCTCTTCATAATAGCCAATCAATTTAGCTTCATCTTGGAAGCTATTCTTCAGAACATCCTCCAACGGACTGGAGGTTTTTATGTGCTCGCGAGCCTGCGGATAATTTCTTAAAGAACACTAGATATATCTCAGATATAAATTCATCACATCTGAAGAAATTCTTGGCACAACATTTTCTTGACTCTTTCAGAAAATTACCTTCAGATTTGTGATCATCAGTTGTGCACAGCCTTTCTGTCTCTCTCTCTCTCTCTCTTGTTCCGACCAGTCACAGAAGCTGCAAGACAAGAACCTTCCTTTGCCACTTTTAACTCAACAGAAAAGAGCACCATCCTTCTTCGTTACTTGTATGACTGACAAAGTTCAGTCAGTTCCTTTACAGGACTAAAAGTTGCATAGGTTAGACAAGTTTTTGACTGGATCTACAAATGATAGCATCATTTTCCAGACATTATTCAAGTTGAACCCACTGTCAAGGAAAAGAGTCCCCAAAGAGGATTCTATCAAGTCACCAAAAACCTGCAAAGGAAATATATAAGATACTAATTGACTGCAAACTAAACTAATGAGATAGGCACTCTCTTGAATTCAGCACCTCGTATAGATAAAAAGAAATTGAGGAAGAAAGCCAACAGAGATTGTTTGAGATTTATATCAGTATGAGTTAAATATCAACAGGAGCGAGTCTTATCATAATTTGTTTCTTATCTGGATCACACAGATGGCATATTTAGTCGTGCAAATAAGTCTATAGGATGCACAGATCTCCCTATCCTATGAAGCATTTGTTTCAACATTATCAAACCAGACAAGTTCTGTATCACAAGTCTCACAATAAACACACTTAAAAACAAGATAGAAGCAGCAAAATTATTGACTGTATATGGAACGAAGATCCGGACACACCTTTGGGCATTTGGGAGAATGTAGATTTGCTTGATCTAGAAGAGTCTTGGAGTGCTAAGGGAACAAATTCTGGAGTTAGCTCCCGCAGTTAAAAAAGAACCTTCAGGGCAACCTCCTGGAGATGCACATCTAGCTTTATCTGCATATAAATATTCAAATTAGATGAGGTCATGTAGTTAAACTTTTATCTAATTGAACAATACCTCAACGCTGTCAATTCGGTGACTCCTGCTGGAAAGATCTTCACACCTATAGATCGTTGATAAGCAAGGTGAAGATCGAATTCCATAGTCTCAGCCTCAACGGGAAGAGGTGACTTCATGAAGAGACCAAACTTTCTGTAGACCCTATCCGTGGGATGAGCCACAAACCTTGTGTAGTACAAATGAAGATTGACACAACTCGTTGATGGATCCCAATTTGTTTTAACAAGCCAGGAATAAGCATCAATACAGTTCACCTCATGAACAGCCTTCACCTAGCAAGAAACAAATAAAATGTCGTTATGTAATGACTAATAAGTGAACAGCATAGAAAAGTTAGACATATAACTGAACCACTCATGCACCTTCAGCGTTATCACAATCAAATCCATCATCTGACACGTCGTCCTCAATTTCATCCTTTGCATCTGGCAACAGAAAATCATTAAGTACACCCAAGTCGTGCAACTCATTCACAGCCCTTAGACAAGCATTCTTTGTAGCAGCTTCGAAGGTAGTAGTGAACTTGCGATTTCACTTATAGGAGCATTCGAAGGTAAAAAACTATGTGGCAGGTAGTTCCGTCATCTTCTTCCATAGGTTTGAATTGGAACTCCGGCTTGGGCTGAAAAAATCTGAGGGAAGAAGATAAGGCAAGTTGAAATTCAATTATGACACGAACAAGCTCCCATTTACTGTGAAAGTTGAATACAATGCACCAACAGAAAACAGAATACTCATCATGTGGAAGCCTAGAACAATATTTATACAGAAGGGAGATGCTACTTCCATCACTAATACAAGCTCCTGTCTCATGAACTCTGTACACCTCCTCACCAATCTAGGACACGTTTCCTCTGACGTTCTTCAAGTTACTTCCACTTTCATTCGATCTTCATTTACTTCGAAATTTTCAACCAAATGCATCTCTTTTTCGTTCCGTATATGATGGTCGATTGGGACGTATCACTCATAGCTGACCGATACTTTGGGCAATTCCCAAATATACCACCCAAACAAGTTTTTCTTCCCCATATACCACCCATTCTAAAATGTTCCATCTATACCACTTTTTTTATTGAGGAAATGACTAAACTATCCTTACCTTTTAATGAGATAATACAAAGAATAGAAAAAATAAAAAATCAACAAACGGAGAAAAAAATCGAGACTTGTACTCTTCTCTCTCGTCGACTCGTCGGAGAATCTTCGTCGTCACCGGAGAAGCTTCGTCGTCACCGGAGAAGCTTCGTCGTCGCCGGAAAAGCTTCACCATCGCCGGAGAAGGATCGCCGTCATCGATTTTGCTAAAACTTTACGTGCTTTGTCCGTCAATCTGATAAGCTCCTCCTTCACTTGTGACGACGTCGTCTAGAGCGGTGGTGTAAGAATTGCACCTCACAGCTTCTTAAATCTCAACCGCTGTAATTTCGGATCTGTAAGTCTATTGAATTGATGCTTTCACTTTGAATTTGACTTTCAATTTCAGATTTGATTCTTGTGTTTTAGATCTTGTTTTTGCCGAATCTCTAAGAAGCTTTAGCTCATGAGTTTTGTTTGCACTATGCAATTGGATTTTGAAGCTTTGTTTTAAAGGAATTTATAACCACACTTGTTTTGGTGGTTGAATCATAGCTTTGCTTGTTCATACTCAATGCAAAATTAATGTAGACATTTCTTATACTTTTTGTCATAGTCTAAACATTATAACAGGCTAACTTGGCCAAGCATAGTTTTTGATTTATGATTTTGAATCTCTTGTTCTTCTCAGCCTTAATCTAGAAATTATTCAATAGCATGAATCTGGTCGTATATGTTTATACGTACAACATAGTCCTTAAAGTTGAGGCTCTCCACATGTAGGACTAAAGAAACACTAGAATCATCAAAAGTGTCCACTTCTAGGGAAAACTAAAGAAAGTTTTGACTTTGAGCTTATTTCTGGGGAATTTAACTTGGTGGGTTGCAATTTATGTCTTTCTAATGGTGTACCTTTTGCATAAAATTTGTTTTAGCAATAGATTTTGTTTATTTTTTTGTTGTTATTGGTGTTGAGATGTGAGAACGAGGCTTGTTTTATTTTCTTATGTATTATATCTAAGTTCATGTTCTCATATTGCTTCTATTTTACAGGAAAAAATATTTACAAAATTCTCAGAGATGTCAAGTGGAATAGTGAGAAGGGTCTCACATCAAGATACATAACTGGTAATGAAACAAATGAAGTTGTAGTTAGCTTCCATCTCTTGATATATTGAGATTGTTATAGGTTCATGTCCTCATATATAATAGTGTCATGTAGATTGCATATGCAGAAGGTTTATGTTTTTGTTAACTTAGGAAAGTCTTCCTAAATATGTAGGAATCCTTCCTAAATAAATATTTGGGAAACTTTGATGATTGTTTAGGAATGATTCCTACGTAGTTAGGAAGGGATTCCTAAATGGTTAAGATACCTAGAGTTTGCCTTTTTCTTTTACAAATCCATATGAATTTGATTATGTTTCATTTAACAACTGTATGTAACAAGCAGTTGATAAAGATAAGGAAGATTCAATATCATTTGAAAACATGGTAGATTCAGAGCTCGATGAGATGGTTTACTTGACAATTTTTTTATCAAATCACTAAATTTGATTCAGCCCATCTACCACGTAAGATCACAGTCCTAGAATGCGAGAATCCAAATGAGAAAATGGCTTTCATTTCTTCTCATGTGGAACCCTTTACAAGTATAACTTTTGGTTTATGATCATGTTTATTTTAAGAGAATTAAAAAGTAGTTTGTAAAGTTGTTATTGTTTGTCTTTGTGCAGAAATGATCCCTTTCATACTCTCTTCTATTCGTGAAGAAAAGGATATTAAAGTTGATCATACTCCATTCACAATCGAGAAGTTAGAAGCAGAAAGTATTCCTAAAACACCCTACACGTACAATTGTGCTCTTTTTACAATGAAGATGATAGAATGCCACTCGATGGGTATCAATGATATGTCCAAGTTTGTTGATGAAGATGCTCAAGACTACAGAACAAGAATGTCGAGCGAAATCTTCGAAGAGTTTTATACTCCTTAATATTTAGATTTTAAAAAACTTCCCTTGAACTATTACTATTTTCACTTTCTATTTGATGCACTTGGTTGGTTTGTTATCTTTAAGCTATGTTTAATTTGTAGGATTTGAAGTTTTTTTTAACGTTGAAGTCAACTTATATCTAAAAGAAGTTTGTTTGTTTCTGTTTTTTTTGTTCTCTTTTTTAATTTAGGAAGGGTTTGTACATATTTAGGAAGCCTTTCCTAATTCGGAAGGCTATCCGAAAAACGTAGATATCTTTCCTAAACGTAGATATCTTAGTCGCTATTAAAATTCACTTTTAAGATTCAAAACTAAACCCTAAACTCCAAACACAACCCCCTAAACCTATACCCTAATTTTGGAATAGTTAACCCAAACACAAAAAATTTAAATCCTAAACCTTAAAAATCAAATACCACAAAATACCTTCGATGAAGCCAAAATACTACAAAATTAAATTAAAATTAACTTTTAAGATTCAAAACTAAACCCTAAACCCCAAACCCACACCCTACCCCCTAAACCTATACCCTAATTTTGGAATAGTTAACCCAAACACAAAAAATTTAAATTCTAAACTTTAAAAATCAAATACCACAAAATACCTTCGATGAAGCCAGAATACTACAAAATTAAATTAAAATTCACTTTTAAGATTCAAAACTAAACCCTAAACCCCAAACCCACACCCTACCCCCTAAAACTATACCCTAATTTTGGAATAGTTAACCCAAACACAAAAAAATTAAATTTTAAACCTTAAAAACCAAATACCACAAAATACCTTCGATGAAGCCAAAATACTACAAAATTAAATTAAAATTCACTTTTAAGATTCAAAACTAAACCCTAAACCCCAAACCCACACCCTACCCCCTAACCTATACCCTAATTTTAGAATAGTTAACCCAAACACAAAAAATTTAAATTCTAAACCTTAAAAATCAAATACCACAAAATACCTTCGATGAAGCCAAAATACTACAAAATTAAATTAAAATTCACTTTTAAGATTCAAAACTAAACCCTAAACCCCAAACCCACACCCTACCCCCTAAAACTATACCCTAATTTTGGAATAGTTAACCCAAACACAATATTTTAAATTCTAAACCTTAAAAATCAAATACCACAAAATACCTTCGATGAAGCCAAAAGACTACAAAATTAAATTAAATTCACTTTTAAGATTCAAAACTAAACCCTAAACCCCAAACCCACATCCTACCCCCTAAAACTATACCCTAATTTTGGAATAGTTAACCCAAACACAATAATTTGAAACTCTAAACCCTAAAAATTAAATACCACAAAATACCTTCGTTGAAGCCAAAATACTACAAAATTAAATTAAAATTCACTTTTAAGATTCAAAACTAAACCCTAAACCCCAAACCCACACCATGCCCCCTAAAACTATACCCTAATTTTGGAATAGTTAACCCAAACACAAAAATTTTAAATTCTAAACCATAAAAATAAACTTTTAATTTTGCGGTATTTTTGAAACTTTGAAAAAGGGGTATTTTTGGAAATTTTAAAACAAGGTGGTTTTTTTGGAAAAAACTTCAAAGGGTTGATAGAAGAAAAAGTGGTAAAATGCTTGTATCATCAAGAATCAAAAAAGGCATGTTGTTAAATTCGGGAACGTTTGTATCTTAGAAGCTTATCAAGATGTTATATTATATCAAAAAGCTTATCAAATGATTATGTTATATCATATTTAGTGTTTTGTGAAAAAGATGCACCAACGATTTAGAGTAAGTCTTGTTTTGGACTATGCAGTTGGATTTTGAGGTTTTGGTATAAGAACTCCTAATAACATAATGGGTTGAAATATGAAAGTTTCATTTGTGGTTGGATGTAAATGGCGCCCCCAATAGCTTCATTTGTCAAAGGTTCGTGCAAACCTAAATGCCAACCGTTACTCAGGTTGTGAATCTGGAGGCATCAAAGAGGGTAAGACCATTATATTCTATCCTTTGTAATTTCTTAATAATTTTCATGTGCTTTTGATAATTTAGGAAGGTCTTCCTAAACATGGAGGAATCATTCCTAAATTATATATTTAGGAAGCATTTACGAATTTTTAGGAATGATTTTTACGTATTCATGAAGAATTTCCTAAATCATCAAGAACACAAAGAGTGTGTCTATTTTCATATGAATTTGATTTTGTTTCATTTTTCAGGTGAAGGTAATATGCATCATACTGCCACTTCATGAAGAGGAGGAAGATTTAGTATCATGAGAAGATAGGGCAGCTCGATGAGATGGTTAACTTGATAAAACAAGCTTATCAAATTACTAAGTCTGATTAAGACCATGAATATATCAATTGACATAAGAGATGTAATGGAAGCAATTGCGCTGCAATCCTATCTATGTTTTGTTTATAAACGTTTGTATATATTTAGGAAGCCCTTCCAAAATAATCAATTGGAATTTTCCATTAGAAAACTAGTGACCAATTTTGCTCATAGAATAATTAAATGTCATTTCTCTTCTTTTTTTACGAATGTACGCTTGTTTTGTCCTTCTTTGAGGTCATAAAGTATCCAAATTCATCATAATCAAAACTGGCAATGCTTGAGTCATAAAAAATTATGGTGCTCTTTGATTCGGAGACCTTTCATATATATTTAGGAAGTAAGAATACATATTTAGGAAGTCCTTCCTAATTCGGAAGGTTATCCTAAATATACAGGTAGCTTTCCTAAAATACTTATATTTTATCGAATTAGGCTATGAAATTAGACAAAGATACAAGTTCACTCCATAATCATTTCCATTAAAAGATACAAGTTCACTACAAATGCACCTGACAATGTATAAAACATATGACCCATTTTTATGTTTAAATTAATAACTATATATACAAAGTTCATTACATGAACAAATTTGCAGGCAATAATAAATTTGCAAGTTCATGTTATGAACTTGATACTCCAAACTCTCCAAATGATCTTTTTCTCTTTTTAGAAGCTCTTCCACTGCTTTTCTTAGTGTTTGGAGGTCCATACAATAATCCCGTTATAGCTTTAGGAAAATCCGAACTCTTTAGGTCTTTACATGGGTGTATTCTCTCTGCATATGCTTTAAATCAAAAGAAAAAAAAATTTAGGACTGAAAGAGTAGTAAGTGCAGGCAGGGTAGACCAAAAGTGAAATACGTTTTTGGAATACATTCCTAAATGTTTAGGGGTGCTTCATAAATACTTCCTAAATTTTAATTTCGGAAGGGTCTCTAAGTGATTCGGAAGGGTTTCCTAAATACTTTATTAACAATGAAACAATGCAAGTTATGTACTCCAGTCAATTGGTTATACTTGCGAGTTACCATTACACAAAAAAGAATCATGCATAATGTCACAGACATATGTTCATTTGAGGACTAAAACCCTTACATAATATTTTCCAAAAATACAAGTAACCATGGAGCTAAACAATGTCATATCATATTCGATCACCATAACAAGCGCAATCATATTAGAGGTAAACAATTTCAATAGTTATTTCCACAATTCATAATCATCATAGCAATTAATCGGAATTTGATACGTCATTAGACAAAGACCGCAGAAACTCAAAAACATGATATTGAACTTATATAATTACTTCTCTTGAATAACATAATCTATCATAGGAAATTGTATTATTCCCTTGACTGTATTTACAATGACGCTCACGATACTACAACTACAAAGTAAGCTACATAACTACATCGAATTGGTTTATACATGTACATGGATTTTTTTTTTGCAAATTACAGAGGACTTTAGCATTTTGTGATGAATCAACGCAAAAGAGAAACAATCAATTTGGTATTTTTTCCACAATCGTTCCAAAAACAGAGAAGAAGGACATACCAAATAGTTTCTTCCTCTTTGACGCTGCTCCGGAATTCAAGAGGATCTCCTCTACCGCCGATCTCTCGTCGTCTCCGATCACAAGCTTTATTCGTCTCCGGTCACAAGCTCTCTTCGTCTCCGGTCACAAGCTCTCTTCGTCGTCGTCTCCGGTCACAAGCTCTCTTCGTCGTCGTCTCCGGTCACAAGTTCTCGCCATCGCCGGTCAAAAGCTTTCGTCGTTGCCGGTTAAAAGTTCTTGTCGTCGCCGATTACAAGTATCGCCATCGTCATCGAAATCTAGATCTCGACCTCTTTTTTGCTTTGGTGTTTTATTTTGAATATTCTAATAAAATTATTATTCTGTTAATGAAAATTAAGGGTACAATTGTCATTTTACTTACATATTAGTGGTATGGATGGAACATTTTAAATGAGGTGGTATATGGGGAAAAAAAACTTGATATGGTGGTATACGAGGGAATTTCTCTAAACGGTTCAGAACACGTGAAACAAAAAGAGAAATATTAGAACATTGTTTGGAGAAAAAAAACTGAATGTAAGAACAGTCCATGAAAAAGATATTTCAGATTTAGACGTGCCAACATAGGCTTGGGCCAACAAAACCAAATAACATAGCCAAGCATAAGCAGAGTATTATGAATGAGCCAAACCTTGAAGGATCAGAAGACAAAAGAAGGAGGGAAGCTAGAAGAAGCAAGCTGAGCTGGCACATTTGGACTTATAGTTGTTACAAGTCTTTGTGTATAAATAGAAAGGGAGAGGGAATTGTTAGAGGCACTTGGGATTTGGATTTACAAGTCATTTGTGAGATTGTGTCTTATCTTTACGAAAGATAAGAGTTTGTTACATTCTACTCAAGATTCTGTTACATTCAATACACTATTCTGTTACATTCTTCTTCAATACAAGCAAGAAAGTGAGAGATTAAGATCAAGATCCTATCAAAATGGTGCGTAGTGAGCGAAATTAGGATCGATAGATCGCGATTTGAGTTCGTCGGAGATGGAGAATCGCAAGACCTCATCGATGACATGGGAAGAGTTGTGGGAAGACCTGAGGAGACCGATTTCTGCACATTCGGAGCCGGAGAATCGGAAATCACCACCGGTTACTTTGGAATCGTTATCGACATTACTCACGACTCCGATTTCTTTACAAAGCAAGTTCCAGAAACAATCGAAAGAGAGATCCATGACTTTCGATGACAAGTTCGATGCAAAGCTTGTTTCGGTTATGGAGTACTTGAAGAAGGTAGAAGCTTATATTGTACCTGTGGAAGAATCTATCTGTGCAACAGAATCGATTGATGCATATATGGCGACAGAGACGAGTTGCGAGAAAGAAGCGATTCATGAACAGGTATCTATCTTTGACATGGAACCAAGCCTTGAATTTCACAATGCATCAGTGGAAGTTTGTGAGCATTCCATCTCTAGTTTCGGCGTTGATGCCTTGTTTGATCAGCAAAAGGAGCGGTTACCAATTTCACATGTTGAAGAAAGGGATGTGTTATCCCAAACGTGTACAGATTTTAATGATAAACAATCTGCACCCCATGTGCTCGGTAAAATGTCTCCAAGAGTACAGAGGAAGAGAAAGTTCCTTAAAGCTTGGAAATTTAAGTTCAAAACCAGAAATCTGCAGAGGATTATGTCACAAAAGAGTCTACATAAATTCAATGCCAAAGCGAATGTCAGATACACCATTTCTTCTTTTCGTACTAAGCTTGGTTCAATGTGGGAAAAGGGCACATTTACTCATTGGAGAAGGATGGAGCAACCTCTTATGTCAAGTTCGTTGTGCACAATAAGGCGGAGACATAATGTCGGGGACTTGGAACATCGGATTTGTGGTGATACAAAACTCATATTCGTGTGTGTGATGAAATATGAGTTTGGTTTGGTGAATCTTCAATCTCGTAATCAGAGTGGTGTCGTTGGATTGGTTTCTAGATCGCTAACTGAAGCTATGTTGCATTGCTCCATCATTGGTGAGGAAATGGACAATGAACTAATACTCTATGTAGCAGAGATTGTTCTGTGGCAACATGTTGTTTACAAGTTGGGACTTGCAGCCAAGACAGTGCACAGAATGCAGGTGGATCAGATTGTTGAATGGTTTTCTATAGAAGTGCTCCTAGTGGTCGAGGTCACACAGGTGAAAGCTCTTTACCCACTACTTGTGTCACCACCTATATGGAATAATCAGCCGTGGGGATACAACAAGATTCAGTCTTCCAATCTACATCCCCAACAGAAGAGGAGGACATTGAATTGTTCTAAGACCTGGATGGAAATTCAAATGCAAAAGAATATTCAGTGGACTTATCTCAGTCTCGCAAGCGGAGTGGGTATTGGCAGTGGGATCAATGGGTTTTCTCAAACTCAGGATTTATAGGCAACAATCTATTCACAGGAGAACCTGCCAGCAGTTGGCAGCTAGTTGGTTTGAACCTTGTGAGGTGCTGGAACGTATGGGTGCAGTGGCTTATCGCCTTAGATTACTAGAGGGGTCTAAAATCCTTGATGCGTGCCACATTTCCCAGCTCAAAACCGTGTTAGGTGCAGGACAATTTGTGTCTCCTTTACCTCTACTTTTGGCTCAGAATGAAGAGTTGGTCATCGTTGTTGGACTCTCGCCATGATAAGGATGGTTTCCTAGAAGCGTTGGTGGTGTGGACATTAATCTTCTTGGATGCGGGTGATTGATATTAAGGCTCAATATCCACATTTTCCACTTGAGGACAAGCTGGTTCTTTGCGATGGGGGTATTGATAGAGCCAAACCTTGAAGGATCAGAAGACAAAAGAAGGAGGGAAGCTAGAAGAAGCAAGCTGAGCTGGCACATTTGGACTTATAGTTGTTACAAGTCTTTGTGTATAAATAGAAAGGGAGAGGGAATTGTTAGAGGCACTTGGGATTTGGATTGTCAAGTCAGTTGTATTGGTTTGTTCTTATCTTTACGAAAGATAAGAGTCTGTTACGTTTATTCAAAGAAGTTGTTACAAAGAATACACAAATCGGTTACGTTTTCTCTTTACATCGAAGAAGAAAGTGTGCGTTAAGGTTTGGATCTTATCATATTATTTCTACTTTGGTATCACCATATAAACAGAGCGTGATAAAACTTAACATAAATAAGCCAGTACCAATCATGCCCAGGAAAGATATCTTGCAAACTAAATTACCAAACATCAAATTAGAAGTTCCAGTTCCGAAATTGGGAATTTAAAAACCAGCATACCTTGGCATTGAGAAGACTCTCAAGGCTGCTTCTGCTTTTTGATAAATTCTCTGGTTGAAAAGTAGGCAGAGCTGTCAAAAAGCTGGACCATGTTTAGAACGAAGATGATCAAAGGTTGCAGATACTATCAAGATCAGGAAAATATATACGAGGACCTTTGCGAACAAATGGAGATGCAGTCATTCCAAATATACGAGGTCGTTGTAAACCTATTTGCAACTTAAAGTTGATTGTATGTCAGAAAATGTTTCACGAACCATATACCAAGGACGTAAAGAAAGATACCTTGATAAATTGTGGATAAGGATGGTTGCTTTGTTCTTGAGCATGGTGACACTCATCGAATAGTAGAAGGGAAATCC
Organism: Arabis alpina; assembly: GCA_900128785.1. Taxonomy (NCBI): domain Eukaryota; kingdom Viridiplantae; phylum Streptophyta; class Magnoliopsida; order Brassicales; family Brassicaceae; genus Arabis; species Arabis alpina. Next base: position 1,976,116 of record LT669788.1, read on the forward strand.
ACTCCATCCTGTGCGCTGTAAGTTATGCAGAAGTATTTATAAAGAGAACCTGCAGGAAACATTCATCCCCAGAAAACAAAACAATTGAATCATGATCTCACAGGTCAAAGCCACGGTTCCGGCCCATGTAACGGAACTATTGCTCAACTTAGTGGAAATTAAAGGGATAAAAAGAGAGAAATATAATCAGAAAAGCTCTCTCACCCAGTCATAGTGGCCCTTGACAGTCAGATCGCCTCCAGAATGTATTGCGACCTTGAATTCGATAGACTGCCCTATGAACTTGGCTTGCTGTAAAGAAGAACAAAAAAATTTTCAAGACAGTTAGATCAAGTGAACTTGAAGAAAGAAACCAATCCATTTAAACACCAATGTAATCAAGAGTAAACATACAAACACTTTTCTTGGGGCTAGGAATCAAGTGACCAAGCTCATATATAACCGTCACCGCGATGTGAGTCTTCCTACAACCTGTTCCCAGATAAACGACTATATTCTCCTCCTTTGCTTTCTTGCACAGCTCCTTGGAGAGCAAAGAAAATCATATGAGCTCTCGAAAACAGTATCAGCACAAGCAACAAGAAACTCGTCGTGAAATGAACAATGTATCCGATCTTTCCCTGAATTCTTCTACAATCCGATCAACTTTACTTGGAATAACATGTAAATTTAACAAAAATAGGAAAAATACGAAAATATCTACAAAAATCCGTGTACGGAAAGGGAAGAAAATTGAAAATCGAACCTCCTGGCTAATTTTCTCCGTACAAGGGCCTACTTTTACCCATGACGAAGAAGAACAAGGGCGAATGTCGGCATCAGAGTCGACTGAGCAGAAATCGTCGGCGATTTCACCCTCCGACATGGTCAAAGAGGGAAGAAATCGCTGCTTCTTTTGGTCTTCTCTCCCGTATAGCCGTATAGTCAACTGCTCACACATTATTCACCATGGCACGACATCTCCCTTCTAAATTATTTAATTAAACATTTAATTCAAATAACTTAACTACCTAATATGTACACAATTATACTCCCTCTGTTGCATATTAGTTGTCATTCTAGCGTTAATTTTTTGTTTCATATTACTTGTCGTTCTGCATTTCCAATGCAAATTTATTACTATTTTTCCATCTTTTACCCTTAACTTTCAGCTTAATAATTATTTCTATCAAACAAAAGAACACATTAATTAGGGGTAAAACAGAAATCTTAAATGTTTTATTAATTTGTGTGAAATAACCTAGAACGACAACTAATATGAAACGGAGGGAGTATATGATTATTCCGTTTGAATTATGATAAAGCACATGGACATTTTGATAAATTAAATTTTAAGAAGCAAAATTTAGGTGAAATTGTCAAAATGATACTGTGGATAAGTTGTAAGAGTTTTCATTGGTTTGAGTATTCTACGTGGTTTAATAACTTAAGCAAGATCATGTGTTTTTTTTTTGCTAGCTCGTTCGATTTTGGAATAATTTTGTCAAAATATGGTATTCAATTTATGATTTCAAAATTAATTACTTGCTATATATATACCAATGCCTACTTTGTTCAACGCATTTCCTCAACTACACGTTTTTAATATGTCTATCATACTTACATATGTGAAAAATGCCGTGGTTAAAACGGATCCATATAATTAGAGAGGACACATTTCTGATGAGCATCTTCTTGCATGCACTAAGCTCATTAATTGTTCACTTATGTAATTTGATATCATACTTTGTCTTTAAGGAACATCTAAGCATTGAGAACTTGAATTCAACTGCGTGCAATATTGAATGTTTCCCAAGGTTACTTTTAGACAATGTTTGGCTCGATAACTATTGTTTTACTCCCATCTTCAACAATCCTAAAACAATTCCAGCATTCAATGCTCGTTAGGCAGTTGAAAATCTAAGAGCGTGGCGTAAACTCACATCTCCCAACATTAAATTCACAAAACCATGTATTACATGTACATTTGAGTATTTTGGATTTAATCGGATCCAAAAAACTATAAATCCGTGTGTTTATCACGCAATAAAAATTGTAAATTGATTACCTCTTTAATTAGATGAATGCAACACCTCAACATAGAAGGCAAGTCACTACAAAATAACGTGGATTTAAAATCACTTAATTTTTTATAGTTGCATTACTTATAATTGATGTAAAAAGAATTTACATCACTTAAAAAGATGATTCAACATGGTTCGATGCAATTAATTTATATCAATTGTAATAATTGTTACAAATAACTGTATCATTTCTTGTAATCGATGTTTAAAATATATCATTTATAAAAAAGTGATGTTAACATTTACATCAACTAATATAAATGATGTTAAAGTTAGTGTCAATTTTAGTAAGTGATGCTAATTATTTATTTAGTTTAAAATTACTGATCCAATGTAATTTCGAAATACTAACTTATTTTATTAATATAATTATTATTACAAACGTTTTCTCAGATTATTTGTTTTCATTCATTAATTGTTTTTCTCCAATATCTATAAAAGATTTGATAAAACTTTTATTAATAACAATAAATCGTCAACTACAACCATTTTTATAACTAATTAATGGAGGAAGAAAGATAGTGCCGTAAAATAAGGATAGTGGGTGAGCAAAAAAGGTAATTTGTGGATTCGCAAATATTTTTGTTGTTAAGTGTTGATATTCAATTATATTGAAAATGATATTAAGTTATAATATTTTTTTTGGAGAAAATATTAAGTCATAATATTGGTCCCAAAATAAAAACTACGTTATGGTTAAGATTTTCTTAAAACAATAATTTTTCTTAACAACACAAATCTAAAACAAAACTAAAATTAATTATTAATGAAGAAAATATGGCATATTCTAATTAGTTTTTCTTTTTTTCCGATTATTTCATTTCTCTTAGTTAACTAAATATTTATAATTTCTTGACAAAAAAAAGAGCAATTTACAATTAACATATACTTATTTAACTATTTCTAGCATATATATATAATTTAGCATTAGGTTTATTTAAATATTTATTTTTATAAATCTATACATGGTTACATACACATATATATTATTTATTCACCAAAAAAATCTATGTATTGTATTTAATCAATTCAAGAAATTTTATCAATTACTTTTTAAAGGGAAATGAATAAAAAATGAATATCGATTATATTATTGATGGTTAAGAATATTAAAATATTTATTATTCATAATTAAAAGAAATATGATATACATGTCACTGGTTTTATTAATGAACTAGGTGAAGGACCCGTGCGTTGCACGGGTTTGTTGTTTGAATTATTATTTATCATTAAATTATTGATATGTTTGTTTAATACATAGAATAAAAGTGAAGGTTAAAGTTTATAGATGAGAGATTGTCCAATAAATAGCTATAAACGATAATCGTAGAGTAAAAGATCTTGTTTAAAATATTAAATGAATTGTTATTCAATAATTAATACATACAATGCTTATGGAAACTGATCGATCAAAATTCGGACATGAAAACTCTCTTTATAAAACACGGACATCAAAATGGGAAATTAATAAAATAGGAAAATAGAAAGTATGATATTAATTTTAAGACCAGTAAGATCTAATATTCGTATGTAACCGGGCCATAAAAACCCAACAGAGAAACAAAACGTAGAGTTCTTGGTCGATGTAACATTTTGCCGACGGGATTATCTATCCATCTCTCGGCCAATCGTCGCGGTGGTGCTAGGGTTTCGATCGATGCTCCGCTTCCTCCATTGGCGCTGCTTCTAGTAATTTTTCGATTTCGCTTTTCTTCCATTTCCTCCTTAGTCTTCGTTTTCTAAATCGATAAAATTGTGATTCTGGGTGTGTGTTATTGACTGTGAGGAAAAGTAATCAAGCAATTCTTGGCAATTTTGGTTATAGTTTTAGTATTATGAAGTATCTTTCTGTAGTTTTGCTGATGTGTTTGTTTATAGTTACACAATGGGCTTCTAGAGAAGAAAGCCTAGGTGTTTGAAGTGTATATAAAAGTAGAAACTGCCACCAAGATGAGGTTGTCTTTTGTTCTTGCTAGTGTAGGAACAGAGCAGAGTCTTTGTCTGATTTGTTAGTGTTTGCAAAGTGTGCTTAATCTATGAGCCCTGATTTTCTGGTTTCTGCGGTTGGAAAAGCATTCGCAGCTGCTACTGTTATCATCTTTGGCTCAGCCACTTTGGTTTTTGGAACGGCAGCCTCGAAACTTGACATGCGTAATGTAAGATTGCAATGTTTCTATTGTTTAACTCTAAATTTATTCTCTTTTGATTCGTGTTGCTCTAAATTTTGTGCCCATTATTGATTTTTGGTTACTGTCTGAGTTTGTTTGCTTGTGTTTTTTTTTGAAGGTATCAAGGCATTCCAACACTGGTAACATTGGTGTGAATCACGGTAAGTAGCAAAGTCGGATTTTGAAGTTACTGGAAGTTTGGGACTTTAATAACATTTAAACTCACAAATTGTATGAGAAGCCTATGTCATTATAAAAAATAAAATAGAAAACAAAATTAAAAAAACAAATCAATATTTTCTTCGCTGTCAATTCTTTCTTCTGTTTGTCTTGTAGATGAGACGTTGTTGAAAACTTCTTGAAATACAATATTTTCCACAACGTTATTGTCGTAGTGTTTTGTTTCAGCTTTAAGAATCTGTAGTCCTGCAGTTGTTGTCACTCTTGATAGCGCAACGTATAACTGTCCGTGTGAGAAAACAGGATTGGGCAAATATAAACCAACTTTGTTTAAGCTTTGTCCTTGGCTTTTGTTGATCGTCATTGCATAACAGACTCGAAGAGGGAATTGACGCCTCTTTAACTTGAAAGGCCATTTTGCATATGTTGGTGTGAGGCTAATTCTAGGAATAAGAACCCGTACTCCCTCATTAGTTCCAGTAAGTATTTCTGCTTCGATAACCCTTGTTCCTAGGCGAGTTATTATTAATCTTGTACCATTGCAAAGCCCGGCTCTTTGGTTTATATTTCTTAGCAGCATGACTGGCGCACCTACTTTGAGATTTAGTTGGTGGTTAGGAATACCTGAAAATTTCAAAGTATTCAAAAATTCAGTGGGGTAAAGAATATGTTGATTTGCCACCTCTTCTTTGTCGTCTCCGATACTGTCAGAACTCAAATACTCTTTTAGATCTCCTTTTAAGCAAGATAACATGTAGTTATTGACTTCGTCCACCGTTTCGTTTCTTGGAGTTAGAATTGCTCGCTCAATTAGATAATCCTTGTCCTTAAAAAGAACATCGAAATCATGATACATAGACTTTGCAATGCATTCAACATGATCTCCACTGTTTTGTAAAAGCAGTTTGTTGTCTATTTCGACTATGTCATTTTCATTGTTTGCTTTCCTATATTTTGCAGGCTTAGGAGCGGTGCCGTCACCGATTCGTAATATCCATTTTGCAAAATCTCTTTCAGCTTGGTGCAACCTCATATTCTTTTCAAGAGTGAATATATTGCAATAGTTCCATAAATACGACCGGTTTATTGTTGCCATAACTGTTTCTTGCCTGCTGCCTTGCGGTACCACTGGTAGAATTTGTCTAAAATCGCCTCCAAGGAGCACTGTTTTTCCTCCAAAGGTTTTGGTTGCTGCATCTGGATCTGACATTGAGAGTAAATCTCGTAAACTCTTATCAAGAGCTTCAAATGCAAACCGATGGCACATAGGTGCTTCGTCCCAAATGATGAGGTCTGTTTGTTCAAGTAATTCAGAAAGCATCGTATTACGACTTATGTTACACATGCTGTCTTGATGAAGATCTATTGGAATCTTGAAACGTGAATGTGCAGTTCGACCGTTAGGTAAAAGTGTAGCTGCAATTCCGGATGAAGCGACTGGTAAAACAATTTTTCGCTGTGATCTTAGCCTTGAGATGATCGTCTTATACACGTAAGTCTTTCCTGTTCCACCTGGTCCATTGAGGAAAAATAGTTTTCCTTTATTATTCTCAATCGAGTCGATAACGGCATCGTAGACGTTCTTCTGCTCGTCATTTAACGTTTTGATTAACTTGCAATTTTCTTCTTCTTGTTCTAGAATTTTGTAGTTTGTTTCATCTTGGACCATTGAGTTTTTCATCTTTTTCAACAATTCCTTGTCTGGCTTTGGCATATCTTCAAACTCAGTTAATGATCTATCGTTCTGCGCCAGGATTTTCTCTAACTCTATGAGTGTATAACTTTGTAATTCTTCGTCGGAGAATTGTTGACCACTGAAATTGAATGTTTTTCTTTGTTTATTAGGTATGTCTTCAGCTAGGTGACGCCAGCAATGCTCCCACAAAGAAAGAGGGCTACTTAATTCGCAATATAGCATCAATGTCACAAAGAGATGGCGAAGTTGGAAAGGATATGCATAGTGTGCTGCTTCATCCATAGCCTCTTTCCATTCTGAATCACCATTCAACATCCCTCGTGCATAACACGCTGCTTTGAATGAGGTATGTTTTACATTATCTACTGTTAGTATATCATCAAAGCTTGTCGGACCTTCGAGTATATTTACCAACATTTTCAGATAGTATAAGTCTCCTGATCTTGGATGAATGTTCACTACTCTTCCTATGCTGAATCCTTTCTGCCTTCTTGTCCAAATTTTTGCATCTGAATCCCACACATATTTTGTAGGAAACTGACTATATGTAAGTTTTCTTGCTTCAGGGCAGCTTTTGCACATCTCCATGTACTCTGTCAACATTGTTTTATGAATTCCATCTTTTGAGATAATATTTTCAAGATCGCTTTCTTCATTGTAAATGATTGTTTGTTGGTCTGGTAAATGCAACGGTAGCCTTGTTACCGCAGGTTTACGTGCATGAATATCGAAGGCAAAGATTCGCCATGCAGCTTCACATGCAGAGAGGTAACGACATTCCAAATAGTTTTTTATCTCACTGATCTCTTCTTTTGACTTATCTTCTGCATTCTGATCCACTACTTGTAGTTTCTCGATCAACATTGTAGCCATGTCTACTCCTTTTGTGATATATTTGAATAGATACTTTATGGCAGACGATCTATTGCACCATTCGACATTAATGTGAGCTTTGTACTTTTTTAGGAGTGAGAGATTGTGAGGCACTACGTAGCGATTATCAAGCTTAGTGTCTCCTTTCATGACATATTTTGTATCATCAGCTCTCCGACGATAGGTTATATAGCCAGTTTCACTGATACTTGTGGTGTTATTGTACGGTCTTGAAAATTTTTTTGTGCATTTGTTATCATCCATACACTTTCGTCCGCATGGCCCATGCATCATAAGTTGTTCAACCAACTGAAAACCTTCTGGGTCAGCCACTTTATCTGGTAGTTCAGATGTAATGAAACTATCGATATCGTCTGGAGTTGGATTTTGTTTTGAATCTTGCAACCACAAAAGTATATGTGCGTGAGGAAGACCACGTTTCTGAAACTCGATTGTGTGAACAACTGTTTATAAGAAAAGAAAATGATGTGTAAGAAAATGTAAAGATTGATTATATTTTATTATTATAAATGATATTTGTACCTGCTTTAATAGGACCGAAGAAGACACCATCTTGTAGGTCTGTAAGAAGTTCTTCTAACTTCATTTTGAATACACGACATTCAATATCCGGTCTATCATTTGCATTTTCGTTTCCAGCCTTCTTTATATGATCACTGATTTCTTCCCACTTTGGATTTGCAGTAATAGTAATGAAGAGGTCTGGATTTCCATACCATCTGCATATTGCCATTGCATCTCGATAATTTTCTACCATGTATCGCGGTCCACCTGTGAATGAAGATGGAAGAATTACTTTTTTGCCTAGTTTTGTAGAATCTGCGTCCCCCTGTACAACTGCATCACATACATTATTGTAGAGATCTGCTCTAAGCTTTTTTTGATTGTTATGGTAAAAGTTCATACGTTCTTGTTCGATAGCAGTATATGCATCAACAATGTATTGATGGAAAAGGCGACCTGAACGAACTATTGTTCCTAGAGATGTTAATCTCGTATGTATTTGGTATGCATAATACTCTCGCATTGTAACATATGATCTCTTGGTAGCATATCCCCGAGAACTATATGGAATGCTTCTCTCACTATAACCTTGTTCACCATATGCAAATAACAAAGGATATTGTAGTGGCATGTACGATGGATGTAAAAAGCTAATCCATTGAGGTTTATCCGTTCTAGGATGCACTATTATATCCCTGTCACAATTTGGAATAGACATGTCACCCACAATAAGTCCCGCAATCTCTTCTCCTTGTGGAAGGTCAAACTGTCTGCCACGTTCTTTGTTTTTAATGAGTCTAATTGAGAATTCTTCACTTCTTCCAGTCTCGTATCTATCTCTAGCCATTCTGAATACTTTAGCTAACTCGTTGAACTCGTCAACCATTTGAATCAATCCTCTTAAGATATCTTCATTCAGTTGATGTTCCTTTCCTTTTGTTAGTGCAGTGAGACGGTTTTGTACTTCATGGAGGGTATCATATATGTATAGCTGCGCAAAGCGTGGTATATGTCCTTCTTTTGGTAGTAGGGATTCAAGTTTATGGTAATTCTGACCATGCATACGAAACGTGTAAAGACCATAACCTGAATTGATATCGTTGTCAATTTTTTCTCCCATTGATGTAAAGGCAAGCATTGAATTGTATGCTCGTATATTGTTACGAAACGACGTTGATTGTGATAATAAGTACTCTAAGTAATCAGGAGGTTTCCTAGATGGCGGCAACTCAACTCTTCCTTGCTGACAGCATATCGAAAATTTTAATTCTTTCCCATTCAGTTTTAGACTTTCTGATTTCCACACTAAAGCCTTGCAGTACATACACGTTACCAATTTGTTGGCTTTTTCTTGACTGTTTTCATTTATCCATGTACAAAGAATAACACACATTAAAACAATAACGTATTTGAGTTAAGGAAGAACAAATATTCGTAATGAAAAATATTAGTTTGAATTTGTTGGAACTTAATTTATGAGATTCTTACCACGATTGTATTTTCTCTTTTTTCTTAGACATCGCCCTTTTATTCCGGCTATATTTTTTCCCCCGTCTGGATTGCCATCAAAACTGTTGTGGGATTTACATTCTTCTCTAAGATTATCTTGAAAGATATTTGCACTTGAATTTGATGGGCTTGATTGATTGCTAGTGCGAGCTACCTTTGCTTTTCTGTTGTTGATCCTGCAATATATTTTTTGTTAGATGTGAAAGTAGTAACTGGGATTTACTTATTAGATAAATAAAAACGGTTCTTACCAGTTTCTAAGTTGCGCAGTTGTAATTTCAGGACCCTATATTTTGTAAAGTAAAGTTAGAGTAATGAATTTTGAAATATAAATCATACAAAATTTGAGTTTTATACTTACCCATTGGTTTAGATTGTGGACCCATGTCTGAAGTCTCTCCAAATTCAACCGTATATTAGGTTCATCTTTAAGCACCTTCTCGATCATAGCAATCTGATCATCATTCATGATACGTCGGTTTCTTTTGCTCATTGATTTTTCTGATTTCTCACTAATTCTCTTATTCTTTGTAGAGTTGTTGGTTAATGTCACAATTGAGATTTAAGCTTATTGCAACGTCTCTTGGTCTAATCTTATTATATAGATTAGTAGATGTCTTTTTCCTAATAGCATTAGGTAAATAAATGATTTTGCTTCTCGAGGAAAAGGAAGTTTATTCCTTTTGCCAGTAGGATTAGTGATTAAACCTCGAATTGGCAAAAATAATAAAATTGATTTAAGCAACGATACTGTTTTTAATCAATGTCATCAATAACTTAACGCATAATGTGTCCGGGACCTATGTTATTTTTTTACTTCACTTTTATATGTTTTTTTACTTCACTTTTATATATGTTTTAATAATTGGCATTACGTAAATAATAATTTTGCTTTTATCCAGAAAAAGGAATAGCATAGTCCTTTTGCCAGTAGAATTAGTGGTTAAACTTTGTACTTGTAAAAATATAAAAATGATCTTAAGCAACGATACATTTTCTTACTTCAATTTATTTTATTATTTTATTTTGACGATGACATGCATTATTGAAACGGAATTTTAAATTGTTGTGTTCCCCAAAATTGACATGAAGGGAACTTTAATAAGATATATAAGATAGATTTGAATTATAATAATGATCAACGTGAGATCAAATAAGATCAAGTATCTAATTTAAGTAGAAAGATTTTGTTTCTTATGATGATTTGGATATATAATGGTATCAAAAGTATGTAAATCTGATCTCTTAATAAAATAAGTGTTATGTATCAGGCTCGATATTTTTTTATTAAAACCTTGCATTAATATAATAAATTCTTGTCTTATGATGATTTGGATATATAATGGTATCAAAAGTATGTAAATCTGATCTCTTAATAAAATAAGTGTTATGTATCAGGCTCGATAATTTTTTATTAAAACCTTGCATTAATATAATAAATTCTTGAAAAAAGGACAAATAAAATAAAACCACTAAGTTAAAACTATCGTTTTCTTAGAATAATAGACATCTAAGAGACAAACTTGATAGGAAAAAATAATTAAAGGAGAACTATCTTATTTATTATTATAGAAGATCAAAGATAAATTCAGTATTCAGTTCGTGGTTTCTTCACTAAAGCTCTGGTGGGTTCGTTGTGTTCTTCGTAATCTGGACTTTTGCTTTCACAGTTCTTGTCATCCGAATTTGTCTAAACATAAAGAGACAAAAAAACATTGTGTTAAATAAAATAATAGAATGAACCGATATCTTGTAAAGACAAAGTTGTAAAATATTTTTCACCTCTAATTGGTCTAGAACCTTTATAACTGTGAAATTTTGATAGGATGCCTCAAAATCTTTTTTCTTGATTTTAACCTCGAACAAATAAGTTTTTCCTACAATTGACTGCACACTTGAGGGAATATCTTCCAATCCTTGCTCGCTAGAATTATTTTTGATCTGTGTTAACAATGGTTTAAGAGTCAGTAGAAATATAAGTCAGCATCACTAATGTATAGATTAGTTTATTGTGGAGAACTATATATATAAATATAAACAATTCTTACGTCTTCAGCCGTTGTGCCAGTGATTTTTGAAGCAGCAGCATCAAATAAAACAAAAGTTGCAGAGTCGTTTCCATCATCTACTATTATTTCAATTCTAAAACTGAAAACAATAGATTTGTTTTAGTTAGTTAGTATTCTTATATATATGGACAATGTAAATTTAAAAATTAAAAGTACAATGAATAATACCTCAAAACTCCTACAGATTGTGATTTACCACATTTGTTGCACCTAAGTGAAGATGTTGACTTTAGCAATTTTGTTGAGCAAGATGAGCATGATATGTAATTCCAACCATTACGTAATACAATATCAATAATGGTTGCTTTACACACAAATATCTTGTCCTGCATTTAAATTTTAGCACATATGTTAGAATTGTGTGAATATTATAAAGATTTAGTAAAAGGTATTGGAAAGGAAATTGGTTAAAATAACTAAATAATTAAAAATTAGTTGTTACCTGAGGTTCAGCTGATGTGTAAAATTCCCAAATATCATTAATTGAGTGTTGAATTTCAGGACGGGTATTATTCGGTTCATGATGTTCAATCATGCCACCAAGATTAATTGAACAACCACCATCGTATTTTAAACTGAATGAATACAATAAATTATTATTAGTGCAATATATTTGTTTAATCTTAATGAGTAAATTGTTAAAGAAAAATTACTAATAGCATACCTTTGTCGAAACGCAACAACGGAATCAAAATCTTGATTTAAATAGAATTTAGTCGCAGAAGATGCTGACAAACAGGTTGAACCTCGATACATCTTAATCAAAACACTTGTCATGATTAGAATGATGTCGTCACTTTTAACTCCACGATATTTATCTTCAAATTGTTCTGCTTGTTCAGCCCATATGGTTGCTTGTATTTCAACGCTACTGTTTATTAGTAAAAGAGAATAAATTACTTTATTAAAAGTCATCATGGAAAATAATATATTAATACATGCATCCTACTAATTAATGCATGCATGTAACGTTAGTTTAGAATTCAATAATCTTGCTGAAACATGCTAGACAATACATGTAACGACAGAAAGGGACAAAAGAATTGAGTAAAATTATGCTGGAAAAATATGATGCGTAAAATTGAGTAATATGATACCTTTCTAACAACAGAGTCAAAATTACTCTTCGAACAGTTGATGAATTATGCGTACGGACATCCGACTTTTCCATACTTTTAATATAACCGATTGCATCTAAGGAAGAAACCAATGTTAGACATAGATACTCATATATATAAAATTTAAATTTAAAAGTTATGAATATTACCGTATAGATCATCTCGCGTATCTTTGAGTTTAGCAAAATTATCATAATTTTGAAATCGAAACTTTTCTAAAGATATTTGACAAACTTGATGTTCCATGCAAGCAACTGTTGTGCTTTCACTATATCTTATTAGAAATTTGTGGTCAGACACACGATAACTTTTACTGCAATCTTGCAAATTGAAATTGCAAATTTCAATTAAAGTTCCTTCACATAATTTGTTTCCAAATTTTCCAAGAAGCGAATGATGCACTGAGCCTTGAATAGTATTTTCCTATGTTAAAACAAAACCAAATTGTAGTTAAATATTAATCAAATAATTAATTATGGATGAAGATTTTTAGTGGCATAAAATACAAAAAGACTTACCTTTTCATCAAGTAACAGAAGATCCATTCCTATGAGTTCATTATTTTTATTAAAATTTCTCGCCTCCCACTTTCTGATGAGACGTACCACAATACGACGATAAACACGTTTTTTATTTAACTGGTTTAGGGTTAAATAATTGGTGTTTGTCTTAATTTGAGCAGCCATTGTTTATGTAATGATGGAAAAAGAGTTTTTTGTGAATAGATTATTGAAATTTGAAATTGCTTGGTGAGAAGATTGAGGAATCACAGAGGCACCTTATATAGATAAGATATTGCAATCCTTAAAGAGTTTGGATTTGTAAACCTAAATCTATTTGGACTAAAATAATTTATTAGACATGTATTAATCTTATTTTATTATACGAAGAAGATATAACGTAAGAAAAAAGAAGAATGGCAAATTACAAAATAGAAAAGGAAATCACAAAAAGATATAACGTAATTAGGAAATTTTAAAAAGAGGAATGACAAATTACAAAATAGAAAAGGAAATCACAAAAAGATATAACGTAATTAGGAAATTTTAAGATAGATACAAAACATAAAATAAAAATTAATAGTTATTAAAAAGTGACACGTGTCAAAATCTCGATCGATCGATTTGACACGTGTCGCGATCTTGTGAATTATTATGTTTGACGCATCAAGCTTTATATAATAAGATTGCTTTTATAAGTCACAAATATTTTAACCGATTCAAAAAAGAAGATAAAATAACATCAATTTTATATAATTAATGTAAATCATGTAAATAATTGCATTAGATTTAACGATCAAAGGTAAATAAAATAATTATTGTTAATACAATTAGTTGAAATTTTTTTAGCATCAATATTTTAGTGATGTAAAATTTTGTATCATTTTCTAAGTGACGCTAGCAAAAAATAATAAATACATCAATTGTTTAATTGATGTAAATTCATATTTTCATATCATTTTACTAAACTGATGTAAAATAGTAAACAAAATTTGTATCAATCTTATTGAATTGATGTAAAAGTAGCTAATAACAACATCAATTATTACAATTGACGTGAAACTGCATATTTTGAATCATTTATTAATAAATAACTCGAAATAGTATCATTAAATTTTGTGATTCATTTTAAATGATGCTATACACCATTTTTTTTGTAGTGAGTGGTGTGCACCCGGTAATAGCGTTCACAAAATTTGTAAATCTCTCCATGTTTGCGTGAAGAAGACTGAATCCCAAACATTGATTCTATTTTCACAACTTTTCCTGAGACAATGGTCGATTCAAAGATTCCAGCTTTTTTCCATGTAGATTAAACTTCCATTTTTCCAAACCAACAAACAAAACTGAAAACCAAAATCCATAAAAAGTAATCCGTCAAGATAATCTCTTTAGCTCTGACGACGAAGAGGAAGCTCAGCTACAAGACCACCATCAATGGAGGTTACATTCGGTTCTAGGAAAGAATATGGGTTTTTGTCAAGCTTTGACCTTTTTCCTTCTGTTCTGTTGAGGTATTTTGGTCATTTAACACCTACTTAGAAGTTATTTAGTGTTTAAGAAAAACTTATAACCTCACAAAATTTATCTAAAAATTAACGTAAAAGACTTACAACTTAACTATAACTGTGTACATCGATTGATTAAGTTTTTACGACTGATCCATATAAAAATTAGGTCAAAGCAAACAAAATAAAGGATTTTAGTTTTCTATGATTATATACAGAAGTTTAATTAAACTAAATATTCTTACGACAAAAAACTTGACAGAACATATATATATAAAACAATAGGAGTTATGTTTAACATTGTATTAGCATTGTATTATTGTTCTGGTTTTGTATACTTGGAGTTATGTAGATGTTAGAAAAAAGTATTTTTCAAAATTTTGGTCATGTTATTATCCGCTAAGATTCATCACCTTGTTAAATTTAGAAAGATGGGTTCATCACCTAGTTAGATGTTATTTAGCGTTAAAGATATATAATGTACTAGGTACATACCCGCGCAACTGCGCGGGACATGATTAACAAAAAAATCAGTTTTAGACTATTATTTATAACCTTTATATTCAACATAATTTCTATTACTGAACATTATTAAAAACCATATATAAATAAAGATGATGCATAGTGATGGATATAGTAATATAAGCCATTTAATTTGCTTCGACCAAAAAAAAAAAAAAAGCCATTTAATTTGTATAACTCATGAAAACCAAATGTCTAGATGATAATAAATATATAATTAATAATCTTTGGTAATTGTTTTTCATACCGATGAAAAATATGCCGGATCAAGTTTTTCTTCAACACGAAAATAAATTATAATACAAAGATGCCTAGATGTCTCGCGCAAGTTGTTCTATGGAATCCTAAACTTAATCATATTTTGATATTGATAGCATAATGTTACTAATATATATATATATATATGATATTATAATGTTTGCTAGGATTCTAGGGTTTAGGATCTATTGTGAGAGATTATACTAACATATTAGAATCAATACCCCTTAATTTGTTAAAATATAAAAAAATTCAATATTAAACATTTACATTCATCATAAAATAAACTGCTTACTTTCCTATGTAAACGGATAGAAACTCATCATAAAATAAACTGCTTACTTACCCATCATACAATAGTATAGATAATCCACAAGTAATTCGTATTTTACACTTCTACTGACACACGAACACAACCAAAATGTAAAAAACCAATATTTTCCCGAATCTAACACATCAGCATGAAATTTATGATTGATTATTCTAAATAAAAATCAGAGTTTTTGTTTAAATTAAAGCACATGATTATCCAATATAGTAAATAAGATCTCAGAATTGGAGAATTGTTATGCTTTAATTTAATAGTAGACTTTTCTCCACCATTGAATCACAACGCACCTAACCTTTAGCCGTCTCGGCTCAGTTATAATATGCATCTCAACTCTTACATGACCCATCCCATCTTTTATATGTGTCTTGTCTCATCCCTTACCCATCCCATCCCAACATCATACCTTAAATCAAAATACGAAAATGGTAAGTTAAGCATTTCATTCTTTAGAAAGTCATTTACTTATTTAATTAACAAATACAGTACCCCATTCTAGCCCTTACCCTTACCGTCCTATCCTTTACCTTTACCGTCCTAGCCCTTTCCCACGCCTCGTCTCAACCTTTACCAATCATGTTCCAACCCTTACATGCATCTCATCCCAACCTTTATCAGTCCTGTCCTGCCTCTTTCATATCTAAGCTCTTACATGTATCTTGTCCCATCCTTTACATGTCTCGTTCCAAATTTTACCCATCAAAATTCACTTCTAGCCATGATATCATAATTTAGACTAACTTAAACATTTGAATTTATGTTATTAAATAACTTTACTATAATTTACATAAATTATGGAAAGAATATCTATATGCATACGAAATTGATGTGAACAAAAAATATCTCATAAGTAATTTGGTTGATTACTAAATTTATTCAAATTGTTAGTGTTAATAAATATGTTATTATGGTTGATTACTTCTTCTTTTATTGTCACACTCAATAAGTACAATTACTTGGCAAAACAAATCATAAGCTTTTCACTATTCACATATGAGTTTCTAATCAACTTACTTCCAATTTTTAGCTAACATTCTTAAAAAAATTTGAAGGTTGATTATGAAAACATCGATAGTATTATGGGGTCACCAAATCACAAAAGTTTTCATTGCTTCGCTCAAACGAACATGAACATAGTAAGACCAGCCATTCAGGTAAATCCCTGGCCAAGGCAAGAAAATTGAGACCTTGTGAATCTTGTGTTCTCTTTGAGCTAATCTGCGGCAATTGCAACTTTCTTTACAAAATCACCTCTTACTCAGAATGAGAATCTAATGATCACCGGTTTCATAACTATGTTAGTAGGTTTACAGTAGCTTTTATTTCAATTTGTTTTGTTGTGTTTAAAATAATGTTATCAAATCTAAAATGTGGATCAAGAAACACATGGTGATATGGGGAAAAAAACGTTCCTTAGAAATGGCTGGCTATGCTTCGTTTACACAATAAGAATTATCAAAAACTAAGAATATACTTGAATTTCTTTAATCAAAAAACTTGAATACATTGAATAATTATAAAAAAACGTGCAAATATCGAAAATGAAAATCAAAGAAACAACTCTTCAAAGATTCCAGCGATCAAACACATTCATCTCACCAAACGACATCCACCCTGAAGATCCAATAGTCGAAGAAAATACCAGATTAACTAAAAAAAAAGCATCATTAGACCGCTCTGGTTATAAAGTAAAAAATAAGCAATGAAATATTAAGATATATAAGTAAGAGTAACATAGACATTATTGACATGAATGCTCATTAAACCTCGTAATCGTGATTGTATACAAACATAAAAAAGGACAGGAGATCCAAAAATAGTTTATGGTCTCGAATCCCAAATATATCGATGAGGAAACTGACAGTATCGATAAACACCAGAACATCATATATAAATCAATCTTTGAAACTACTATAAGGGAATAATAATATAAAAAAAATAAAACATTGAAAACTCCCAATGATCCAGATGAACCCGAAAAAGAAAAAAACACCAATAAAAAACCCAATTTAGATAAATAATTATATAGATATAAAACAAATCAAAATAATAAGAGAACTATTACACAATAGTTTTTTTCGATTACTGTTAAATAAATATATGGTGAAAGATGATTGGGTGAATGGACTGATCGCAACCAAAAACAATAGAAACAAAAATACTTAAAGAAAACTTTGTTAGATACAATAATTCAAAACAAAAGATACGAATCATATGCAAAAAAGGAAGAAAACTTTGTTAGATACAATAATTCATGAAAAGAAACTTTGTTAGATACAATAATTCAAAACAGAAGATACGAATCATATGCAAAAAAGGGTACATACCAGCTAACATTTCGAAACTGTGGATAAGAAAATAACAAATAGAAACATGGTTACGATTAAAGAAAAAAGGTGGATAGTAAATCATGTAATAAAATAGAAATTAGAAGAAAACTTATTCAATACGTGGAGATTCGGAAAGTGTAACATGTACATCAAAAATACAAATGTAAAAAGAAGATTAGCATCTTTTTCCAAAAAAAAAAAGAAGATTAGAAGGGTGATAAAATGAACAACAAAGATGCTAAGAAAAATGTCTGAGAGCAATATAAAAAATCGAATGGTATGATTACTCAATTACTAAATCTATAATTATAGAATATTAACATAAAGCAACGTTATACCTAACCAAAAGATACCTTAAATATAGCATATATGTGAGATATATAAACACGGAAGATTTACATAATAATATAATATAATACCTTCAAATCTCGGATCAAATATTATGAAGGTAAAATCAAGGAATATTAACATTTTTGAAAATTGCTCTTAGGATATAGCAATTTAATCCAATGTTAGTTTGAGATTTAATCCAAGGATTGATTGATCATATTCCTCATAACATGTTAACAATCTGTATACACTATATAGCAATTTAATCCAAAGTTAATTCAATCTGTATACATTCATCGTGTAGATTCGAGACCCTGTAAATCTAAAAGGAACAAAATTAAAAAGGAATATTAGAAAGACCTCTTCACAGAACCAAAAAACAGATTAAAGAGGATGAAAAAAACCAAAAACAACTAAGAATAACCAATAATCGAGTGAAGATCATATGAACAAAAGAATACATACCTAGATTCGAGAACATGTAGATGAGATGAACGAAACCAAAAAACAGATAAGAAAGGAACAAAAACAAAAAGAACAAACTTATTAATCAAAAACAACTAATAAGAAGCAACAATCGATTAAAAATCAGATGAACAAAAGATTAGCAAAACCTCTCATATTGACCTTTACCCCAAAGAACTGCAATCAAAAACAAAAATATCAATAACATAAATAATCAATAATCAAAGAGGTACCAAGAAGAAAACAAAATTAGGGTTTATGATGTCAAAGCAAAAAGAAACATGAGAGCAATATATATATATAGAGAGAGAAAGTAGGGTTTATGATGAAAAATAATTAATGAGCCGTCGGAAACCGAACCTAGAGAAAATTATGTGTGATTAAATTAAATTTATAATTAAATTGAATTAATTAGATATGATAAATAAATAAAAACAATTCTGAATATTAAAGAGAGGATGGCACATAAGATTTTTGACTTCTATTTTATTAATTAGCCGTAAATTTAATTAAAATATTTTAAATAAATGATATTTCAAGATGTGTCATTTTTGCAAAAAGATAATTCAAATGTAATTTTCTTTAATTCAGTCATTTGACTCTCACATAACACTTTCGTCTACTCTTGTGATTCAAATATTATGTGAAAACTAATACATATTTGGGAGAATTAGCTGAATAATAGGATTTAGGGAAAAAATTAAGTTTGTAACATCACGTGATTGATATTTAGGTATGTAACTGTGAGAATCAATTGTATGACGATTTTGCCCCTATTTAATTGGGTTAATTTTATGTAGGAAAAATAGTTAATATGGAAATAAGAATCAATCACATATTAAATATGATAATTACCATTAAATGTAATAACTATTGATGATTAAAAACAAAATCTTTAAAAATATTATATAAAAAATAAAAATTCATAAAAATCTTTTCTTGATCTTCTCTTAATTTTATAAAGATGAAAAAAGAATCATATGTTGTAAAAATAATTAGCTATTTTCGAAATTACATATTCAATTGATCTCAGAATATAGTAACTACATCACATTATTTGTAACTGTTTAAAACATAGTTAACTATTTTTAAATTGGTTTTCATAAAAATTATCAATTTAAAAATATAGGTAACTATGTTTATGGCATAGTTAACTACTCTAATGATTTCATGCCAAACATTACAGTATAAATATGTAGTCTATTATATACCAATATTATAATATATCGATATAAATACATAGTCCACTATAGAAGTGATAGTTCACTATATAACATAGTTCACTATATAACACTGTATAAACGTTAGCTAACTATTCAAATAAAAATATAGTTCACTATATAAACACTACAATAGTCAATTTATCAATATAGTTCACTAGTTATGTATGAATAGTTAACTATCATATTATATATGGTCATCAAAATAGTTTAGTATAAAAATGTTGCATAGATATAAATATATAGTTAGCTATATTAATTAATTATATTTAACAAACTATAGAATTTAAACACTGTAACAATTACATCAAACATATAAACTAATTTTAAGATTAACGATCCAAATGATCTATGAAAAAAAAAGAAAAAAAAAAGAAAAAAAGAGATGGAGAAGAAGATGGACAATGGAGGAGAAGGAGGAGATGGAAAAGAAGATGGACAATGGAGGAAAAGAAGGAGACAATGACGTGAAAAAAAGAGAGGAGGAGATGGAGAAGAAAAAGAAGAACATGAAGGAGAAAGAGGAGGAGATGGAGAAGAACGTGAAAGAGAAAAGGAGGCTAAGGGAAAAGAAATATTAGGGTAAATGTTTTTAAATCTATTGATTTCCTTTTTTGGTTTTTAATTTTTTAATTTTTGAGATTATTATGCTGTAAATCAAAAAGGGTATTATACACTTTTTATGTGATCTGTATGTTATACACCTAATTTTTTTTGTAGGTCACGTTAGATACTTAATTTTTGCCCAAAATCCTATTATTGGTGCCAATTTCCCTACATATTTTCCAACACTAACAACTAACATACATATAGCAAATGTAAAAATAGATATAAAAAAGTTTGTAACATAAACAAAATATAGAGTAAATTGAGCATATAAAATAAGTGGATATATTAGAATAGTATTTTTCTTGAGTAGTTAATTGTTATAAACATATTTAAAGCTCGAGCAAATAATAAAATATAATCAAAGTGGCTTACCCATAGCTTACATGAGAACACATAAACATTTCTTTCAAGATCATGATAGCTAAAAAAACTTATGAAGAATGAAAAAATAACTATGTTAAATTTTTTTTTTTTTTGATGAATGTCTGGGAGAGAAATCTCCCAGATATTATTAAGAAAAAAGTAAAATTACACACATACTTGCCGTGATTGAGGAGGTCCCATGACATCCTCTCTAAAAAATCCGCAACAACTAAAGGAACATTCGCTAAAGCATGAAAACCAAAAGGTAAAGAAAATGAATAATTCGCTAATCCATATGCAATACGTATTTAATGTATATTTGACCAACACTAACAACGAAGTTACATATAAAACAATGTGTTTGAATACAAAATACATAATGAGAAAAATTAAAACAATGTTGATAGCTAAGATAACAAATTTTCTTCTTGGCGAGATTAAACTCGTATGTTTAAAACCTATATATTCCAACTTTAAATTGATTTGGCATAATAAGAGTGATTTCTCCCAACTTACTCGTCAAAGCTTGCTTAATTATAAAAGAGGGAACACAAATATACTAACTAAAAACTTAAACAATGATCATGTGTGATTAGATGAGTTATCATTCAAATAACATTGAAAACATTCTATCGATTTTTTTTATATTATCAGCGGCAAGAAAATGACTTCTCAAATATTTGAAGAAGCTTGAAACGTGTTTGCAAATTTCTTGTGGAAGATATTTTTATTGGTTAAGTATTTAACTCTTAATAGTTTTTTTATTATCACTCGGCCATACAATGCATAATATATTTTTCTTGAATTCATTATCTCATAGTTAATAGATTTTTTTTTTGTAGTTTTATAAGAAACCAATACACAATTTATTTAGTTTATACATTCTCTAACTTTAATATAATTTTTTTTATCTATAATTTCATATTTTATTTGTGAAAGTTGATAAGACATGTAATTGTTGGTTTTTAAAACCCAACGTGAACATTTGTCTTGTTGTTTGTTCAAAAGAATTATAACCATAATTTCCATAACTCAATGTATTTGTTTAATGTATCCAAAAGTCAATATGACTTTCTTATTTCACTAATTCACTATAATTTTTATATTTCGTTTTATAAGTTACTATGATATTTGATGTAAATGCAATATATTTATTTATTTGGGTTTCATACAATCTAAATATTCCAAAAAAAAAAATAGTCCATACGATTATATGACACTCTTTCTCTTATCATTGAAGATAAATATAGATTTTAAAAAATAAAACAACAATTTAATGATAGTGATGAGTTATATACCTTGTGTATAGAGATTTGGATTTTACTTTGGAGAAGAAAAAGCGATATAGTGCAGAAAATCATCTTGTAGCACCATAAGCAAGGATCTTGTATCAGTATTTCTTCTCGAACCTTTTAGACCCTATATTCACATGATCCATCTTCACAATTCCGATCGTCATTACGCAACTGCATTTATGTTGCTGATACTTCACTTCATACCTCTGCTTTTGCCTATGTTTATGTCACTTTTATAGTCACACCGTATATCATTTTTTGTCATGAATAGTCTCTTCGTTCCTTCGCTATTTTTGTTACTGGAGCTCTTGACTATCACGTTAATAGACAAATATTCTCATCAAAGGTGTACGATTTACTATACAGAGAGTAAATTTTGTGGAACACAAAACATGAAACGACACAAACATTAAAAAGGAAAACAAAACTCAAAGCCGAATTGTTGCTTACTTTTTACCCAAAGGCTTTATACATTGCATAGAAAACCGCCCAAAGCTTCTCTAGCCACATCTATCACGTGGAACAGCAGTGATGTTCTTGTGTTTCGGTCGAGCTTGCAAGCAGGCCCGGTTCTACATGCGTGCATTAGGTGAAAATGCACCATGTCCAACAAATTTTTGCAGTTTTTTTTATTGGGTTTTATAGCATTTTAAAAAAGTAATTAGAGTTTTTCGCAAAATTTATTAGATTTTAGAGATTTTTTGGCAATTTTTACACCATTTCCATTTTGAAATTGGACCGGGCCTGCTTGCAAGAGTTGTAATAAACGGCGGAAATTTGCATTTAGGTTCATTCGCAAACTGCTTTATATACTAAAGCCTTCAAAAAGGTTCGTCTGATGTACAAATTTTATTGTCTTCATTTGCTTATTTTAAAGGGAAAATTAAGAAAATAGGCTAAATTTTTTTTAAAATTAAAATAATACACCATGTTTTTAAAAATTAAGAAAGTAGGGTACGGTAGATATTTTTATCCCTCCTTTAATACAAATTCATAATTTTATATATAAATTATTTAATAATAATCCACGATTCTTGCTTCTTTCTCTTTTCTGGTAATTTGATCTTTATTTTTATTGCTGAAACATCAAAGAAACCTCCAGTTTTATACCCCATAGAAAACCACCACTGTTTCATATTCTTCCTATCTGCAAAACCAAGAACAATTCAATTCACAATCAAAACCTCATTAGAAATCAAGACCATTGTTCCCAAGGTAAATTAGAAGAAACCAAAGCAAATTACCTCTCCTCAACCTTTAGAACTAGATCAGTTAGAACACAAAGCAAATTCATTTTTTCCGGAGATCATACCTCTCCTTCTTCTTCCCTTTCTTTCACTCGTAGCAAATTCGTTTTACAAGATCAATTTTCTATAATTAGACGATTTCAACTATGAACATGAAATTTGAGATGCAATCAATATAATAAGGCCGATCAAAAAACGAAATAATTATAGATTGTATCTTAGATTGAGAATCGAAGAAGGAAGATCAATGGTTTCTTTGCTTGAGAGAGAGACATTTCTGACTTTCTTTTGCCTTATGTATTTACTATCATTATTAAATAATTTATATTCAAAGTTATGAATATGTTTTCTTTAATTAAAAAAGGGTAAGAATGTCTACCGTAACCTATTTTCTTAATTTTAAAAGATATGGTCTTAATTTTAAAAGTTTTTTAGTTTATTTTCTTAATTTTCCCTTTTAAATTACTTTCCAGCCAATAACAGTTTCAAGCATATAGTAAGAGATCATTAATACTAAAGATGATCTTTCGCTTCTGGAATGTAAAACAATTGAAATAACAAAAGCATATGCAACAACTCATTACACTGTAGCTTAAACACATGAAGATAATTATATCATACAAAAAAAAAGTAATCTTCATTAGACAAATCCGTAATACATGTTTTAGAAGCAAAAGCCTTGCCGCACTTTCTAAAGTCGTCATGTAATCTTGTTTTATAGAATAAATGGAGATCGAAAATCATATCAGATTTAAAATGTAGAACAAAACCAATGCATTCATCAGTTTTCAAAATTTCGATCAAATTAAACTAATACAAAATCGATGGGTACCATAACGAAGTTTATCATTTTTCAACTTGGATAACACGGAAATTCACATATCACCACGATGAAACTATTACTAATATCTAAGAAAGATGTAATTTACATGATTGCATGATTCTGAGAAAAAGAAACGATAACTTTGGTGTAAACAATTTAGATTAGGAAAAACTATGCACACCTAACATAGATGAAGTCAACTACTATTACAAATTCTCTAATTTTACTAACATAAAGTACACAGGAGAGCTTCGACACTAGTAATAATAATGTTCTACGCGGAAATAACCAAGGTTTCCAACACCACCCCAAAAATACAGAGTTTTTCATGAATAAGACAAATATTTATACCAAAATCTTTTGACATAAGAGCATGGTCAATGATGAACCACTATATTTTCCCGTATGCAGAGCTTTTATTGATCTCACTTGTCCTTTCAATGTGTTATTTTTTCAACAGAAAATAATACCTATTGCAAAGGGAAAGGAAGATAGACAATAAAAATCATGGGGGAATTGCAAAACTGCCGCTTGTAAAAAGCATTTTTCATCCCTGCCACAGCTAAAACATGTTTCACAAAAATGACACAAATTTTAGACAAATGGACAAAAATACCCTTGACAAACACACGGGTATTTCGGAAACAAATTCAGATCTCTAAAAAAAACTTAAAAATCAAAAGTTTCTCTCGAACCCTATCGCCGCCGTTGTCCATCGTCGGCTCCAGTCACCGGAGATAATCCCGGTGATTCATCTTCCGCTCCATCTCAAATCCCTAACAAAGATTTTCAGAGATCTTCTACAAAAAGTGGAACTTCCATAGGACTTGTTGCTAAATTGACGAAGACGAGAGTCCAGAGACCGAAGCTAACTCCTGAATTGCTTCTCTATGAGGATGGTATTGGCTAGGTTCTTCGGTATTTTCCTAAATCGTTCAAGTGTCGTGGTCGGGGAAAAGAGTCAAGTCGCCAATTCTGTTGATTTTACTGATTTTGCTTTGTTATGTGGATTTTGATAGCATATCGAGAAGTGTTTGTTCGAGATTTGATTATTTGTGTTTGTTATGTGGATTTTGATAGCATATCGAGAAGTGTTTGTTCCAGATGCTAATGGAAGTAGAAAGCTGGAGAGAAGCTTTGAAGTATGGCAGACTCATAGTCCTTGTTTACCAGAGTTATCTCCTTTATCTTGGTCATTACATTGTTCCTTGACGTAGGAAATTTGATCAATATTTTTTTCTTTCGGACCAATTAGCTGAGTTGTTGTAGTGTGGGATTTATTTTCCTAGTGGTTACTTTGTTCATATCATTGCAGAGCAACTCAACCTTTGATTGGAGTGTAATTCTATACCCAGGGAAACTCGAATGGTACCACAACTTCTTTTATACTTTTTTTTTTGTTTACTTTATTACTTGGGTTAGATTTTGAGCTTTGAAAACGGAAATAGAGTTTGAAGATGTATCAATGCTCTGTTGAAATCCTTACGACGCAACTTGGTGTCGGTTTCATGGTGTCCCAGAAGTTGAACATACCATATTAACTTTCTACATTAGTCTGAGTATAAGTGCAATAACTTGGTGTCGGTTTCTATCATATTCTGTTGATACTCTTGTTATATTGCAGGTTGGTAGGGGAAACTGAAGAGGCGGTGAGTTCGACGATGAATGCATTTTACATTTTGCAGATCAGCCACAGAACAAGCACACCTTTCATGAGGGTGCTATCAGCAAAGTTGGATGAAGCTCGTGCAGAAGTTTCTTATATGCTGCATGATATGATTTTTGTACAATCAGAAGCTGGGGTTACATGACCCTGAAACCAAATCATATTGCTTTTTCTGCTAAATCCATCGGAAATCCTGTACAACATGAGCATTCTAATAAGTATTTTTGAAAAACTATGAACATATAAGTAGTTATACATGATTTAGTTGAGCTTGCACGTACATATTTCAAAAGGGTAAAAACTTTAAAAACAATAAGACCAGCTTGTTGTAACTTCCGATTTCAACAATTGCTTTGTCATAAATCCTCACATCATGTAGTCAAATGTTTCAACAACCGTGTTTGAATATTAATTTTAATGGGTTATGTAGTTCATGTAAAGTTTATAAGGTATTTAAAAGGTAATTAATTGATCTAAACGGTATTTATAAGATTTTTGTAAAGTTTAGAAAGGTTATTAATTATAAGGTTTTTGTAAGGATAATTATAAGGTTTTTGTGTAAAATAATTATAAGGTTTTTGTAAGGATTATAAGCCTTCTTTTAGTAAACTTTTTGTAAGAATTATATAAGCCTACTTTTCAAAATTATAAAGTTTTTATAAGGATTATATAAGCATTCTTTTCAAGATTATAAAGTTTTTTGTAAGGAGCCGTCTTTTAGTAAACTTTTTGTAAGAATTATATAAGCATACTTTTCAAGATTATAAGGTTTTTGTAAGGATTATAAGCCTTCTTTTGTAAGGATTATATAAGCATTCTTTTCAAGATTATAAAGTTTTTGTAAGGATTATAAGCTTTCTTTTGTAAGGATTATATAAACCTTCTTTTCAAGATTATAAGTCTTTTGTAAGGATTATATAAGCTTTCTTTTCAAGATTATAAGGTTTTTGTAAAGATTATCATCTTATAAGGATTAGAGGCTGTTAACTCTAATGTTCAAGCTAAGCCATAGTTAAACTTAAACAGATGGTTCATGAGGAATGAAATCACGATCTTACAAACACATTTAACACAAACATTAGTGAAATTCTAGTAGATTTGTGTCCAATTTGCTCCCACACACTCAATTAATCAAATATAAAAGACTTTTGAGGGAATGAAGCTTTCTTTTGCTGGCTCTCATTGATTTTGATAGCTGAATCTTCTCAGTTCCTCTACCACAAACAAAGCAAAACATTCGAAATCGAATATACACACTAAAACCAAGAATGAGATGAGTACTAACACAAACAAACACCAATGTTTTATACATCCCAAGAAACATAACAAGATTTTTCTAAATCAAAATCTAAAAAGAATGACCCAAGCATATTGGAACATTAGGATCTTTGATTGATCTCCAATCTAATATGAGAATTTCAATTCCATTTCTATCACGAGAAAACCCAATAATGAAACTTGATCACATAAAGCAACTTGAATCCACAAGCAAATACGTCAAGTTCCTCGATCGATATATAGGCAAAACTCCATCGTCATTTACCAATTAGTATAAAGAAACATTGTACCCTTTCACCTGATCACACTGTGGAAAAGCTTCAGCATCATCACTGGAAACAAAATGGTATGAAATCAGAACTGAAACATGAACGTTTTTTAAAACCAAAAAGCGAAGTCTCATGAGTGAGAGAGAAGCATACCATCTCAATCTTCGAATTTTGTTGTTCTTTTGCCTTGTGGATGATTGAGGCAATACGATACAAAGTAATCACACAACAATTTACAACATTACAACATTAAACCTTCGGGAGGTTTTATAGGCAGAATCATAATCGGGAAGTTTCCCACTTTCTTTTGAGGAAGGGACATCAAGAAGATGGGGCTTACCATCTTTCCCGAGCAGTATACCTTGATTTCTTCAACTTCTCCATTTATCCAAGCCTCATCGGGATCCTCCACCTATACATGAGACCCAACACTTACTTTGGCTGAAGCAGCCTGCACATAAATCAGCTCAGAACCACACAATCAAAACATTCTTTACTTCAAGTGTAAGAGGCGAAATGGTTGGGTATTAACTTTTTACTACTTGACCATTCTTGTCAACAAGAATCTTAGCAAAATTCCATCGAATGTTGTCACCACAGATTCCCCATTTACCTTTCTTCAAGAACTTATAAAGAGGAGAAGCATTCTCTCCATTTACTTCAATTTAATACACAATGGAGAAAGATTCAATAACATAAAAAAACATAGAGCATTGTAATGATTTCTCCAAGCGATCTACCTTGTTGAAAATGAGAAATTCAGTTTTGGACCAAGATAAAGTCCCGGTTAGTAGCTCCCGGTTCTTCTTCACCAAATTGGTTACAAGCAAATGCTAGAATCTCTAGACCTGCAGCAGAACATAACAACATCAAGTTGAGATGCTAAATCTTATGGAAGGAGTTCAAATCAAAAGATGTGAAACATACAAAACACTGTTTTTAGCTTCATAGTAATGCATTTCTATTACCACTCAAACAAAAGAAAAATCTTGAACTGAGCCAAGCCTAAATTTATGAATTCGAATCCATTTGAAACAAATTTTATAATAGATTCAAAACTTGGCTCGTAATTTAAGAGCAGCCATGGCTAAAGAGCTTGTTGCTCAAATTTCTCCGACCACCACTTCACCATTCTCCCTATTTACTTACACTTTCTCCTCCTTCAATTCTCAAT
Organism: Arabis alpina; assembly: GCA_900128785.1. Classification (NCBI taxonomy): domain Eukaryota; kingdom Viridiplantae; phylum Streptophyta; class Magnoliopsida; order Brassicales; family Brassicaceae; genus Arabis; species Arabis alpina. The sequence goes on from LT669788.1 coordinate 2,004,502, forward strand.
CTCCGATCTAAACCACCGTAGAACCCAATTTTTCTCCGCCGATCAAACACCCACACCTAACGCAATAAAACTTTCCAGGAAGACAAACCGCAATAAAATTCTTCACGACGACTATAGAACTACAACACATATGGATATCGACGAGACGACGATGCGGCGACGAACTCTGGAGATCAACTGCGACGGTGACGGCTAACTCGTCACCGATGAGATCTAGAGATCGACGAGGTTTTTTTTCTTTCTAAAAGAAAAAAAATAGGATAGATTAAGAGAGGTAATTTGGAAATATTTTAAAAAGATTGTGGCATTATTGTGAAAGTGTAATTGGCTATGGCATAATTGAAAAGTGGCATCTTAAAAATGGCATTTTTCAAAATTTCTCAAAAATCATTAGTGCCATTAGCGAAAATTAATACAACTCTAAAATTGCAGAGAGTTTGAAGGACCATTAACAACGATGAATGTTCGTCTCCTGTGGATCAAAAACCAAGACACATACAAGAAAATTCTAGTGAAAGAAGAAGAAGAAGAGCCAGCGAAAGATTGCCATGAAAAAAGAAATGTAGAATTTCTAAATGCTTCGGCTTGCTGGTCACCATCTCTGCATAATAAGACTCAACAATAAGGTGATACATCTTATGGTCAGAGAGGATGTTGGTATGATCTTGATGATTCAAAAATGGCTTTAATACTCAGGATTTTGGGGACAAACATGAAGAAAAGAAAGACGGTACTGCTTGTATCATGTACGTTAGTTAACCACCGAGCCATGAACTACCTATATTATGCAAGGGTCACATTAAAACAATAAAAATTCATAGTAAACATAAAGAAATCATCACTAAGAACCTTGCCAGTTGTAGTCTTTCCATCGTGATCTCAAAACCAAGCTTAATTATTTATCATCGTTTACTTGCATAAAACCTATATAGCCCCATTGTAGTGGGTGAGTTTCTCATCATCATGAGATGCCATAGCCACCATCTGCAACTAAAAAAATTCAAATATGTGCATACAACCTAAGTATTAAAACCTTTTAACCCAAAATACCCAATACTATGGAATTGGAAATAAACTTGCAGAAGAAGCAACATCATGAACATGGCTTAGAAAGTTGTAGGGTACTGATTTTGCTTCTCATTGATCCTTCTTCTCCAAATATGCTTTTGATCGAGTCTTTTTGTTCTATTAGAATACGCTTTTTTAAATAAAGCGTGTACCTACAAATCAAACTTCCGCAACTCAAAATCAAACAACAACAAATTGTATTAAATAATTTAAATCGAGAATATGAAGAACTAAATAATAAAATAAGGGTATTTGTATGATGCTTTATAAACAACAAATCATTGGAAAAGCTTCTAGTGATACTATTTCATCTTTAAACTACTAAGAAAACAAACAAAATAGAAATTAGGCAAACTAAATTAATAAACATGTAATTTATATGCTTTAAAGATGTAAAGGAGTTGAAAGAATAAAGATCAAACGTATAAAATCTAACCTTGGTGAAGAACTGAATCTGTAAGCATAACACAAATAAAAAGAACCTGAAAACACCTACAAAAAAAAAACCAACAAAAAATTAGAGTTGATCGGCATGAAATATTTTGACGATGAGCAACTAATCTAATATAAGCATAACACAAATCAAAAGAACCTGAAAACACATACAAAAACAAAACCAACAAAAAATTAGAGTCGATCGGCATGAAATATTTTGAAGATGAGCATCTAATCTAATGTAAGCATAACACAAATCAAAAGAACCTGAAAATACCTAAAAAAACAAAACCAACAAAAAAATTAGAATCGATCGGCGATGACTAATCTAAAACCTAAAATAGCAGTAAACCCAAAAACGAAAAGCGGCTCACACATATATATGTAAGAAAATATTAGGTCTACAAATTAAACCGACTAAATCTACTAATATCTAAATACAATATTTTCTAAATATAATATTTCCTAATTAAGGTAAGATAAATATGAAAGAGTTTCATATATGATCAAATAAATATGGAAGTTCTCCAAATCTATTAATACTAACAAACGAATTTATATATTAAATTTTAATAATCACCTATTTATTACCATTATTGATATAGATTTTTTTTTTTAATTCCAAAAGTCTATCATAATATTTATATTATTTATATATTTAAAAACGAATAAGACTATGAGATAACTATTGAAGTTTAACATTAAATCAAAAAAAATTCTGGAAAAGATAATAATAGAAATATTTACGAATGATAGGTAAATATTACGAAATAAAATCGAAAAAAATAAAAAATTAAACCTCCTAAAGTTAAGGAGAACGTGCCACTTCGTATGTTTTGACTCTCAAATAATAGTCGTAATATCTTATGTAAATCTATGATTTAATAATTATGAAAATTTATCATAAAAAATAATGTTTGGGGAATTAGGTAGAATAATATGTTTTTACTCTATAATTAATAATTTAACACCCTAAAAAAGTAATATGTAGTTAGTAACATCTAACTAGGACGAAATTCCTATTTTACCCTTCTACAATTAATCAAGAGATTTATAATTTTTAAAAATTAAAATTAAACATTTCCTTTTTACCATAACTTTCCTTTATGTTTCATTCTTATTAACATAATTTAAAAAAACAAAAATTGAACATTTCCTTTTTAATTGCACATTTTCATTTTAATTGAACCATAACTTTTCTTTTTGTTTATCCTTATTACTTTTTTTAATCTTCAATTCATTGCTTAATCCCCCATTACCATAATTTCGAATTTCTTCTATCCTCCCCTACGACAACTCTTCTTCTTCTCATTCCTCTCCTCTAACGTCCATTTTTTCTCTTCTTCAAAATAATGAAACCCCTAATTTCTAACTCTCTTTTTTTTCTTCTTTTTCTTCTTTTCTCAATTACTTTATTTTAACTCGTCACCATATATCAAAACCTCCAATCATGACTATGACGGTGTTTTTTCCTCCATTAAACTCTTTACAATCATCTCTCTCATGATCAAACTAAACCACCGCTGGAAGTTAACATATTTAACTATGTTCAAAAACCACTATAATAGGTAACTATATATGTTTTTGATAATAGTTTAATATGTCTCTTATTTATTTCATTATAAAAATGTAGGTAACTATCATTCCGAAAATAGTTAACCATGTATGTTATTTTTTTCAATTATGTTAATTATAATAGGTAACTACATTATGATCGTAGTGAACTATATGTGTTTTTAAATAACCATTACAACAACATTTTTATGTAGTCAACTATGTCCTAAATCAATAAAGAAGATAACTATACTTTAAAAATAGTCAACTATATTTTAAATTGATAACTAATTTTGAAAATAGTTAACTATATCCCGATATTAATGGACATGTAATTTCAAAAATAGTTAACTATGTTATAAAATAGTTAAATGTTCATATCTGTTTTTTCTTACCTAACTTTTATTCTATTTTTACAGAGATCTAAGTGTTACAAAAATCATCAACGATGGGTCTTATAGCACATTAAGGTCATAGCATTCAATTGCTTGAAATCCTAAAGATCTATTCCACAAACTCAATATTTTCCGATTAATCAGGATCAATTATAATCAATGTAGAATAATTCTCTCAATAATATCAGCTTCCTATAATAAATTTGGATTTGTAATATTAAATGATGATTTGTAAACTTTCATTTCTATTTATTTTCCTATTTTATTTTGGCAAGGGCATTTTCGTCATAGATTTTAGTCTCTCTGCTAGTCTCTTAAATCTCAAAAACGTGTTGTTACTCTCTTAATTAACACCTTAAAACATATTATTCAACTAATTAACCCATAATATTTTTAGTTGATAAATATGGAATATGAATACGAAATAGATTTTATTCCTAAACGATTTAATACATGAAATTTAATTAAATCAATAATTAGATCTACTGAAATTAAGGAAATGTATTAAAATAATGATTATTTATTACTAAAATCATCTTCTTAATACACATATAATTTTTGACTTCTCTTTTATTCATATGACTAGGTGAATACCCACGCTACGCGTGGGTTTGTGTTTACAAAGTTTATGTTACAACTAAATAACATATTAACAAAATTGTAAGATTAGTTATGATTTATCAAGTAAAAATCGATTAAATTATATCTAAACGTAGTTCATCAACCGTTGTTTGAGTTTTACGAAGTTAGCATGTTTTTGTCTAAATACATTTAGAGGGGGTTATTGGTTTATGGATTTTAATGGATTTGGAAATCCAAACAAAATCTAGTGTTATTGGTTCTATGATTTTAAAATCCATATTAAAATCCGGTGTTATTGGTTCTATAATTTATAAATCCTAATTAAAATCATGTGTTATTCAATCCTACGGATTTACCTATGAATTTGATTTCACTTAGGATTTTAATGGATTTGAAAGGATTTTATGTCAAAAATACAAAGGATCAAATCCGAGGGAAACCTTCGGATTTACAAAGATTTTTAAATCTTATAAGATTTACAAATCAAATAACACATATACAAATCAACTAAAATAATCAAACCAATAAATAAAATACCATCAAATAAAATAATATAAAAATTGTGTCACGTATGTACTTTTCGTTTCTTCTTCATCATCTTATGTATGTTTTTCTTGCTAAGAGTTGTTGATTCTTTCTTTTTATAGGCTTGTTCTTTTTTTCTTACTATTCACGTGATCAATTTCTCCGTGATTCTTCACAATAAGGATTTTACTGAATATTATTGCGAAATCATATACTAACCATCATAAATAATATATATAAAGATACAAAGGTGTATGTGTTAGTGTTCGTTTTTTATGGGTTAAGTTTTACTATTTGTTAAAAGTATACTCAAACATGGATTCAACAAATACGGGAGAACAAGAAATCCTTGAAGAACGAGAAAGACATATATCACATGAAAATAATGAGTTAAATGTTGATATTACTTTATTGGTTAGTTAATGAAATCCATTTAGTTGATTTGTAAATCTATTTTATTTGATTTTGAAATCCACGTTATCTATTATTATGGATTTTAAAATCCATGGATTTATCTCAGATTTCTAAAATCCAAATGAATTTTAAAATCCATTAAAATACACAAACCAATAACCCTCTCTTAGATAGTGTTTTCTTCATCAAGTTTAAACCCCGAAGAGCATGAGTTTAGAGATTGTTCATTTGCATGCATGGTAGAGTGGTCTCGAATGAACTTGGTGTATGCATGATCATTATTCGTTAATGTCAACGATACATTAACGAATTCATTATGAGTTTAGAAAGTGTTTTTCTCTCTTTTTGTGTGTGTAGCGGCACCGATTAAACCAACCATAACAAGATCGCATTGTTTCGAACCACATCTGACCAATTCGAACTTAAACTTATTGAGGGTTTTCCTTTGGTGAGCTAACCCACAAACTTATTAAGATATCATTACCTTTCCATTTAGTCATCCATTTGACATTAAATTTGAAATTTTCGATAGCAAAGCAGATGTTTTCATTTACTAAGCTTACCTATCTCAATGACTATACAAGTGGAAACAATTGTTTCGAGAAGGAGGAGCAGTGGTCTCGGCAACTTGAACAAAAGGTTGGAGAGCCAAAATAGACAAACTCCGTAATAGAGGATTTTAAAGGGAGAAAAAGAGTTTTTTGATTTAAGAAAGTTTATTTCCCAAATATTTAACGAACTAAACCATGAGAATAACGTATTATTTCGCTATAAGGATCACGTTCTCTGCCTTGGCTTCTCTTTGTTTTTCGAAGCAAGGGCTTTACTTGAGCTGATTTTGTCTTGTGGTTCTAGTATGGGCGTCGCATTATTAGGATTCGCTTTGTATTTCTGTTAGTTTATGGGGTTGGCGTCTTTGCGCCTCTGCTCTGTATTCTACCCTGCATTTTATCATGTATTCTCTGATGTATTCTACCACGTATGTCGAACATATTTCAAATAAAAAAATTTAGATGAAAAAAAAAAACCATAAGAAATTAAAGATGACAACGCGTGAAGAGTTGACCTCTGATTGATATTGTGTGTTATGATGTACAATGCGATGGTTAATTAAAAGTGTAAATATCAAAGAGAAACTTAAATCAAATGTACATGGAGAGTAAACCAACAGAAGTGATATTGTGTTGTAAATCCACATTGTGACAAGATTAAGAACATGTGTGTATAAGTGAACGAAATCAACATATAAACGGAAAGAATTTGGCACTATTGGGTTAGATAATGATGCCGGCTTTCAGGTAGTGACAAAGTACGACATGAAGACCTACCTTAGAGAGTGAAGAAGTCAAGAACTACCTCTCTGTTTAAATACCCCCACCAGTTCTCCGAAATCCCATAATATTTATCCATCTTTGAAACTCCCACACAACCCCCTGAAGCTGTTACTCGCTTTTTACGGTGCTTCTAGACTTCTTGTTTATTTGAATTCGCACCAACAAAAGACATCAGTGAACTTGATGAATGGAAACTGAAATAGTGAGTTGGTGTCACCACATATGCGCCAGTTAACAACCTGGTAACCAAGACAGACACTACAAGAAAAAACACCCAAATGCAAACATGGAGTATATAACATTTGAGAGCCTCAACAAGTTTTGTTCAACCTGTCCACAACTCACAAACAAACCAGCAAGGTGCTCTTCAATCTTCAGTGACCTGTAACATCCAAACACACACACGCAAAGAAAAAATGAAGACTAAGTTTGAGAACAATCATATTGAGAGATCATAGACGTGTACGGTTCTCCGAATGGCATATTCTCATTGAACCATGCTTGTCTGAGTATTCATCCATCGCTTCCCTTGACCAAAGCTCTTCTTCTACATCACACAATCACACGAATGGTATGGATAAAGATATATAAAATTGTACAACGTTTTGATATAGATAAATATATCAAATTTGATGGTCAACAACGAAAATGAAGAGAAAACCATTCCCAAGAGTGTCTTATCATAAGGAAAATCATCAATCAACAAAAACTCTATGAGAATTCAATGGAAATGAAGAACACATGACCAGACAATAGATGAAAAAAAAAGACTCGCTTACCCGTTAGAAACCGCCATTTACGTTATTGTAGTAGTTGACGGAGCCATTTCCAGCACCACCAAAGCCATTGTTACGGAAGAAGGAACCAACAAACCGTTAAATCCTCGGTACTTTGTTTAGCGAGCGACCGAGGAACAAACTCTTCAGCCATAGGATTAAGCTTAGAGATAAGCTCATGTAGTTCTCTCATGTCACACACTTGAAGCTTTCTCCATCGTCTAGGCTGGGGAATCTTGCCAAAAGAAAACAAATTTTAAGATTTGTTGGCTCTTTATTACTGAGACTACTCTCAAACAATCTATTAACCTTTGCCCCTCGGCTAATCTTGAAAAATTAACTCCCTACCTAAAGTCTATGTGAGCAATAAGAAAATTATGAAAAATGCATAGAATTAACAAAACATGGCTTGTTGCATAACCTAATTTGATACCGAGTACAACTAAATATCATTACATGTTAGCATATTCTTGAATGTTGTATATATCTACTCCAAAATATGTGGAAGCATTTGAATGAATATGAAAATATCACATACATGGACAGAAAGAGGGGCTTTTGCAGGAGATTCCAATCTACAATTTTGATCGAACTCTATTACTCTGGATCATGACCACAGTAACAAAAATATAGTGAAGCTTTTGTGTCTTGAAAGGTTGGAATTGATTCCATTGGAATGAGAACAATTTGAAAATTCTTCGTAGATTCATATGTTATTGAACTTTCCAATCTCCACCAACTGATAATTGGGACTCAGCAAATTCAGATCCAAAAAATAAATAAATAAAGGACATAGAAATAGAAAAAGGATGTACCATACCCATTCGGCGATTGTTGATAAGTAGGGAGAAAAGTTAGAAGCCCGAAAGATCCTTTAGTTTCTTCATCCTCTTAGCGATTACAAAATTTGATGAACGTGGAAGGTTGATAAAGTTGTTGTTAATAGAAGAGGAGAAGACGTGTAGATAAAAAGTTTAATTATGTGCATTGATTTTTGGTAAGAATGCATACATAGAAGATGAAAAGAACCTAAACTGAAGTGAAGAACTGGAATGGTCGGACGTTTTACTGCTTTGCAATACATGTGGCTTCTTATGGTGTGATGATGTGGCACTCTATAGAGAGAGGTCTTCCTCTTTCATATAGTAGATTAGGCCTTTGAAGATTACATATGTATTGATCTAGTAAGAGAATATTGTAAAAAAATCATATATAGGCCTCTTGCTGCTATTCCTTGGAATATAACTTTGTAGTTACCCTTACCGTTGAAGCCTTTTTTCATCTGAGTTTTAAAAATTCTTCAAATCAATAATGTATATCTTTTGTATATTCTTATTCTCACCTATGCATTGATATTTTTCATTTAGATGTCTCATTTCTTTCGGGAAATCTTTTTTCAGTATTTATACTGGCTTGTAAAATATTATCTGTTTGATCTCCTCCTTTTTTTCTCCAAATCTTTGATTAGCTTGATGAGAAGCTACTGGCAATACAATTTGTTAGTTTTAAAAACCAAAGTTTATGAGTTAAAAAAAGAAGAAAATAGTGTCATGAATGTTCATTCACTACAAAAAAACACTAACATCATTCTTTTTGATAGTCAGTCACTTAAAAAGTAATGCTAGTATTGTAGATTCACTTTTAAAAATGATGTTAAATTCAGTGAAGCTAAATGCTAACAATATTTTTAGTATCAAAAGTTTAAAATGACCTTAAACTAAATTTTCCAATAACATCATTTTCCTTAAACGACCCAAAATTAAATAATGAACATTTTATGTTAAATTAAATTTAGCTCTTATAATTACGTGTTCACTACAATTAATTGATAAAATAACATACATAGAAAAAGAAAATTCATAGAAATAAATAATACAAAAACATTATTCAAAGTATATATAAGCAAATGTAAAAACCTATCCACTGTCACGAAATTATTCACTGTCTAAACTAACTATAAGATCCAACTGAACTTTTATTCTCTCTTTTTGCTTCGTGCTTTCTACAGTTTCCATAAGAGCTTAACAAACGCTTGGTCCAAAAAGTTGAACAATTTCATCAGTTATGATTGTTGTGTTCTCAGTAAATGATCCTGAAGTAAATATTAAAAAACTATGTATCAAATTCACATAAAAATATGCAAATAAATAAAAACTGAGGTGACAAGTAAAGGCAGAACTATAAAAATCATGAGACCAAACTCAACCAAATAAAAACTTTTAAGTACTCACAAACATTCCCCATCAAAGGTACTTCAATCACTAAGGATAATCTTAAAAGCCACACATCATACTCATATTCATCAAAAACACCATAGAGAATTCGTTTCAAAACACTATAACAAAGGTCTCCATAAAGAAGATTTCTTTACTAATCCCAGTATCACCAAGAAATTCAAAGGCTTTCATATCATCATCAATAAGAAAGAAGAAGAGAAAGTACCAGAATAGCCACTATGTAGTGATATAGTTGCTCCCTGCAACTTCCTTCCTTTGAAATGAGCTTCTTATGTTATCCATCGATTTCAACCTCCAAGGTTAATCAACTTTCCACATTAATCTCGCAATATAAAATACACAAGCGAAAGCAGAATTACAACATACATAATGATTTCTGTTACCACTTACCAGTGGATTTAGGCTTTGAGAAACTATAGCAGGACCATCGAATCTAATGTAGCAAGGGAGTCTGTTTATTGGCGATTAGTTTGTGGTTTTCTTCTCATGACCCTAAACAATAAACAAAGCAGAAAGATGTCAATTTCAGGCATAGATAGAAACAATAGAATAAGAGGAATAAAAACTAAACCATATGTAATCCATTATTGTAAAAAGCCATTTAGTTCTAGCTATATCCAATTATGCAATAGAAAATCTGAACAAGAACGACCCAAATTTATTGAATAGATGAATGAAGAGACAGCTAAATGACTTGAATTACCTTACTTGGTGTGAGATATCAAAAAGTCAGATCTTTGTAGCCACGCAAGGAGAACATAATATGTAGACTGAACTCTTTTTCTCTAAAGAGATTCTCTCAATGATGTTCAAAAGATGTGATGAAGCTTCGATATTAACCTGCTTAGTAAACATCTAGTGAGGAACCATCTTGATGAAACACTCAAATAGAAATAATTTTGTCTCTAAATCCTAAAATCAGTGGTGTGTTGCGTAGTTTCACACATCAATTACTATGCGGAGGTGTTGCAATATTGTTCACATACGAAATGCAACTCAAAATCTGAAAGAAATGAGAAATGTTTAAGTACCAGATCAATGCTCATCAATAGAGAGGAGTAATATTACCTTTTTATTTCGATACTTGTACAGATTTTCATATCGTCTTGACTTGTGCGGTTCGGAAACTTAAAAGACCAGAAATATTCTGATTGTATCCTCTTTTCCCCGTTATATTGTCCCTCTTCATTGTGGTCCTCAACCTCTCTATATATTTTTGTTATCCATCTTTAAATCCTGCACAAATCGAACCATAGAACATTGTTTCATGATTAGTCTATAAAAACAAAAATATAAAGGGAAAACAACGAAGCTTACCAAATCCTTTTCGAATGAAAGCCACTTCTATAAGTGTGAGTGAGCGAGTGAAAGAGGAAGTAATGCAGCGCATCTTTACATTATAGAAAACTTTGTCATGATTGGGCTTCTATTTCATATGGGCTTTTAAAGTTTAAGTTCATTTTGTTTGTTTGTTAGATTAGGGTTTTCGGCTACCATCTTACATATAAGCTTGTTGTAACTAAGAGGGGGACTTTTGATATTAAATAAACTTTAAGCTTTCATAGCTAAACGAGCTTTCATAGCACGGGGAAGAGTAGGGCTGGGCATTCGGATATCCGATCGGGTTCGGGTCGGATATTTCGGTTTTTCGGGTACTTCGGTAATGGGGTTTAGTACCCTATCGGGTATTTTATAAATTCGGGTCGGGTTCGGATAAAATGACTTCGGGTTTGGTTCGGGTTCAGTTATATCCGATGTGCAATCTATTTAAAAATATACTTCAAATATGAATTTGAACAAAATTCAAATTGATCAAAAACTTCAAAACAAAAATTCAAATAAACATAGATATCGAAAAAGAAATTCGGTTTTATTAGTTTTTACATGAATTATCCAAAAATACCCGATAAAATATCAAAAACAAAATTTTAAAAATTCAAATAGTGTTGATAATTTAGTTATTTTTATCCGAATATAATCCATACTATTCAAATGAACCAAAAGTAATAGAAATTATCTAAAATACATGAACATATCTAACCTTACATCCAATTATCTTTGGTTTAATTTATATTTGTGTTAGTTCGGATACCCGTTCGGTTATCGGTTCGGTCCGGGTTCGGATTCGGGTTTTCGGGTTTAGAGACATAGAACCCGATCGGGTATTTTATAAATTCGGGTCGGGTTCGGATCGGGTAATTTGAGTCGGGTTCGGTTCGGTAATTCGGTTACGGGTAATTTGCCCACCCCTAGGGAAGAGTATTCCCAACCTCTATCGATTTAAACGTAGATCTTCTACGTTTGATTCAAAACCGATTACACACGAATCCCTTAGGTCTTTCGTGTGTCTTCGTTATCTAGCTTCCGCCTCTCCATCAGTTGGTATCAGAGACAAAGCGATCCTACGTGCTACTATCATGTCACCGAGAAGGAATTTACAACAACGAAGAGATGGGCAAGCTATTGGCTTGCGAGAAATATTCGCGAAGGTTGAACAAGATCTATGCGAGAAGTTACGACAGTCCATGGAACCGGTTCTAATCGCGTTACTCCAGGCTCACCAACAACCTCATATCTTACCTCAACAAAATGATGTCTTCCTCGACGAAGAAGTTGAAGAAGGCGGCGATCTTCTCAAAGAGATCCGGAGCTCCAATCTTTGATGTCTATGATGAGACGAATCCAATCTTTGATATCTATGATGATGAAGATCCGCTCTATGACTGTGTTGATGCACATCCAACCTTCGATGTCCTTGTTAACAAAAACGATGCCCAATTTCTTGGAATTCAAAAGGTGGACGAGGTAAATTTTGGACCAACAGAAAACTTTCATATCAACGAAGAGCCTCCAGGTCAGGGTCGTAGCAAAAATTTGTTTCATCGCAGTGACAGTCTGTGCTGTTGCAGTGATGAATTTCTCTTAGTCAATGAAAATTTGTTTTGTTTGGTGGATGAAGATCCCTCTAATGAGATCCGCGTTACAATGATTTTTGATAGCTATGATTATATAGACGTTGTGGTGCATCGAGCGTGTGTTGACGAGATCTATACACTCTATGGTTATTCGACTTTTGTTCTCTATGATGAGGATGTTGAGCCGCCAGATCGTGACCTACGCGGTAATTTTTTTCTTCAAATTCTTCGATACGATGGAATAACAAGCGAAGATGTCCATGTTGTTTGCTACATAACAAATCAAAAGGTTGCAGTTGCAGATACACGTATGTGCAGCTCAATAATGGAGTTTCTGGATTGGGCTTTTGAACAAGAAGAGCCAATAAAAATTCCATTTTCTCGTCAATGTGAAGTCTACAATGGAGTCATATCTATACTAGATTCCATTAAATCATTCCTGGCCGCTGAAGCTTTTGATTCAAATGATAAGCTTGTGGTGGATTTCTGTGTGGAAACAAGCATAATTATGATACTATCATCACGTGAGCTTATGGAGAAGTATTATAAGATCTGTAATTCCATGCGTATCCTTCTCAATATGTCTAAAGAAATAATTCAAGAAACTTGTGACAGAAGAAAGGTGTGTCAGCGGTTTGTAAGGCCCTCTACTGCGTATTTAGACGTTCGACATTCCAAGTGTGTTGAAAGAATGTTCAAACACAGATATACGACATATGCTCTCACCATTATTCTGAAGAAGATCGATATGCAAGATGTGGATTACGGTAGGAGTAATGTGCAACAATTTGTCTTTGATCACAAACAAATCTGGTTGATGCTGAGACTAAAGATGTCACCACTGCCACTACAACCAGCCATTATTGGTTTCTTTGATGTTGTACTCATTTCTGGATCCGTGACAGAATTTCGGCCTTCACGCATCCACCAATTTCTTGAGCTCTGCATTCATGTATGTGTAGATAAAGAAAAATCCGAGTTCAGTGGCAAAAAAATTCAATTTTGGATGGTGTGATCTCTTATGTGGGTCTTTCAAGGAATATTGTCGACGTGCAAGCCGTAAGTTCTATTTTTCTTCTGGATAACTCAAAAACAGATTTAGTAATTTCGGAAGTTGTGTTCGATGTATCGTCTTTCCACCATCACCACTTATTTGCTTTCATGAATCATGGCAATCTTTTTGCGGCTCGAAGGACACACGAGAGGGAAGTCACTTGGGCTTCTCTAAAGAGCAGTGTTGTGTTTTACGTGAGGTTTTCAATGCACATTAGTGAAGTGAAGTTTGTGAACGTCCACAATATCACTTGTTTGGTCTCTTTTGCTCGGGGTCTAGTCATCTGTTCAGCGAAAGTGGGGTCTCCGTGTTCGTGTTCGCTGGTAGGGTGTCGTCTTTGGTTGTGTGGCCACCATGGGTTCAAGTGGCATTGGTTTTTTATTTTCCATACATTCACATTTGGGCTCGTGGTGTTCTTATTTAGCATCTCGTTCCCAATTGGGTTGAAACGTGGAGATTTTATGGGGCCACTAGGAGCTGTACGTATGATACAATTGAAGTTCTTTGACAACGCTACTACAATTTTTAGGTGGGATGAGATTGGTTTAGTGTTAAGAATGCTAGTTGGTGTTACTTTTTCGGTTGACAGAATACCACTTATTGGGTGCAACAATGTGTACACAAGAGTAATTTATTTGATGATGGTCATGGAAGGTCTTAACTTTTCGTCGTCTGGTGATCACACTCTAGCGTGTTTTTGGATGGTCTATGAGTGCAGTCTCATGTTTCTCCTACGTCCTCGGTTTGACTTGGATGTTGTAGTTTGTTGTTTCGGAAAAATATTCATTTTGGGGATTCAACGCCACCACAAGGTACTTGCTCTCATTGATGTTGAAACACTTTATCTTACCGAACAGAAGGACAATTTTGACGTCATTTGGAGCTTGATCTTCCGTGTTTCGGTCTGTTATGATGGTTTTCCTTTGAACCTTTGTGAAGTGCAACATGTGGAAGTACAAAGTTTTACTCCTTTCGTTGCTTTTTCTCACAGTTTGGTGTTGCAATTCGGTTCTTTTGTGACCAATATATTTACAGACAATGCAGAGCCAAAGTTTTTTCTGCACCATAAAGGAAAAAGAGTTTTGTGTAGTCCACAGTTGGGTTCCAATTGCATATTCATGGTAGCTATTTGGTGGAGAGTTGTCACTTGCGGAACAAGCAAACAGATGTGCATCGTTTCAGCTTTGGATAGAGTGACAACACCTTTTTGCAAAAACATGTCTTCAAAAATGGTTAGTATGGAGTTCATTTTGGCGTGCCTACACCAAGACTTGTTTCATGTTCGTGTTTTAGAGCATTCTTGTCAGTTGAACCAATTTTTAGCCATGTTCTGTCTAAAATATCTCAAGGAGGATGATGATTCTGATCTAGATACGCGTGGGTGGGTAATGCATACTAGGCGTTGGATTTTTGACGATGGCCTAATGAGAATTTCAAGAATTTTTGTTCATATTGCTAAAGTGGAGCACGTGGTCAAGTATTTCACGTTAGGATTTGTTGCAATTGCTGAAGTAAGTGGTAAGTTCCAATATTATCAATGGAAGAATAGGAAAAGAGGATTCATTATGCAGTTAACAAGCATAGTTTAGATTCGAGGGCGAATCTTCTCCTACCCGGAGGGACCTGATGCAGCGCATCTTTACATTATAGAGAACTTTGTCATGATTGGGCTTCTATTTCATATGGGCTTTTAAAGTTTACGTTCGTTTTGTTTGTTTGTTAGATTAGGGTTTTCAGCTACCATCTTATATAAGCTTGTTGTAACTAAATGAGAAGGGACTTTTGATATTAAATAAACTTTAAGCTTTCATAGCTAAACGAGCTTTCATAGCATCCCAACCTCTATCGAGCTTTTATAGCACGGGGAAGAGTATTCCCAACCTCTATTGATTTAAACGTAGATCTTCTACGTTTGATTCAAAACCGATTACACACGAATCCCTTAGGTCTTTCGTGTGTCTTCGTTATCTAGCTTCCGCCTCTCCATCAGGAAGATAATTCGATGCGATCAATGAGAATGAAGGAGAAGATCGATCAATATACAGTAAAACCTCTATAAATTAATAATGTTGGGACCAGGACAATTTATTAATTTAGGCAGAATATTATTTTATCGATAAATTAATAATTATTAATTTAGAAAGAGATTTTGTTAAATCCCCAATCTAAGATTTTTTAATTTAAAATAAGAAAGTTTCTTCAAAATTCATATTCTACCAATATATATATTCACTAGAATTTCCATAATGATTTGTTTTTTACATATTTTATTCAATTTGTTTCCATAATAATTCATTTCCTTACATTTTTTTTATGTACGAGACTTTGTTTTAATGTTCATCTTAGGTTTTTGATTAAACATTCTTTTTTATCGCTTGTTTCAAAATCAAATTTAGCAATGGCTTCCCATCTAAAAGGTGTTGGGAAATCGACAATGACGGATCAAATACGCAAAGAGTTATGTGAGCATAAAAGAGATCATGCGTCATGCACCCAGAAAGATTTGCAAACGTGGGTTGAAAAAAAGTTTCATCTAAAGGTTAGTCAAGCTACAATCTCAAACACACTCAAACGATCAAGTGATTATCTTTCTATCAATCTGGAAACAAGAAGAGATATCAAGAGGCACAAACTAGCAAAATTTCCAGATATGGAGAAAGTTGTTTTTGAGTGGTTTCTACAATACCAAGATCGTGTAAACATGACTGGAGAACTAATTTTGACGAAGGCAAAAGAAACAATGAAACTTGTGTACCCTGAGCAAGATACAGAGCACCAATTTTCTCAAGGATGGCTTGAAAGATTCAAGTTACGACATGGCATCAAGTCATACCGTCGTTTTGGAGAGAGTGGTTCAGTTGATGTACAAGACATGGAGAAGAAACGAGAAGCTATAAGGGAAAAAATAAATCAATTCCCTATGAAAGATGTTTTCAATATGGATGAAACTGGTTTGTTTTACAGGTTACAAGCTGATCATTCTCTTGCTACGAAACAACTTGAAGGAAAAAAGCAAGACAAAGAACGACTAACTGTTGTTATTTGTTGTAATGAAGATGGATCTGAAAAAATTCCTCTATGGATTATTGGAAAATATGCAAAGCCTTGTTGTTTCAAGAATATCAACATAAGTAGCTTGAATTGTCACTATCGTGCCAACAAAAGAGCTTGGATGACAAGTGTGCTTTTTGAAGAATATATCCGCTGGTTTGATACGAGAATGCATGGAAGAAGAGTTTTGTTTGTGGTAGATAATTGTCCAGCACATCCAAGAAATATTGAAGGACTACATAATGTTGAGCTGTACTTCTTGCCACCCAACATGACATCAAAAATTCAACCTTGTGATGCTGGAATAATAAGAGCTTTTAAGATGCATTATCGTAGGAGATTTTACCGTGAGATTTTAGAAGGCTATGAGTTGGGACAATCTGATCCAGGTAAGATCAACGTTTTGAATGCTATCAATTTTGCAGTCTCGGCTTGGACAACTAATGTTCGTCAAGCGACAATAGCAAATTGTTTTCGACACTGCAAAATTCGCTCAACAGAGGATGTATCAAGGAATTTGGAAGATGAATCAAACGACATTCATGAACTTGAAGTTGTGATTAATAATCTCTGTTATCGGAACAGAATGGATGTCAAAACCTTACTAGACTATCCGGGTGAAAACGATGCTTCCTCAGAAGTTCAGAGTTTAGAAGAAATTGCGGCTACTATCCTTAATGTTGAAGATGAAGTTGAAGAAGATCTTGCATCACCCTTGGAACCAGTTACGCGTAAGGAAGCAATTCTCGCTTCTAGAACTCTTCATAACTTTTGGATGCAGGTTGAGAAGACAACACCAGGAGTTGCTGATGCAATAAGGAAAATTAGAGACGAGCTCCAACGTGATTCCAACTTTAAGAAAAGACAAACAACATTGGAGTCATATTTTACTAAATTACCTTAGATGTATATACATATATGTCTAAGATTTGCAATTATTAATTTATTCTATTATTGGGACTATATTTTACATAGGAGTTTCAAAAAAATTATTATCTTATCATTTTATCAAATTGAGTTGATTTTTACATTGGCCCGACTCGGGACCGGGATAATTTATTAATTTATGGTGTTTATTAATTTATCGAGTATTAATTTATCGAGGTTCTACTGTATAGGAGAAGATTGGAACGTAAAACCCTAGGAAGAGTAAGAGGCATCTGATGACATGACACTTATTGAATTCACACAAGTGATTTTGGGAGGTGAATCGTGTTTATGGTGTCGATTCTATGTAACGGTGATTGAGAATTTGGAATGAGAAGTGATTTGATCTTCAATTAGGGTTGTAGAATTGATTTAATGTTTCTGGAAAATTTGTTCAAAAAGAAGAAGAGAAGAAAATAAATTTATTGGGCCGGCTGATGAAATACTTTTGGGCTTTGACTTTGGTTAGAAAACAAATTTGAAAACAACAATTTTGAGTAGTTACAAATTGTAGAAAATTTTGAGAAAGTTTTTGGGTTTAAAACGTAGGAAAAGGAAAATTCATGAACTTGTTGTATATGACATGGCAAAATGATAGGCTGAGAAAATTCAGCATTTTGGCTGATGTGGATGCTCTAAGAGCTCTTCAATTTTTTCCCTTTTATATAAAGGAGATGATATATAATTAAAGCATTCACTACTTTTTCTAATAATATTCATATGTTTTAAAATTTTAGAAATTCATAATCTCACAAAATAATGTAATAATTCAAGAGATTTAAAACTGCACTACAATTGTGCATCGATTGATTAAGTTTTTACAACTGATCCATGAAAATTAGGCTAGACCAAACAAAACAAAAAGATTTTAGTTTACTAACAATATAGAAGTTTGATTAAACAAATACTTTTATAAAAAACACTTGAAAATTTAGATTTTGATTGGTAACTCTAAGGAGCAAAGCATCCATTGAACAACTTTACTATACATAGACATCACAGTAGTTACATCAAGATTATAAAGTATCGAAAACGTTAGAAACGCAGACATAACCACAATTTGAAGCACGAAGAACGCGTTTGTCCACAATCCTTACTTTCGCCATTTTCAAATTAAGAAGTTGTTGTTTTACTGTTTTATACAAAAACTGTTTGTGTCAAATCGAAGAAGAAGATTGTAGACAAAGATTCAATTCTCATTCTTTTAGTCAAGCTTTTGCTTTTTTTTCAATGGTATTAAATCCCAAACTGATTCAACAACAATGAAGTGAAGTTTGATCTCATAGCCGAAATCAATTTCACAAGTCTTCCATAGAATCCTTGAAAAATACTAAAAGCGATTGATCTGATAGCTAAGTGATTGAAGACAGTAATATGCCACACACATTTACTTCACTTGAATGGAACCCCAACTTATCAATACTCGAAATACTTTATAATTTAAGATATTATAAGCGATAAATACTTTTTTTAAAACGACTCACATGGGGAATAATCCTTAATATGACATACAAAAGAGGAAAAATCTCTAAATCAAAAACTTTGAAATAAAAGTATCAAAATCCCATCGAATCCATTATAGTTTTTTAATTATTTTTATTAAATTTAATTAGGTAAGACTCATGGGAATCACCAATCAATGATGGTCTGTCCAAACAAAAAAAGAACAATCATTTTCTAATACAATAACATGATTAATTTCAAAACATTTCAAGCTATCTTTAATATACAAAACATTTTAAAATTCAAGTATACTGTGAATGATTTAAAAACGTTATTTGTTTATTAAACATAGCAATTTAAAAAATATAATAAGTGTATGTACTTTTTTTTTTTTTGTCAGAATAAGTGTATGTGCACGTTAGTAATTTTGTACTATATCTCCCCGTTCTGCAAATTTATTCAGTCATATTTTAATTTAGTAAGTTTTTATTCAGTCACACGAATATTTTAATTTAGATTAGATTTGTATAGATTTTAAAAAATTTGAAAATCCATTGTTATTGGGAATTGGAATCTTAAATTCTAAATAAAATCCATTGTTATTGGTTTGAGGATTTTCAAATTCTAAGTGAAATCTCTTGTTATTGGAAAAGTTTGGTTTTTAATGATTCTATAAATCTATTAGAATTTAGTGTTATTGGTAGTTGGATTCCTTATAATTTAACTCATTAAACAAGATTTTGAGAATACCTTAGAAAACCATTAGATTCTTAAAATCTTTGTAACTAAACTTTTTAAATAAACAAAACTCTTTAAAAATTTAACAAATCTTTAGATTTCTAAAATTTTGGAAATCTATATAAATCCAATCCCCAATAACACCCCCTAAGTTTTTATTCAGTCATTACACACAGACAGGGATGTTACCGATCAGAACCATAGCTATGTAAA
Organism: Arabis alpina; assembly: GCA_900128785.1. Taxonomy (NCBI): domain Eukaryota; kingdom Viridiplantae; phylum Streptophyta; class Magnoliopsida; order Brassicales; family Brassicaceae; genus Arabis; species Arabis alpina. The sequence goes on from LT669788.1 coordinate 2,024,163, forward strand.
CAAAATAGGGATAACGTCACTGCATTCTAGAAATCAAACTACAAAAAAAAAAAAAAACTTGTCCCATTTCAAATTATATCAAAATAAGAAAAATACAAATCTAGTCTCATGATTATCTCAGAATTTAATATAACATTTTGAAGCAGGTGTGTGTGGTCATCAAGTTTAGGAAAATATGTACTGTATAAAGATAAAACTCCAACATTGTAAACGATATTGAGAAAGAAAGCAAAAAGATCAAAGATTTTCTTAATAATCATTTTCATTTTGAAATCCTTTAGCCCTCTAGGTCTTGCCTTTTTGTTGAAACAAGTTCGAACAAAAACATTGGATGCACACATCAAAAGACATCCTAAATTTTTCCTGAGTAGCACAAACACACACGGAACAATGCATAATGCCCTAGGAGCTCTACGATACTTCTTTGAAAATGCGAGGGAGAATCTCATGTGCACCGATATCCAGAGCTTGCGGATCCCTGAAATCCAAAGGAAACAGCTTGTGTCAAGTCATGGTTCATAAAGCTCATTGCAAAACCAAGAAGGGGCTGATAAGTGGGAAGAGAAAAGAACCTGCATAAAGGTTGCCCCTTTTCTTTGGAGCTAGGAATGAACCAAACATTTCGAATCCAAGGAGATTCAAACTGAACAAAGATCCCATCGTTTTGTCCGAGTTTCCACTTCCTTGAGCCTTGACCTTTCCACACCTGCGAGACACGGTTTAACCCATCAGTCCATAATATAAAACCAGAGAAATATAGACTGATAACAAGGAAAAAAAGACAGATTTGATTCACCTGTGGATATGATATACTACTCTTTGATGTTACCAAGCAAGCAGCTTTGGAAAACGACTCTTCAGCGTATTGCCTCAGTTACGAAAAGCAGTTACTCTGTGTGTGTGTGCGGTGACTCAAAAGCCTGTGTAGAAACAAATAGTTTTAGCAGACAAAACAAAGGATGGTTTCTTTCTTGTAAAATCTGAAGCTGGCTCATATTGGTTCTTTGGATTTCATTTAGAGTAAAAAAAAACTAACCATTTCAGATTTAATGCTTTCAAGATGCTTGGCCATGTTGACATTAGTTCTCAAATTCTCGAGTTCTTGAGCTCTCTGTTTCTCTTGCAGCAAATCTGACCGAGCCTCTTGATCTTTCTAGAAACTTCTGCGCTCTGTGGGTTGTACAGTAGAGCCATTTCGAATGCAGCCAAAGCCTGTCACAATCATCATTTAACTACAACGATTACAGCTCTGTAATCAAAATATCAAAATTAAAAGACCAAAACAAGAGAAGAATTTACATCTTCGTATTTTTCCATGGCTTCGAGAACAGAACCTTTCCTGAAGTATCCCTGAATAACATAGATGAGAAAAGCCATTGCTTACTTAAAGACACTGATGTTACACGCTACTACTGTTGAAACAGAGACCAAATAACACAAGCTCTTGTTTCGTATTTACCTTCTCCCATTGAGGATTCAGTTTGATGGTTGTCTCTGCATCAGCTAAGTCTTTGCTAAGCTTAACTAGACTCAAAAATGCAGCAGCTCGGTTACTGCAACATATCAAGTAAAACCCTTTACTACACTTTAAAAATTATCTCACATCAACTCACACATTAAGATAGTTCCCAGCTTTGAAGAACTCGTTCCCTTTATCCTTTAGAGATTTCTCAGATTCCCCACCGTTAGTTCCCGTAGACCCTGCCTTACCTGATTCCGCCACTCTCTCCGTCATTATTCGTCGAGGATCCAAAGAACATGAATCGATGAAGAAATCTCTTTGTTTCTCTATTAGGGTTTTATACAAAAATGAATATACAAAATTATCAAAGTTTTTCTTCTTAACTTTCTTTTGTTCAATCTGATTTTAATCGAAAGAGCCATGTTTTTTATTGCAATTTTTGTATACTTGGTTACTCACATAGGGCTGGGCATTTGGATATCCGATCGGCTTCGGGTGGGTTTTTCGGTTTTTCAGGTATTTCGGTAACGAGGTTAAGAACCCGATCGGGTACTTTATAAAATCGGGTCGGGTTTGGATAAAATAACTTCGGGTTCGGTTATATCCGATGTACCGTCTATATGAAAATACACATCAAATAGAAATTTGATCATAACTCAAATTGATCAAAATTTCAAAACAAAAACTCAAATTTATATAAATATCAAAGAAGAAACTTAATTCTATTAGTTTTTATATGAATTATTCAAAAATACCTGAGAAAATATCAAAAACAAAATTGTAAAAATTCAAATTATGTCGATAAATTAGTTATTTTATCCGAATATAATTCATAATATTCGAAATAATTAAAAAATTATCTAAAATATATGAACATGTCCGACCTTATATCTAAATATCATTAGTTTAATTTATGTTTGTGGTAGTTCGGATACCCATTCGGTTATCGGTTCGGTCCGAGTTCGGATTCGGGTTTTCGAGTTTAGGAATATAGAACCCGATCGGATATTTTATAAATTTGGGTCGAGTTCGGATCGGGTAATTTGAGTCGGGTTCGGTTCGGTAATTCGATTTCGGATTTTTTGCCCACCCCTATGTAACTCACATATATGCAAATGTATTTTTGAATTTTCTAGACACGAGTATGGGCCTTTACACTTTGGGCCTAGTGAACCGTTTAAAAGTTTTTTTTTTTTTGAATAGAATGTTAAATTATTATTCCAACCCAAAAAACTGTTTCTTTTACATGATATGCAAACTTTTTAATCTACAAGACCAATCATAATTTTGAGCCGAATTGTTATACTCGCCTCGTAGCGAACCACTCCTCAAGTCCTCCATCATATGTATTGTCTCCCAATAGTCTGATCGAGCTCAATCTGTTGCGTACCGTTTTATCGATGAGTTTTGAGATGTTGCTTGCTAGAAGCGGGTCTTTTCCGTGCCGACGATTGTTTCTCTCTTGCCACAAGTGGTATGTCGCAGCTTGTAGCGTATAGCGGAGAAGGAATCTCCTTGTATGGTTGAAATTCCCATTGCTGACTAGTAAGAGGAGGTCGTCCCATCTAGTCGTGTATTGCGTATCAAGTAGTCTTCCCGTTAGCTCGTTCCAAACTGTAGATGAGAACCTGCATGCAAACTGTAGATGAGAACCGTTTAAAAGTTGCTTGTTAACGAACAGTTTTTTTTTTTTTTGTGTTTGTTTTGAGGGGTGTTTTTGCAAAGTAACGCAATTTATTAATTTAATTTGTGTAATAACTATGTAATAATTGTAATAAAGAGATTAGCAATAGGACAAAAACTTGAGGTTGTGCTTTTACATTTTAAGCCTTAAATCCCAAATCCAAATCCTACCCCTAAAACTATATCCTAAACCCCAAACCCAAATCCTACTCCCTAAAACTACACCCTAAACCCCAAACCCAAACCCTACCCCCTAAAACTATACCTTAATTTTGGAATAGTTAACCCAAACCCAAAAATTTAACATTCAAAACTAAACCCTAAACCCCAAACCCAAACCCTACCCCCTAAAACTATACCCTAATTTTAGAATAGTTAACCCAAACCCAAAAATTTAACATTCAAAACTAAACCCTAAACCCCAAACCCAAACCCTACCCCCTAAAACTACACCCTAATTTTGGAATAGTTATCCCAAACCCACAAATTTAACATTCAAAACTAAACTCTAAACCTCAAACCCAAACACTACCCCTAACACTATACCCTAATTTTGGAATAGTTAACCCAAACCCAAAAACTGAGTTTGTCATTGAGGACATTTTTTTCATTAATACATGATACAGAAGAGCACAGTAAATTGTGCTATTGGATGCGTTATTTTTTTTTTTTGCGTTATACACTACAATTACCCTTGTTTTTTCAGTGACCATACCTAAAAAAACCAATTAATTAATTACTCCCCTGTAAAAGTATTCCAAATAAGCAAAAGATTTATTAATATGGTTATGGTCATATAAACTAATATGTTTGTGTCCACACAAATTTCAACTGGTTACTTGTATAAGTAACGCAACTGGCTAGCTATATTCTTAATTTGAAAATTCATTATAATTACTTCACAAATCTAAACATTTGTTCTGCCATTATGCGTCGAGGTTTATGAGAAAGCTAAAGAACATAAATCTCCTACATTAATCGAAGAGATTTGTTTGTTTCTCTATTAGGGTTTTTTTTTCAAAGACAAATAGAAATTTATCAAATTTTTTGTTTGTTCTTTTTGGGAATTTATTTTATTTCAATCAAATTTATTAAATAAGATTTATCACATAGGACATTTTTTTTCAATCATATTTATTCTCTTTTTTATTCGTTTTTATATCAAATTTTATTTTATAAAGTTTTAAAGTAAAAATGATGTAACATTTGTATTTTTTGTTGTTGACATGTTGAATAATCTACCATTTTCTTTTATTCGAGATAATTGACAACAACCAAAAGTGTCGATGTAGAGTTTGGTAAAATCACTCATAATCTACATTTTAGTGCTAATCTACATGATTTTTGTTAGTTTAGAATTAATATTTGATACAGAATAGATAATTGCATATGCTTAATTGTTAATTCGTTGGGGATGTAAGCAAAACAAAGAAAATTGCATTGGAAGACATAACGATTTCAACTATAAAAAAATGCTCTCTTTCGTCCAAATATTCTTCCTCCATTTGTTATACTACCAACACAAGTTCATGACACATCAAAAACCGATTAGATTGACCTCTCTCTTAAGGTATTAAACATAGAAATGGCATCTCAATCAAATCTGCTACAAAAGATTCTAGTTAAACCAAACCCGTAGGTAACAAAAGACGATTAAAAAGCAGCTTCAGTATTCTACTTATACTAAAAGTTCAAAAAGACACACCAAACCAAGCCAAGCCCGTAAGTAAAAAAAAGATTATTAGAAAGGAGCTTGAGCTAAAGGACCATGCATGATGATGATGATGCCACCAAAGTTATGTATAGCTAAATGCATTTTTTTTGCAAATATGGATTTCGTATTTTGGAAGATGGTCAAGGAAGATACAATTAAAAGGCATATTCAAATGTTTTCATAACTTGTTTAATATATCTGGAATTTAAGAAATAGAAAATGTTTTCAAGGTGTTTCTATTTGATGAAGCAAAACATAACTTTAAGATTAAAATTTATCTAAAAAATAACGTAAGAGATTTAAAAATGTACAATAATTATGCGCATCCACTCATTAAATTATTATGACCTATTCATGAAAATTATGCCAAACCAAACAAAATAAATGGTTTTAGTTTCCAAATATTATGGAAGTTTGATTAAATTAGGATTTTTAGGAACAAGAACTTGACAAAACATATATATAAAAAATAGGGATGATAACGTCAACATAGTCTCGATAAAAAGAATCATGTCTTTCTGGAAAACAAACTAAGTACATAAAACTAATTACATAATGTCGACAAAAAAAAAAAACTAATTACATAAAAGCTTGTCTCATTCCGAATTATACCAAAAGAAGACAAATATAATTCTAATTTCATGATTATGATTGAAGTTTTTTTTTTTGGAATTTTTTTTCACTCTGGTTTAATTTATGGGAATTGTAGGATAATTATTGGGCCATATTAGCCTTTGTGTATATAAAGCCTTATAAGTAATTAGAGTTTTGAGATTAGAGTTTTCATTAAACTAGTATAAATAAGTTGTAACCTCTTTTCACAAGATAATAACACAAAATTATTTTTTTCACGTTACTTAACATGGTTTCAGAGCAAAATCGATCCTAGAATCGAATTTTTTTTACAATGGTTGATGAAACGGTGAAGAAGGTGAATCCTCCCTCCGTGTATACTCTCTCTGCAAAGGATGATCCCGAGAATGTCATCACCAAAGTGGCGTTGACAGGGAAAAATTATGATGAATGGTCTCGCCGAATGCAAACTTCCCTTCGAGCAAAAGAGGAAGATCGGCTTAATTGATGGATCTGTGACTGCACCAGCAAAAAGGTTCGGATGAAGAAGAAGATTGGTTGATCGTGAATTCCATGGTGGTTTCATGGATTTACAACACTATTGATGTATCGATTCGCTCCACTATTGCGGATCGGGATATTGCAAAAGACCTTTGGGATAGTATCCAAAAATGTTATTCTGTTTCCAATGAGGTCCGTGTACAACAGCTTACCAAAGAGCTAGCAAGCTGTGTACAAGGACAGATGACTGTTGAACAGTATTCTGCTGAAACGACCCGACCCGTTTTTTTTTTTTTTTAAACATACAAGCCTTGGTCTCGGACTAGCATTCCCATAAATGCTATCCTCAACAACCAAGCAACAAAACAAGCAACCAGCGGATAACTCATATAATTAAACCAAGCAATTCATTCCATTAAAATAGCTAAACTAGTTCAACACAAATTCCAATAAAAACCAGCAACCTATCCAGATTCTAAAACAGAAATGGAAAACAATAACAAAATCACACAGCAACACCCAACACGAGACCCTAGATCATCTCCCTCTTCGTTGCCATGATTCCACGATCACAATTTGCCTTTACCTGCATCACATGGTTAAAAGAGATGCGTGAGTATTATCATAAATACCCAGTGAGACGGTCCTCCCATCTACGACTGCGCACACAGACGCGATGGATCCGCTCAGGCAAACACGCATCAAACAACACACAAAACAAACACAACAACACGGCTCAACCACAGCCCAACAGGCAGCCTGTCGATCGACACTACCACTAGGTGTCGATCGACAGCCCTGTTCACACCTGTCGATCGACACACCCACGGTGCCTGTCGATCGACAGCTCAACTAGACCCTGTCGATCGACACACCCACGGTGCCTGTCGATCGACAGCTCCACAGGACCCTGTCGATCGACACAACCTCTAGGTGTCGATCGACAGCTCCTCGATCACCTGTCGATCGACACAACCTCTAGGTGTCGATCGACAGCCTCGCGTGACCCTGTCGATCGACACACCCTAGGGCTGTCGATCGACAGGTCGTCGCAGATTCATGGGAAATCGATCATAATCCTCTCGGATCGATTCCTCCTCTGCGTTAACACGAAACCTGCACGCATAAACACAATCCAAACAATCCACACGCAATCCACAGACAGTTTCAACACAAACAACATCAAATCAACAATTTTAACCTACCACCAAACAACCCTAACGAATCCACCGGCCCAGAAGCCATGGTCAAGCACTCACCTTAGATTTTCGGATAGAATCTACTGGATAATGAGGCTGGAACAGATTCAGCTACAAACACCACGAAATTCCTCTCCAAATCGGTCAAGAACGAAACCCTAATCCACAAACTATCAAGAACAAGAGAAACTCCTCTCAAACTCTCTGTTTCTGATTTTTGGGACTTGGTTCGCTCAAATGCGGCCAAAAACCCTTAAATACGAACCCTAGGGTTTACCCAAACCGGCCCGGTCCAATTGAACGACTTAAATCGAACCAGAAAACCAGCCAATTCGAGCACCTGTCGATCGACAACCACTAGGTATGTCGATCGACAGCCCTTAAGAGCCCTGTCGATCGACAGACACTACGTGTGTCGATCGACAGCCCCTCCATTTTCCTAAAAAAATGGTTCACGGGCGTCACATCTGCGACGATCCAGAAGCTGTGGGAAGATTTGGCTCAGATTGAACCAAAGTCTACCTGTACCTGCGCTCACAAGGCTGAAGATGAGCGACTGAGTGCAAACAAGAAACTGCATCAGTTTCTGTTAGGATTGGATGGGTCAATCTATAGCACGGTTCAAACAAATATTCTTAATGCTGTTCTGCTACCAAGCATAGATCAGGCTTACAATATGGTGATACAAGAGGATCAATTACGGAGAGCTGATCGTGTCATCGAAAAGTGTACTGAGGCAACAGCTTTTGCAGTTCAGCCAATGGAGGTCAGAACACAGCTGCCTGAAGTGTACAATCCACTCGTGTGTACTTTCTGCTCCAAAAATGGTCATACTATTGATACATGTTAGAAGAAACACGGTATGCCGTGGCCTGGAATTATGGACGTGAAACTGGTCGGGGTCGTGGTGCATCACAACCAGGGACTCCGCAACATAACTCTGGCAGAAACTTCCAACAGAACATGGGACGTGGTCGTGGTCAGAATGCTAGAACCAATCTGATGGTTGTTGGGGGGTTCAGATGGGAAATCAATCAACACAGAACTGTTCGCGCAAACCGGACTTAAACAAAAACAGTGGGAGAAGCTGGTTCGATTTCTGAACAGGGATACATCACCTCAAGTTACTGGTAAGAATTATACTTATCGCTGGATTTTTTATAGTGGTGCAACAAATCATATGACTGGAAAACTTGATTTGTTTGATGATTTATGGGATATGTCACCGTGTTGTGTGGGTTTGCCAAATGGTAAATCAGTTGTTTCATCTAAAGAAGGGAAAGTAGTTTTAAAACCTGGATTTGAGATAGTGAAGGTTTTGTATGTACCTGAATTGGGATGTAATCTACTATATGTGTCTCAGCTAGTGCGTGATCTGAATTGCACAGTTCTATTTGATACAACTACCTGTGTGGCACAGGACCGCATGTCGCAGACTGTGATTGGATAGGGTGAGCTGCACGAGGGGCAGTACTTTCTTCAAGATCAACAAGCTGTTTGTGCTTTGAAGACTGTACAAGCGAGTGGTGATGGAGTATTGTTACATCAAAGGTAGGGCCATCCTTCTGAGAAGATAATACGTCAATTATCTGTTGTTGATCGTAACAGTCGTTTGAAGTTGTTGAATTGTGATATTTGTTTTCGTGCTAAACAATCTCAGAGTGAATTTGTTTCAAGTTCTAATAAAAGTAATGGTATTTTTGATATGATTCATATTGATCTTTGGGGTCCATATAGAATACCAAGTCTCTGTGGAGCTTCATACTTTCTTACAATCGTTGACGATTGTTCTCGTAGTGTTTGGGTCTCTCTGTTGCATAACAAGACAGGTTGCACCCGCAGTTAAGAATTTTTTTTCCATGGTTGAAAGGCAATTTAATCGGAAGGTACGACAAATTCGAAGTGATAATGGTAATGAGTTCATGTGTATGAGCAAGTATTTTGCAGAACAGGGTATTGTGCACCAAACATCGTGTGTAGGAACTCCTCAACAGAATGGACGGGTTGAGCGCAAGCATAGACATATATTGAATGTTGCTCGTGCATTGTGCATTGATGTTCCAAGCAAAGCTGAGTGTTGAATTTTGGAGAGAGTGTGTTCTCATAGGAGCGTATCTGATTAACGGAACCCCGACGGCTCTATTGAATGGGAAAACACCGTACGAGATTCTGTATGGTAGTCCACCAGACTACTCTAACCTTCGGGTCTTTGGTTGCCAGGCCTATGCTCACAATCAAAATCGTAAAGGAAATAAGTTTGCACCACGTACACGAGAAATGTCTATTTATCGGCTATCCATTCCAGAAGAAAGGGTGGAAGCTCTTTGATCTTAAGACAAGGTGTACATTTGTGTCTAGAGATGTTTGCTTTATTAAATCTGCATTTCCCACATCGGAGGTGAGTGTCACAGTGAGTGAGGCTCCAGTTTCTAATGATTGGTATTTGGATTCTGAAGAAGTCACGCTTACATCTGAGCCAGTCCAGCGTATGCCCGATACAACAACAGACAGAGAGATGTCTGAAACAGAAGTAGTACAAGAACCTGTTACAATAAACAGACGTGTGACAGAAACAGAAGTTGCCACACAACCGTCTGAAACAGAAGTGTCTGACACAGAAACACCCACAGTTGCAGAACAAGTTGTGACTGAGGAAGCTCCACAGGAGGAAGTGTTAGGAAAGGGTCATCGTACTAAACAGCAATCTGTCAGACTTCAAGGATATGTGCTCAATACAATCAAGCAGGGCTTTGAGCGTCGGACCTCTGTGAAGTCTTCTACTCGTTATCCGATTCATGAGGTTGTTTCCTATTATCATTTCTCTGTTTCTCATCGTGTTTTTTAAGTGCTGTTACAGCAGATTGTATACCCAAGACATATGCTGAAGCGGTTAAACATGATGTTTGGCGTAAAGCGATGAAAGCAGAGTTCCATGCATTGGGAATGAATGAGACTTGGTTTGTTGAACAACTTCCTGAAGGGAAACATGCGATTGGTTGTCAATGGGTGTATACAATCAAGTATAATGCAGATGGAACGATTGAGAGATACAAAGCTTGTTTGGTGGCACTAGGTAATCGATAAGTTGCAGGAGTTGATTATAATGAGACATTTGCTCCAGTGGCAAAGATGTCAGCGGTTAGAGCTTTTCTTAAGGTTGCGGCTGCAAAGAAGTGGGAACTACATCAAATGGATGTTCACAATGCCTTTCTACATGGTGATTTGGACGAAGAGGTGTTTATGCGGTTGCCTGCGGGTTTTTCTGTCCCATTTACCAATGGTGTATGTCGTTTGAAGAAATCATTGTATGGATTGAAAAAATCACCTAGGTGTTGGTTTGCTAAACTTTCCGCTGCTCTCACAGACTATGGATTTGTTCAATCAGGGTCTGATAACTCCCTGTTTTAACTACCCTATGGTGATTCTTCAGTCTATGTTCTGGTTTATGTGGGTGATCTGATTGTTGTTGGGTCTGATGCACGGGCTGTGACAAAGTTTCAAGACGTATTTACAAAGTTGTTTTCATATGAAAGACCTCGGCCAGCTGAAGTATTTTCTTGGGATTGAAGTGGCTCGATCGCCTAAAGGCATTGTAATGTCTCAACACAAGTATACGCTTGATATCATTACAGATTATGGCCTTCTTGGCGTTAAACCTGTTATGTTTCCCATGGAACAGAATCACAGTCTTGCGCGTTCTACTAGTGATCAGATGTCTGATCCAGCGAAATACAGGACATTGGTTGGTCGTTTGATATATCTTGCTGCTACACGGCCTGATATTACATATGCAGTGCATATATTGGCTCAGTTCATGCAGGAGCCGCGTTTGGATCATTGGGAAGCTGCACTGCGAGTTGTGCGCTATCTGAAACAGAGTCCTAGTCAAGGTATATTTCTGAGTTCTGATACTGATTTGGGTCTTACAGCATGGTGTGATGCGGATTGGGAAGGTTGTCCTTTAACACGTCGGTCTTTGACTGGTTGGGTGGTTACCCTTGGTGGCTCATCAATATCCTGGAAGACGAAGAAGCAGACGGTTGTTTCACGTTCATCAGCAGAGGCTGAATATCGATCTATGGTTGCTGCGATCTCCGAGTTGAAGTGGATCAAAGGTCTGTTATCTTCACTGGGTGTTGTTCATGATAAAACGATGCATCTATATTGTGATAGTCAAGCAGCGCTTCATATCTCGACTAATCCGGTGTTTCATGAGCGCACTAATCACATTGAAGTTGATTGTCACTTTATTCGAGATGAGGTTAAATCGGGAAATGTCACTCCGTCTCATGTTTCTACTACAGAACAGGTGGCTGATATCTTCACTAAGGCGCAACGATAATTTCATTATTTGCTTTCCAAGTTGGACATTCGAGATCTACATGCTTCAACTTGAGGGGGGTATTGGGTCTTATGTATATAAAGCCTTATAAGTAATTAGGGTTTTCATTAAACTAGTATAAATAAGTTGTATCCTCCTTTCACAAGATAATAACACAAAATTATTTATTTCACGTTACTTAACAATAACTATATTGAGTGTAAAAAGCAATAAATATTTCTTTACTAGGAAAGAGAATATGTATTCCTCATATTAACATCTTTTATTCTACTTGTTCTTAAAAGTATATTTAATTCAGTAATCTTCTTACGGAAAAAAATGGATTTTTTTTTGTTGTTGTATAGATCATAACTTGAAACCTTTAAAACGAAATAAAGAGAATTTGTTTTTTAGTTGTAAGTGGCATGTATCATACTATTCTGTATAGACTGAAAAATAGTTTTTCTATTTTTGTGAACAAATATCACCTCTTTAATTATATATTGAAAATTGTTTATTAATACCAAATTTCATAATTTATAATAAAAAAAAGATAGACGAAATTTAGTTTACTTATTTCAAGAGAAACATAATCTCATTGTCTAAACAAATTGTAGAACATCGTTCTCACCTAAAGCGAAGAAGGGACGTTGCTCGGATAACTGGTGGCGAGAACCACCGCTTCTGACCATCTACGAACTCCACGTGGTGACGAGAGAAACGTTTGATTGCAGGGACGAATTCTACTTCGCCGGATTTTATCTTCTCAAGAGCATTTATGTCAAGAACCGGTGTCTTTCCGGTCATGCCTTTGAGCTCCATTGGCCTATAGTTGGCCTATTAAGCCCATACTTTGATAAGCTCCCTAGAACCAGCCTTGATAAGATGAGCAAAAGCTTGTCTACGAGCCATAGAGGCAACCATTTCATCATCATCACTCAAATTCAAAATGTTGATTTTCCCATAATTTCTCTTGGTAACACATGAACCTAGTCAAATAAAATAATAATAATAATAAGACTAGCATGAAGTTTCAATATTCAAAATTTAACTTAACCCTTTTTTTAAAAGAGTATCAAGAAGTTCACGACCAAAGCCCGTAATTTTCAATATTATTATTTCGCTTACCGAGCTACGAACGACCATGGAAGTAATAGCATTATTTGTGATTACCAAGATCAAGAGAGACTTCCATGCCGGAGTTTCCACATCCGACGGCAAGTAATAGATGGACTTATACTCACAAGGGTGAATCACTTCACCATCAAACTCGGTCTTGAGGCCATCAATCTCCGGTTCAACTCTCTCGACGTTTTCTCCGGTAGCCACCACCAACCACCGGCAAATGTACTCCATCTCCTCTCCGGCCAAAGTCGTCCTAACTCGCCATAAACCGCTCGTTTGATCAAACCGAGCAGATTCAACGGTTTCATATCGAACCCGTTTGCGTAGGACTCAAGGTACTGGATGAACTGTCGTTTTGATGGGTGTTCAGGGTAGTGGTCAGGGAAAGGGCATTTTCGGTAATGGACAGAATTTTTTAGGTAAGTGAAGTTTGAACCTATCAACGAAGGGATTCCACGATGAGTTTGGTGTTAAAAAGATTTAGTTTGTTGTTTTAGTTTTATAAATCCTTATTTTAGAGAGATCAAATATAAATGGAGCAAGTAAATAAAGATAATGATACTAATAAAATATGAATCCGTAAAACACAAAAAATAAAACGCCCTAACGAAACGAAAAGAAAATGTAATTAGAAAACCGTAAATAGCTATTGATAGATCAAATATTTTAGAAGATTTCGTCGTAGACAACATTCAAATTTTTGCTTTGAGGCTTTCCAAGTTTCCATCTTTATCCATGATCAATATTTCCAAACCAGATGTCGAAGTTACCCTTAATACAAAAAGGAAACTTTTCTCCAACATTTTCACACCAATGACATGATACGCCATTTGAGTTATTAGAAGCCTCGTTACAACTTACATTGCACAAACCTCCTTTAAGATCAACATTGTTCAATAAAAGATATGAATACAAATCTTTAAACGGAGACTATGGTAAGGCAAACCATATAATTTGATGGTATTCGAAAACTAATTTACTTGCAATATATATCGACGATATCAAGAAGAAAACCTTTTGTCTTCTTTTTGAAACAAAACAAAAATCTCAAAAATTCTTATCAAAACCATGGTCATGCGTCTGATACACAGCATTTCAAAATATATCGTTACAAAACAGAGATCCGAAAGAGATTGTTTTACAAAAGTGGCATGAGTATACTCTCGATGCACTACAAAAAAAGAGCTATTGTGACGAAAATTTGAGATTAAACTTTTTCCGTCACAAATTTGTGATGTTTTAGACATTATTTTGTTACTAAATATTTTTTCATCTCAAATTCAGAGTTGTATGTCTCATAGTCAATATTTGTGGTAATTAATTACTAGTGATAAAAATAAGAATCGTGACAATTATGACGGTATTCGTACAATATGTGTTGTCACTATTTTTTGACGAAATAATAAGAAATTTGCAAATATCGGTTTATGACGAGATTGTTATTCACAATTAGTAACTATATGATACTAATCATGTACTAAAAAAATATTGTTATAAATTATAACGAAAAATATAGTAATTTTGTTGCAATTTCATATTAATTAATGTACTGACATTTTCTCTTGTCGTATTTTTATATGGAATGGCTACTAAAACAACGTCCAAATTTAAAAATTCGCCATTCAGCGGAAAAAAATATAAAAAAATTGTTTCTAACATTTTTGTGATAAACAAAAATTAAATTTTATTAATTGCTAGTAGGCCTAGTTTCCCTTAAATAAAAGTATTATTTCGAAATAAAAAAATATAAAACAAGTAAGGAAATACCAAAAACGTATTTAACAAATGAAAAGAAACAAAAATAACCCTAAATAAGTTTATCTTCTTCTCTGTAGCCATCTTCTTCCTCTTTCTCCAGCCAAGGCAAATTCCATCTTCCTCTTCCTTTTATTTATATATATATATAAACTGAACACTTTGTATTTGGTAATACTTGTTGTCTTTGTAATCATTTTCTTTATTGTACTTGTAATTTTTAGTTGTAGTCTAACTCAAACATAATATAATACATAAAAAATATTTGGGAAAAACTACAATTAAGATAATGTTAACATTATTTTTTCTAAATATAAAACCCATGGTTCGATTCTGTAGAGATCAATATCTCTAATGATATCAAGATCTATCTTTTGCGATGCGACTTTCTTCCTCAAATAGTAACGAACGAGCTCTTTTGGATAGAACCTGAATCCCGGAGGAAAACTACATGACTGATCCACTGAATCCACTATTTCTGCATATAATTCAACACCACGTTGATTATCACTATATGTATAATGTCACATATATGCTGCATTTTCATTCATGTCAAAACATCTAATGATTGGAATTATATATTAGAGATAGAGAGAGGGAGAAAAAGGTAAGGGGTAAATCTTAATATGAAAAAACACAAGCAAGAACGAAAAAGAAAATAATTTAGTTTTTTTTAAGTATAATTATCACCTCATTTAATAGTTTAATTTCCACGTAACTATTACCATTTCACAGGATAAAAAATTACATGTGCTCATATAAGTACATAGTTATTATTTTGTTTAGTACTAAATTACAAGTCACTTGGCAATCATGTGGTACTAGGGCGGTACCCGCGCCCTGCGCGGAAAAATAGTTAAAAAAACAAAAATTCATAACAATGTATAACTTGAATAAAAGAATTTAGAGGATACTAAAACAAAATCTTATAAACCATAAAATTATTTAATAACAATGCATAACTTGAATAAAAAAATTTAAAGAATACAAAAATAAAGTCTTCCAAACCACAAAATTATTTCATAAGAGGCTCACAACATTAAATTCAACCTACAACGCTATGCATTATGAATAACAACTTTGATTATACCTAGTATTGGAGCAATATCATCGAAATGAAGATCCTCCCACTCAGTACAATGAGATTCCAATTGCTTTATTTCATCCACGGCTTCCTACTCATAAAACTCAAGGTCTTTAATCATATCTTCGAGTTCCTGCTTTCATTACGAATCTTCTTTAGATTTTCGCATGCTTGTTGGTATCATTTATGAAGCTATGTATAACCAAGAAAATCATAGTTATGGTGTCAGTATAAATAACCAACAGATTGATGCGAAACAAACTATAATCAAACTAATCCTATGTTCATTAATATACTTAATCCTACATTCGGTTCGATAGTCTCTCTCCTCATTCTCAATTACATCGAACCTAAAAAAATAAAACTGTATTGGAAATCGATTTTAGGAAACAACATTGGTATGAACCAAGATGCAAAACATACATAAAGCTATCCACATATCTCACTAACCATAAAATCGATCTCATAGTTAAACATTCTCCACATATCTCATTAATAGGAAATCGATCTCGAAGTTAAACCATCTTATAAATAGTAAACACGTAAACACAAAAAGTGAGAGATTTAATAAAGAAAAATCGCACTCGTTCGAATTCATTGATTTACCCATATAAAACGAAACTAATAAGATGTCTTTTAAACACTACAAGAAAACAGGACAAGAGAGACTTCCAAATTAGTCACAGTTCAGTCGTAAAAGCTTTATGAATGACTATTTTGTGACTGAAAAAAGTAGTCGCTATTGTTGCGTCGCAAATAAAATTAGTCACAAGTTAGTCGACCTGGTTAGTCGTGAATATGCGACTAATTTGTGTCTAAGTTGAATGATCGTATATTTGTGACGAATGTGTTACTATTGGGACAATGTAAGTAAAGTGTGATTAACTTTATCAGTTATAAATGTGACTAATTAGTTATTATATAGTACGGTCTATATTTGTAACTAATTTGTTACTATCAACCCTTTGCCACTACTATGTGAGAAACACAATTAGTCACAATTAAAGACTAATTAGAGACTACTTGTGTTGATGCTAAGCTTCACTTTAGTCTCAAATTAGTAACACATATAGAAAGAAAAATATATAAATTCAATTCTTATATATAATTTTCATTACTAATATTTGGAAAAGCTAAAGAGAAATAACTACATTTTAAAACATTTATATACATAAAAAGTTTTCAGAAATTTAGAAACAACAAAAGATAAAAACATAACAGATCTTACAAAGAGTATTCCAAACCAAATCTTAAATAAAACACACTAACTTATGAGATAAAGATAAAGAGAAACAAACTCCAGGTAGAATTGATGGTCTAGAATTGATCTCTACGTCTTCTCTCGCAATCCCACAGCCACTATGCTCTCCATCGATTTGCGACTGTTAGTGTTCTTGCCCAACTCCAGGTAGTGATTCAGTACTGAAAACTTGTTCTGGTTCCTGCATAAATTTAAGACCGTTTGACCTTAAATATGCAAAAAATCTCAAGTCAGCAAAATTCCCACATAGAAAGCTTGCCATCATCATAGAAAATCAAAATTTTATAAGAAGTGATTACCCTGCAGTAAGTCGCTAAGGCAAAACGGTATGAGTGCCTAATCATTTAGGAGAAATAATGTTATGTTATTCTACAAACCTTGTATTGACAGCAACTAAGTCTTTCATATTGAGGCGAAATAAACAAACCTGCGTACTGACACAAAGGGTATGTGCTAACTGAGTTTTTCCCTGACCTGAAGTGAAAATACACTCTATAAGAATACAAGCTATTACTAGGAAAGTTAAAGAGTTGGGCACTGCTTCTCACCTAGATTCCTCAAAAGCCTCTGTGATGGCCGAGGTTTCAATTCCACCTACCAACAATTGTGGAAAAATTACAAACAGATTCTTAAGTAGTTTGATTAAGATGGCAAACAGTAAAAGCAAAAGGTTGTATACCTCCTAAGAGGTAGTCAAGAGCTTAGCAACCTGTAGTGATCTTCACAACTGATTTTCTCCGTAAACAAAACAAGTCGTAGGTTTCAGTATCCAACATGAAATGTTGAATAAGCCATCAAAAGTTTCAGTAAAATCAATGAATCTAACCTTTAGAAGAGCGTCACTTCCAGTCATATATCCAAAATTTTGAAGGAGAAATGTTGTGATTAAGAAAATCCTCAAGTTTGACATATCAACAAATAGTTGGAAAAGCTTAAAACTAACAACATTTTCTCAGCTGCTTCACAGATTTTGTCAGCTTGGCCTCTAATATACTTCTGATTCCAGGTAGGTTCTGCGTCAATTCAAGCAATAGATTCATGCGACCAAAATCTGGATAGCATATACCAAATGACTGATGCTAAACAAGCTGGTCTATACCTTCTTGGTATGCATCATGAGACCATTGCAGGTATGGATTCCAGCATCTTGTAGTTTTTTCACATCTCCAGCGTTTATACTTTGGGTGATCGCTGTAACAAGAAAATTGAACAAACGAACAAGTTCGAGGAGAATCTATGCTCACATGTCAATGTGTTCCAGATTTATACTTAAAGCTAAAAATCTAACTTGAATTTCGAGAATGTGATACAGATTAGAGTCACGATTCTAGATCCGAAATGGTTGAAAGCAATAAGGAAATTGTACTCGTATTCATATACAGAAAATAGATTTCGGATCTTACATTTGTCAATCACTTCAAATAGATCTGCATCGATATCTTCACGCTCAACGATCTGCATCATCTGGCTCGTTTCTGCAGCTCTAAGATTCCGAACCAGCCCAAACAAAAACGAAAACAAAAAATTCAGCTCTATGATTCACCTTTCACACCACCAACTTTAAGTCTCTTGGACAATAGGTTTATTATGATCTCAACTAGTACAAAGATCATTTGTGGAAAATTAGCAAAATATCACAACTTTTCTATACAATCAAAATCAGAATTGCAAAAACTCACTAGTATATTACATAGAAAACCATCTGAAACCAAAGAAAGAGACAACTAAACTAACATACAAAGAAAGAACCAGAGACTGAAAGAGATCATAAACCGCAATGTATTCAGCTCCAAACCGTCGCCACAAGCAAAATCTAAGACAGTCTCGACCCAATCCCAAACCGAGCCACAAACCCAGCAACCCCAGAACTTGGAGACTTTAATTTCTGACCAGCCACTGGATATATCGAACATTGGAAAACCAAATAAACCCAGAATCATATCGATAGGTACCGTATGAACATAAGAAGAAACCTATTAAATCTATATGAATCCATAGAATAACTTACCACTGAGACGGAAATTTGTTTACCACTTGACTAAAACTAGAATCGAATAGATCGAGACTCACTTGTCGGATAACTTCAAGAGAAACGCAGGTTCGTCTTGTTAGGAATCCTAATCCTAACAATTTTGTTGCCACCTTCTAACGCGAGTGAATGTATTTAGTTTGTTGTGGCGGAGTGTTTCAAGAGATGGAGGAAGTGTTGCGGAGACCGAAAACTAAATCCAAAAAAGATATGGATTGAAACGGAGAGAGAACCAAGATGAGGTGGGAGTAGTATGAATCTCGGAGAGAGAGAGATAAAGACGATTGTGGCTGAGACGTCTAAGTGAAAACTTAGGTTTCGATCTTTCTGAGAAAAATAATTTCTTTTTCTAATTGGCGCTTAAATGTAAAAAAATTGGCCAAATTTTCGCGGGCATAAGAACTTTTAGATTGGGAAGCTAAATTTTATAATTTTGGCCGTTTCAGTATATAGTAAATTAGAATGAAATGCTAAAAAATCAAGAATCAAACACTTTTAACTAAATTTATAAAATACATTGTTTATGTTGTTGTACATTTGAAGTTTAAAAAAAAAAGGTTTTCATAAATTTACACATTATTTTCGTTTAAATTTTGTTATTTATGTATCAAGACTTACTCGAATCTACTTAATAATTTAAAAAACAATCCTTAAACAATTCCAAAGATTGAATTTTTAAAAACAATTTAACATAGTTGGTAAGCAGTTACAAGTTAGTCGCAAAGTGTGACTGTTTTGCCACTAGTTATTTAAAACCTACTCATTTAGAATACCATCATCGAGTATTTGTAATAAAGATCACCACGTTCACATTTTGGGAGGTCTATGTTTCAATTTACAGTTAAGGATAGTCACAAATTCATCATACTTGCGACTGATTTCTTACTACTTTAATTTAGACACAAATCTATACCCTAAACCCTAAATATTAACAACTCCAAAATCAAATTTGTGAAGTAAGTATCACTCATTTACAAGTTTTAGTGTATATGTTTCAATATATATATATAGTAAACTAGTGTGAAAATGCATAAAATTTTCAACAATCAAACATAAACAATGTGATTATGTTATACATTTGAGTTTCTTTAAAAAAAAGGTTTTCATCAAATTTACACATTATTTTTGTTTACATTTATTTATTTATGTATCAAAACTTACTCAATCTATGTAATAATTTCAAAAACAATCTTTTAGAAATTCCAATGATTGGATTTTTCAAAACAAAATTAGGATAGTTGGTAAGCAGTTACAAGTCAGACGCAAAGTGTGACTGTTTTGCCACTAATTATTTAAAACATACACATTTAGAACACCATCATCGAGTATTTGTAATAAAGATCACCACATTCACATTATTAAAGGTATATGTTTCAATTTAGAGTTAAGGATAGTCACAAATTCGTCATACTTGCGACTGATTTCCGACTATTTTAATTTAGACACAAACCTATACCCCAAACCCTAAACATTTACAACTCCAAAATCAAATTTGTGAAGTAACTATCAGTCATTTACAAGTTTTAATGTATATATTTCAGGATATATAGTAAATTAGTGTGAAATGCATAAAATTTTCAAGAATCAAACACTTTAACTAAATATATAACATAAACTATGTATTTATGTTACATTTGTGGGTTTTTCTAAAAAAGGTTTTCATCAAATTTACACATTATTTTTGTTTACATTTAGTTATTTATGTATCAAGACTTACTCAAAATTATGTAATAATTTAAAAACAAATCTTTAACCAATTCAAAAGTTGTGATTTTTTCAAATGTATTACGGATTGTTTGGAAGTAGTCACTAATCAGTCACTAAGTGTGACTGATTTGCCACTTACTACTTAAACCCTATGCATTTAGAACTCCATCGAATATATGTGATAAAGATCAGCACGTACACAATTTTAGATGTATATGTTTCAATTTAGAGTTAAAGTTCGTAACAAATTCGTCACACTTTGTGACTGTTTTGCGACTGAAAAAAATGTACACACAACCCTATACCTTAAACGTTAAACATTTCGAACTTCAGAGTTGAAAATTTGAGATAACTATCACTCCTTTTACAAATTATAATGCATATGTTTAACCATATAGAGTAAATTATTGTCAATTGCAAAAGAATTCTAAAATCATATACTTTAACTAAATTTATATCCCTAACACATTGTTTATAAAATCATACATCTGAGGTATAATGGAAAATTTTCTCCGTCAAATCTATAAACCATTTTCGTATATATAAATTATAAATGTAAGTGACCGATCTACTTATGCCATTCCCTAAACCCTAAAGATTTATCACTCCTTTAATTTTTTTAATGTATATGTGTTCAATATATAATCAGTGTGAATGGCTAAAAAATTCGCAAAGTTAGGTTTATCTCAAAAACCTCACATTGGTAAATAGTTACTAATCAGTCACAAATTGTGACTATTTTGCGACTGATTGTCATAATAGGCTAAAAAAATGTATTTTTAGGTACTCTAGTTCTTGTTTACTTATTCAATTGTTTAACTCCATTATGCCATTGTGTTTAATATGTAACTTGGTGAAACACGGTTTTTTTTAATATATATAGGTGTTTAGTATAAATCCATAAAAGAAGTACGGTTTTGGAGATGCCAACACTTGATCCTTCGAAAGTTGAGTTAAAGGGTAGGTGTGTCTCCAATGAGCCATTATAATTGTACAGTAGTTTCTTTATAACCTTACATTTTGTGCAAAATATGTATTAATTAAATATATGATAAACATTTATTCAAATTAAAACCACATTCCTATTAATCAAATATTTTACTAACACAATTTTAAACCGTTAGCCGAATTTTTTTTATTTTACCAATTTTATTAGGAGTAGCAAAGTAGTCTCACATTTGCTACTATTTGTTATGCGTAGCAAAGCAGTCTCAAATATGCTACTACTTTATGACTACGTCATTCAGTCGTAAATTTGTGACTGTTTTGCGACTGGAAATTTTAGCTGTCACAAAACAGTCGCAAAATAATTGCTAAATCGTCGCGCTTATTTGTGACTAAAAAATAGTCACAAATGGTAGTCTCTCATCTGCTGTTTTCTTGTAGTGAAATATATGTTTTTCAAAACGACACAAGGTATAATTATGATAGATGTATTTCAAATAAAACCCAACAAATTGTATTGAATATGAAATAAAGAAATGTATGTGTGGGTAGTAAGACCAAAACATGTAAACACAAATATCAATGATGAACTACCAATTTATTAGGAATCATGATGCGTAAGATACAAACCATATATAATCATAATATATGTATTTATAATAAAACGAAACATATAAAATGTTTTACAAAAACCCAAAGAAAAAAACTCTAATACGTAAACAAGACCAATAACTAATCGGTTGGTTCGACGTTTATCTCCATATTAGTCAGAAAGAGGCGCTTGGAATCAGTGTCCTTTAGCTCTCTATGTAAGAAAGTTTTTTTAACGTCAAGTTGTTTCAATTCAAGATCCTCTTGAACAACAATTGCAAGGAGTATCAGTACATGCTTAACAACATGGGCAAAGACTTCATTATAGTCAATGCCTTCTCTCTGAGCGTGTTCCTTGGCCATAAGTCTCGCTTTGAACGTGGTTCTTCTATTCCAGGAATTCCAATTTTATACTTGTATATCCATCGGTTTCCAATGATCTTTTGATTCATTGGTCTTTTCACAACTGTCCAGGAATTATTTATGGACTGAAAATCCATTTCTTCATCCATTCCAAGCTTCAGTTTTCCCACTTGAGATCTCTTCTTGCTTCATTGTAGTCTGCAGCTTTGATCTCACCACCATCTTCTGCAGTATACAAAGCCTCTGCAAAATAATCTTTATCATCAAAGCGAGTTGGAGCTTTGATCACCCTTCTTACTCTATCCCTAGCTAAGTGATAGCTCAGAGGACACTGATTTAAGTCATCTACTACAACAACATTATCATCATTATCTTCTGGTGTAGCACGGGAAGGAGTTGCAGGTCTTGAGCTCAAATCCTCTTCTGTATCCAGGTCCAAATCTTAAAAAGATCATGGATGAGAGTCATTTTCATCTTCTAGACTCTCTTGTTTCAAATCCAAGTCTTTATAAGTTGTATTTTCTTGAAAAATAACATTGCGGCTCACCACAACATTCTTTTCCTTTACTAACCAGATTTTATAGGCCTTAACCCCATATGGATAACCTATAAGAACCCCTTTCTTAGTGTTGGGACTGAGCTTGTCATCATCAAAGTGCACAAACACAAGACACCCAAATCTTCTTAAGTAGCTGTAAACAGGAGACTTTCCATACCATTTCTTATTTGGAATATCAAAATTCAGTACTGATAATGGTGTTTTATTAATGAGGAGAGCAATAGTGTTAGTAGCCTCTGCCCAAAATATTTTTGGGAGACCAGAGTCACCAACCATGCTTGCTTCTCATCTTCTCCATCAAGGTTCTATTCATGTGCTATGTGGCCCAGTGCCATTGTATACCCTTTGATCCACAAAATTCATCGAAAAACCGGTTGTAGAATTGAAGACCGTTGTCGGTTCTTAGAGTTTTAACTTTCTTGTCACTTTGATTCTCCACAAGATTGATCCAATCAACAAACCTCTCAAAAGATTCTTCTTCAGTTTTCAGAAACTACACCCAAACTTTTCTGGTGTAGTCATTGATGAATGAGATAAAATAATGACAATTACTTAGAGATGGAGGCACTGAAGGAGCTCCCCAAAAATCAGAGTGGATATACTCGAGTTTCTCTCTAGTGTCATGTTGTGCCAAATCGTTACCGTATCCCATATCAATAAACACTAATCTTAGAAAAACACAAAAACTCAGAAGTTTCTAGATAAACGTATGAGTTTTTTCTACATAAAAATATAACCAACATGAACAAATCTCACAAAAATGTTTGCGTTTGTAATATTGGGTCCAAATTATTTATCACTCTCCAAATTCTTCTTGTAGTATAAGAAATGGTGAAGCTACGTTTTTCACGAACGCTAAACCCTCTTTGAGACTTAATGGTAAGAAATTATAAATTTCCTAAATTTTCTTGAAATACTATTGGTTGAAAGTTTTGAAAATGTTTATGGTTAAAACTAATACACTTATAATGGAACATTAATTATGTGTAATAGGTGCAAAAGCTCTAAAACATCGTTTTTCTGTAACAGAGGGAGTAGTAGCTAAATCTCGTATCTTAAAATTGAAGAGTAAGACATTCAATCATTAACGTTAAGAAATCACCTCTGATTTGTTTTTGATATCTTTGGAGTAAGATGAATCTTTTCTCCAATCACATCATCAACTTTTTTAATAACATGATACTTACCATAAGGCTTTGGACTGTGATCTCGTGCTGCTCCTCCTTTTAATCTCGCCAGAGTTTACGCACCTTTTTTGGCGTCACTTATTTCAGACTGTTGCAGAGGCTTTAAAACAATCAGTAGAATGCTCTGCAGTTAAAAATGTTTTAGAGTGTTCTAAATAGAATTTACATAACCAACATATAGATCATACAAAATGGAACAAAGAGTAACATCAGGGACATTCTCATGGAAAACGAACACGATACAATGATGTGCCATCATCATCAATGTAGGGCAATATGCGCAATAATATTATATTAACATAAGATTATATGAAACGGGTAATAAAAAAAAAATAACAAACAACTGATAATCAACATTAATTAACACATCTAAACCTTATAAACGAATATATCTTATATATAAAGCATACGACAATGCTTGGTATTGTCTATCACCATAACCTCTTGTATTTCTCAACTATATTTAGAGTTTCAAACAATATTGTTTGCATTTCTTTTGGATTACGAATGATAGATCAAAAATAATGACATTCTTGTTTACAAATCTTACTTTTTCATCTTGTAATTCTTACATCTTTTATTTGTCTTATTATCCTTTATAGTCCTCTTCGTTCTTCTTCTCCTTCTCGACCTATTTTCTTTTCACACGTCACTATATTAGGAAGTTTTTGGTCCCCAAACGTCTCTCCATTTTGTCAAACTAATGTCAAACTAATTTCTAAAGAATCCATAACCCTAAAAAGTTTAACACCAAAACAATCATATAATTTTGCATTTTTGTAAAGCACTGGTTAACACGGCTAAATGCTATCCTTCATATATATATGTGCCAGCTACAAAAAAAACATGTCTTGCATAGTGTTAATGAACAAAATCCTACCGTTTTCAAAGCATCAGTAAATAAGAATCCAAACCAACCGGAAAAGAGAACAATTAGGAAAAAATAAGTTACGGAAACTCGAGTTTGGTGAAAAAAAGAACAAACTCATTTTGCATTGGTCAGATCAGTAAATGCAGTTTTTTTTATTTGCAGTAAGAGACCAACCCTTACGTCATGTTTTGTATCCTCAAAATTACGAAAGAGAATGAACCTCCATGCGATATCAATCAGTACACTTCTTACAAGAAAAGAAAGCTACCTTATTCTAGGTAGAAGGATCAGAATTCTTTTCCAAGAATAAAAAAGTAATAGTTGAAACTAAAATGGTACAAAGTAGCACCCATAAAATAAAAAGCTTCCCTCCTACCTTCATTCATTTAGAGAAATTTCCTCGTATACTACACTTTAAAGATTTTTTCCAAAATACCATTTTGTTTCAAAAGTTCCAAAGATACTACTTTTTTTCAAAGTGACAAAAATACCACAAAATTAAAAGTTGATTTTTAAGGTTTATAATTTAAAAATTTTGGGTTTGGGTTAACTATTCCAAAATTTGGGTATAGTTTTAATGGTAGCGTTTGGGTTTATAGTTTAGGGTTTACTTTTGAATGTTAAAAGTAAATTTTAATTTTGTGGTATTTTTAGAACTTTTGATAAAAATTGGTATTTTTGGAAATAAAAATAAAAGGTAGTATTTTGGAAATTTCTTTTAATAATATGGTATTTTTGGAAATTGTCCATTTAGAATTATTGCACTTCTTGTAAACAAACCACGACTTTCCAAGAGCATGCGTCAAACTCTTTATTTTCGTTAGATGTTCTGTCTTTATTTGTTATTTGTTATGTACCTATAAATTAAGAACATTAATACATTAACCATCAAAAAAGTCTCAACGAACACGTTCAAATCTCGAAAAGAGAGAAAAATATTAAGGTAAAAAAACACAAACATAAAATGATGAGACATAATGGAACATAAGATGATGAGAATATGATTGTTATAAAACCCTAATATAGCTATCTCATCTCATATATATATATATATTTATCATCTTTCATTGTGATACAAAATATTTTAACGTTGTTGGAATTAAAATATTTTGGTGACCGAAATTGAAACGACCTGACCCGTTTTTTTTTTTTTAAACAATAAGCTCTTAGTCTCAGACTAGCATTCCCATAAATGCTTGTCCTCCACAACCAAGCCACACAAACAAGCAATCAGCGGATAACACACTAAAACCAAACATGCCAATTCCATTAAAAACACTAAACCAGTTCAACTCAAATTCCAATACAATAAAACCAGCAACCTAGCGGAGTTCTAAAACAGAAATGAAAAGCAATACAACCACACAGCAACACTAAACCGAGACCCTAGATCATCTCCCTCTTCGTTGCCATGATTCCACGATCACAATTTGCCTTTACCTGCACCACATGGTTAAAAGAGATGCGTGAGTATTATCACAAATACCCAGTGAGACGGTCCTCCCATCTACGACTGCGCACACAGACGCGATGGATCCGCTCAGGCAAACACGCATCAAACAACACACAAACAAACACAACAACACGGCTCAACCACAGCCCAACAGGCAGCCTGTCGATCGACACTACCACTAGGTGTCGATCGACAGCCCTGTTCACACCTGTCGATCGACACACCCACGGTGCCTGTCGATCGACAGCTCAACTGGACCCTGTCGATCGACACAACCTCTAGGTGTCGATCGACAGCTCCTCGATCACCTGTCGATCGACACAACCTCTAGGTGTCGATCGACAGCCTCGTGTGACCCTGTCGATCGACACACCCTAGGGCTGTCGATCGACAGGTCGTCGCAGATTCATGAGAAATCGATCAATTATCCTCTCGGATCGATTTCCTCCTCTGCGATAACACGAAACCTGCACAACAAACGCAATCCAACAATCCATACACCACAAAACACACAGAACAACATCAATCATCACAATCAACCAGTTTTAACCTACCACCATACAACCCTAACGAATCCATCGGCCCAGAAGCCATGGTCACGCACTCACCTCGAGTTAA
Organism: Arabis alpina; assembly: GCA_900128785.1. Taxonomy (NCBI): domain Eukaryota; kingdom Viridiplantae; phylum Streptophyta; class Magnoliopsida; order Brassicales; family Brassicaceae; genus Arabis; species Arabis alpina. The sequence goes on from LT669788.1 coordinate 2,051,164, forward strand.
TTGGAAAGAAAACGGTAGAGCTGAGGCTAGACACGAATCCACGACAATCTCCACAAGAAATCTCTTCCAAACTCTCAAGAACGAAACCCTAATTCTCAGAAACTCACAGGAAACAGAGAACTCCTCTCAAACTCTGTCTGCTGCGTTTCTGGGACTTGGTTCGCTCAAATGCGGCCAAAAACCCTTATATACGAAGCCCTAGGGTTTACCCAAACCGGCCCGGTCCAATCGAACGACTTAAATCGAACCAGAAAACCAGCCAATTCGAGCACCTGTCGATCGACAGACACTAGGTGTGTCGATCGACAGCCCTTAAGAGCCCTGTCGATCGACAGACACCAAGTGTGTCGATCGACAGCCCCCTCCATTTCCTCAAAAAATGGTTTACGGGCGTCACAATTCTCCCCCACTAAAACTGGATTCGTCCTCGAATCCTCTAACACTACCCACCAATCTACCCTGGCCTAACCCGCCAGCAACACCGGAGACTACATCTCCCAGACCTTCCCGAGGCTCACATCCGTCCTATGCATATAGACCCGTCTCAGACATTGATTGCCCATAGCTCATAACCACCATCTAGCTTCGGGATCGTCACCCCTCAGCTCTAGGTGTCTAGTATCAACCCACCTCAGTCCGCGCAGTCCTGACGGTGTTCGATACTCAACCATCTCCACACACCTCAACCCATCAAGACACACAGTCTATCAAGCCCTCGGTATGCAAAGATCTGCCAGAGGTCGCAACCTCCCAAACTATCCCCATACCCTCACGATCTCAGTCCGCGCAGTCCTGACGAACGATCGGTATGCGGGGAACCCACTGTCCCCCGGAGAGACGCATCTCTCAAGATCTGCCAAGAAAGACCGAGGTCTAACTCTGAGCTACGCAATCAATTCCTAACGTCTATAATGCACCTCTGACCGGAACTACCTCCTAAGGTCTCACATGATATTCCCCTCCCGGAATACCATCACAAACGTGATCCTCACAGATCACCCGGACCATCCCTCACCCCGGATGTCCCCGCAGAGTCTCTCCGGAACTAGACAGTTCTAACCACCGTAAAACTTCTATTGACGGGCGTTGAAGGACCTGAAGCTGATGGGAAAGGCTTAGGCGCCGATGTCAACTGCCTGGATGCCGATGAGGCCAGGCACATCGGCGTCACTGGGCAGTGACGTCGGCGCCACTGCCTGTCATCGGTGTCACTGCTCAGTGACATCGGTGCCAGGCAGTCTTCGTCTCTGCAGCGCCTTCTGCTGGCTCTGTGACCTCTCCGACGCTGCATCATGGCTCCTCCCGAGACAAAGACCACTTCGAAGGTTCCTTCAACTGGTAGAAGGTTCAAAGGATTTAGGGGTTTTCAGGAGGTCTTCACCTTCTTCTGTGGGTGAAATGACCTAGGGGTTATTTTACCTCTTGCTTGCTTGAAACATGCGCGTTGCTCATCATAACTTTGGAGGTCGAGGCTCAACGGGTGAAATCCGACCCCAACATATACAATGGCATTTTGTGGCAAAGATAATAATGGCTTGAGTTTAAAGATGCCTAGAGCTAAGGTTAGGGTTTATTAGCTTTACATTGTGATCATTTTATTATAAAATCTTCCCAAAGTTTTTATTTAAATTTTAGTTTAGCTGCTAGATAACTCTTACTAAATTTTTTACTCACAGCTTTAGGATAAAGAGAAAATCAAAATGAAGTAAAACTCTTTAAACTATAAATAAAGAATGAATTGAAAAAACGTTTCTTCTAGTGACAGTTGGGTCTAGGTCCTCTAGGATGTTTCACTGCAGCTAGGTTTTGTTTTGGGGGTTTCTCGATGTGTACCTCTAGCTCGTTTTTGCCGATACCGTATTTATACATGTACCATATTTATAGTCTTATGGATTAGTAGATAACTAATGGCTTTAATTTCTATCGTGGGTTGTTGTATAAAGTGCTTCTTCTAAAACTATTTAATAAAATGGTAGAGAAGATGCCATAAAGAATTTTTAGCAAAAAAATAAAAAAGATGCCATAAAGAAATTGTATTATCAAAACGTAAAATGTAGATATTCGGGATTCAGTAATGTATATGTTTGGAATCTGAAGAGTTGCTTCTAATCGAGTGAATGCGATTAGTTGGATCATGTAGTGGGTTAGTGTAAAGGTCTTAATTTACCCTAGATATTAGAATACCTTAATGCGCATCAAGACAACTATTCCTCTACGAGTTATAATACCTCCCCACTAATCAGAATATTGACACCACTTTGATAGTAAAATTAAAATCTAAAATGTGCCCAATTAATTCATGTTTAAATATTATTATAATCATTCGTTAAACTTGATTTCTCTTATTGGTCAGTATATTACATTGTCAGTCAAACATTTTATTTTACATGCATCTCGCAACTGGAGACAACATCACTAGTTGTTAGGAAGTATGTAATCCTAATTACAATTTAACAAATCAAATTTGTGACCCCATCAGTTACAACAGTTTGTTAGAATTAAGTCTGTCATTACCTTAATACTAGCTTATATAGATGAGTAGTACCAACACTGGTACATTTGGTTTCTAATTAACGAGAAAAGCACTTTGTTTCTTAAGTGTTAGTACATAGATAGATATAGGAAAGCCACCACTAAGGAGAAAAATTATTGAAAATAATAGTAATTTATAATATTCATTAATGACTCAAAGCATACGTAAGGAAAAACAGAAAGTTATAGAAATACGAAAATTGATTTCTAAAATAGAAAAATAACAATAGTCACAAAAAAAGGAAGATCACTTTTTGAATTCGAGTTTTGGTTGAAACCCTACTCTTTAGATTATAAAACCTACAGCATGCTTAGTATAAATCTGTGGCATTTTGTGACCTGAAGATACACAATGGCATTTAGGTAAATAAAAAACTGAGTGTTGCCTAGGTTTAGGGTTTAGGGTGGACTTTAGAAAAATGTGAGTTTAACAATTTAATAAAATATTTCAAAAGAGCTACAAAGTTTAAACTTGTGGAGATTTAAATCATAATGTGCTAATAGATAAGTATTATTAGTATAGTTTTAAGTCGTATATACACCTTTAACCTTTTTCTTTAAAAAAAAAAAAAAAACTTGAAAAGAAAATAGGAGATGAGAGGGAAATTTATCAAATCGTGAAAGTATCAATTGACATCATTTGATTTTACCGATTTCATGCAGATTTTTTTTCTTTAAGGGGTCTATGTCATTACGTATTCAAATTTTGTTCAGTTAAATAAATAAACAATACATAATCATTAAGAAATTGACTTTGAAAGACTTATATGTCAATCTCTAGGCTGGTAAAAGTATTCATGCGCTAGACATGACAAGAAAACCTTAATATGTAGTCCCAAAGTCATGGCAGTGAATTACACATCCGTTTGATGACAAGGATGTAGCACCATAATGGCTACTTAAACCGGAGAGAGAGAGAGAAATCACAACTATAAAATGACTTGAAAAGATTGGACAAACATTATTTTATGAAGTATTGAACAAAACATAATTGAATGAGAGAGAATATTGTATGTCATAGTGATTTTTATTTCGCAATGTTTGCTGATAAAAATAATAAAATGATCACAAAGCAAAAGTTAGGCTCGATTTAAGAGTGATCTACACGAAGGAAGAGAAGAGAGTATCGTAACTCATGTAAAACAACTGATTTATTTTTTTAATAAAAAGACCTAGAAATGGTAAGAGTCAAAATATTCATGGGCTAGAGACTTAACAAGAAAACCTTAATATGTAGTCCAACTCATGGCAAGCAGTGAAATTAGACAATACTCCTAAACCATCTTTGAACATTCGAGAGACTATCTATATATGTTTCTCAACAGAATGACAGTAAAAGCTTGTTCTAAAACTAGAAATCTACAATAGTCAAGTGAAATGGACAGACATATTATTATGTGATCTGATGACTAGCCATTTTAAGATTAACAGATACCAATATATACTTGGCACTAACATTACACACAAGAGAGAGTAGATTTAATTGCAACAAAGAAGAAGGCACTACTAAAACGTTTGACTACAAGGATGTAACACGATAATGGCTACTTAAAATCATCCACCACGACTGACTATCAGTAACAAACAAGTAGATAAATCACAATGGTGATGGATCCTTGTAATCAACTAACCAAGAAGGGGAGATCCTAAATCAATCAACAACAAGTCACGTATTGAGCTCAATTGATCCAGTTTGTTAACAAAAGGCATAAACGAAAGTAAAAAAGACAACTTAACAAATTAAAGGAAACTTAATAGTAGGCCGAGTAAAAGACAACTTAACAACAAAAGGCAACTTAGTAGCTGGCCGAGGCCGAGTATCTGATCAAGCTACTACGAGCAAACAGCAAGAGAAAGGAGCAACAAAAATTAAAGGAGGAGAAAGGATTGTCAATGGGCGCCAGAACAATAATACTCACTGATCTTTAGGACTGTTGTAACAACGACAACACCTAGACAGCACCAACCGACATTTTCTAGTTGTTGGGTGTGGCGGATGCATTCTCCTAAAGCTAAGAGCCCTGCAAGTATGGAGATGAGCTCGAGAACAAACCTCAAAGTCTTCTTAAATCCTTTGGAGAGGAGGTGGGTTGCCGCATAAGTAACAACAATCGGCAAAATATAACGTGGAAAGTTAGTTGAGATAGCTGCAGCGAGAGTGAGATGGACATTGTTGGCCATTGCGCTGGCTGGGATGAAAAACAAGAGCAGGGAAAGCATCCACTGAACCACACTGTGGAACTCCTTGACAAAGTCGGTCCAGGCGTTGTTGGACTGAGGTGTGGGTGTTGAGCTTGGAGGTGTAGGCGTGTTGTTCCCTGGGTTCTCTGGAGGTGTTGTGGAGGAAGGAGAAGGAATGAGTGGCTCCTTAAGTCCGGTGCGTTGGGGTTTGGAGCAGAGGCCTGTGAAGAGGGACACTCCACGAGAAAAGATGTTGTTCTGTGGGTTCTCTGGTGGAGGTGTTGTGGAGGAAGGAGAAGTAATGAGTGGCTCCTTAAGTCCGGTGGGTTGGGGTTTGGAGAAGAGGCCTGTGAAGAGGGACACTCCACGAGGAGGAGAGGTGTTGTTCTCTGGGTTCTCTGGAGGTGTTGTGGAGGAAGGAGAAGTAATGAGTGGCTCCTTAAGTCCGGTGCGTTGGGGTTTGGAGAAGAGGCCTGTGAAGAGGGACACTCCACGAGGAGGAGAGGTGTTGTTCTCTGGGTTCTCTGGAGGTGTTGTGGAGGAAGGAGAAGTAATGAGTGGCTCCTTAAGTCCGGTGCGTTGGGGTTTGGAGCAGAGGCCTGTGAAGAGGGACACTCCACGAGAAAAGATGTTGTTCTGTGTGGAGGAAGGAGAAGAGCTTGGAGCTTGAGTTAGGATTTGGGGAGGCTTTTTGTTCCCTGGGTTCTCTGGTGGAGGTGTTGTGGAGGAAGGAGAAGAGCTTGGAGCTTGAGTTAGGATTGGGGTAGGCTTTTTGTTCCCTGGGTTCTCTGGTGGAGGTGTTGTGGAGGAAGGAGAAGCAAGTGTGTTGTGGGATATGTTTGCACCCTTCTCCAAGTCCACCACTTCTTCGATTTCGGAGGCTGGAGTCTTGATGATGATGTCGGATCGACGATCCTCCACCACCTCCTTCCCATCGTTTTCGGACGGGAGGAAAGTGCGAGCATTACCATCATTTTCCATGGTTAGAGTAAGAGTAGAGATGCGCTAGGTTTGCGAGTTTAGGATTTCTGAGTAGGGTTTTGGAGCTGGTAAGGTAAAGTAAGAGAGAGAGAGAGAGAGAGAGAGAGAGAGAGAGAGAGAGTAGCTTCTCATGGAGAGCGAGAGAGAGTAGCTTGTGGAAGAGTAAAGAAGCAGAAAACTTATGTAACCATAGTTAAATCTGACTTAACCATGGTTTTGTATAAGATATTTATTTGCTGTTAAAATATCTCATCAAGTTCAAATAAATAATGTTAATTGTATATATATATTGAGATATGTCTCTATTCTACAAGCTTTGTATATATTTTAAATTGGATTAAACGCTTTTTCATCTTAAGTTGCTAGAATGAATGTATTATTAGCTTATATCTCAACCAACAACAAATAAAAAAAGGTCTTCGTAAACTTAACACCAAAATGTATTTTATTTCTATAAAGGTTGATCACTTTAATCAAAAGAGTTGTAAGTTAAATCATTGTTCAAAAAAATAAAAAACAGAAAAATGGATCACTATAGTCAATTAACTTAACTGCGGTTACTTTTCAATAACCCACTTTATATATTACTACTATGGTTAAAAGTTATAACTTACTCTGGTCACATTTTTATTTAATCATGGTTCTGTATAGATAAGATTTGCCTATAGAAATCAAATCTTTATATAACAAACTCAGAAACAAATGGTGTAAAAGCGAAAGGCCTTGGGTCGATCAAGCTTGTCCTCATCTTAACTAAGCATACAAAACAACACAAACTTTTACCTTTACAAATTACTATTTACTTATACTACTATGTGTTTTCTTTCTTGTTATGCAAACTGTAAACTAAAATTTGTATTAGCTCCTTTTTTTTGTTATTCATTTTCAGCTAGAATTACCCATACAGCCTGAGTTTCTTTTCTTATAAAATCTTGATTTTTCTAAGATTTCAATTTTACTTTGCTCATACATCAGTGTTAGTTAATTTTTTACCCACAGCTTTTACTTTAAAGAAAAAAAATCAAATCAGGTAAACACTTTAAACTTTAAATAAAGAATGAATAAAAACTGTTTTTTTTCTTTTTCTTTCTTTCTAAACCGTACCCAATTAATTCATGTTTAAAGATTATTATAATCCATCATTCGTTAAACTTGGTTTCTCTTATTGGACTTAATTTTACTTCGGTCAGTATATGCTCACATTTCCTTAAACTAATCTTTCGTGTGATTGATTATTCAAAAGCTTTAAAACATGAAATGAGACTAATAATTAATTAAGAGCCACCATGCATGCAGGAACATCTTTCAAATTTTTATATATTCCATATATATATATTGTATTAATTATTATGGATATGCCTAAACAAAACTGAGTGGAAAGTATGGCCGCATAAAATGGTGATGAATGATTTCTAGTTTATTTTACAAGTTCATTTATGGATATGTAATCTTTCTATAGCATGAAAAGTGTTTGATATGTGTTTTTTTTTTGGGGCCTTTTCGAAACATTATAGCTTCGCCGAGCTTTTGTAACAGAAACTGTTATTTTGGTAAATTAATTAACATGTCTTTCAAAAAAAAAAAAAAAAAAAGTGTTTGATATCGGATTTGGAACATAAAAATAGTGACTAACATATAGAATGAGAGAAAATGAAATAAGAAAATCGTTTTAATACTAAATTTAAACTACCTAATGGATGAAAAATACTATATTACCTAATTTTACTCCACATACTTAAGTTAACAGAAGATTAAAACGGTAACAAGATGAAACGTGTGTATATCTATTAAGAAAACGAAAATACATACTTTTTCAAATAAAAACCATCATTTTTCATTTTAATTTAACAAGTTTAGAAATGCATATATACACTAAGAAACCTATCTATCATGTTTCATGTGTAAAAAAAAAGTAAATCAGCAGTCAAAGAAAATTGAAGGCAAGGGAGAGAAGTGGCAGTGTCTCTGCTGCATAAAAATTATCAAAAGAAGTGCAAAGACATCAACTTAATATCAAGGCGGGTCTAGCTTATCTTATGTGACACAATAAATCATCATCAAATTACCTTGCAAAGTAAACAAAATTTGAGTTAGAATTCTTAACAAAGCTATACTGGGAAAATGAGATATATATATATATATATATATATGCATGGGCAACATTGATAATTTGAATCTGATTTGAAATGAAAAAAACTGATAATTTCAAGTTAATACTTTTTGTTTCTGTATATATATTTACGTAAGTTCACGTTTTTCTTTCTTGTTAATTAGGGAAATAACCCTTTAAAGATTAGCTTTGAAATCTTAGAGAAAACTAAATCTTAAAATCTGATTTACGTAAAACATGATAGGTGTATTTTAATTTTAAAATGAATAGGCTACGTTTGAGCTAGGAGAAGGGCTATGTTAGGTAGACTTCGAGCAACTGGCCACATGTGAAACCTGCAAAAGCATACATGAATGTTTATAAAAACAGAAGAAGTATGGGCTTGTATGTGTGATATAATCATATTCTTGTTGTCGCGTCTATCCTATTTTTTCCGAAAGTGATCCACCTTTTTGTATACCGAAATGACATTGTTACGTACGTTGGGAACATCCCAACGGATCTATAAGTTTTTGTTTTTCCGAGTCAAAGCTAAAACATGTATGCGTGAGTCAATAATGAAAATAATGTTTTCCTATTAGTATAAATTATTTAGTTTCAGTAATTTTTTTATCTTTAATTAGTGTTAGCTTTCCTATATTTTATATTAACAATTGAGAAATGAAGTGCTTTAGGTAAACAGTAACACGAGTGTTGCTTAGGATTAGGGTTTGGGGGTTGACTTTAGAAAATTAATAGTTTTATAAAATCTTCCGTATGAGTCACAAAGTTTAACCTTGTGGAGATGTAAAATTATGATAATTAAGTGTTAGTATAGTTTTAAGTTGTAGGTGAACCGTTAAACTTTATTCTTTACTTAAAAAAAAAAAAAGAACTTGGAAAGAAAAAAGGAAATAAGAGGAAAATATTATCACTCTTGAAACTGTCACTTGATTTTACCGACTATATTGCATCTTTTTTTAAGAGGTCACACGTCTAAAAGTAACTTGGTATTTATTTTTACAAGATACGAATAGATAGGCTAGAAAAAAGGGACGTGGCGGCCAGGAAACAAAAGTAGGGCATGATTATAATATCAATTACAGAATATTCTGATCACGAAAGTAGGTTTTAGAACCTTTTAAAATTAATTTTATGATATTAGTTTTGTTAAATTTGTTTAGCTAGTTATAGAAGAAAGTTAGATGTGAATTCACGTCGTCATCAAGTTATTATGATTTCATTTTCCACCTTTGTGTATTGTAGACGATTATAAGAAATTTGTTTTATTCGGTTTGAAATTTGGATACGTTAATTCAGTCTATGTTCTAAATCTAACGTATGCATGTATTAGTTATTAACGAAACATGGCATTCCATAATAAAAGAAAAAAAAAATCTAACATAGAACTAAGGAAAAGAGAGTTTTCGATGTAAGATCGATCCGAATCTCGGGATCACGTATCTCATTCTCTATTTTCTCTCAGGTAGAAAATAGAAGAGATTGTAGAAGCTTGTGAAAGAAGTAAAAAACACAACGAAACTTATAGAATTCCCCTCTTTTCTCTTTAGGATCGGGACTTGGTAATTTATTAGAGCTTTTTTTTTACATAAACTGTGAGAGCTTTTTAATAGTATATATAATTTTTAGTTAAAGCAAAAAGAAAAAGATAAGATCGAAAATTGTTATATAGTTTTGACCTCACCAAACTTCCTTTAAACGACCTTTTATATTGTTTTTCCATTTGGGCCTCACTAGCCCAGTTCTCTTTGATTTCTTTTAACTTTTGTTTAATGAATGCCTTCAAAAATTGCTCTTGAATTGGTTAGTATGACATATGATAATCAAATTTATTTCGCACAAAACTCCACCATTCGACATGTCCCGATTCCGTTTTAAACCAATATCACTGAAAACGCCAGTCAATTCCTTTCCTGTGCCAGTATAATTGATTCACCTTGTTTTTGAGCTATGGGTTTTTCTTCGAAAATCTCGAAGACCCTAAACCTATATATAAATTTTCCATGGAATTTAAACCTTAATATTATTAAGTTTGTAGAAGTGATAGATCATAATCGACTATGATATATGTGCACGACGATTAAATTAGTTAATATGGTATTAGAGATGTAGTAGTTACAAGCTAACCATATACATTAATTTAAATCTCTTTCGATTTGGAAGAACTTGTAAAACTTCTTCAACTTCACCAAAGTAAAGTTCCATGAGTTAATGTATCGCTCCAACGTACATGCATGCAAATCAAAGTTTCATGAATGTGAAAACACAAACATTTGTTACTTACGTTGAAATGTTTAAGACTTTCAATATTATAATATTTATATCCATATCTTGGCCGAAGCAATGGTTATTAATACATCATAACTTAGACATATGATTAAAGCTTCCATATTCATTTGCATTTATCATGCATTTTTCAAAGCAATATTAAATGAAATAAAATAAAATGCATTCTTCAAATGCCATGTTTAGTAGTGACAATCTGCATTTACGTAAATTGCCTAGGGTTAGGGCTGACTTTACAAAATTGTGATTTTAGTAATTTTATAAAATCTTTCCCGCTACAAAGTTTCGAGATTTAAAATTATAACGAGCTATTAATTAGTGTAATTTTAACTCCAAAACTTAGAAACAAAATCAAAAGGACAAAAAACGTTCAAATAAATAAAACAGAAAATGATGACGTTGATTAAAAAATATCTCATCAAGTCTATGCCGATGTTAATTAATTGTATAGATGTCTATTTTACAAGCTTACATAAGAGCTTTGTATATATGTAAATTGGATTAAAAAGCTTTTCTGCTTTTTTCAACTTACAACGAAATAAAAGGTGTAAATTGATCATTTTGTATATATGTTTATGAATTTTATTTTTAAACGGAAAGGTGGATCACTTTTAAATTGGAGTTTTTCTTTTGCAGTCAAAATAAAAATGTGTAAATTGATTGATCTCCAAAAGTTGCTAGAAATATAGCTTATCTTTCACATAAGGTTAAGCTTATCTCATGTTAAATAAGCATACAAACACAATATATATTTCTTTCTTGCTAAGGAAACAGATAATTAATGTATAACTCTGGTTTCTTATCCACTACAAGGAGTAGAAAACGGATTGTGAGTCTCTAATATATATATACAATGGCATTTTGTGGCAAAGATAATAATGGCTTGAGTTTAAAGATGCCTAGAGCTAAGGTTAGGGTTTATTAGCTTTACATTGTGATCATTTTATTATAAAATCTTCCCAAAGTTTTTATTTAAATTTTAGTTTAGCTGCTAGATAACTCTTACTAAATTTTTTACTCACAGCTTTAGGATAAAGAGAAAATCAAAATGAAGTAAAACTCTTTAAACTATAAATAAAGAATGAATTGAAAAAACGTTTCTTCTAGTGACAGTTGGGTCTAGGTCCTCTAGGATGTTTCACTGCAGCTAGGTTTTGTTTTGGGGGTTTCTCGATGTGTACCTCTAGCTCGTTTTTGCCGATACCGTATTTATACATGTACCATATTTATAGTCTTATGGATTAGTAGATAACTAATGGCTTTAATTTCTATCGTGGGTTGTTGTATAAAGTGCTTCTTCTAAAACTATTTAATAAAATGGTAGAGAAGATGCCATAAAGAATTTTTAGCAAAAAAATAAAAAAGATGCCATAAAGAAATTGTATTATCAAAACGTAAAATGTAGATATTCGGGATTCAGTAATGTATATGTTTGGAATCTGAAGAGTTGCTTCTAATCGAGTGAATGCGATTAGTTGGATCATGTAGTGGGTTAGTGTAAAGGTCTTAATTTACCCTAGATATTAGAATACCTTAATGCGCATCAAGACAACTATTCCTCTACGAGTTATAATACCTCCCCACTAATCAGAATATTGACACCACTTTGATAGTAAAATTAAAATCTAAAATGTGCCCAATTAATTCATGTTTAAATATTATTATAATCATTCGTTAAACTTGATTTCTCTTATTGGTCAGTATATTACATTGTCAGTCAAACATTTTATTTTACATGCATCTCGCAACTGGAGACAACATCACTAGTTGTTAGGAAGTATGTAATCCTAATTACAATTTAACAAATCAAATTTGTGACCCCATCAGTTACAACAGTTTGTTAGAATTAAGTCTGTCATTACCTTAATACTAGCTTATATAGATGAGTAGTACCAACACTGGTACATTTGGTTTCTAATTAACGAGAAAAGCACTTTGTTTCTTAAGTGTTAGTACATAGATAGATATAGGAAAGCCACCACTAAGGAGAAAAATTATTGAAAATAATAGTAATTTATAATATTCATTAATGACTCAAAGCATACGTAAGGAAAAACAGAAAGTTATAGAAATACGAAAATTGATTTCTAAAATAGAAAAATAACAATAGTCACAAAAAAAGGAAGATCACTTTTTGAATTCGAGTTTTGGTTGAAACCCTACTCTTTAGATTATAAAACCTACAGCATGCTTAGTATAAATCTGTGGCATTTTGTGACCTGAAGATACACAATGGCATTTAGGTAAATAAAAAACTGAGTGTTGCCTAGGTTTAGGGTTTAGGGTGGACTTTAGAAAAATGTGAGTTTAACAATTTAATAAAATATTTCAAAAGAGCTACAAAGTTTAAACTTGTGGAGATTTAAATCATAATGTGCTAATAGATAAGTATTATTAGTATAGTTTTAAGTCGTATATACACCTTTAACCTTTTTCTTTAAAAAAAAAAAAAAAACTTGAAAAGAAAATAGGAGATGAGAGGGAAATTTATCAAATCGTGAAAGTATCAATTGACATCATTTGATTTTACCGATTTCATGCAGATTTTTTTTCTTTAAGGGGTCTATGTCATTACGTATTCAAATTTTGTTCAGTTAAATAAATAAACAATACATAATCATTAAGAAATTGACTTTGAAAGACTTATATGTCAATCTCTAGGCTGGTAAAAGTATTCATGCGCTAGACATGACAAGAAAACCTTAATATGTAGTCCCAAAGTCATGGCAGTGAATTACACATCCGTTTGATGACAAGGATGTAGCACCATAATGGCTACTTAAACCGGAGAGAGAGAGAGAAATCACAACTATAAAATGACTTGAAAAGATTGGACAAACATTATTTTATGAAGTATTGAACAAAACATAATTGAATGAGAGAGAATATTGTATGTCATAGTGATTTTTATTTCGCAATGTTTGCTGATAAAAATAATAAAATGATCACAAAGCAAAAGTTAGGCTCGATTTAAGAGTGATCTACACGAAGGAAGAGAAGAGAGTATCGTAACTCATGTAAAACAACTGATTTATTTTTTTAATAAAAAGACCTAGAAATGGTAAGAGTCAAAATATTCATGGGCTAGAGACTTAACAAGAAAACCTTAATATGTAGTCCAACTCATGGCAAGCAGTGAAATTAGACAATACTCCTAAACCATCTTTGAACATTCGAGAGACTATCTATATATGTTTCTCAACAGAATGACAGTAAAAGCTTGTTCTAAAACTAGAAATCTACAATAGTCAAGTGAAATGGACAGACATATTATTATGTGATCTGATGACTAGCCATTTTAAGATTAACAGATACCAATATATACTTGGCACTAACATTACACACAAGAGAGAGTAGATTTAATTGCAACAAAGAAGAAGGCACTACTAAAACGTTTGACTACAAGGATGTAACACGATAATGGCTACTTAAAATCATCCACCACGACTGACTATCAGTAACAAACAAGTAGATAAATCACAATGGTGATGGATCCTTGTAATCAACTAACCAAGAAGGGGAGATCCTAAATCAATCAACAACAAGTCACGTATTGAGCTCAATTGATCCAGTTTGTTAACAAAAGGCATAAACGAAAGTAAAAAAGACAACTTAACAAATTAAAGGAAACTTAATAGTAGGCCGAGTAAAAGACAACTTAACAACAAAAGGCAACTTAGTAGCTGGCCGAGGCCGAGTATCTGATCAAGCTACTACGAGCAAACAGCAAGAGAAAGGAGCAACAAAAATTAAAGGAGGAGAAAGGATTGTCAATGGGCGCCAGAACAATAATACTCACTGATCTTTAGGACTGTTGTAACAACGACAACACCTAGACAGCACCAACCGACATTTTCTAGTTGTTGGGTGTGGCGGATGCATTCTCCTAAAGCTAAGAGCCCTGCAAGTATGGAGATGAGCTCGAGAACAAACCTCAAAGTCTTCTTAAATCCTTTGGAGAGGAGGTGGGTTGCCGCATAAGTAACAACAATCGGCAAAATATAACGTGGAAAGTTAGTTGAGATAGCTGCAGCGAGAGTGAGATGGGCATTGTTGGCCATTGCGCTGGCTGGGATGAAAAACAAGAGCAGGGAAAGCATCCACTGAACCACACTGTGGAACTCCTTGACAAAGTCGGTCCAGGCGTTGTTGGATAGTATGTTTTTGTTAATATAATACATAACATAATTTATTTCAGATAACATTGGTATAATCGTAACATTTTTCTGTCACACATTAAAAAAATTAGAAAACAAATCTGCGACCAAAGAAAACATATCTGCCACGAAAAGAAAACAAATCTGTCACCATAGGAAAACATATCTGTCACCCAAGAAAACAAATCTGTCACAAATTAGAGACATCTTTCTTTGCCTTTTTAGTGATGAAAAAAATTCTTGGAGAGGATGTTGGAGGTGATGTCACTGGAAGAAGACTGGAGCACTCCAACACTATTTTCTAATATGTTTATAAAGATTTTTTGTCGTTTATATGTCGTATATATAATCTATCGTCTTTCTTAAAATATTCGACTATGTTAAGTTCCATAGGTTTCTAATATAAATGAATTAATAACGATTTGTCTATCTTGTTTATTTAATGTTTTTCATTTCATCATATAAATTCATTATGTATGTATATCACTACAAGAATATATGAACATAGTCACAATTTTTGTCACAACAACAATTTGTAGCAAATATTAGTAACAATTCGATACAAATTTGTTACAAATATGTTTATTTATCAATTTGTAACAAAATGGTTACTTTTAGTAGCTAATTTGTGACAAAATAGCAACAAACTTGTAAATGTAGCTAAATTGCTTCAACTTGTTACAATATCTCGTGACAAAATTGTTACAATAACTATAGTCGCAAAAGGTTACAAATTAGCTATGGATAAAGTATTGTAGCTACGTTGATACAAACAAAAACTGTACTAAACTTGTGGCAAGAGTCGGATCACACCGGCAAGAGTCGGTTCATAAAGGACACGTGTCAGCTTATGACCAGACCGTGTTTATTTCCTTTGGTCCAAGTCTCCAAGAGGAAAAAAAGTTTCCTTTGTGCCGAAATATTTTTTTGTCTCTCGATCGATCGTTTTCTCTGGCGACCATGGCGAATTTGAGGCGATTAAACTGATTTCTTCGCTGTGATCTCGCCATCGTGCGGAGGTATGTGATTCTTCACTTCTCTCTCTCTCTCTCACCGTCTCTCTTTCAGATCTACGGTCAAAACCGTACATCTAGATTCAGGTGAATTTTCGATAATCTTTTTTTTCTGAATACCGCGATTGATGTATCATATTTTAGATCCAGGCCGATGCAATTAAATTTTCTTGAGCCCTTGAGTTTTTCTTCATTCTTTGATTTCTCTTTTGTTTGAGTTTTAGGGTACTTCCGCCGAGCATCAAAAGCCAGAAATTCGCTCCGAAATTGGAGAATCTGGTCAGTTTCCTTTATTCATTCGTGAATTCTGAATCAATTTTAGTCTAAACTCGTAGGTTATATCATTTGATTTTCTTAGTTGTGATTCAATTATTGGATAATCATATGCATAGTTTACTGTTTTTAACAATTGGAATCAGGTGATAAACTCATGGTCAATTGTTATGACATTAGCACATGGAAGAAGCTTGGCTTCAAGACTATCAAAGAAGACTGCTTCAACAATGGCAGTGAGCTGGGATGGCAAATATATTTCTGTGAGTGTTTCTTGGACGCGGTCCAGGTTACTTGCTTTCTGATTGTACAAAGTTCAAAGCCTCATATATCTTGAACTTTATTTGTAGATGTGGCAAAGACGGAGATGTATCTGTTGCTGAAGTTAAGACAATGGAAATCTTCCATTACAGTAAGAGGCTACATCTTGGTCAATCCATTGCTTCACTTGAGTTCTGCCCCAGTGAAAGGTATGGAACCCTTAGAACTTAGTTTTTAGATTAGTGTTTATCTATCTAATTGGTTCTTTTTGATATAACTTGGTGTGCAGGGTTATGCTGCTAACAACTTCGAGTGAATGGGGTGAGATGGTGACCAAGCTCAATGTACCAAAGGAGTGGGAAAGTTTTTTGCATCTCTTTCTCTCTTTGCAAATTGGAACTGGGGCATATACGTCTATATATATCTCGCTGACTCGTATCTATCTACTTGATTTGGTGTGTAGAGTGGCAGATTTATGCACTGCTGTTTTACTTGTTCTTTGCATTGGTGGTAGCTGCATACATATTCTTTGAGAGCTCAGATTCGTTTTGGAGATTACCAATGGGGAAAGATCAACCAAGACCAAAGATAAGTCTTTTTGGAGGCTCTTTCACACCTACTGAGGATCATAATAAGTGGAACATATATGCAGTTATAGTTTGCTCATTGTTCTTGTTTGTATTAATACTTTCTTCTATCGCTAAAGCCCTATGACCACGAAGAAGATGCTTCAATACTAAAGAAGCAATAATTTGTTTTCACTAATGTTTTACATGTTTTATAATTTCATTATACATCACAAATAATATTTTTTTTTTGTTTTTTTTTTGTAAAAAGCCACAAATTAGCTACAAATATTTTGTAGATAGTCGTAACTACTGTTGTAACAAATTTGCTACAAAAATTCATTTGTTGCTATTTGATTCATTTGTGACACCATTTTTATTGTGATAATTTGTGGCTAATTTGCTACAATTAGCTACAAATCAACATAGCAACGAACGTATAGTCAGGGAACAAAATTTGTATCAAATTTGTAGCAACCTTCATTTTGCTACAAAAACAGAGTCATTGCCACACAAATAAATGTAACTATACGACCAAATTCTTGTAGTGTATGTAACAATTATTATCTCGTTTTTTCCCCCCAAAAAGGGAGAGTACTAAACTAACTATATATTATTATTCATAAAATATATTAATAGTTAGATCTCTAATTATTAAATTTGAAAATCCGACAGATTTAAATTTGATTTAGGAATTTGATCCTAATGTGACCAAATCAACAATGTGGATACTGTGCATATTGATGTTTTTCATTCGGGCTATCTTTTCCAGTGTTATTTCTGCAAATAAAGAGAACAACAAAGCATCATAGAATTAGAAAAGTAATGGATAAATAAATTTAATAAAAAAATCCAATAAAAAAATTAATAATTAGAGATCTAACTATTAATAAATTTTATGAATTAGAATATATAGTTAGTTTAGTACTCTCCCTTTTTTTTGGGGGGGGGGGGGGGGAACGAGATAATAGTTGTTACATGTACATACATAATGAATTTATATGATGAAATGAAAAAACAATAAATAAACAAGATAGACAAATCGTTATTAATTTATTTATATTAGAAACCTATGGAACTTAACATAGTCGAATATTTTAAGAAAGACGATAGATTATATATACGACATATAAACGACAAAAAATCTTTATAAACATATTAGAAAATAGTGTTGGAGTGCTCGAGTCTTTCTTCCAGTGACATCACCTCCAACCTCCTCTCCAAGAATTTTTTTCATCACTAAAAAGACAAAGAAAGATGTCTCTGAATTGTGACAGATTTGTTTTTTCGGGTGACAGATTTGTTTTCTTTTGTGACAGATTTGTTTTCCTATGGTGACAGATTTGTTTTCTTGTCATGGCAGATTTGTTTTCTTTTGGTGGCAGATTTGTTTTCTATTGGTGGCAGATATGTTTCTTTGGTGGCAGATTTGTTTTCTGATTTTTTTAAAGTGTGACAGAAAAATGTTACGATTATACCAATGTTATCTGAAATAAATTATGTTATGTATTATATTAACAAAAACATGCTAGTTAGTGGTATAGAAAAAAGGTACTATGAATTAGAATATATAGTTAGTTTAGTACTCTCCCTTTTTTTTGGGGGGGGGGGGGAACGAGATAATAGTTGTTACATGTACATACATAATGAATGAATTTATATGATGAAATGAAAAAACAATAAATAAACAAGATAGACAAATCGTTATTAATTTATTTATATTAGAAACCTATGGAACTTAACATAGTCGAATATTTTAAGAAAGACGATAGATTATATATACGACATATAAACGACAAAAAATCTTTATAAACATATTAGAAAATAGTGTTGGAGTGCTCGAGTCTTTCTTCCAGTGACATCACCTCCAACCTCCTCTCCAAGAATTTTTTTCATCACTAAAAAGACAAAGAAAGATGTCTCTGAATTGTGACAGATTTGTTTTTTTGGGTGACAGATTTGTTTTCTTTTGTGACAGATTTGTTTTCCTATGGTGACAGATTTGTTTTCTTTTGGTGGCAGATTTGTTTTCTTGTCATGGCAGATTTGTTTTCTTTTGGTGGCAGATTTGTTTTCTATTGGTGGCAGATATGTTTCTTTGGTGGCAGATTTGTTTTCTGATTTTTTTAAAGTGTGACAGAAAAATGTTACGATTATACCAATGTTATCTGAAATAAATTATGTTATGTATTATATTAACAAAAACATGCTAGTTTTCAAAGATAGATTTTAGGGGAAAAACTAAAAGTACCTTTTTTCTATACCACTAACTAAAACTACCACCTCTTTTATCTAATTTTTTAAAATATATTAATTCTAATCCAAAATCTCATTTTATATATTTTAAAATATTTATAAATGTTTTATAGAGTGTTAGGGTTTAGAATCTAGAACCTTAAACCCACCTTAATTCATAAAAAGTGGTAGTTTTAATTAAGAAAGAGGTGGCATTTTTAGTTAGTGGTAGGGGGAAAGGTGGTATTTCTAGCAATTCCTCTAGATTTTATGAAAATGGAACTATAAATATTTAAAAAGTTTTACCAAAAAAAATGCTAAAGTCTAAAGTTCCACTTCAACAACACATATTTAAAAGGATATCAATATGCACAGTACCCACATTGTTGATTTGGTCACATTAGGATCAAATTCCTAAATCAAATTTAAATCTGTCGGATTTTCAAATTTAACTCGACTCTCTCCACATTTGTTACATATACATACATAATGAATTTATTTGATGAAATGAAAAACAATAAATAAACAAGATAGACAAATCGTTATTAATTTATTTATGTTAGAAACCTATGGAACTTAACATAGTCGAATATTTTAAGAAAGACGATAGATTATATATACGACATATAAACGACAAAAAATCTTTATAAACATATTAGAAAATAGTGTTGGAGTGCTCCAGTCTTCTTCCAGTGACATCACCTCCAACCTCCTCTCCAAGAATTTTTTTCATCACTAAAAAGGCAAAGAAAGATGTCACTAAAAAGGCAAACATGAATTAAATAAATCAACCAAATGATTTTACATCTCCATAGTTTATTAAGAATTATGTACAAGTTTTGACCAAAAACGGATATTAGTAGAGGAGTTTTTTTTTGTATATACTCGACTTTATTTATATATATGTGTGTGTCTTGGCAACTTTATTTCTCAAAAAAATTGTAAAATCATATCACCAATTTTTATTCATAAACTTCTCCTGCTATAACAATGACCAAAACAAAAAGCAACTCTTACATACTACGAGCAACACATAAATCTAAGAAAAGTTTAATTGAATCGACATTTTTGTTATCGCGGTACGATGGAAGCAAAAGAAAATGGAAGAACTCAAATGTAATGGTGTCTCACAAGGTTACAAACCTCCAAGTCCCTAAACCAGCTAGATACATCCTGAAGATCTCTTCGTTACGAGAGATAACAAAGAATGAGACTGTAGAAAAAAAACAAAGAAACTAGACAATCAGAAAAATAATCATCAAATGGAATGATGGTAAGTAAATATAGAAATTAAAGAGATCATGTTACCAAATTTCTCATAGCCTTATGTGACTTTGAGAATGCCATAGAGATCAATGCACCCATCAGCATCAACCTATCAAATGAAACTTCCTCATCCATATAGTGTTCATCAATTGGTGAAATATAGTTTATTTGCTATGCTCTAATGTACTATTAATCTGTTTTCTTTAATATTTTGGTCTTGTGTTTTTGTTTAACGGATAGTGATTAAACAATTAATTAGACATTTCCGTTTATTATCGCTAATTTCTCTTATTATGTACTATTAATCTGTTTTCTTCAATATTTTGGTGTTGTATTTTTGTTTAACCACTAAATCACGTTAAACATCACTCTGTTTAATCAACGGATTTACTTTTAGTGTAACAGATTTATTTTATGTGTAACGGATTTAATTGTGGTGCAACAGTTTTATTTTATGTGTAACATATTTATTTGTATTGTAACAGATTTTATTGATGTGTAAGAGACTATGTTTTTTTTTTACATGAACTAAATTAAATAAATTAATTTATACTTTTCCTAGTTACATGAACTAAATTAAATAAATTTTCAGTTGTACCCAAGTCCTATAGCCAATTAAACTTTTCCCCGATGATTTTGTGTTGTCAAAAGTTTATAAGGAGATCCGATACATGTTTTCGTTTCGGGATAATCTTTTGGACGGTGTTATATCACCGTCCGAATATTTTTTCACAATCTCGTGATATGTATCTCACTACATGCCTTTGATCTACATGAGTTTAATATTTTAATTTAGGGAGGGAGGCTGACGGACGTATGATTCCTATAATATTAAATAGTACTAGGTTTTTATCATTGTCTAAACTAGTTTGTAAAGGTTGCCGTAAGTTAATTTAATGTTTTGTCAAATTTGTTGGTGAAGTAGAAAAAGTTAGCTTTATTGCACTACCAGTATCGTGTGTGGCACTGGCTGTTAGTTATTTGTAGTTAGAGGAACTCAAGTTCTTGTACTTGTATTGTATTGTCATGTTTAGAGTAATATCAAGGGGTTTAACAATCACGACTTCAGTTGTATTTTATCAACTGATGGAGTGTGAAAAACCAAGTTATTGTTAGTCGTTGTCTCTTTCATTCTTTAATTGCATTGTTCTCTATTTTTATTTATTCTTAAGGGCATTCATAGAACCACATCACTTGCTCCGGATCATGATGTGGTTCCACTTGACTGTCATTATGGATAAGGAATCATGTAAGAAGCATGAGTCAGTGCTTCGACTAGAAGAGATTGATCTTTAAATTTGTAGTTTAAAAGAAACATCCCAGTACGAGTACATCCCGGTATGATCAATATATTAAAACTCGAATTAATACATTAAAATGTTAACAGCTATATTAAAACGAGGACATCCCATTATCAATATCCAAATAGACCATTATAGAACCTTCCTAACACCAAAAAGATGCTTCTACTATGGTCTACCAAAAAATGACGATCATCAGAGTCAGTGATGCAGATACAAACATGGATACAAAGAGTATTTTACAAACAGGGATGCAATAAAACGATTAGTTCGTTCCCAAAACGAGCACTTACAAAAAGGACCATTAGCTTCATTCCCACCAAACCTTAGGCAACAAAACGATCAGTTCATTGCAGCATCCGGATGCCTTTTTCAAAAGCAAAAGATAGAAAACAAAAGAAAGAAATTAGCCTCAAATTGTATTATAGAAAAAACGAGAAAGTGTTATCGAAATAAGGTACCCGGATAATTTACCGAATTTGGCATATGTAGCCACAAGGTGAGGGTCAAGATCTTTGATTTCCTTAAAGGGGCGTTTCACCGAGCGTGGATAAAGTACAATTTTTAGACCATCATAGACTACATATGTAGTATGCGTCGAGGTCTCAATCTAGGAGAAGACATCATTGGGAATTTAGGAGAAGACTCTAAATTTTCTTCTAATTTACTTTTCTTTTCAATTTCTTTGTTGTAATCATCCTCCCTATATAAAAGTAACATGATATCACAACCTCTATCAATAGCCAAACGTTCTATGAATGTGTGAATAAGTGTTGAGAATATGGTTCGGTCACAGCCTCTATGATATACGGTTCGGTCACAAGCTCTATCATATGATTGTTAATAACCTCTATTGCAATAACAAAATGATTCTGAGACCAATCATATGCCCTATAGCTTCTAAAGAACCATACGGAGACACTATTGCAAGAACACATCCTTAATACAAAGGAACTCAAGAACACATCCTTAGCCAAACGTTCGATGAATGTGTGAATGGGAATAACAAAATCTCATGAATAACAACCCTAACATGCATAAATAAAGAGCACAAATCCTCTTACCAGTGGAATCAACAATCGGAAAATTGAGAGTTATGAGAGTATAAATAAAGAGCACAAATCCTCTTACAGTCGAATCCACAATCGGAAAACTGAGAGTTGTGAGAGTCTAGAGAATCCGTCGAATCCAAAGAGACTTGAGAGTCTTGGGATTCAAGAGATTCTAAAGAAACTCGGAAACTTGGAGATGATGATTGTTTATAGTGTGGAGATGGTGGAGGAGATGGTGGAGAAGGTGAAGAACGCGGTGACTTATGGAAAGCCAAATAGACAACAACAACAACAACAACGATAATGACAACAAAAAGAAGAGCCCATGAAGAATCCATAGAGAGAAATTTAGATGATGTTTGGGAAGTTAGAACAAGAAGAAAGAAGTAGGTGATAATATTTAGGTGATAAACGACGGTTCTGTATGAAAGAAGAAAGAAGAAAGAAGAAAGAAGTAGAAAAAGCTGAGATGTGATGGTTGTGTGTCTCGAGGTGGGAGGGAGGGAAAGAAAGATTCACAGTTTTGGTCAGACTAATATTTTTGTTTTCTTTTTAAAAATTATAATATGAAATTAGGGTTAGACAAAGCTGTTTTAGCATCATAATCTTTACTAAAATAAATTACGACAGAGAGACAAAATCACACAATACTACCAAGTTACATATTCCCTCCGTTCCAAAATGATAGATGTTTAAGGTTATGCACATTTATTAAGAAAATGTATTGTTTTTTACGATTTACAGTTTCCAATAAAATTTAACCGGTAGTATTTCAGTATTTGTTTTAGAATGTGTAAAAGTGCATTGAAAACAGTAAAAACTCTATCTTTTTGGAACAAATTTTTTTTGTAAAGTTTTTATCTTTTAGGAACAGAGGGAGTATTAAACATCATAAATGAATATATAAATTCAGAAAATATATAAACCGTAAACGAATGTTTCTACAGTTTATATATTTTCTTTAGACATATTTGTTACTATATTTCATTTGAAATATATAAACCGTAAACGAATGTTTCTACGGTTTATATATTATTTTTAGACATATTTTCTACGGTTTATATATTTTCTTTAGATATATAAACTAGGCCTGCGGTTAATATCCGAACCGAATTTTCCGAACCGATCCGAACCGAAGTTTTAGTAGTTCCGTTTTGGTTCGGTTAGTAGAGGTGAACCGATCGGCAGGCTTCTGAATTGTATTCGGTTTTCGGTTCGGATCGGTTCGGTTCACCCAAACCGATCGGTTAACCAGTAAAACCCTTAAATCTATTAACGTTTTTTTATCTGATACTAAATCTAGTTGAATAAGAAAAACAAGTCAACTTCTGTATAATTTTGAAATAATTGGATCGTTTCATGTGATTTTGAAAAAATCATATACAAATTGGGTCTGATTCTCCAACCTGTTATTTCCCGATGTAGTTTGGAAATAATGTATCTCGGTTTCGATTGCCATAAGAGAGATTTGTTGCAAAAAAAAAAAAAAATAGTGGAGAATATGGCTGAGTTTGTGGTTGATTAGAAAAGAAAGATGAATTATGGGTCTTGGAAGAGTACCATTAATTAGTTATCCATTTTGTTGGTTTTTAGTTTCTCGATACAACAAATGAAAAACCGTAACAAAAAGTTTATTTGTTTTGATTGTTTTGCCTAAAAATCAATCAGCCCAATTATTAATTTATTATATCATATAGATTAGATTAGTTTAGTTTGGTTCTTCCTATTTCAAAGCAAATAAATCATATTATTAGCTACAAGTTTCGATCTGCATATATATAGTAATATATTAATATCTTATTTTAATATATGTTATATATAATATATTTCCTTTTTATAAATTTTGTATTTTTAAAAATGCTAACCCTAAGATCATCTTCATTGATAGCCATCAATGGATTTGTAAAAGTATCTTAGGACAAAAAATAAATGATAATTGAACAAAAAAAACAGAAGGGTCGGCGCTTAAAAATTAAGCAACAAAAACTAGAAGAACATTGTCGACATCTCTTTCTCGCGCCTCTCGCTCTCTCTATTGTGAACGCGATAATCTTTGGCTCCTCCGACGTTTTTGAGGGATTGATTACAGTTATGATTGATTTGGTAGGTTAAAATTTCGATTGAGAATTGTGTTGGGATCTACTTCTGGAGGTTTAATTGCTCTTTTGGTTCTTCGGCTCTTCGAAGCTCTCACCAGCGATTGCAAGCTTGCGATTGCAAGTATTGTTTATCGATTTGAGTCACTAACATATTTCGTAAGAAATTGGATTTTCTTAGCTTATGAGAGACTTCAAACCAATTCGTTGCTCATTTTAGGACTGATTCGTTGATTTAGCTTAATACACTAGATTTCAAATCATACCAGTTTCATTGTTCGGAATCTGATTGTACAAGTTTCTAATAAATTTCAGTTTCAAAATTTTCCCGCAAAAGATGTTTTCTTGTTAAGGATTTGTTTCGCAAGATTTATTCTTTAGTCTTGCAGATTTATTTTCCATTGTGTTGTGGATTTATTTGTGTATGTGGAGATTGTTACAAAAGGCATGTACTCAAAAGTCAAGAAGCAGATGAGTGAAATGGGTAAAAATTAATTTCATATGGAGCCCATCGTCACTATGCTACATAGTAACTTCTGCTTTTTCACTTCTATATATACGAACGTTTTCGTTCGATGTAAATGATAATTCCACAACTTTCTCTTCTGAATATCAAATCTCTCTCGTTCTCTTTCTCTTTATAATTCTCAGAATACTATTCCCACCGGGTATAAATCTTTTCGTCTTTATTTATAATTATTGATATAATAAGTTCTCATTCTTTTTATAACACGTTATCAGCACGATCACTCTGCCGTTATGCTATATATTTATAAATATTATATACTGTGTAATTTATTATAGTGCGCGGCATGCCGCCTCTATAATATCAATTACTTTCTAGTGATTGTTTAATGCACCACTATTCATTTGTTTATATTGTAGGCGGTTTTTCGCCTAGGTATTATTTTACTGTTTTTATATATGGTTGTTTAACGCACCATATAATTTATTTACTGTTTTTATATATGGTTGTTTAACGCACCATATAATTTATTTACTGTTTATATATGGTTGTTTAACGCACCATATAATTTATTTATTATTTATACATGGTTGCTAAATGCACCGTATAATTTATTTACTGTTTATATGTGGATGATTCTATCACCATAATTTCGCCGTTAAATATTCATTTATATTATGTGGATGACTTTGTCACCATAATATAACTGCTAAATATTTGCTTACATTATTATCATTATATAGGAGGTTTAGTCACCTGTATATAATTTTACATGAAATTGGTAAATTAACTGGTTGCTCTTTAAAGTGTTTTTCAGATTGATTTTTGTTTTAATATTTTACCTTTCAACGGTCACAAAGAAATTTTTTCAAAATTTATCTACTTTTCCAACGGCTATGAACAGTGATTTTTCAATCTATAAATACACTTATCTTTCATCATTTCATTTCATTCACAATTTCATCTCATCTTTTCAAACTAAGAAAATGTTTCGATTTTTGTTAATTATTATAGCATTTGTAATTTTTGCTTGTATTTACGGTATTTCCATTGGTGATTATACTCCGGAAGAGTACATCATGAGTTATACCCTAATGTTTTATGCGTTAACATTTCTTGTAATTTCATTTATTATTAATCTGCTTGGTTGATTTTAATTAATGAAATTCTAATAATATTTAATAATTTTTGTTTTTAGAAATAAATGGCAAATATCGAGAAGCTTAAGATTCCAGCTCTCGAAGTCACTGGAGAAAACTACATAGCATGGTCCACGAATGTTGAACTTCATCTAGATGAATTAAAAATATTGGAAACTATAAGAGAGGGAAACGAATCGCCTAGCCATGAGAAATCGAGGGCGATCATTTTCCTAAGAAAACATCTAGATGAAAATCTGATACATGATTATGCAAAAGTAAAAGACCCTGCAGAGTTATGGCAAGCTCTAAAAGAAAGGTTTGACAACCAAAGAGCAATAACTCTCCCACATGCTCTTGATGAGTGGGCAAATTTGAGGTTTCTGGATTTTCTATCGGTAGAAAAGTATAATTCTGCCATGTTAAGAATTGTGTCCCAATTGGAATATTGTGGTAAGCATGTGAGCGAAGAAGAAATGCTCAATAAGACTTACCTCACTTTCCATAAGGAACACTATGTTCTAGCAGAACAATACAGAAACTGCAGGTACCGAAGGTTTTCTGAGCTGATTGTGGCGCTTAAAATAGCGGAGAAGAATAGTCAACTTCTCATCAAAAATCACAACGCTCGACCTGTGGGAACCAAAGCAATCCCTGAAGTGAATGCTATGGTTGCGAAAAATCCGGAGAAAAAGGATGTGCAAAATCCAGAAAGAGGCGGTCAAACTTATCGGGGTCGTGGTGGTCGATTCAATCGAGGTCGTGGAAAGTATTATAACCCGCAAGGACGGAAGTCATTCAAATGGGTTCGCTCTGAACAGAATTCTAAAGGCAAGGAAGCCAACAGTAATGTCACCCAGAAGCGTGACGGAATCTGTCACAGATGTGGATCGAAAGGACATTGGTCCCGTGTGTGTCGAACTCCTTTACATCTTTGCAAGTTGTACCAAGAGTCTATTAAAGGCAAAGGAAAGGAAGTAAACCTAATGGAACACCTTGAAAGTGATACCCATCTCGATGCCTTGGATTTTGAGGATGACACCGAAATGACTGACCTTACGAAAGATTGAAATGCTTGTAGTAAGACTACTGAATAGTCTCTACTTATGTCATGTATAATATTATGTTTTTCAGTTGTTTTGATGAATAATGTTGTGTTAACAACAAAATGTATAATTATTGTGTATTCCCGCTTTTATGAATGAATTTCTAGTTTATTGATATTTATCTTAATTTCAGAAATGGACAACGATACGAACGAAACAATATCAAAGAGAAACGTTAGAGAAATTTGTATACCAGATAGTGGAACAACACACACTATTCTGAAACACAGAAGGTATTTCTCTCACTTAAAACCAACAAGAATCACAGTTGACACAATATTTGGTCCCGCAGACTTGATTGAAGGAACTGGTAAAGCCAACTTTACGTTGCCGAATGGAACCAAGTTTTCCATACGTAATGCCTTATTTTCTCCGAATTCTAAAAGGAATTTGTTGAGTTTTAATGACATATATCTTCAAGGATATAACACTCAGTCTGCAACTGAGAATGGAAAGAAGTATATGTATATAACTTCTGATAAGTCCGGAAAAAGGCATATACTGGAAAAATTTCCAAAACTTCCTTCAGGATTGCATCAAACTCATATAAGTGCAATCGAATCACATATAGTGATCAAAAGAAATCCGGAAGATTTCACACTTTGGCATGATCGCCTTGGTCACCCAGGCACCTCAATGATGAGAAATATCATTGAGAACTCACATGGTCATTCACTAAAAATCCAAGAGATATATCAGGGAAATAGAAAGACATGTGTTGCATGTTCTCTTGGAAAATTGATCATAAGGCCATCGCCAACCAAAATCGATAAAGAATCACCAAAGTTCCTTGAACGAATTCAAGGCGATATTTGTGGACCAATACACCCATCATGTGGACCGTTCCACTATTTTATGGTGTTGATTGATGCATCTAGCAGATGGTCACATGTATGTCTATTGTCATCTCGAAATGTGGCATTTGCGAGATTTCTAACTCAGATAATCAAACTAAGGGCTCAGTTTTCTGATTACCCCATTAAGAGAGTTAGATTAGATAATGCTGGTGAATTCACATCCCGAGCCTTTAATGATTATTGTATGGTAACGGGAATTGAGGTTGAACATCCGGTAGCTCATGTTCACACACAAAATGGTTTGGCTGAATCATTAATTAAACGTTTGCAATTAATTGCAAGACCATTGATCATGAGATCAAAACTTCCAACTTCAGTATGGGGACATGCCATTTTACATGCAGAAGCACTCATTCGGATAAGACCAAGTGCATATCATAAATATTCTCCATTACAATTAGTTTTCGGTCGAGAACCGAATATATCCCATCTAAGAATTTTTGGTTGTGCGGTATACGTGCCTATTGCACCACCACAACGTACAAAGATGGGACCACAAAGAAGGTTGGGGATATATATTGGTTATGATTCTCCATCAATCATACGATACCTAGAACCAAAAACTGGTGATATGTTTACGGCACGGCTTGCCGATTGTCATTTTGATGAAAAAGAATTCCCAGTTCTAGGGGGAGAAAACAAACAAGTAGGAAAGGATATAAAGTGGAGTGTGCCATCTTTATTACACCTAGATCCTCCTACAAAACAATCTGAACTAGAAGTTCAACGAATTATGCATTTGCAAAGTATAGCAAATCAGTTACCTGACGCTTTTATAGATACTAAAACGGTGACTAAGTCACATATTCCAGCTGCAAATGTTCCTGCTCGGATTGAAATTCCACAAGAACAAGGAAAAGCAGATGATACACGTGAGTCTAGAACACGCTTGAAGCGTGGTAGACCTGTTGGCTCTAAGGATAAAAATCCTAGAAAGCGTAAGGAATCTGAAAAGTCTGATGTTCCCAAAATAGCAGAAAATATTTTGGAAGAATCACATCAAGAAACGAATGATGATGCAGAGCATCATGAGTTTGAAGAAAATCATGAAATCTCCATAAACTATATTCATAATGGGAAGGTTTGGAATCGAAGTGAAATGGCTGTTGTGGATGACGTTTTCTCATATCTGGTTTCGAAAGAAATAAATGAGGAAAACGAAGATCCAGAACCACAATCTGTATATGAATGTCAAAAGAGACATGACTGGAGAGATTGGAAAGGAGCCATTCAAGCCGAACTCGATTCACTCAACAAACGTAGTGTATTCGGACCAATAGTACTTACACCTGTAGATGTAAGGCCTGTTGGATATAGATGGATTTTTGTCCGAAAACGAAATGAGAACCACGAAATTACGAGATACAAAGCTCGTCTTGTGGCTCAAGGTTTTTCTCAAAGACCTGGAATAGATTATGAGGAAACCTATTCTCCCGTTATGGATGCAATAACGTTTAGATTCTTGATGAGTCTAGCAGCTGGTGAAAACCTAGAAATGCGTCTCATGGATGTTGTTACTGCTTATTTGTATGGATCATTAGATAGTGATATCTATATGAGAATTCCTGATGGGTTTAAAATGCCAGAAGCATTAAGTTCCAAACCCAAAGAGTTATGTGCAATAAAATTGCAAAGATCATTATATGGGTTAAAGCAATCTGGACGTATGTGGTATAATCGTCTCAGTGAACATTTAACAAAAGAAGGATATGTAAACAATCCCATATGCCCATGTGTTTTCATCAAGAAAACAACATCTGGATTTGTGATAATTGCTGTATATGTTGATGATCTAAACATAATTGGAACTCAGGATGAAATACATAAAGCATCTAATTATTTGAAAGGGGAATTTGAGATGAAAGATCTCGGACAGACAAAGTATTGTCTTGGTTTACAAATTGAGCATTCTCAAAAAGGTATATTTGTACACCAATCTACATATACCAAAAGAGTGTTAAAAAGGTTCAACATGGACAAGGCAACTCCTTTGAGTACTCCTATGGTCGTTAGATCATTACAAGTTGAAAATGATCCATTCCGACCACATGAAGAAAATGAAGAGATACTTGGTCCTGAAGTACCATATCTGAGTGCCATCGGAGCCCTTATGTACCTTACAAATTGTACAAGACCTGATATATCATTTGCTGTAAATCTTTTGGCAAGATTCAGCTCGTCTCCTACACGAAGGCATTGGAATGGGATCAAACACATTTTCCGCTATCTTCAAGGGACGATTGATTTAGGTTTATTCTATCCTAAGAATTCAAACGGTCAAATGATTGGTTTTGCAGATGCAGGATATTTGTCAGATCCTCATAAAGCCCGATCACAAACTGGATACGTTTTCACGATCGGAGGCACTGCTATATCTTGGCGCTCTCAGAAGCAAACACTCGTGGCAACTTCTTCCAATCATGCCGAACTCATCGCACTCCATGAAGCAAGTAGAGAGTGTGTATGGTTAAGGTCAATAAGCCAACACATCCAATCAAGCAGTGGGATCCACGTAAACATGGAACCAACTATTCTATATGAAGACAATGCTGCATGCGTCGCTCAAACAAAGGAAGGATATATCAAAAGTGATAGAACCAAACATATCCCTCCGAAGTTCTTTTCATACACTCAAGAACTTGAGAAGACTAAAGTCATTGAAGTCAAGTATGTTCGATCATGTGATAATGCTGCAGATCTCTTCACAAAATCATTACCTACCACTATGTTCAGGAAACATGTCCATAACATTGGAATGCGTCATCAACAAGATGACACCTGATCATTCGAGGGGGAGCTTACGCGGTTGTACTCTTTTTACCTTACTAAGGTTTTTCCCATTGGGTTTTTCTGGAAAGGTTTTTAATGAGGCAACAAGGACGCTAAGCAAATAGACAATAGTGACACTGGTCTCCAAGGGGGAGTGTTACAAAAGGCATGTACTCAAAAGTCAAGAAGCAGATGAGTGAAATGGGTAAAAATTAATTTCATATGGAGCCCATCGTCACTATGCTACATAGTAACTTCTGCTTTTTCACTTCTATATATACGAACGTTTTCGTTCGATGTAAATGATAATTCCACAACTTTCTCTTCTGAATATCAAATCTCTCTCGTTCTCTTTCTCTTTATAATTCTCAGAATACTATTCCCACCGGGTATAAATCTTTTCGTCTTTATTTATAATTATTGATATAATAAGTTCTCATTCTTTTTATAACAGAGATTCATTTTTAACATAAAAGTACTCTCATTTTTTGTGTAGCTATGGATTCTAAGGGGAAAAAACAATATCCCCCACGTATTTTTGGGATTGGTAACTGTCCGCCTCAAGAAAGAAGTTACAATCATGGAAGTAACATACACCACTTGGTGAAATACGTGAAACCTGTGATTGGTGAAGATGTTTGGGAAGAGTTGAAGAAATCTAAACTCGGTTCTATTGTGTCTTTGGCCGAAAACAATTTCATATGGTGTGGGAAGACGGTTCACTACTTCCTCTCAAATCAGTTGCAGACTAATAGGCCGAAGGAGATGTGGTGTATGATTGGAGATGAGCCCATGAGATTTTCATTGCATGAATTTGCTCAAGTAACAGGTCTGAACTGTGATCGGTATAATGATGAAGGTGAAGAAGATGTTGATCATAAGAGATTATGGAAACTAATGGAAGTGCCCGTAGGGGATGGACCTCATTTGGGAGAGTTGGAGAAGGTGTTGAAAATTTGTAAGAATTGGAGCTTCGAGGATAGAAGAACTGTGGGTTTTTTATTCGTCATCGCCCTTGGAATATTTGGGTTCCAAAAATCTGGTAGGATGAAGCTACGGTACGCAAAAAAAGCTTTGGATCCTAATGTTTTTAATAGGTTTCAGTGGGGGCGCCTAGCATTTGAGACTTTGATTGTTTCAATAAAAGATGCTGTTTTTTCACCAACATTGAAAGGGTTTGTTCATGCGGTGCTCATATGGTCGTTCGAGTACTTTAAAAAGTTGGGAGAAATGTATGGGAGAAGAATTGATGATGTAGCAGGAGTTCCTCTTATATGTTGGCGTGGATCTCTGTTGCGGTACAGCGTTGATGATGTAATACTGTTAGCAAAGGAAGAAGAGAATCGGTAGGCGGACTAGTTATTTACGTTTTGCGGATATATTATGCACATAGCTAATTCTTTAACTACGTAT
Organism: Arabis alpina; assembly: GCA_900128785.1. Taxonomy (NCBI): domain Eukaryota; kingdom Viridiplantae; phylum Streptophyta; class Magnoliopsida; order Brassicales; family Brassicaceae; genus Arabis; species Arabis alpina. The sequence goes on from LT669788.1 coordinate 2,083,224, forward strand.
GGATTTATTTTCTGGTTTTTCTACTCTGCAGGTCCGTATTACAAATTTGATACTGAAGCCAATCGAAGAGATTTATCCTTTCTGGCCTGGTGATATTCTTGATGACAAATTGGATAATATGATCAAAGATATCCTCGCTGGAAGTTTGAACCGAGAAGGATGGGGCAGAAAACGTCGTCTTGATGAGAAGAGAGTCGAGGAAAATAAGAAGAAAGAAAAAAGAAAGCGTGATAGCGACGATGAAATTTCAGTGAAAGAAGATGCCATTTCGGATGGTCAGAAAAAGATGAGGGCTCGTACTAGTGACGATGCAGATGCTGTTAAACTTCTAAAAGCTTTAACTGAGCAAATTGGTCAGATGGACAAGAATAACCAAGAGAAGTTTAGGAAAATGGAGGATAGCTTAGCTGTTGTTCATCAGGAGATGGCTAGTGACAATGCAGATGCTGTTAAACTTCTAAAAGCTTTAACTGAGCAAATTGGTCAGATGGACAAGAATAACCAAGAGAAGTTTAGGAAAATGGAGGATAGCTTAGCTGTTGTTCATCAGGAGATGGTAAAATTGCAAGAAACAGTGAAGCATATACCAAATCGGTCTCGAGGTAAAAAACTTCTTGTCCTTGATCTTAATGGCCTTCTTGCAGACTTAGTGGTTATCAAACAAGTGCCTTGGACAAAAAGATTGAATAGACCAAATATTCAAGACAAGATAGTGTTTGAGAGACCTTTTCTTAAAGAATTTCTACAATTCTGCTTTGAAAATTTTGAAGTTGGTATCTGGTCCTCGAGAAACAAGTAAGACATTACTCATATCTCTTATATTATTCTTTTTCTTGCATATAACAGATATGTTCGTAGTTATACGAGTTGTTTAACAAATCCATAGATATGTTCTTAGTTGCTCCAGTTGTTTCTATAGATATGTTCATTAGTTGTGTTTTCTGATTTTTAGTTAAAAGATGATTACAATAGATTAATCTGTTTACTTACAGAAAAAATGTTGAAGATATCTGTGACCACTTGCTTGGAGATCTAAAGCAAAAATTGTTGTTTTGTTGGGTACGTGGTTATTTCTTCGATTATATCCTTGGGTAGTTAATTCGAATCGAATATGAAATTGTGAGAACTTGTAGTGATGCAATGTATAAGATAGCAAACAAGGTTTTTCTTCAAAATTCCAATTATATTATCTTTCTTAAAAGTAACTTACAAGAAACTTTTAATTAGAGAACTTACAAGTCTCTCTCTTGATAACCTAATCTCTCAAAACTCCTTACAAGGAACTCTCTTTATCTCTTTGCTCTTAGAATTATGAAACTCTCAATGCATAAATTCTAAGCCTAGCATCTGCCATCTATTTATACACATAGATGCCAATGATTTTCCAAATCACGGAAACTTACAATTTCCTTTTTGATTAGTAACATATTTCCTTTTAACTGATTTTGCCTTTTTGTCTTTGAGAATTTTCCTCTTTGATCTCTTTTCCTTTTTTGTATTGACGGTTTATACAAAACTCCAAGCTTGCTTAGTTGCTACACCAACAATCTCCCCCTTTTTAGCTCAATTTGATCTTCCAAGCTTCTTACACAAGACTTTGCGTGAACTCCCCCTGAAACTTTGATCTCCTGAAAACATGAACACACGAACTCCCCTTTCTCCCCCTGCATTGGAAGCATAATTGAGATAAAAACATTTACTAACTCTCCCTCTTTTGAACGTGAAGCCAAGCTTTGAACATAACATGGGCTTCATCTCCTAACAACCAAGCTTGATCTTTAATGACACAAATTTAATACAAAAGCCATAATCACACTTTGGGCTTTTAGTCTCATAAGGCCCATTTTATCTTTTGCTTCACATCTCTTTCCTAAACAAAGATTCGATCATCTTCTATGGCCGTCGGCCACAAACCGTTACCACCATTTCCAATAATTCCAATTACAACCTCCGGCGCTTGCTTTTCCGATGAAAATCTCTGCACCGGCAAGAAATTTCGGACTACCGCTTTCTCTTTTAGAGATTCTCCAGAACCCGCTTCATAGATCGAGATATCGGTGTACTCAAACACACAAAGCTCCTTTGCTTCTCTCGATCGCGTCTTCACAATAACATTTTGTTCACAGTCTGAGATTTTTCTTGTTCTGTGGTCATCTCCATCGTCTTCTCTTCTGGGAATTGCAGGTACGAGATTCTTTTTCAGAAATCACAAAATCTCAATTCATCTTCTTTTTACAGCTTCCTGAATTAGCTCATTTCTTCATTATCTCTACATGGATTTCACAGATAGAATGATATCTCCACATAGAACCAATAAGTTCATCACGATTTCAGAATCTCATAGAGAAGAATCTCACAGGTAATTCTTCTGTCTCACTTTTCTCTTCTATATTACCATTCTTGTAAGATTAAATTATCGAGTTTGAACGTCTCCTGAACTTTGTTTCTCTGTCTCAAAACTTATGCGAGAGTAAATCCGTTCGACAAAAATGTTTCTGAGGGCTACTTATGATCGGGAAAAAAAAACAGCACTCTCCCATACTTCTGCTAGCATCAGGTAATCTCCTTACCACTTGTAACCTTTGAATCTTGTAGCTGCTTGGATTCTTCTGTGAAATAACGAATTCATCTCTTTGAGTTAAAGTAAAAAAAAAACTTAATTGATCTCCAAATCAGTCTGACTCTATAACCCTCTTCTCCTGAGTCACTTTCTTTTTTCAATTCAGCTCATCTCTTCTGATAAAATCAGAATTCACACACACCAATAGCTTGTCTCAGATTGACAAACTGATTGAAGTCTAGCGGTTTTGTGAATAAATCTGCAAGTTGAAAATTAGTTCCAACATGCTCAATCACCACTTCCTTGTTTTCAATCAACTCTCTGATAAAGTGATGCCTAATGTCAATATGTTTAGTTCTGGAATGCTGAACTGGATTCTTGGATATATCGATTGCACTTTTGTTATCGCATTTCACTAGTAAAGATTCTGATTTAACTCCATAATCTTCAGCCATTTGTCTCATCCAAAGTAACTGAGTGCAACAACTTCCCATAGATATGTATTCGGCTTCTGCAGTAGATAGCGAGACACAGTTTTGTTTTCTACTATGCCATGAAATCAGATTGTTGCCTAAGAAAAAACAACCTCCACTTGTACTTTTTCTGTCATCCATACAACCTGCCCAATCTGCATCACAATATCCGGCAAGATTGCAATTTGTCTCTCTTGAATAGAATAAGCCATAGTTTAACGTGCCTTTGACATACTTGATTATTCTCTTAACAGCATGTAAGTGTGATATCTTTGGATTTGCTTGATAACGTGCACATAGACCAACACTCAAGCATAAGTCAGGTCTACTAGTTGTCAAATAGAGTAAACTTCCAATCATTCCTCTATAAAGCTTTTCATCCACGTCTTGTCCATTAGCATCTTTAGATAGTTTGGTTGTAGTGCTCATCGGTGTTCTTGCTGCTTTGCTCGTCTCAAGACCAAATCTCTTCACCAAATTTCTTGCATAAGTACTTTGTGACACAGAAATTCCCTCTTTAGTTTGAGTAATCTGTAATCCCAAAAAGTATTTAAGCTCTCCAACAAGACTCATCTCGAATTCACTCGTCATGTTCTTCACAAATTTGTCTACAAGACTTTGTGAAGAGCTCCCAAAAATTATATCATCCACGTAAATCTGTACCAACATCAAATCATTCTCATCCTCAAGAATAAATAATGTTTTGTCAACACTTCCTCTTGCAAATCCTCCTTCTATAAGAAATCCAGTGAGTCTCTCATACCATGCCCTTGGAGCTTGCTTCAATCCATACAAAGCTTTGTGTAGTTTGTAGACGTATTCAGGATGTTGAGAATCTTCAAAACCTTTTGGTTGCTCCACGTACACTTCTTCTTGTAGAATTCCGTTTAGAAACGCACTTTTGACATCCATTTGATAGAGTTTAAAACCCATGTTACACGCCATTCCTAATAAGAATCGAATAGATTCTAATCGAGCTACCGGAGCAAAGGTTTCATCGAAATCAATCCCTTCTTCTTGTGAGTAACCTTGAGCAACAAGACGAGCTTTGTTTCTTATAACTACTCCTTCTTCATCAGTCTTGTTTTTAAATATCCATTTTGTACCTATAATATTTGCATCAAGTGGTCTTGGAATCAATTCCCAAACATTGTTTCTAACAAATTGCTCAAGTTCTTCTTCCATAGCTAAGATCCAGAAATCATCATCAAGGGCCTCCTTATGATTCTTAGGTTCAATGATAGACACAAAACATGCAAAGTGAACCACTTTTCTAGCGTCTCCATACACTTCTTTTCGGAAATCTAGCTTGGCTCCTCTAGTTTGTCTTGTATCATTTGGATTTCCAATAATATGAGCAGAAGAATGATTTTTAGGAACTCGAACATTCTGGTTTATATCAGAATCATCATCGCCATCACTGGCCTCTTTATCTTTAGCATCATCTCCATTTTCTTCTTGAACGTCTTCATTTTTTGGACTTTGACGCTGCTGATTTGGACTTCCCTCTGAATCTTTTAGTACTTCTTCAGCAAAAGATAAATCATCAAAAACAACATTAACCGATTCTTCAATCCTTCTAGTTCTCTTGTTAAACACCTTGTATGCTGTACTATTTCCAGAGTAGCCTAAGAAGATTCCCTCATCACTTTTTGAATCGAACTTTCCTAGGTGGTCTTTATCATTCATGATGTAACACACACAACCAAATATATGAAAATAGTGCACAGTAGGTGTCTTCCCTTTCCATAGCTCATAAGGAGTTTTCGTTGTTCCTTTTCTGACATAGACTCTATTTATAATATAGCAAGCTGTGTTTAATGCTTCAGCCCAGAATCTTGTAGCGACTTTATTTCCATGTATCATTGCCCGAGCCATTTCCTGTAGAGTTCTGTTTTTGCGTTCTACTACACCATTTTGTTGAGGAGTTCGTGGAGCTGAAACTTGATGAGTTATCCCTTGACTTTCACAAAATTTTATCATAGTATCATTCTGAAATTCTCCTCCACGATCACTACGAATCTGTTTGATGCTTTTACCTTTCTCATTCATTAACTGAAGTGCCCAAATCTTGAAACTTTCCACTGTTTCAGATTTATTTCTGATGAATCTCACCCAAGTAAAACGTGAAAAATCATCCACAAGAACAAAAACATATTTTTTCCCAGCTATGCTTTCTACTTGCATTGGCCCCATAAGATCCATGTGAATAAGATCTAGGACAGATTTAGATTGCACATCTTGAACCTTCTTGTGTTGGACTTTTACTTGTTTACCCATATTGCATGCACCACATACTAGCTTTACGTCATCCTTTAGTTTAGGAACTCCTCTGATTACTTCATGGTTAACAATACTTGTTAAATTTCTCACATTCATATGTCCTAACTTTTGATGCCACATACGCAGATTATCTCTTGTGCTGAAGCATTTGTCTGATGAAGCTCTCCACATATAACAATTATTTCCTGCTCTTACTCCTTTCAAAACTAGAAGTCCTTTGTTGTCTACAGCTTGACAATCGGTTTGAGTAAATGTAACTTTGAGTCCGAGATCACATAATTGCCCAACACTGATGAGATTAGCAGTTAATCCTTCAACAAAGTATACGTTAGCTAGTTGAGGTTGTTCTGGTCCTTTGGTAACTCCTTTACCACGTATCCCACCTCTTGCTCCATCCCCAAAAGTCACTTTGCCTTTTGTGATTGCTTCAAAGTCATAGAGAATATTTTTATTACCGGTCATATGCCTAGAACATCCGCTATCAAAATACCATTCTGCTCCTTCTTCTTCTTCTGAAACTTTATAGGCTGTAGCATTCTCATTTTTCTTGTCAATGGCTAATTGTTTTAGAAACTCCGTTAACTCTTTTTCGTTTTCTTCTTCTGAATCAGTCTCTGACATAAAATCCATGAAGTCACAGAATTGTTCTTCACTTTTATCTGATTCATCTTCTATGTCTATGCAGGGATCATTTATCATAAAGGCTGCATTACAATAAAGTTCCAGATTCTGCCTCTGCGTATATGTTCTTCCATAGAGATCTTGTCTCTTCATCCATATTTGATTCCTCCATCCATTCCAGGTGAACTTCTTCTCTCTCCAAAGTTGACTAATTCTGTTAAGGAATTTGTAGCAATGTGCTTTGTAATGCCCATATTTACCACAGTAGAAACAACCTGTATTTGTTTGATGAGCTCTGTTTTGACTGCTTTTGATGTGATCACCCCTGGTTTTTGAAATAAAACTCTCATCTTGAAGATTTCCACCACTAACAAATGTGGTTCTATCTTGAAAAGTGGAACCTTGATATCCTAACCCATTGTACGTCTTTTCAGTTCTCCCAATTGTTAGGATTTTATCAAGTTCTTTTGTTCCTGAGTTCAACATTCGAACTTGTCTAAGTCTTTCATTGAGTTTAGACTCAAGTAGTAGTGAATTATTTTTCTCTTTAGCAACTTCTGCCTCCAATTCTTCAATTATAGTTCTAAGACTTGCTTTTTCTCTGATTAGCGCAGCATTCTCCTTTGTGACTCTAATCAATGTGTCACAAATTTCTTTATACTCAGGTTTAAGCTCATCTTCACTTTCATCATCAGTTGAATCATACTCTTCTATCATGTTTTTAGTGGAGGATTCTTTGCTTTCTTTCAGGATATCAAGGTCAGCATCTAGATCATCACTTTCACTAATGAAAGCTACAAAATTGCTTATATCTTCATCGCTATCATCATCTTCAGGTTCGCTCTCTTCTACTCCTAAGAAGGACCGTTCTTTTCTCAATTTTGAATCACTTTCGCATTTTGTTTGAGTATGACCAATACCCTTGCATTTAAAACATTGAATACCTCTTCTTTTGACGGTTGGACATTCAGTTTTGAAGTGGCCATATCCTTTACATTCAAAGCATTGAATTTCTGATTTTCTGAAATTTCTCTCTGGTTCAGCTGGTTTCGAGGTAGATGTGAATCTTCTGTTGCCTTGATCTTTCTTGAAACCTTTAGTAAATTTCTTTACTAACATAGCTACAGTTTCTTCTAGATCATTTGGCTTTCTGTCTTCTGACACGGTAAGAGCAATTTCTTTGAGCTTCGTGGGTTCTTCTGCAGCTAACTCCATCTCATAAGCTTCAATCATCCCTACTGCTTCTTCAAATTTCAAAGTATCTGTGTTGAGGGATACTCTCATAGATGTTTTTTGAGCTGCAAACTTTTGAGGTAAACACCTTAAAAGCTTTTTGACTAATTTCTTATCTTTATACTTTTTTCCCAAAACATCAGCTTCATTAGCAATTGCACACATCTTGGCACTGAACTCTTCTACCGTCTCATCTTCTTCCATTCTAAGATTTTCGAATTTTGAGGCCAATAGGTCAAGACGACTTCTTTTGACGGTATCGTTTCCTTCAAAAACAGTTTGAAGAGTTTCCCATGCTACTTTAGCAGATTTGCAGCTTTGGATTAACTCAAATTGCTTGACTTCTACAGATTTAAAGATCTCACTAAGAGCTTTGGAATTCCACTTTGCTAAGGTCTTATCGTCTGCTGTCCATTCCTTCTTTGGTTTAGGAATCTGTTTGCCATCTTTGTCCAGTTTGGTTGGTGGACTCCATCCTTCTTCAATTGCAGTCCAAGCATCTTCATCGATACTTTTGATGGATGCTGTCATCTTTGATTTCCACCATCCGTAAGTTGCCTTATTCAGAACAGTGTGTTTAACAAGAACAACTTCTCTAGAGTTCTCCATCTTCTCCTCAGGATCTCACCGGTAGTATGTAGGTGATCCGCTCTGCTACCAATTGAAATTGTGAGAACTTGTAGTGATGCAATGTATAAGATAGCAAACAAGGTTTTTCTTCAAAATTCCAATTATATTATCTTTCTTAAAAGTAACTTACAAGAAACTTTTAATTAGAGAACTTACAAGTCTCTCTCTTGATAACCTAATCTCTCAAAACTCCTTACAAGGAACTCTCTTTATCTCTTTGCTCTTAGAATTATGAAACTCTCAATGCATAAATTCTAAGCCTAGCATCTGCCATCTATTTATACACATAGATGCCAATGATTTTCCAAATCACGGAAACTTACAATTTCCTTTTTGATTAGTAACATATTTCCTTTTAACTGATTTTGCCTTTTTGTCTTTGAGAATTTTCCTCTTTGATCTCTTTTCCTTTTTTGTATTGACGGTTCATACAAAACTCCAAGCTTGCTTAGTTGCTACACCAACAGAATATGTTCTAAATGAACTTTGAATTGTGTTGTCATACAAAAACGTTGGCAGGATATGTCTCAGTGTACTAAAACCACAGCTAAGTGCCTTGAAAACAATCAAAAGCATGTGGTTTTCAAGGATCTAAGCATGATCTGGGATAGCCATTTGTTTGATCTTCCGTGGAAGAAGGGTGATTACAGTGAGAGGAACACGGTTTTGCTAGATGATTCTCCTTACAAAGCGCTTCTTACCCCTGTAAGTTTATCTGCAAAATCATCGATCTTTTATACAAAAACAATTATGAATGAATTATCTGATTTTACAGCCACATACAGCAATATTCCCTGACACATACAATTACGATAAAGAGGAAGATGATACATCGTTAGGTATAATATAAAAAGATGTTATAAGTAATTCGTTCTTATATGTTTGATTAATAGTTATACTTATATGCATCATCATATGTTTTGGTACTTTGATGTTAATAACAGGTGATGGTGGTGATCTGAGGCTGCATTTGGAGAAGCTAGTAGAAGCTGAGAATGTTCAAGAGTTTATCCAACAGAATCCATTTGGACAAAAAGCTATTAAAGAAGGAAGTAGAGATTGGGATTTCTACAATGATATTGTTCAGTCCGTACGGTCCCGATGCAAAAGATGAAGAGCTTGGTGAATATTCAAGAGCTTGGTGAAATATAGTTTATTTGCTATGCTCTAATGTACTATTAATCTGTTTTCTTTAATATTTTGGTCTTGTGTTTTTGTTTAACGGATAGTGATTAAACAATTAATTAGACATTTCCGTTTATTATCGCTAATTTCTCTTATTATGGCTTTTTGAATTTTAATCATTTAAATAGTTTTATAATTTTAAGATACGCATAGCCAAACAAAATAATTAAAATATATATATAAAACAGTTAAATTTAATAAAGAAAAAGTAAAAGCTGAATGAAAACAAGGTAAAATGAAAAATGATAAACTAACAAAATAATTATCAAATAACTGACCAAATAATAAAATATAAAAATTATAATAGTCCAAAATTAATAGAAAAGGAGGAAATTTTTTAATAGTTTAAACTATTAAAAAAATGATTAAAAAACCACGAAACGGTAAACAATAGATCGGATTCAAGGAGACAACATAAGTTGTCGGGAGGACTCTAACCGACATTGCAATAAGCGAATGCTGATGAATCGAAGGCGGTATGTTCATCAGCACAGTATCCCCATCCGTTAAAGTCCGGAAAATGTTGTCTCCGTTTTGGAGGTCATCGATTACACGAATAGCCACTAAGCTATCTCCTCTTCTAGGATAAGCATTACAAAAGCTTTAAAAGATAAAATATTTGAAATCGATTAATATGATATATAAACTAGAAATTCATCTTTCAAAATGTTTGTTTTAATATGAATATTTAAATGTGTTTGATGAGCATAATTTATTTTTTTAATATTTTCATGGTAATGTTTTAAGTTATAAAAATAATTTCGTTTTCAAATAAGATTTTTTTTTTTTAAATAGTTCATTCTCGCGCTTTGAGCGGGATAACCACCTAGAAACAAATATGAGCTTTTATAAGTCTTATGCAGAATAACCAAACAGAACATTGCATTGAGGGAACATTGCATTTATGGTTTATACTGACCCTCTAAAATTATGAACCAGATTCAAAAATATTATAAATAATAAAACATCTAATATATAATTTAAAAACTGTAAATAATTAAAACGATCCATAAAATATTTCATCTTTTTAGTTTTTTAAATTAACTAAATACTGACAAAAGAGTTGGGCAACATAACCAAACAAAATTGGGCCACAAAGGTTTTAGACTGAACGCATGAAACACCTGGTTGGTTGATTCAGCAATGATATATAAAGTCATCAAACACCTGGTTGTTTGATTCCATAAAAACGAATTTCTATGGTCTTTTTGTTTATCCTATAGACTGTAGGCTTATATATTTTGTGCTATGATAGTATTTTTGTGTATTTTGTGTATTCTATGATCCTTGGCTCCGAAAAATTGTTATGGCTCGACTCACCTTGGCTCACTATGTGCATTGGAGAACTTTGAGGATCAAATCCATATGTCCTACAGATATCTGGCTTAGCCTCCAAAACCACATCTAAGCTATGCTCAGTCATCTCAAGAATAACCTCCTCAAGAACTACATCTAAGTAATTTGCTACCTCCTTCTTGTTCTCAGCCTCCCTATACACAACATTTAAGCTTTCACAATTGAGCGGTTTTTGGAAAATGTGGAAAATGCACATAGTGAGCCAAGGTTTTTATACCTTCAGTCTAATATTTCGCCAAATGACATCGTAGCACAAAATACACAAAAACACCATCGTAGCACAAAATATACAAGCCTACAGTCTGTTCGATAAACAAAAAGACAAAAGAAATTTCTATTATGTAATCAAACGACTAGGTGTTTTATGCCTTTATATCTCATTGCTGTGTCAAACGACAAAGTGTTTCACTCCTTGATATCTCATTGCTGATTTCAATTTCATTCCTTGATATCTCATTGCTGATTTCAGTCCTTGATATCTCATTGCTGAATCAAACGGCAAAGTGTTTCATTCCTTGATTTATCATTGTTGCTCCAAACGACTAGTTCTTTTATACCTTCAGTCTAAGGTTTCGCCAAATGACATCGTAGCACAAAATACACAAAAACACCATCGTAGCACAAAATATACAAGCCTACAGGCTATTCGATAAACAAAAAGACCATAGAAATTTGTTTTTATGAAATCAAACGACCAGGTGTTTCATGCCTTTATATCTCATTCCTGATATATCATTGCTGCATCAAACGACCAGTTCGTTTATACCTTGTGTATTTTGTGCTACGATGTCATTTGGCGAAATCTTAGACTGAAGGTAAAAAAATACAACACAAATAAGCCAATAAAAAAATTAATAATTAGAGATCTAACTATTAATTAGAATATATAGTTAGTTTAGTACTCTCCCTTTTTGGGGGGGAAAAACGAGATAATAGTTGTTACATATACATACATAACGAATTTATATGAAATGAAAAACATTAAATAAACAAGATAGACAAATCGTTATTAATTTATTTATATTAGAAACCTATGGAACTTAACATAGTCGAATATTTTAAGAAAGACGATAGATTATATATACGACATATAAACGACCAAAAATCTTTATAAACATATTAGAAAATAGTGTTGGAGTGCTCCAGTCTTCTTCCAGTGACATCACCTCCAACCTCCTCTCCAATAATTTTTTTCATCACTAAAAAGGCAAAGAAAGATGTCTCTGATTTGTGACAGATTTGTTTTCTTGGGTGACAGATATATTTTCCTATGACAGATTTGTTTTCTTTTCATGGCAGATTTGTTTTCTAATTTTTTTAAAGTGCGACAGAAAAATGTTACGATTATACCAATGTTATCTGAAATAAATTATGTTATGTATTATATTAACAAAAACATACTAGTTTTCAAAGATAGATTTTAGGGGAAAACCTAAAAGTACCTTTTTTCTGTACCACTAGCTAAAACTACCACCTCTTTTATCTAATTTTTTAAAATATATTAATTCTAATCCAAAATCTCATTTTATATATTTTAAAATATTTATAAATGTTTTATAGAGTGTTAGGGTTTAGAATCTAGGGTTTAGGGTTAAAACCCTAAAGTTATCATGTGCGATGATAACTTTAACGATGTTTCAGAATTTTGTAAACGCATTTTACTTGAGAAGCCAAATTTAAAATATAAACATCCATTCGTTTTTGTTTTGTGCAGGGAGAATAATTTTAATACATCGGTCTGGAAGAACATATGTATAATAAAATTGGCGAGATAAATAATAAATTTATCTATATAATTTGGTTTTTTTCATTTCCATAATTTTTCTTTTTTAAATAGAAAAATAATTTTTTTAAGCTGAATTTTTAAATTTATGTATTTATAATTTTAAAAATAAATTAATAGCTATGATTTTTTTAAAGTGTGACAAAAAAATGTTACGATTATACCAATATATTAATTCTAATCCAATATATTAATTCTAGATGTATAATAAAAGCTGCTCGGTTCAATTGTCAAATATGCATTTTGTTGTCAATGTTGAATAAAACATAAAAAGAGAAACACATAAGTGGTTCATTGTCAGAAACCTGACATTTGCATTTAAATCTCTTCCGCAGCTTCACATTCACCTCTTCCGCTTTTACTCTCTCTCTCTTCCATTGTAAGTTTCTTTTTTGATTTGTGTAAAAAAAGCTTTTTGGAGAGGTGGGTTTTGTTTCTTTTGGGTTCTAGTTTCAAAAGATGTCTGCTTTACAAACTTTTGTTATGAAGAAGACTAAGATGGAAGAAGAGGAGGAGGAGGTGATGGTGAGGAAGAAGTGGCCGTGTATGAAGTCTGCGCAATTGTTTGACTTCTATTCGATTCCTGCTTTTTTTGTTTTGTCCATGGAAGTGGCCAGCAGTGGCGGTCGGCGATAAGTTGGTCTGTTTAGTAAAATTTTTATTTGATTCAAAGAAGATGCCAAATAAAACGTTTGACAAGTGGAGACTTGAAGAATTTATATTTTTTTATATCCACGAAAGTATGTTACAAGAAAGTGAGAGTATACGAGTATACGTACCCCACTCCCTCCCTTTTTTGGGAGGGGGGCAACTGAACCCATCCAAAAATACGCTGCCTACGTACCCTTTGCAGAGATCAAGTCACTCGCAGTTCATGTAGAGATTGTTATGTAAAAAATTAGCTGGAGTTAGCAAAATTTGCCCAACGACCCTTTTTAGCGTCAAGATGTTTCTTAAGGCCATCGAGGATTGTTTTGTTGGTTGCCTCAGCTTGGCCGTTACCTTGGGGATATCTTGGCGTAGACTTGCTGAGCCGGATTTTCTATTTTGCGCAGAATGTTTCGAAACGGTTAGAAATGAACTGAGAGCCGTTATCCGTCACAATTTCGTATGGCACGCCGAAGTGGCTGATGTTGTTTCTCCACACAAACATTTCTTCGTGTTTGTCCTTTATATTAACGTATGCTTCGGTTCCGACCCATTTGGTGAAGTAGTCGGTTAAAACTAGAAGAAAGTGTTTCTGTTTGGATGGATTAAGTGGCCCAACGATATCCGTGGACCAACGCATGAATGGATAGGGAGATGTGACAGATGAAAGCATCTCGGTTGGTTGGTGAATTTTCGGAGCGTGACGCAGGCACTTTTCGCACCGCAAACTTCTCACAATCACGTACCATCGTAGGCCACTAGTGGCCATGACGTTTGATTTTAACTGCTAAGGCGCATCCTCCCAAATGGTTGCCGCAACATCTACTAAGGACTTCTGCCATGATCTGCCTTGCCTCCTCGCCTTCGACGCCAACAAGCAAGGGACCAAATAAGCTCCATCTAAAGATAATACCATCAAGTAAAATATATCGGGCGGCCTGCGCGCGTAATTTACGGGCTGCCCATTTGTCTTTCGGTACTTCGCCGTCCTCGATATATCCATGGATTTCATCCATCCACTTTTCGTCGCACCCATACTCGGGCTCGGCGGAAATTGTCAGAGCTCCGTCTGAGTGGCATATTGCGATTGGCAGTCGTGACGAATCCAGGTCTGTTTGGGTCGGTGGAGTGTTCCCGTCTGTAGTCGTGTCGGTCATCACAATGTCCTCGCTACTATTTTCTTTCGTGTTCCTAGCAGCTTGAGATCAGGTAGTGATAGCAAGGCTTAGCGCCGGTAGGATGCTGGGGAATTCGATGAACTCCACTGGTATAATCTGCTTCAAGGCCGGATCTGAAGTGGATGCGAGATTTGCTAGGGCGTCGGCGTTAACGTTCTCTCCTCTCGGAATCCGCGTGAGTGTGAATTTCTTGAATTACGCAGCTAACGCTTTTGCCAATCCCAAGTAAGCCTCCATATGCTCTTCTTTTGTTGCGTACTCGCCGCTGAATTGGTTGACTACTAACTGTGAATCGGAGAACACGCTGTTTCGGCGATGTTGAGTGCGCGGGCTAGACGTAGTCCGGGAAGGATGGCTTCATACTCGGCTTCGTTGATGCATTGAAGCCGAGTCGGAATGACTGTTCCAGGATTTCCCCGGCTGGAGATGTTAGTCGTATTCCAACGCTAAAACCGCTTTTGGAGAAGAGCCGTCTACGTGGAGTTGCCATTCGATAAGGAAATCGGCTAACACTTGGGATTTAGCGCAAAACCGCCCGCGATATTAGATGTCGTATACACTAAGTTCAACTGCCCATTTGGCTAGCCTGCCTGACTGACTTGGGCTATGGTGAACAGAGCGCAGCGGGAATGTGCTGAGGACGATGATTGAGTGGGATTGGAAGTAGGGTCTCAGTTTTCGTGATGCCATAACAACAGAGAGCGCAAGCTTCTCTAGCTGAGGGTACCTTGTTTCCGCGTCAGTTAGTGTCTTGCTAACGTAGAAGATAGGCTTCTGCTCGCCTCGTTCTTCTCTTACAAGTACTGCGCTGACGGCTGTACTAGATACGGTGGTATACATGAAGAGAGGTTCACTGGTTTCCGGATTAGATAGGACTGGAGGAGTCGCCAGGTATTCCATGAGCTGCTTGAAGGCGTCTTCACATTTTTCTGTCCATTCAAACTGTTTGTTGGCGCGTAGCGTATTATAGAAAGGAAGACATTTATCGGTAGACCTTGAAATGAATTGATTCAGTGCTGCTACCCGTCCTGTAAGTCGTTGAACTTCTCGCTTGTTCTTTGGGGAAGCCATATGGATCACTGCGCTGATTTGCTTCGGATTGGCTTCGATACCCCGGTGAGTGACTAGGTATCCCAGGAATTCGCTAGAAGTAACCGCGAATCTGCACTCTGTAGGATTTAGCTTCATGTTGTGCAGATTGAGCTCTTGGAAACATGCCTCCAGATGCGAGACGTGGTCCTCTTCTTTCAGAGACTCTACCAGCATATCGTCGATATAAATCTCCATAGTCTTCCCAGCTGGTTCTCGAACATTTTGTTCACCAGTCGTTGATACGTAGCTCCCGCATTTTTGAGTCCGGATGGCATTACTTTTTAACAATAGATGCCGTGGTCAGTGATGAATGCCGTTTTCTTATAGTCGTCGGTATGCATCAGGATCTGATTGTAGCCGGAGAAAGTATCCATGAATGATAACAACTTGTTTCCGGCTGTCGCCTCCACTAAACGATCGATGTGCGGAAATGGGAAGCTATCTTTTGGGCAGGCTTTGTTTAAGTCGGTGAAATCGACGCAAACACGCCACTTCCCGTTCTTCTTCTTCAGCACGACTGGATTTGCGAGCCAGTCTGGGTATTTTACTTCAGCGATTGAACCAACGCATAAGAGCCGCTCTACTTCGTCGTTTACGGCTTTTGCTCTCTCTGGCCCGAGTTTCATTCTCTTCTGCTTGATTAGTTTGAAGGTTGGATCCACATTGAGTTCGTGGCTAGCTACACTGATGTCGATTCCCAGCATATCTTCGGCTGCCCACGCAAAAGTGCTGACGTTCTTTTTGAGGAAGGACACGAGCTTGTCTCTGATTTTTTCGTTTAATTCTGCTCCGATTTCCACGCAACGTTCCGGATGATCATCGTCGATGTTAACTGAGACCACTGGTTCGCAGAGTGGTCGTTCCTTTTCCTCGCGGTCATCTCTTATCTATATTTGATATATGACGTTGGACAGACCCTTCGCTTCTTTGCGGTTGGTTTTCATTTTCTTCCTTTTACTTGGGGTAGAGGAATTATCTCCTGTCTCTGGGTTGTGCAGCGTATGCTCAGCCATGAAGCACATTCTGGATTCTTTCTGGTTCCCCCATATGGTCTTCACCTAAAGGCGCTGGAAACTTGAGGCACAAATTAGAGGTCGATGGAACAGCCCACATTGAATTCAGCCATGATGTACCCATAATCATATTGTAGATCGCAGGATTGTTGGACACTGAGAAGTCGACCATTTTCTTGACATTGCCAGCCTGGACAGGTAGGCGAATTGTTCCCATTGTCATAGTCGTTTCCCCTGAGAAGCATGTGATTGGTTTAGGTTGTCTCTTGATTTCTGCTAAGTCAATGTCCATTCTTTCCAATGTATTTTTGAAGATGACGTCGATTGAACTTCCCGTATCAATTAGTACGCGTGCAACGCTATAGTCATAGACTGTAAGGTTGATCACCAGAGGATCGTTGTGGGGACGGTCGATTCCTTCTGCGTCTTGTTCGTCGAAGGAGATCGGGAGTAATTGGTTGGTTGTTTGTTTTACTGGTGCGGAGAGGTTCACGCTAACCTCAGCGCACCGCTTTTATGCTTTAATTGCCGAGACGTTGTCGGCGCAGTAGTGCGATCCTCCCATTATCATGTTAAGAACGCGCTGGGAACCCTGGTGGTCGGGATTGTTGTCTCGGCGCGGACGCTTGGAGTTTTCGCCTCCTTCAGCCGCCGGTGCTTGCTCGGCGGCGGGAACCTTTGCGTCTTCTAATTTAAAATCAGATAAGCTGAAGTCGCCTTTTAGATCTCCAGCGGCCAATCTGGTGGCTAGTAATCGTCCCAGTTCGTGGCATCTTGCGGTAGTATGCCTTGCTGCTTTGTGGAATTCACAATACAGCTTCTCCTCATAATTGCTCTGGTTCCTGGTCCAAGTGTTGTTCCATGTTACTCTACCGCGCCCGCGGCCGCGGCCTCGGCCACGACCAAATCCGTTGATTCCATCTGGTAGTTGTGAGCTCCGGTAAATCCTCCCTCGTGCCGAACGAAGCCGGGATTGTTCTTTCCTTTGCGCGGGGGTGAGTGATTCACTGGTCTATTTTGGCTTTGAGTTTTTTGGAGTTCTCGCCAGAATCGCGTCCTCGACTCTCACGTAATCGGCGGAGCGGTGGAGAGCGTCTTGGACGGTATTTGGTTCACGTACCATCAATTCCTGCCAAAAAGCTGAAGGGCATCGGAGTGCTTCTTTCAAAGCAGCGAGCGCAGATTTGCTGGTCACTCCTTCTACCTTTGAAAGCATGGTTCTGAATCTCTTCATGAAATCTCCCAAACTTTCGTTTTTTCCTTGTTTTGTTGTCCACAGTCCTCCGTCGTATACCCTACGTTCTGTAATGGGTCACGAACATCTCCGAGAGTTGGTAGACACCGCCAATGGAGATTTTCTTCTGTCGATATAACCACCGGAGCGCGGGCCCCTTTAAACTTTCTACGAACATCTTGCAGTAGCCGGCATCTTCTCATGTTCTTTGAAGTTTGCTCTTCCCATGGAAACTTCGAAAGCTAAGAGGTGGTCTTGCAGATCGGTGGTTCCCTCATAGAGCGGATGCTTGACCCTTCTAGGGTCGGAAACTTTTGCGTTTGAGATATGCTCAGCGAACGGAGTGTTGCGCGCCTTGTGGGGGCGTGAACCTGCACAGTTAGATTTGTCAAAGGTTGTAGAGGAGATGGAGATCTCTAGGAAACAAAGTCACTTTGAACACAACAGATTGTAAAGAAAGTTCTCATAAAACACTTAGCACAAGACAGATGTATAAAAAGAGTTCTCTTTATTGCTGTTATGGCTTAAGCATTATTACAAGAGAGTTTCTCTACTAAAAGTTGTGATCCCTTTTCAGGGTGAATACAATGAACTATATATAGTCTCCCTAAGTAACCTAGGTCAACTAATAAAATGGGTCAGACCCGTTAAGCAATATATTAAATTTAGGCCCATATTCTTATTAAGTCCATTTTACATATGGCTTTAATGTCATTTTGGGCCTAGATTTCAACTGGGCGTTTGTAGGCTCGCTTCGATTATGTCGTTATATCGATCTCATATGGGTGAAATCCGACCCCTACAGTTAGCCCCCCAGCTTGGTAGTATCGAGTGATGAAGATGCCAAGGTAGTCGCTGCTGAAGGCTGAGATTGATATGCTGGAGTGCACATTTGCTAGGAGGGAACGTTTTGTCACCACACTCGGGAAGTTTCAGTTATTCATGTCGAGCAAATGTCACCGCGTTTTCCTGGACTTATGTGTGTGTTACTATTTTCTGTTTCTTTTCACTTGGTGGACTCTGATAGAGTTGAGAGCTCTCTTTGGTTAATAGGCTTGAGACCTGCTAAAAAGTTTTTTGAACTTTTCCTAAAGACCTGTTTAGTTTTTGGAACTTTTCTCAAACATCTGTTTAGTTTTTGGAACTTTCCTAAACACCTATTTGATTTTAGGAAATCCTCCGGGTATAAATAAGCTGCTTTCTTCCCATTGATTTTCACCAATTCACATCTCTTTTCCAAAGCAAAAGGTAAACATTATGCTCTCTCTTTTCTCTGCACAGTTAAATTTGTCAAGGGTTGTAGAGGAGATGAAGATCTCTAGGAAGTGGAGTCAGTTTGAACACAACAGATTGTAAAGAAAGTTCTCATAAAATACTTAGTACAAGATAGATGTATAAAAAGAGTTATATTTATTGCTGTTATGGCTTAAGCGTTATTACAAAAGAGTTTCTCTGCTAAAAGTTGTGATCCCTTTTCGGGGTGAATACAATGAACTATATATAAAGTCTCCCTAAGTAACCTAGGTCAACTAATAAAATGGGCCAGACCGTTAAGCAATATATTAAATTTAGGCCCATATTCTTATTAACCCCATTTTACATATGGGTTTAATGTCACTTTGGGCCTAGATTTCAACTGGGCCTTTGTAGGCTCGCTTCGATTATGTCGATTTGAAGTTGAATTGATCTCGTCGTTATATCAATCTCATAGGGGTGAAATCCAACCCCTATAGTTAGCCCCCAGCTTGGTAGTATCGAGAGATGATGATGCCAAGGTAGTCGCTGCTGAAAGCTGAGATTGATATGCTGGACTGCACATTTGCCAGGAGTGAACGTTTTGTCACCACACTCGGGAAGTTTCAGTTATTCATGTCGAGCAAATGTCACCGCGTTTTCCTGGACTTGTGTGTGTGTTATTTTTTTCTGTTTCTTTTCACTTAGTGGACTCTGATAGAGTTGACAGCTCTCTTTGGTTAATAGGCTTGAGGCCTGCTAAGAAGTTTTTTGAACTTTTCCTAAACACCTGTTTAGTTTTTGGAACTTTTCTCAAACACCTGTTTAGTTTTTGGAGCTTTTCCTAAACATCTGTGTGATTTTAGGAAATCCTCCGGGTATAAATAAGCTGCTTTCTTCCCATTGATTTTCACCAATTCAGATCTCTTTTCCAAAGCAAAAGGTAAAAATTATGCTCTCTCTTTTCTCTGCACAGTTAAATTTGTCAAGGGTTGTAGAGGAGATAGAGATCTCTAGGAAGCGGAGTCACTTTGAACACAACAAATTGTAAAGAAAGTTCTCATAAAACACTTAGCACAAGACATATGTATAAAAAGAGTTTATCTTTATTGCTAATATGGCTTAAGCGTTATTACAAGACAGTTTCTCTGCTAAAAATTGTGATCCGTTTTCTGGGTGAATACAATGAACTATATATATAGTCTCCCTAAGTAACCTAGGTCAACTAATAAAATGGGTCAGACCCGTTAAGCAATATATTAAATTTATGTCCATATTCTTATTAAGCCCATTTTACATATGGGTTTAATGTCATTTTGGGCCTAGATTTCAACTAGGCCTTTGTAGGCTCGCTTCGATTATGTCGCTTTGAAGTTGAATTGATCTCGTTGTTATATCGATCTCATAGGGGTGAAATCCGACCCCTGCAGTTAGCCCCCCAGCTTGGTAGTATCGAGTGATGATGATGCCAATGTAGTCACTGCTGAAAGCTGAGATTGATATACTGGACTGCACATTTGCCAGGAGTGAACGTTTTGTCACCACACTCGGGAAGTTTCAGTTATTTATGTCGAGCAAATGTCACCGCGTTTTCCTGGACTTGTGTGTGTTATTGTTTTCTGTTTCTTTTCACTTAGTGGACTCTGATGGAGTTGACAACTCGCTTTGGTTAATAGGCTTGAGGCCTGCTAAGAAATTTTTTGAACTTTTCCTAAACACCTATTTAGTTTTTGGAAATTTTCTCAAACACCTGTTTAATTTTTGGAACCTTTCCTAAACACCTGTTTGATTTTAGGAAATCCTCCGGGTATAAATAAGCTGCTTTCTTCCCATTGATTTTCACCAATTCACATCTCTTTTCCAAAGTAAAAGGTAAAAATTCTGCTCTCTCTTTTACCTGCATAGTTAAATTTGTCAAGGGTTGTAGAGGAGATGGAGATCTCTAGGAAGCGGAGTCACTTTGAACGCAACAGATTGTAAAGAAAGTTCTCATAAAACACTTAGCACAAGATAGATGTATAAAAAGAGTTATCTTTATTGCTGTTATGGCTTAAGCGTTATTACAAAAGAGTTTCTCTGTTAAAAGTTGTGATCCCTTTTCGGGGTGAATACAATGAACTATATATAAAGTCTCCCTAAGTAACCTAGGTCAACTAATAAAATGGGCCAGACCGTTAAGCAATATATTAAATTTAGGCCCATATTCTTATTAACCCCATTTTACATATGGGTTTAATGTCACTTTGGGCCTAGATTTCAACTGGGCCTTTGTAGGCTCGCTTCGATTATGTCGATTTGAAGTTGAATTGATCTCGTCGTTATATCAATCTCAAAGGGGTGAAATCCGACCCCTACAGTTAGCCCCCCAGCTTGGTAGTATCGAGTGATGATGATGCCAAGGTAGTCGTTGCTGAAGGCTGAGATTGATATGCTGGACTGCACATTTGCCAGGAGTGAACGTTTTGTCACCACACTCGGGAAGTTTCAGTTATTCATGTCGAGTAAATGTCACCGCGTTTTCCTGGACTTGTGTGTGTTATTGTTTTCTGTTTCTTTTCACTTAGTGGACTCCGATGGAGTTGACAGCTCTCTTTGGTTAATAGGCTTGAGGCCTGCTAAGAAGTTTTTTGAACTTTTCCTAAACACCTGTTTAGTTTTTGGAACTTTTCCCAAACACCTGTTTAGTTTTGGAACTTTTCCTAAACACCTGTTTGATTTTAGGAAATCCTCCGGGAATAAATAAGTTGCTTTCTTCCCATTGATTTTCACCAAATCAAATCTCTTTTCCAAAGCAAAAGGTAAAAATTATGCCCTCTCTTTTCTCTCTCCTGTGTTTTTTTTTTCTTTTTCTTCTTCACCGATAAACAACCACCGTACCGCCGTCGTTGCTCTGATTCCGTCGCTCCTACCGATCGATCGTCGCCTCCTCCATCTCCGTTCGGCCAGCCATACCAACTCCGATCAATCAATCGCTCTCCTCTTCCACTGTTCTCCGTTTTTGTTCATGCTAAGCAACTAGAGAAGAACGGAGCTGGATCGGTAACGGATGGCAAACCGGAAGAACGCAGCTGGATCGGAAACGCCGGAGCTTGGATCGAGAAGACAACGAGTTGAACCGAGTCAACTCGGTCAACTCGGATCTGACCGGTTCAGTTTGGTTTACCTAGTTTGACTTGGGTTGATCCGGTTTCTCTGGTCTAATCCGGTCTGATCTGGTTTGACTAGTATGATCTGGTTTGACTGGTTTGATCTGGTTTGACTAGTTTGATCGGTTTGACTGGTCTGACCAGATTTGACTGGTTTGAGCAAGTTTGACTGGGACTGAATTTGATTACGAGTATGACTAAGTCTTGAATTTTCATCGCAGCGGAGAAAGTGAAACGAAGAGGATGTCTTCTAATTCCACGGATTTCTGGCCCGATCGCATGCAAGACGACTTAAACGATTCCGGAAATATGTATGCAGGCCCTTTTCTTCTCGGCAGGAGAATGGTTCTTTCTTCAGAGTTAGTTCGACGAAACTGGTTTTTTGCAGTAGAAAATTAATAGTTTTATAAAATCTTCCGTATGAGTCACAAAGTTTAACCTTGTGGAGATGTAAAATTATGATAATTAAGTGTTAGTATAGTTTTAAGTTGTAGGTGAACCGTTAAACTTTATTCTTTACTTTAAACAAAAAAAATAACTTGGAAAGAAAAAAGGAAATAAGAGGGAAATATTATCACTCTTGAAACTGTCACTTGATTTTACCGACTATATTGCATCTTTTTTTAAGAGGTCACACGTCTAAAAGTAACTTGGTATTTATTTTTACAAGATACGAAAAGTGACGTGGTGGCAAAGAAACAAAAGTATTCCTTGTTTGAACAGTGGTAAACGCGCTTATCCTTCTTTGCAGCACCGCCAGGGAAAAGCGAGTGAGTGAGAGATCGTTGTGAATTTCCGAATATACCCCTATGCAGCCTAGAAGTTTACTTCCGAGCTTGTCATCGAAACAAATGGGCTTTACTGGCACTTTGATCATTTCTATCTTTGAACCTGGATATATCTTTAAAAATAACTGCGTATGCACGGGCAGAGATTACCTATGATTTATTATTATATAATAGTGTAATAATAGACAAATTCGTTGTGATTGTACGCTATGACTTTAAACTTTTGGCTATAGAGAAAATGGTTGTAAGAACTGTAACTTTTAATTAATTTTAAAATTAGATTGGTAATACAAACGGTAGAGTCATACCTCGTATTTTAAATATTATAATTTGATATTAAAATAAAAATAAAAATATGGCAAATTTGTATTCAGACGCAACTCGAAAAAACTTGTAAAAAGTTTTCCAATTTTTGGATTTTCTGAATTATTTTTGTAATGTTTTATTGAAATAATCTTTTATGTTTTTTCAATCCAAATTATTTTCAAATCGGTCCATAATATTCATAATAATATTATTTTTTAAAGCCAATGAACGCATAATAATCTCCATATTATAAAGTTAAAACTTGTCAAAAAAATTATGTATGTTCATTGTTGTGTAAGATAAAATTAATTTAGGCACTTGTTCCCTTAACACCATGAGAGTGGAAATTTCCAGAGATATCTTTAAGACCATGGCCTTGTGTGTGTTTAAACTGTCTTGGACTATAATCTTCAGAACTCGTGTTTTTAGTAGAAGTTAAATTATCATTGTATGTGTCAACACCAAGGGAAGTTGACAGTTGTTGCATGTACTGCTTTTGGATAGAGAGAGCAGTTGTTTCACCAAAAACTGCAGTTGCTTCCTCAGCAGCACCTGACAAAGTAAGACAGAAAGAAAAATGTAAGAGAACCATAACAAACGGATAAAATATAATGTATGCAGAAAAGTTACTCTGTTCACCTAGTATACATAATTCCTCATAAGCGGCCCATAGTAGAGGATCTATTGTCAAAGACTGCTTAAATTGCTGCGTGGCGTTCTTCCTTCTATCCGTATACCTAAAAGGTCACTAACATAAATGAGAAATCATCTCTTTGAAGACATTCAGAATCAAGACAAGAATGCATAGAGAGAACAAGAAAACGAACTTGTAAATAAGTCCAAGAAGGTAATGACCTGCTAAAATATCGAATAAACATAAGTAACTTTTTTCTAGAGATAAACATAACAATTTCAATTTGGGCTCTTATTGTCTCTCCTGCTATGGAAAGAAGAAAGAAAAGTTTGTATCATTTTACTCTCTTCTCCACACTCTCTCACGACTTCATCTTGTTAACTAATTTCTCGGTAAAATTTCTAAAATTCTCTTTACTATGAAGCTTACATAAGATTCAGAGACTACAACTTCTTGCTATTTTAAGTTTTAGCTATTGAATCCTCGAAAGTTTTGATTTTTTTTCCAGAAAGTTCTTCTTGATTCATAGTGATGGTTTTGTACTTATGCTGTAGAATTACGTTTCTGGGTTTGTTTCTTTTGCTGGGTTCGAGCTGGGTATGGGATAGATGTGAATGATTTAGTGAATTTGGGTTTGAATTTCATAGCCGTTTCTTGGATCAGGTGGTTGGGTTTTACCTGGTGATGATGGGTTACTTAATCGAGATTGTGTTAACTAAAAGATCATCTCTCTCTAAATCATGGAGATCAACAACAAAAAAACAGTGAAGTTCATGTACTAAGTCAATTGTTTTCAAGGTGATAATTGCTTGATAATTATTAATGTAAACCGGAAGATAACCTACAGAAAAATAGTGAATTATAATTTCTATGGATATATATATCTCAATTGTTTTCACGATAAACATAGTCAATTGTTTTCAAGGTGATAATTTTGAAAATTATAACTTGTGTTTTCACGATAAATGAATTATAATTTACCATCACCTCTATTCCTCTTCACGATATATCTAAGTCAATTGTTTTCAAAATGAGAATTGCTTCCACCTTTCAGTTAATATATCTGCTTCTTCTAGTTCGACGATTCATTGAAATTCTTTTATAATATCGATCAAACGTTTAAGCTGATTGTACAATTATAAAATCAAATTTTGAGAAAATTAAATCTAAGATAGAAACATTACCTTTTGATCCACGAGAAGAATGTTTAACCTAGTATAAGCACCATGATTTTCTGGTTTTTGAAATCCCCAAACACGGACGATGCGGACTTTGATTTTCTATACCGTAGTCTCGGTAGACAGATCTGCGATTGATGTGAAATCTAGCATTTGGAGTTTTCTTTGTAGATAAAACGTTTGGATAAAATAGAGGGGATGAAGAGAATGAACAAATTGGAGTGATAAAAAACACTGATTATGGAGTTTTATGAACATAAAAAAATCAGTAGTTTAAGCTGGGATATCAATGGAGGTGGTGGGAGGTGGTGGGAGAGAAAGAAGAGATCGTGGGTTTATTAGGTTTTGATTTCTTTTTTGATTTTTTAATTATTATTTGTAATTGTTGGAAATATGAAATTAATTAATTTTGGAAATTAAAGTGAATTCAGATTTGTGTGGGAATGACACGTTGAAAGTTGATGAGGTGTTGTTTTCAGAGTGATTTTAGGAATATCTCTGTAACTTGTGTTTTAATATAATAGGGATATTTTGGTTCCGGTTTGGTTTTAAACCGTAAAACCGTTTGGGGCCAGGTTTTAAAACTTTTTAAAATTAATTTTATAATATTAGTTTTGTTAAATTTGTTTAGCTAGTTATAGAAAAAAGTTAGATGTGAATTCACGTCGTCCGCCCATGATGCATGGACGAAGTTATTATGCCTTTGTATTAGGGAAGTTGAGTAAAACAATTTTTTTAGATTTTGGGTTTGAATCAAAGGGAAATTAGGTGCTATAATAGTTTTTTTAACCATAATTAAATATCTAACATGGGGGCTGCTTGGCAACAGTCTTTTAAGACTTTAAAAATTTTAACAGCTTTTAAAGCATGTTTTTTGCCTAGCATGATTTAAGGGCTTTATTAATTTTTAAGACTTAAAAGCTTGTCTTTAACTTTTTGTTCATGTTATACTCATTTTTTTTAAAGCCTCTGTAACCAAGCTTTAACAATTGCATTTGAGTTTATTTATTATTTTTCTATTTTTCCAAAATTATCAAAAGCTCTTTATAGATTTATATATAATTTAAAACAAAAATGTTTTGATTGATTAATTACTATCTTTTTTTTTTCTATTCTTTTGAGATCCATTTTTATATAAATGAAAAAATATCAAAAGTCTATAAAAGTTAATGAAAACTACAACTTTTTACAAAATGAATAAAAACCACTACAAGACCTCGATTTGCTTGAAAAAATCTTCGGAGACACTATTATTGGAACTGATGACGGTTGATAATAGTTCTTACAGATATGTGCCGGCGCGAGATTATTCATTATGTCAACGTTGTTGAACCTGATTTGAGTTGGAAACACTTAAAACATCGTTTAGATTATTTGAAACGTTAATAATGCATTTATATGAAAGATTTAGAAGCTCTAGAATTCTATCATAGTGTTTTTCAATTTGTTTCACTTCTTAATGAAGGTTTTGGTTTTTAAACCAAAACATAAAATAATATAATAAATGAAATTTTTTATTCTAAATTTTTTATAAATTTTTATTAATAAGTGAAAAAGTATTTATTAAAATAACAGTCAAAGATTCTATATTACCAAACAGTCTTTTATTTACAGCCAAAATCTCTACAGCCTAAAGTTACAGCATTAACAGCCAAAAATTTTACAGTCAAAAGCTTACAGCAAAAGTCTAAATTTAAGTCATTACCAAGCGCCCCCATGATCTAAACAAAAATTAAGTGAATAACATTTAGACCATATGAAATCTCTATTATACCCTTTTTTTATTTGACAACTTTTATTAAAAAAAAAAAAAATCATAAACTAAAATTACTTAAACCTAAAAATTATACTACCTTGTCGCCGTTGACAATTCTTTCTTCTTCTTCTTCTTATTCTTCTCCACCCTTCCAATAACAAAATCTCGTTCTTTCATCTTTGATTTCATGTTTTGTCTTATTTAATTATTCTTATAGTCATTTTTGGATCTTCTCCAAATTTTTCTCATTCTCCTCCTCTGCACATCTCTTTCTTGTCTTCTTCTGCTCTCATCTTCTTATTCGTCTCTTCTTTGTAAAATTCATACCAAATTCGCAACAACTTTTTTATCTTTCATACTTCTCTTTTTCTCCAAAGATATGAAAGATCATAATCCATCTAATGGTTGTTTCGTTTTGATCGCAAGCTAACCAATAATAAAAAGATGAATGGTGAGATTATAGTTAACTATATTGATTAACGACATTGATAAACATATACAAAATATACATGTGAATAATGTTATATAGTGAACTATATTATTATTTGAATGTTAACTAATGTTGGCATAGTAAACTATAAGTAACTAACTAACGTGTTTATAATGAACTATTTTGATCACCGTTGATGAAAAATAGCTAACTATTTTTATTTAAATCACTATAGTTAGCTATATGTGTTACATAGTTAACTATATTTACACCTTTGTTAACTATATTATCCGTTAACAAAGGATAGTCAGCTATATGTGTTACATAGTTAACTATAAAAATACAACTCATGAAAAAATCGAATATAGTCAACTATATGTATTTTTCTTTCCTTTTTTAGATCCACTGCCAACCATTCTTTCCATATTTTTTCCCACTAATTTTTAGGGATTTTTATTACAAGTAATAATTACTAAATTTAATAGTAATAACTATAAAATTTAATAGGGGCAAATTTGTCAAACTATTTCTTCTCTATGTTACTCACCTAAATTCTTTTATGGACATGTTAGTTTCTTAATTATTACCACAAAATATAATATTGAGCTAATTAACCCTTGATTCAAATAACCTTTTTAGATTTTAATTACTGAGGTTATTTTCGAGTCCGTTTTACCTTTTTTTCTTTGATAACAAAAATTATATTTACGAAAATGCCATTAATGAAATGGGCCCTGTAGGCGCGAAAATTTCCGGCCTAAAAAAATAAGTCTACCGCTATGTGATGGTAGACTTATTTGAGTTTTGATAGACTTATTTTTTTGTCCGTAGACTTATTTGTGGAGCGGTACACTTATTTTTGAGCAGTAGACTTATTGTGTCTCTTTTGGTGGTAGACTTATTTCCGAACGATAGACTTATTTTCTCTGCGGTAGACTTATTTTCCCGTAGCGGTAGACTTATTCTTCGAATGGTAGATTTATTTTCGTAGACTTATTTTCAGCGGTAGATTTATTTTTCTTCGATGTTAGATTTATTTTGACTGGTAGATTTGTTTCCTTTGGTAGTAGATTTTTAGTCATAGTAGCGGTAGACTTATAGTGACGGTAGACTTATTTTAGTAACGGTAACTTATAGTTTGCGGTAGATTTTTTTATCGTGGTGATAGATTTATTTTGTGTTTACTTTTGGTAGACTTATTGTAGTAGTGATAGACTTATAGTTAGCGGTAGACTTATTTTGTATTTTCGGTCAATGAAACCAACCGTTGACTGGTAGACTTATTTTTTTAGGATCAATGGTGGTATACTTATGCGTTTTCAGCGATAGAAGCGGTAGATTTGTTTTTACCCATGTCTAGTGATGGTAGACTTATTTTCAAACTTAGTGACGGTAGACTTTTTCACATTAGACATTTGGTAGACTTATTGTGATAGCGGTAGACTTATTGTACTTGGTGGTAGACTTATTTCCGGTTTAGGAAACTATAGTGGTGGTAAACTTATTTGGTAGGTGGTATAGTTATTTACAAGGAATGCAAAATGTCGATTTTACCCTTAAAAATAGACAAATTTGCACGAAAAATCTGCAACAATGGTAAAGAACTAGGGTTTAGGGTTTAGAATTTAAACAAAAGGAGGTAAACTGAGAACAAAACAAATCATTCTTGTTTATGGTAGTCAGAGTTTTGAGAAGAATTGATGAGTGTTCTTGGGAACAAAATAAATCATTCTTGTTTATGGTAGATTTAGTATGTAATATATACTTTCATATATTTTGTATCCGTATGAACTCGTACTCGTGTTTGAACTCGTACTCGTGTTTTAAGGATTTTGTAATGTTTACCGAGATATTTCAGAAGCCATGTTTTAACCATACATAAATGTTGTCAATTCATTCATTACACTACAAAAGAATGTTCATAGATGTCTACCATAATGTTTGAATCTCTTTGCAAAAAGTCTACCATAACAATTGTATTTTATAGAAATAAATCTACCATAACGTATATTACAAATCAGAACGTGTGAGTCTCATAAAAATAAATCTACCATCAAACGAAAAGACATCTCATAAAAATAAATCTCTTTGCATGTTAAACAATACAAAGATTAAACAAATACTACCTAAATACAACAAGAAACAATGGTGTATAGATCATCTTCATGATCTTTTGGATGTTCTTTGCAATCTTCGTGCGGTTACGCATTGCACGTACAAAGAATACTTGTAAAGAAATTTATGAAAATTAGAACATCTTGGAGTGAAACACAATCCTAACTTAGCAAAAAAAAAAATTCATTCATTTATTAGCAGCTCCAGTGTCGAAAAGTCTCTGCATCTCATAGAAATAAGTCTACCGCAACGTCTGCGTCTCAAAGAATTAAGTCTACCATCAAACAGAAAATAAGTCTACCATCGAACAAAAATAAGTCTACCATCAAACAGAAAATAAGTCTACCATCGAACAAAAATAAGTCTACCATCAAACAGAAAATAAGTCTACCATCGAACAAAAATAAGTCGACCATCAAACAGAAAATAAGTCTACCATCAAACAGAAAATAAGTCAACCATCAAACAAAAATAAGTCTACCATCAAACAGAAAATAAGTCTACCATCAAACAGAAAATAAGCCTACCATCAAACAAAAATAAGTCTACCATCAAACAGAAATAAGTCGACCATCAAACAGAAAATAAGTCTACCATCAAACAGAAAATAAGTCTACCATCAAACAGAAAATAAGTATACCATCAAACAAAAATCCAGATCTGGAAAAAATTCAGATTTTGACCAAAACGTGATTTTACAAAAGTTCAACATACCCAAACGAAACCGGTTAAAATCAAGAGATTACCTTTTTACGACGCACTTTTCTTCGCCGGAATTTCGAAACCTATGAACGAAAAACATATTGAAGTTCATAAATCCGAACTCAAAACACTCGTGAATGATAGAGAAGAAGATAATTCATAATTTGTTTCGAATCTAACCGTTAAAGCAACGAATCTCGTTGCCGAAGAAAAAATCGCGATTTGAGTCGCCGGAGAGAGGAGTTGCTGGAGAGAGGAAGAAGAAGATGAAGAGGTGAAATCTGACTCTTTTTTTTTTGGTTTTATGCTGTTTTTTTTTTCTCAAAGGATAATGGTATTTTCGTTAATAAACGGTTTTGCCATATTTAAAAGGTCTTTGTAATTTTTTTTAGAAAAAAAATAAGAGCTCAAAAATTTAAAGGTTGTTTGAGTAAACACCAAATATAAAAAGGTTTTTTTAATAATTATCTCTTTGTATTATAGACGATTATAGGAAATTTGTTTTATTCGGTTTGCACTCGTTTCGAAATTTGGATACGTTAATTCAGTCTATGTTCCTAAATATAACGTATGCATGTATTAGCTATTAACGAAACATGGCATTCCATATTTAGCAACTATATAAAAGAAAAGAAAAGAAAATAATCTAACATAGAACTAAGGAAGAGAGTCTAAATATGCAAAGTCATAAGAAACGAGAAATTAATTACATACTTTCGAGAAAGCATGTAGAAAAAGCTGACAAGTCTCTGTGAGGCATATGCGATTAAATGATGGGCATGAGGTGCCATTTTAGCCAAGGTAGCAAGACAAGTAGTCTGCAGATACACATCCTGCAACAAACCAAGATACAAAATTTGTCACAAAAGTTCATTCTACTCTATATAAACCACAATCCTATTTTTCCAACTAAATTACCTTTTATATATATATATATGTGAAAGGCACAACACCGCCAAGACTAAACCGGAAGGGATTTATATCATAAATGTCCAGTGTCTGATACATCTCCAAACAAGTTGCAATTTTCAATATCATTTTGTCGTCAGAAGAATTTGATATTTGGGTTAGGTTTTAACTTTACATCACACTTATATAGCTGCACCTACCCAAACGCCCAAACTAAGAAGACTATATCAGAAACACATTTCATTGCAAATATCTTAAAGCCATACCCGAAGTTTAGAAAGGTTGTGCTGCACTGTTCTTATGAGAATAATGACCATTAAGGAACCAAGAGACGTCTGATGAAGGAGATGCTCCTTGTACCATGGAACACTAGGCAGTATCTATTCAAATGAATCATAATCAGAAAAAGAAAATTGAAGTCGAGGAAAATCATTTCAACCCTCCAATTGGAAACAGCACGTACCATCTTATGAACGCTTGAATTGAAAGATGAGTCCTGACTAAGTATGAGAAGTACAATTAGCATCATGTATATTTGATTGGAGGATGTTCTCTTCGACGCGTTATACAACGTTTCCAGAATGGGCATCAACTGTCCATCAAAATATATATAATTATTACATCAACAAATAAATTAGTCCAGGGTTAATAAACCTAAGGAAAGGATTTCTAGTTTTGAGGATAATGAAACAAAAGAAATGAAACAGACATATGAAACTTATTGAGTAGCAGTTTATGAATCATACCATAGTATCCAGATCAGTTCGCACCAAAACATACTCCTTAAAGTCAGAGTTCGCTTGCAACAATGAGTAGAGGAGCAAGACAGGGCCCTCATCAGCCAAACCCCTATACTTGCCAGATTGCGTTATTACCCGTAGCAAAAACCAAAAGTATCAAATAAACTTACATGCTACATCTCTATACAACCAAAAACAAGTTACTGTAGAGAAAAAGATCAAGAGAATAGAACTTACATGCCAAGAGTATCAAATAACGTAGCAAATGGTATCCGAACATGTGGACCAGGGTGGGCATTTCCCTCCACATCCGAGCGGTCAACTGCAATCAGGCTAACAGTTTATATATGTTGGAACCAAATTTATTGCTTAAACAAATGGGTCTTGTATTGGGCATTTGTCTAACCCAATTTTGGTAGAAAAGTGAATGAGAAAAGCCTTTTGGCTTAAGTGAGTGATATGCAAAAATCCCACATCTAAAGTTTGGGAACTTTTTAAGTGGTATATAAGGAGCTACACATACTCCTTTGTTCAAAACATAGCTAAGGCTATATACCTTAAAAGAGAGGAGGGAATCCCCACACGCGCGACCGACCGACCGAACCGAGCCGGGCCGGGCCGGGCTCGGGCGTGGGCATGGGCTTGGGCTTTGGCTTTGGCTTTGGCTTTGGCTTTGGCTTTGGCTTTGGCTTTGGCTAAAGGGCCGTTGCCGGCCCAATTAAATATCTTTTTGGACCATCTAAATGGAAAAAAAAAAAAGCCTTTCATTTATTGGGCCCAAAACGCAAGCCCATCTCGTTTTCAAACCGGAAACCGCTAAACCGACGACAGTTTGAAAACAAACCGGAGATAACCTCTCTACGGTTTTCAAACCGCCTCTCCGTCAGTTTTATAAACGAAGTCATCTTCTTCGTTTTCTCTTACGTTCTGACATACTAAAAAACTCACAGAAACATTCAAAAGTTCTATCAAAAATCTATCAACAATCTCTCTCTGTTTATCAGTAAGTTTTTGTCGAGAGTATCGTAGTAATCTGTTCGTTAGAATCGTTGTTCGAGTGTTTGCGAACTCGATTGTTAGTGGTTTTATCCTGGGACTCGGAATCTCATAAACCCGTCACACTGCGGGAGATTCTTAGAGTTAAGGAAAGAGATTTCGTATCTCGACTCCACTCTCTGTCTGATCTCTTCCCTTAACGTCTTTCTTATCGCGATTCATCTCCAATCACGTAGTGTGCCATATTCTGGTCCTACAATATATACGCATAGGACTCGCCCTACTCGGAAAGATGAACAAAAAAAACATATCTCACATTCGACATCTCTAGCATTTGCTAGAGCCTTGCTAAAAGTATTGCCAGAGGAAAATGCATGCACTTTCGAGACTGATTCCGAAGTAGCACTGTCATCACTTTTATCCGTCATAGACTCATCACTCAAGATAGACTTGTGGTAGTTAGTGAGGATAAGCAAAACATGAAGGCTGCACTCTGCTAGTGGATTTTTTGATCCATCACCGCTATTATTTACAATATAGTTCAAAGGCAAGAGTACAAAAGTCGCTGCATATGCCAAAAAATATTTTTATGAATACATCGAATGTTTCCCAAAATTAAGTAGCAAAACATAATGCCACGGAAAGGCAATAGGAAAAGGTCAACAAGGACAAGTTATACATGAAATAAAACGAACACTAACCAGCTGCAGAGCCAACTCTTTCCAAAATGCCTGGTGAATCTCCATCAGAATACAAATAAGCTTTTGCATTTGGAGGAGTAGGGTGTCGGGAAATATAATTAACTAGCAATCTTCTGACCGTCAGAGAAACTAGAGACTTTTCCTGAAAATTGTTGAAGCAAAGTAAAGGGCGGAAATTTAAAGGGGGCAAAATCTATGCAAAAGACGAAGAAAAACTAAATAAATGTGTTACCTGAGCCATTGCTGCATCAATAAAAGGGTTTGCATCTCCTGGTCCAGGTGATGGTCCGGAGAGAAGCTGTGTCGACATTGTAACAAGCATGAAGTTCAGAAGTTCCTGATGTAGAACATACGAGTTGGGACTTGCCAAATAAATGATGAAAATCAGGAGTTGGAACATTCAATACTGAAGCTCATAAGCATGAACAAAACATAGACTAAGCATGGCATACCTCACTTCAGTTGATCCGATGAAACTCAACACACTATGCATGACAAAATTCTGGATGTCTTGATCTGCCATTAACACACTCTTAATAAACCAAACTCAAGCCAGATTAAAACTACCTTAATCAAGAGAGTCATTACCCATTACAAAGCCATGTGGAACTGGCTCACTTTCATCCAAAGAGAGATGCAACTCCACAAGGCTATCACCTTTTACATTCTCAATCAAATACTTCAAAAACACTGACGAAATATACGTTGCATTAACAGCTTTCTTATAGATAGCACCCTGAGTATCAGTAGCTTGAAGAAGCTCTTGCAAAAACCACGATAAATGAATCAATAGCTTCGCAAGATGCCTAGTGTATCCATTACTTTGTCCTGCAAAATTCCCCAAAAACACAAAATCATCAATCAAACTATCCTCCTACTCTCACTAGATCCTCACTAACATACCAACATATCCTTCATAACCTAAGCCATATACAGAATCACACGAAATAGACTATAATTGAACACATTTTGCATGAGAATTCACTAACCGAAAAGTTCACAAGCTTGATTCACACGATAACTAGGCCACCGAGAACTCAACGGAAGCTCAAGTAGCTTATTCCAGAAATCAGACGCTAATGGAAACGATTTCTCACCGACAAAACACAGAAACATCATCACCACCGGTGTTACGCGGCGTTGAAGGCGCACCTCCCACTTCCGGTGACCAAGACTCTCGCCGAGTCAACAAGGATCCAAAATCGAAAGAGTCAATCGATGGCAAACTCCGATTGAGATCAATAGCATTACAAAGTAAGAGATGAACAATGCAACTCTGGATCTTCAATTTCTCTCAGATTCCAAACTGTTTTATGCGCGGGCATTCAATATTTTTTCTCCAATAAACTTTTAATAAAGTAGCTGCAAGATTTTCAAAGAAAAAACTATTATTAGGACATTCAAAACCATCACACCATGATTGTTTCTTTTATAGTAATGTTTGGACGAGTATCTCAGCCAGGCTATGTTAGGCTGCAGTCCATATTGATAAATGTTCTATTTATATTAGTTTTATATAGGCATACCATGAGTGAATCATAGGGACAAATCACTTTTCGAGAATGCTCCCTATAATATTACAGCTTCTTTGAGATTGCATATCCCCGAGTGAACAAATAAAACTAAGGAACCGGTTAGTAAATCGTCACATTATGATGATACATTGCTCAAAAATATTTACAATGAATAGGATGGTGTAAATTATGTGTATGAGTTAGATATACCTTACAAAGAGGGAAAAGTATCTCCTTGTTGAATGCAACACAATGATTTTTTTTATAGCTTTGTATAAAGAAAATGCACCCTCTTGTGCCTTCTAATATCCTCTCTCACTCGAGGTAGCAGAGCGTAGAATGAATACCGTTGAACTTGTTTGACATTCAAGTTGAAAGCAAAGATTCTTGTGGGTTGACCATTTTTCTGGCTCGGTCAATTATAATACTTCTTCCAACGCCTCATTGAAGTAGTTAGCTTAAATCCTTTGAAAATATTCATTCATAGTCCCGGCATCACTGTAATAAGATCGTCTACAAAACGTGAGTAGAACTTGTATGTTGAGAAGATGAAATAATGGAAAAAGCATGTAATAGGATCGGGACCCTCTGGAGTAACATGAAAAAGTATAAAATCTACTATCAACAAAGATATCCAAATATACATTAATCAAACAAAAGCATAAAAGAGTATAAAATTTACAATCAGCAACTATGTTCGAATATACATTAATCAAACAAAAGCTGCAGAAGCAAAAACATAAATGAAAGACATGTATCAACCTAACGAAAAATTACTCAAACAACTTAGTAGAATGCACTGTTTGGAATATGCATGTATACTTACTGATATGATAAGCTAACTAAATATTCCCGTTCACTGTTTTGTTGAATTGTGTTAATCTAAAGCTCGTAAATATCAAGTGTCAACAGTGGCTATGTATTAAACAAATTATCAATACGATCATACATTTTAACTATTCTCACCGTAAAATCTGTAAGAAAGCAACTAAGTGGCTATGTTTTTCCGTATCTTGAAGGGTGAGCTTCTTGGTTTCTTCAGAGTTTGCTCTTGTCACAAAATGGCCATAGAACTTCTGAGTCAAGAGGTGTATCGTAAAAAGCAGTGTTACTGAAATCTCCTTTACCTAAAACCCTATTTCAAATAAAATAGATCTCCTTCTTGAACAAACTGATTAGAAAATGCAACAAACCACGAAGATTAGCAAATTCAATACCTCCAAAATAAAAGTCATGTCATAGATATGTTTGAAATATTTTTTTTTGTGAGTGCAAAAGTGTTCCTCCATTCCAAATATTTGAAAATTCATCTTTATTGTACAACACAATCTTTCTAAGACTTTTAAATAACATGAGACTAAAATTAGGATATATAATATATCTAAAACCATCTATGAACATTTAATCTAAAAGAGGTACAGATACACAGCCGTTGAAGGACTCACCTTGGAGTGTACCATTGCTATGATCTTGAACCTCCTTTGCTTTGAAAGAGGAAATTAGTTTTGTCATCTTCTTGGGATAACTCTGAACTCCAACTTAGAAACATATATGAACATGATGTTTTTATTAATGCTTAAAATGATAAATTTCAAAAACCTTTCATTCAAAATATATATAAACCATATATTTCTTTTTGGAAACGTATGATGCAAACCTTTCCATTTCCTCTAATCTCAAATTCCAACATCACATAATTGCATCAGATATTTAGAGACAAAGCCAACGTGATCCTGAGGACTATTGTAGAGGGAGAAAAGAAATTAAGCAAATGATTACCAGACAATTCAGAAGTTCGACATGATTCCTTCTTCGCCAGGGTAATTGTGAATATTAGAGCCGCTTAAAATATTTAGCTTTTAAGATCCATATAGAAGATATGTGATTTTCAGTGGTTCATCAAATGTTTTGGTTTGAAATGTTAATTTAGAGCTTTTAGTTTAGAAGAGACCATCAAAGAGGGAGAACATATGATTTACAAAACCCTAAATCAAAATTGTAGAGGAATTTAAAGAAAGATCGAAGACGTACTCTTTCTGAAATCTGAACACCATCCATTATAGCCTCTGTAGATACATGTGATGGTGGCATGAGATGAATTCTTGTAAGAAAGGAACTCTGACGATGGTAGAGGATTCATGACAACCTTCATTGAGATTTCTTTTCTTTTTCGGAATTCAAAGAAAAAGAGCACATGAGAAACTAAAATGAGATTTAAAGAGTTGCTAATCGATCTATATGGTTTATGAGAGTCGGAAGCTGAAGTGGAAGAAGCCTTAATCAAAAAACCGTAAAACATAATAGAAGAAGGTGAAGTGTAACGTGAAAAAGCAATTTTTTTTAAGGTTTGTTTTATTAAAAACAAAATACATGTGGCATGATTAAAATTGCTGATGTGGCACTCATATAGTAGACTAGGTGAGTACCCGCGTTACACGTGGGTTTTTTCTGCGATAAATATTTGAACTTAAACGCAAAGAACATCAAATTTAATGTTGGGTTTGCTGTTCTGTAGTTTTCTAATTTATTAACGATTTGGTTATGACACAATAAAGTATGTACGTGAATAATAGATTGCCACGGTAAAAACAGAAAATAATTCTAAGATAGGGGAGCACAAAATACAACATTTCAGTTATGACATCACTTGGTAATGCAATTTCGAGTTGTATGGTTAATAGTATCTGAAAGTTAAAGCAAAAATAGAGCAGTGATTCTTTTTGTCGAGTTCTAAAATGAGTCTTTCTTGACTCTTCAGCAAAGAAACAATCAACAATTACCCATAGCCTTCTCAACCAGAGGTTCAACTTCATCAATCATATGATATGTCTTTTCTAAAAGGGTGTTTTCATAGTTGATAGTTTTTTTGAAATTACAGAGAAGAGGCACGTCGATCCAAAAAAGTTTGGCATGCGGGCGGATCCAAAGATGTTAGTGTATAGAATGCCATAATAAATTTGTTAGCATCTTGTATAATATATTGATGGAACTATTTTACCCCAAAAAAAAAAATATATTGATGGAATTTGGTAAATGTTCTTTGATTTTAAGAAGAGAAGATTAACAGTTATTATATCTAGCCTTTATAAAGTACACACTTTTTCACAAATGTTTTTTTTATATCACAAACTGTTTACTTGTAGTGATTTATGAATCATCAAAAAGTACATGTGCTATACCAAAATATACAGCACTAAAAAGAGGGAAGGTTCAGCAAGTAAAAGAGCATCCCATAACTTGTGCAAGTTTTTTGAATTTCATTGGAAATAAAATTTGTAATGACATATTGGGTTTTGGAAAACAAAAGATGGGTGCAATAGGAGGTAAAACCAAATTCTACACCCATTTTTGGTTGTCAAGCCAAACTTCCTTGATGATTCCCCTATTTACATCAGCAATTGTTGCACTCTTAAAGTCATATAATACGTTTATATCTTCTTAAGATCCGCCAGTAATGAGCAATTAAAACAAAAATCAATATTAGGATACACATCAGTCTTCTATTTATAAAGAGCAAACTTATACATAGGGTTCCTCGCAATGAAGAATACGTTTTTAATTTTATCAACACGGATATAAACATCAAACTTTCTGTTCAGTCGTATGATATAAATTAAATAAAAGAACTTTTAAGTTGCACTATCAACCTTCCTGAGCCAAATAAACGCTATGCTTAATTTGACGATTGTGGTGGGCATACATACAAGATATATAACGAACCTGGAAATCCATACATTAAACAAGATTGTCATATGCCTTGTTGAAGAATTTTTGCGTTGGCAAACCGGGTCTTTCCTTGATGGCCACAAGAACACCACCTTGAAGCCATCTTTGGTAAACATAGGCAAATCTCTGGATCTTTTGGGGAATTAAATCTTGCAGCAAAATGTTATCACCACCATCTCAATTCTCTGCGGTAGAAGGGAGATAAAAACGGAGAGTGGATCTGTTATGTAAAAAAGATAGGAGGGAAAATAAAACAAACCAATCCGCTAATACAGTGATGATCCTCATTGGTTTCTTGCATTTAGATTACTTGATTTACTTTTTCATTCTTAACTCTCTTTTTCCCTTGAGATACCTTTCCTTGGTAGCCATCATTCAATACCTCGCCCCTTTTTCTTCCTGCACAATATGATGTGGCGTAAAGCTTAGAAAGAAGACGTAAGTTTCAATATGGCTCAAATATATCCACACTATATACTATAAGTTCGCTATGATAATGAACACTCTGCATGAAAATATCATAGAAAAGTAATATAACTTAAGTAATTGTATCTTAAAGTTTATTTAAGCATTATAGGCCACTGGAGCAGCATCACCAACTCGTATACGACTACGAAGCATTCTTGTGTATCCACAACTCTATCTCTATAGCAAAAGAAAATGTATCCCAAATGATTAACCAAAGCACTTAGGTGAGAACAGTTAAATGATGAGCAAGAGATTCTGAAGATTCACTTGTATCTATAAGCCAATTCTGTGAAAAGCTTGTGAATGACATCATCTCCTCTCACAAACCAGGTACTTTCCTTGCCGCACAAAGTGAACCCTGATGAAAATTTATAAGCAAGATGAAGTTATCGCTAAACAACGCAATTACTCGAACTCAAGCAAAAACTAAGACCTCGAACCAAACCATATAAATCTACTGATTGAAAGTGAGAGGAACTTAGTATGGTTCAAAATCTATATCAAAGCTCAACTAATAACTGTGATACATCAATTCTGAGGCCAACATTACAAAGAGAGATCAAGGAAACAAAATACCTCTTTACCAAGTTGAACCATATTATCAGCAAGACGACGAATCCCTTTAGCCTGCAAACCCAATGTTTGTTTAAGCTAAAACTTCTATGTGCATTTTACACTAATGAAGTCATGAATCAAACATTAGACAAATATATGCAATCACTAAACACAATTCTAAACCTTTCACAGTGTATCAAAATTTGCTATTAAAGCAGTAAAAAGACAAAACCAATCAGTTAAAATTGAGTTACAGGTAGGAAGATCGTAGATTCTATAAACCTTAATTAAAACCCAGAAATGGGAGAAATGAGAATGAATACCTTTGTGTCAGTGGTCTCTATATGCTCGTGCTTCATTAACTGAGAAACCATAGTCCTGAAAACAAAGATTGAAACCAACACTTCAAAATCAAAGAAAACTTTATGGTATTGAGAAAAGAGAAAATGAGAAGAAACAAGATTGAAACCAGAGAGGCCATTTAAGAAAAAGCAGAAATAACATGCGGTGTGAAAGCATATTGAAGTGAAAATTGGAGAGAAATGAGAGACATACCTAGGAGAGCCATGGAGGATTCTAAGTAAGAACGTAGCAGAGAAAATGAAGATCCCAAAAGTCGAAATCATTCGTTTCTTCCTGAGAAAGGATGAAAGCTTAAATTTCTTGAAATATAGAATTCTGAGAAGCATTTAAACTGATGTAAAGCCTCATAAGTTTAGTAATTAAACGCAAGAGAGAAGATGAACTGAATCGACAATAATAAGTTCGAGAAGTACAAAGGTCAAAAATAACATAGCAGACGTGGCAATATATGAGGAGCTGATGTGGCAGAATGATGGAGAGTGCACAAGGGCTTTCATATGTAGTAGATAATGTTTAAATGTGTGTTTGCTACTTTCGAAAGCTACGTTCTACGTGCTAGTGCTACCAAATTAAATTCCCACCAAATTCTCATTAATATGATACAAATACTTTATGGGTTGAGATTTTTGCTAAATTGACCCCAATTAAAAGGCACTTTGTCCCACTAACCTAATATGAATGTGTTTTTGTCCCATTATCCAAGCAATTTGTGTAATTCAATTTTGCCCTTGGAATTAAATAAAAAAAATGAAATAATTTATTTTCTGATTTTTAGAAACTCAAAAATCAGATTAATATCTTTTATTTCCTAATTTCTAAAAATTATCTTTCCTTATTAAACCCAATTTAATACAAACAAACATAAAACATAAATGAAAACAAAAAACAAAAAACCCTCACCTAGATTCTATCGACAACCTCTTTTTTTCACCTCCTTCTTCAACCAGTTTCTGTCTCCTTTTTTCTGTTTTTGTGATGAAAATCGGTGATAATAAGTTTTCATAATCATCTTATTTCTGTCGCAGATTCATTGAACACCATCTTGTTTTCTCCGTCGTCCTCGTTTTGAGAATTTTTTTTTCAAAGGTAAAACTTCATGCAAACTTGATTTTCGTTTAGATGTGTTCGAATTGTCTTCAATTGATTTGTTATAACTTAATTTTGATGATAGAATGATCGATTACGCTCTTATTTGCTCTTAATCTCAGCGTTTTTTTTTCCGATTCCAAACATAGTTTCAATGGGTTTGTGTATGAACAAAGTTGCTATGTCTTTTGTGCTGTACTTGTTTGTTTTTTGTTGCGGTTTCAATGGCTTCACTCGCTTGAAGTTTCGAGTTGATTCTAGCCTAGGTTTTGTTTTCGTTCAAGTTAGCTTCAAGTTTCTGCTCGATTGTTTCCTAGGGTGTTGCGCTAGTCCAGATTAGCTCAAGTTTTCTGGTTGATTCTAACCTAGGGTTTTACCTTGTGCGATTTTGGACGATTTGGTGAAACTATCTTTCTGGTTTATTTGTGTTTACCATTACTCGATTTTGTGAACGATTGTGTTGTTTTGATCTCTTTGGTTTTTTTTTCAAGTTTCCCAGATTCGTGCTTCCATTATGATTGTTGGTTACCTTCTGAAGATCCTGGATTTCATATCTGAGGCTGCATTTAGTCTTTGAATGTTGTTATAGTACTAGAGGGAAATTAGTCTGCTAATGTATTACAAATTGAATGAAATATGTTGCAGCTTTGCTATTGTAATCATGTGTGTCTAATTTGTTTGTTTGTTTGTTTGTGTCTAATCTGATGGTTTCGATTGAACATTTGTTTTTTTATTGTTTGTAGCTATGGATTTGAATTTACCAAAGAAGATTTTTAAGGAAGGTGCAAAACCAGAAGTTGAGAAGGTCAACAATAGTTGCAGAACGTCTCTCATCACCAAAATGAAGTCGAAGATGCCAAGTGAGTACGAGGAAGTGAAGCGAGACCCGGTCTTCGCGCATATATTGGCGATCCATGAAAACGGTTTGCACTACTCAGGCAAATTGATACACAGCTTCCTGTGTAAGCAGCTGGACACTACGAAACTCTATGAGCTATGGTTTGTGTTTGCTAGGCGTCCTCTTCGGTTTTCTCTTCAAGAATTTCATGCAGTGACTGGGCTAAATTGCGTGAAGGCAGACAACTTGGACATTGAGGGATGGATTGATGATGACGGTTTCTGGAGTAGGTTGCTAAGGAAGAAGCAACGCATTACCCCAGTGTTGATAAAGAGCGAACATCTAGAGCAAGTTCACAATTGGACTCGTGGTGACAGAGTGCGGTTGGTGTACTTGTGTGTTATTGTGAGCTTGTTACAAGTGACTGATCCCAAGACGGTTATTGATCACTTTTACATTAAGCTGGTGATGGATCTTAGTAAGCTACGAGCTTATCATTGGGGTATGGAGTCTTTTGATAATCTCGTGACATGTATCAGGACAGCGAGGGATAAATTACATCAGCCGTTGAGCTATCCTCTCCATGGTTTCACATATGCTCTGCAGATTTGGATTATGGAAGCCATTCCTGATCTTGGTTTTATGTTGGGCAAAAAACTCAAAGCAGCTGACAATGTGTTTCCAAGATGTTCAAACTGGAAAGGAGCTGCAAGTATCTCATACGATGAAATCAATGAACTAGAATCCTCATTTCATTCTAAAGTGAGTACTTCTACTAATATCTCTTTGTTAATGTTTTCGTTTCTCAATGTCTTTTTCATTTTGATTATAATAGTAAGTAAATTTTACTTTCTTGCAGAGTGTTTGGTATCCGTACATCTCTAGGAATGGGAATTTCGATATAGTTCAGGCTGTTGAGTACCAACGCAATGGCGAAATGCAAGACGAACAAGTTGATTGCATTATGAGGTGTATTGCAGATAGCAAAGACTGGAGTGAGCATATTTGGGGAGTTCAAGAACCTCTTCAGCCTTTGCAACATCATATGGTAGAGGAGACGCTGATGGAGAATGAGAAGAGTGATGTTGGTGATGTTTCTACTCCAAATGTACATGACACGTCTGCTTCTAGTTCAAGGCGTGTTAGAAGGAAGGTTTATGATCATGGTGCACAGGGAAGGAAG
Organism: Arabis alpina; assembly: GCA_900128785.1. Taxonomy (NCBI): domain Eukaryota; kingdom Viridiplantae; phylum Streptophyta; class Magnoliopsida; order Brassicales; family Brassicaceae; genus Arabis; species Arabis alpina. The sequence goes on from LT669788.1 coordinate 2,125,880, forward strand.
AAACAATTGTTGTGCCAAAGAGCGGCAGAAAAATCAGCTGGCATCACGGAAGAGATGAAGTCTTTTTTTGAAGATCTCTTTCACTCTTCTTTCAATTCTTTTGGGAAGTCTTTGGAGAAGAAGATTCATGAGCAGATTAAGAATGAAATTGGTGATCGAGTTGGGAAGATGGAAAGTGAGATATCAATTCTCAAACAATCTAATGCTGCAAAATCAGGCAGTGGAGAACCATCTACTGCTGCAAAATCAGACAGTGAAGAACCATCTCATACTGCCAAGTCAGACAAGGAGAAGCCGAGAAGCCGTGTGCAGCCAGTTCGAAAGGTAAACATGAGTTCAAAGTAAAAAAACCTACTATTTATGTTTAAAACCGGTTATGTAAAATATGTGTGTAATTGCATTTGTAACTCTTTAAAAACCAGATACGTATGTCTATCTAACTATGTAAACTTTGTGTTATATTGTGTTTTCTCGTCTTAAAATTTAAATTTGTATAACTTTTTATGTTTTTCTTCTGCTTTTTATCTTTTAACAGGCTCCACATGTAGAGAATGTTCCGACTAACGAGTCGTTACAGAAGCTCCATGACGTAAAGTTAGTTGAGACGTCAAATATTGGTCTTGAACTAGAAACGAAAGAGTACATACGGAAAACTATGGCACAACTTTCTCAATCTTCGGTCGTTCTTGGTAATGATCAGAAACCAACTCCAAAATCTGTAAAGTCAATGAAAAACCAAACACCCATCACTTCTTCACAACCAAAGAAGAGGCCATATCGTAGAAAGGGGAAAAAAGGTTATGAGTTGGAAGACAATGATTTGGAGGAAGCAGGGAGAAAGTTATTTGATGCTGCTTTGACTTTCTATGAGAAGGAAGCATTCACGAACCTTCATAATTGGTCTATAATACAACCGTAAGTACCATAAATACATTTCCATGTAAATTTAGTTGTGACAATTCTAATTAAATGTTGTTTGTTGTTATAGGAAGCCGCCATCAATACGTTTTGGTCCAACATTGTTTGATAAAGATTGTGCAAACCGTTTCATTGATCCACATAAATGGCTTCTCTCCGGGGTAAGTATAGCATTTTTGCAACATAGAAAGCCTTTAGTTTCTGAAAATAGAGAAGTTTATATTAAGCATTTGGCTACTCAATACTAAAGAAGAAAATATGTTTTTCAGGATATGGACGCAGTGATGTACTTGTTCAGAGAGAAGACATCTTTGGGACGATGGAAACCCGAACGTGTTGGTTTTATGAGCTGCTTATTTGCTGCCCACATTAAAGCGGCACAGGAACAATTGAGGAAAGAGGCTGGATCATTCAAATTGAGTAATATTCTACTAGCCTATGGAAACGGTGAGCTTCCACCACATGGAAGGACAGGGAGTAAGTGGGATGTGGATGTCGACCATCTCTACATTCCACTTAATATCCAGAATAAACACTGGGTGTCATTGTGCGTTAGTTTCAAACATAAAAAAATTGAGGTATTTGATTGTGCTAGCCAAAGGCGTATTCATGAAGTGGAAGCATTCGCAGTCATCATCCCGCATATTGTTAAGGCAATTCACTCACATGTGGATCAGACCGATATGGACATTACTCCATACGAGGTCATTTACGTGAAAATGCCGAATGGAATCAATGTCATCCAATGCCATTGCGGACCTTATGCGCTTAAGTATATCGAATGTCACTTGCTTGGACACGAGTATTCTCTGATGGATGATAGCAACATCAACTCGGCTCGTTTTAAGCTGGCTTGTGATATTTTCGAAGCGGCGCATGATCCGGAGTTGATTGAGTGTATGTCTAAGTACGAACCTCCTAAAGCGCATGTTGACCTCGAGGTTGTAGACATTATGTAGGAAATATTATGTATTTTTCATCCGTCTGTTGAAATCGTTTATCCAATATGACAAAAAAAATTATATCTACTTTTAAAATAAAATAAAATGGCTTAGAAATATGTTTTTTACAAAAAATTCGTAAACATACCAAATAAGATACCAAGACATGTGATAGAGGTTAGAAATATGTTAAAAAAAAAATATTTTGTAAAAAATCAAATAAGATGAAAAAAACACTAATCCATACCCTAAACCCTAAACCCTAAACCCTAAACCCTAAACCCTAAACCCTAAACCCTAAACATTAAACCCAAATAAGATGAAAAAAACACTTATACATACCCTAAACTTGCTAAAACATGTGATAGAGGCCAAAAATATGTTTTTTATAAAAATATTGTATTTTTGTAAAAAATCAAATAAGATGAAAAAAACACTTATACATACCCTAAACTTGCCAAAACATGTGATAGAGGCCAAACATATGTTTTTTTATAAAAATATTGTATTTTTGTAAAAAATCAAATAAGATGAAAAAAACACTTATACATACCCTAAACTTGCCAAAACATGTGATAGCGGCCAAAAATATGTTTTTTATAAAAATATTGTATTTTTGTAAAAAATCAAATAAGTGATGTATTGCGTTTTTGACGCACTCTAACCATTGTTTTCAAAGGTTTTTCGAGTCCTTCTTTTGTTTTTGGAGTCTTTTTAGGTTGAAAGATGTTTGGATGGAATCTAAAGCATAAAGAGCATGGAGCAAAAGTAAAGAGCGGAAAAGTTAAAAGTTTGGCCTTTGTTGAGGAGCTTTTCATCATTGGATTGAGATCATACCTTCTCACAAGCTAGAGCATCGAGTTAGTTTTCATTTGGAAGTGATTTGAGGTTGATTGGATAAGTGGAGTAGAAGTTATACAAATTCTGGTGCAGGCAAAATTGGCTGAGCAGTCCCATCGGGCAGTCCCATAGCCAGACAGCCCGATGGGAGAAACCAGTCTCAGACATCTAGAATCCTTAAGTGCAAAAATTCGGCTGAGCAGTTCCATCGGGCAGTCCCATCGGGCAGTCCCATAGCCAGACAGCCCGATGGGAGAAACCAGTCTCAGACATCCAGAATCCTTAAGTGCAAAAATTCGGCTGAGCAGTTCCATCGGGCAGTCCCATCGGGCAGTCCCATAGCCAGACAGCCCGATGGGAGAGAGCAGTAGTTCTGTTTTCCTGCAGATTTTCAGATCCGACCCAACTTGACCCTGATCAGCCCATATCCGTTTTTTAGAAGAATAAAACCTAATTTTTAGCCACCTTTTCAGAACACGTTCTTTTTCATCACTGTGGTAGTGGGATGTGTATGTCTCTACCTTCGTTTAATCTAGGATTTAACGTTTGTTCTTCTCGTTTCTTTGCTTTGCTTCCGTTTTTATACTTGCTTTGTAATTTGAAAGAAATTTCTCAAGTTTTTATTGAAACCAAAACGCAGTACACAACAAAAGAAATTAAAACTGGATGTTCTTAAAAGGTTATAAGATAAATAAAGCTACCTAAACCATGTTTGTCTGTTTACAATGGCATATCACATGTTTGTCTGTTGTGGCCTTGTTGATTACACCGCCCACACTTGCGTCGCTTTGATCCTTGTGATCTTATTTTGTCTTCAACTGATTCGAACCTGCGTTTCCTTCGTCTACCGGCAGCTCTTCGTGATAGAGGTGGTAAAACGTTGGCAGCTTCAACGTCTGGTGGTACACGCCATGCATCCTCAGGAGTACGTATTGGATTAATGCTTTCCTCATAGAAGGATCTCCATGCCTCAGTTGTGTACATTGCGTCGGTTAGTGAATGTATCTCCCTTCCTACAGATAGTGCAGCTTTGATGGCATGTCTGCAAGGAATCTTGGCCAAGTTGTACTTTCCACATGAACAAGTTCTCTCAAGCAAATCGACGAGGCAAATGACCTTATCGCCAGTGACGTGAAATCTGTCGTCATCTATTGCATAAACACTGAATGTTTTACCCTTATCAATCCTTCTTTCAATCTTTTTTTCCACTGCAATGGTTAAAGGGTGGTTATGGTTTGTGCTCTTTGTTCTACGTTTATGAAACCATCGGGTTAACATCTCTCTGATGCTGTCCAACAGCGGAATTATCGGATACTCTCTAGGTGATCGCAATGCAGCATTAATCGATTCAGCAGGGTTTGTGGTCCTAACATCGTATCGGAAACCTGGAAATTGACAACGAGCCCATTTTCTTATGTCAGCCTCAATGAGATATAGTCCAATTGTTGGACTAGCATTGCACAGAGCAGTGAACTTCTTCTGAAAATCAGGAACTCTATACATTTTCGAAGCCTCAGCAATCATAGCAGCAAAACCCTTTCCTTGATGTTGTTGCACCACGTTACTAATCAGATGGTGAATACAAATGCCATGTTTAGCTTGCGGATAAACATTCTCAAGTGCCTTTACAATTGAGGAATGTCTATCTGACACAAAAGCCAATCCATGATCGTCCGGAACAATAACATTTAGCTGCGTCATGAACCAATCCCATGAACGATCGTTCTCCGAATCAACAACTCCAAATGCAATTGGATACAAGTTAGAGTTCCCATCTACAGCTGTAGCTACAAGTAAAACTCCTTTGAATTTATTTTTCAAAAACGTACCATCAACAACAACCACTTTCCGAATGCCTTTGTAGAAGCCTCTTATAGATTGACCAAATGAGAAAAAAAGATATTTAAACCTACCATCAAGATCAATTTCGTAATCATAATGCGAGCCCGGATTCGCAGCCTTCAGCATATACAAGTATTTCGGTATTTTTGCATAGCTTTTCTCTGGTATACCTCTAACCACGTTAATTGCATACTCACGTGCATCCCATGCTAAAGAATAAGTCAGCTCGACTCCATGTTCCATACGCATAAGTTGGATCACATCATTCGCTTTAGGTCCTTCTTTGGTACCCACATATCTATGCATAATCAACCTACCAATGGTTTTTGCTGAAGGTGTTTTCCCAACATTTGTTTTGCTTGAAGGAGCGCATGTATGTTTACCGACATACTTGTTGATGATGAAATAGTTTGCCCCTTCGACACGCACCGCACGAAGACGCCAACTACATACATTATATACGCAGCCAATATTCCAAAGTTGAGTAGTAGATTTACGAACCTTATAGTCGAAGTTGTACTTTGTGGCACACATTTCCATTGTTGCCTTCAAAACTTGTTTGTTTTCGAAACGTTGATGCTTTCTTACCACAGTCTCCAAACAAATGAGTTCACCCTTTGCCTTACCTTGTCTTTCATCATCATCAACGTCACTATCAACATCAACAGATTGGGTATTGGTTTCCAAACATTCATTGATCTTAACCTGAAACTCTTTTTTCTGAATTTTTTCAGCCACATTGGCATCATCTTCTTTAATTTTTTGGGACATATCACCATGAACCTCATATGAAATTTCTGCCTTCTTATCCGCTTGAGTATCAACAATAGGTGTAAATGTAACACACAATTGTATCGACGGATTTTTCTTCACGTAACCAATAAAATTTCTTACTTGACGATCATTTGAGATGAATACTGGTGGAGTTGCTAACATATTTAGCATTTTAACCGGTAGGAAACTACACTCAATCTTAACATCACGTCGCTCAATATCATAATCCTCTGAAACCATAGTCTTTATGTCTTCAAGAGTTGTTGTCGATTCTAAAGCAAGTAACCTAGCTCGTTTTTCTTCATCAACAACAAAGGTCCATCGATTTTCGGTTGAAGGTATCCATTGACCACAACTTACATAGATGTGAGACATTGTAAGTGACACAAAGAACAATCAAAGGAATTTAGGTTGTAGGAGGTTTCAAAAACACTAAAAAAAAGAAAGAGCACGATCAGAGGAGAAATAGAAGAAGAATATTAGATTTAGGAAATATTTTTTAAATATTTTACTTAAGGAAAGTAGTTAATCACGGTTTATATGATCCTAGATTTAAGGAAATAAAACTAATTTTGGTAGAAACTACCTTCTACCAACCGTAGAATATAGGTAAGATGTAGATGCAAGCGATAGAATGCATCTGCTACATGGCGTAGAAGACAAGCGAATGGCAGAAACTAGTTTCTACATTTGGCAGCAACAAGCCAAATCGTGGAACTTGCTTTCTGCATTGCGTAGAAATATAACAATTGGCAGTATGTAGGTTTCTAGCCGTCGCAGATTTGTATTGTTTGGTAGAAAGTGCAATCTGCGGGCCGATTTGACCTTGGTAGACGGAAAAAACATTATTTGTCTATCACTTTTTTTTATAAAAAAAACTATTAACATGAATCTATATATCTTCTACATGACTTTTTTGTATTTTCCATATTTTTAAAAATTATAAAACCTATTTATTTTGAATTTTCAATGTTTAGTGAAGGGTAATTTGAGGAATTTTTGGTACAAAAAGATCTTAGGTTAGTGGGACAAAGTGTCTTTCAATTGGGGTCATTTTAGCAAAACTCCCTTATGGGTTTCATACGTTTTCTCTTTCTTTTTGTGCAAGAGAGCACAACTTTATTTGTTTTCTATATACTCAGTAGATTCCTAATCTCTTATTTATGTGCATTGTTACATTTTTTCACATCTACAATTCTACAGAAAATAATGATTATTTGACTAGTTAACAAAATGGGTTTGGGAAAATTCACAAACGAAATGGAGTCAAATCGATTACTACCGTCTGTGAACCGTCGATTGTCGTCGGTAAAGTGGAATGTGACCAAATCTTTTTATTGACAAAATTTGGGCCCATTTACTTTTATTGGCCTTTCCATTTATCAAACAAATTAAATTCAATTAATTTAAATTTCGAAAACTCCATTTTATGTGCTAATTAAATTAAATCGAATTAGCAAAGTTTAAAATTAATCATGAAATGATTAAAAAATTATAATTAAAAAGTAACCCACTATACAACATGAATGTGTGTTCAAAGATAAAACCAGTTAAGTCAACATAAGAAGTGGACATCTTTTTGTTTTTGTTAACGACCTGAAGATGTATTTGACATTTTCATATCCATATTCATTCAAAGATATCTCGAAAATTATTATATTTGCCCATACCATGGCAAATATTTATATTTATGGCCTAAGAAATCAAACGTTCCAATAGAGATACTGTATATTATATTCTTCCCTAAAAGAACAAAAGTCCATATGCCCAAAATCTCCAATCAAAAATTTGATCTTTTGTGTCCTTAATGACCACAAATAGAAAGATACGCTTTCCAAATATTTCATTTTTTGAATTTATAATATAGAATCAAGAAATTTAATTATGGGGTACACATATTTGGCAAATTACAAGAGCTTTCCACCTAAAAATTGTATCGCCCCTTCATTTTTGTTTACTTTTGTGTCAATAATAAAAAGAAGAAACTCGTACTCTGAAATTACAAAATTAATTTTGTGGATTCTGAGAATTAGCTTGATCTCTAATTCTAAAACCTCGAAACAATCCCGTTTGGACATCATCTCATGTAAGTCATCCTGTTCTTGTGCTCTACAAAAATTTGAATACTCTTGGTGACAAAATAATATATTTTAATTGTACTTTGTGATTTATTGTTTTAATTTTTTGTTTAGTTTCTCGGGGTATCCAAGATTTGTTAGGTCTTCACTTCTGGTTTGAGTGTTTGCTAATCCTCCTAAGGTTTTGGTATTACTGATGGTTTGAGTATTGCCTGCTTCTTATTTTTTTGGATCCCTTCTAAGACTTGAAAAAACTGATTTATACTTGCCCATTTATGTTTTTTTTTACATGTATTTTGCTTCAATTAGTTTTTTTTTTGTATGCATGAATCCCTATTTTAATTATGGTATCTGTAACTTTATAGAAATCATCTTCTTCCTCTTCTTTACTTAATGGACTATAACTATAAGTATATAAAGAAATAGTGCTAACTTGTTCACTTAAATTATCATGAGCCCTAGAATGGGGACGAAGCTAAACAAGGCCTTGAGTTGGGAGATACACAACCTTTTCGAAAGGAATGATAAGATCACGTCCGAACCCTTCTCGAGAGGCGGGTGCGACTGGTAAAAAGAAAAAAAAAACTCTTAGATCTTTAGCCTAGTGGTTTTTGTTGTTCTTGTCTCTATATTCGATTTCTATACCTAAAAATATGAGTTTTTACTCTCAGAAGTCTTAGTGTTTTCCCCAAGGGATACCGTGGTTGTGATCACTTGTCTCTGCTCTTCACATGAACCAACCCTTAACTGTTTCTAGCGATTAAAGCAAGCCTCAAAGCTTCTCAACACCAGAACCATTTGAGATTCATATGGACACTCAAAGATGTCAAGATGGACCGAAAAACCGCAAGACTCAGAGCAGCAACTAATGTAAGTATACAAATTTCTTCTTTCAATTCCTAAATATGTACATCTTTTAGTTTTGGTAGTGGTCAGTTGCTTGATTACGCTAAATAAGTAATTTGTTATGCATAGAAACTTGCTGTGGTGGAATCTGCAAAACCTGATCATCTCTCATTGTTAAAAAAAGAGTCCCCACGTCAAAAACATAGGAGAATTATGCAAAGCCGAGAAGGTCCAGTGAGAGTGTTAAAGATGGAAACCACTACGCCCAAAGAGTACTTAACACGGTTCAGAATCTCACTCAATGGATGCTAGCCTGAGAATGGTGGTGAATGCAACAGTGTCTCTATGATTATCAACAAACAAAATTCAAAAACGAAAGAAGCTAAGATATCAAAAGGTCCTTCATGTACATAACTTATTCATGTTAAGCTACTCTGTTCTTGGCTCTGTGCATCATAGGTAACTCTTATCGTATGATAAATCAATAGTCGCCAATTTTCAAGCTTCTAACTCATATAATTTAGACGTAGACATTGCAAATGAAGTATCAGCGAACACATAGTATTTAGTTACTCGTCTCAAAGGCGCTACATCACATAATAGTCATCATCAATACTTGTTTTGTTGTAGTCTCATTGTTGATCTGCTTTGAGCTGTCCACATAATAACAGCTCAAAAGTTCACAAAATAGACATACTTCACCAAAAATGGACTTGATGGAATTCGACTCTTATCAAAAGCTGGAGTGAAAGGCCTGGTTGATGCGCTAGCTGGAGTAATTTTGATCTCTACACTTCTTTATTTTGTATCTTTGAGCTTTCGTTTTGTTTAAAACGGTACATTCTCTCTAAAGTGTCTTTACTTGTGTACGTTTATAGAACAGTTTCTTTGAAAGTAGAAAAGCCTTTGTTTGTTATTGCATCGATCAACGTCTTTTTTTAAACCCGAAACTTAACACTAATTACCATTTACACCCAAAAATCCCAAACACAAACATACATACTCTTTAAAAATCTATGTAATTAATAATATTCAAACTTATACATATGAAATCTCATTATCTAAATACTATTTCAATACACAATACTAACTTAGTTATTATAATGCATATTACCAAACAATTTCGAAATACGAACTATGAAAAATCATTATTTTCTATGAAAATATATTTTAATATAATCTTTAAGCTAATTAGTAGATAAATCTATTAAATTAGCTAATTTTATTCCGTACAACTAAAAATAAAATAAAAAATACATATATATATATATATTTTTCTTTAAGAAATACATATATTTTCAAGTAAAAAACTAATAACTACCTATATAAAACTATAAAAAGTTTTCCAAATGTATTTAAAAAGTCTAAAAAAATAAATATATGCCAAATACATCATATTATATTTATATAAAAGTAATATATGAATCGGAGCGGATATTCGAATTTTCGTAAATGATATTTGTGATTTGTTTCGTCTTACATAGATACTTGATTTCACTATTTGTTGCGCTTTATTTTATAACGGATAACCGAATTTTTCGAATTGAATTGAAGCAAATCGGAACAAATATAACGAATAATTGCCCAACCCTAGCTAAAGTATCCTTGGATGTTACAGTGTGCATCTTTACTCTTTGTTTGTAGAACTAGTAAAGAGTATTAGACAGAACAAATGGGTTTTTATTAGAGTCAAAATCTCATGAGTCGGTCCGTCAGATTAGGATGAAAAGGAAAGAAGATGTTAAACCTCTATCAAAATTAATTCTGATATCTATATATAGTATTAAAAAGAAGAAAAGGAAAATAAAAAATAGTACTATACACGTAAGCAAAGCTAGAGGGTTTGCGTCAGCATATTTACTTAAAAGGAAAAAAACAAAAGCTATAAATCCAACGGTTGAAAGTAGTTTGTTAAAAAAAGCGAACGGATGGTGAAGATTGATGAGAGAGAGAGAGAAAAGGAAAAACTTGAAGACAGACCTAGGTTGTATCGCCCCCTTCACTTTTTTTAACAAAGTACAAAGAGATTTACTTTTGTGTCGATAATAATAAAGAGAAGAAACTCCTACTCTGAAATTCCAAAATTAATTTTGTGATTCTGAGAACTCGAAACAATCCTCTTGGACATCATCTTATGTAAGCCATCCTGTTATTGTCTCTTTTTGATCCGATCCGGTTATTTTGATCTGGATCAGATCTGGTTTTTTTGATTTTTTTTTTTTTTTTACAGTAGAATTTTCCAGTTTCTAAGTGAGTTTTAGTGTATGTATATAATAATAATAATACCTCAAACCATGCAAAAATTTGGAGATTGTAACAATCTTGGTGAGATTATTTTATACTATTTTAATTGTATTTATTTTTTGCTTTTTCTTCTTCTAGATCCAAAACCAAAACATAGATTTGTTGTCTTTAAACTGAAACTTCTGGTTAGAGTGTTTGCTAAAATCCTCCTGTAGTTTTAGTACTAATAATGATGTGGCTGACGAGGGATAGTGTTGTAAGATGGTTAGAGTAGTTTCTGTTTCTTTCGGAACCCTTCTAAAAACTGATATACACTCACTTGCCAGTTATTTTTTGTATATATGTATCCCTATTTAGTTGTGGTATCTCTAACTTTATAGAAATCATCTTCTTCCTCTAAGTATATAAAGAAATAGTGCTAACTTGTTCACTTAAATTATCATGAGCCCTAGAATGGGGACGGAGCTGAACAAGGCCTGGAGTTGGGAGATAGACAACTTACTAGAAAGGAATGATAGGATCACGTCCGAACCCTTCTCGAGCGGCGGCTGCGACTGGTAAAAAGAAAAAAACTCTTAGATCTTTAGCCTAGTGGTTTTTGTTGTTCTTGTCTCTATATTCGATTTCTAGACCTAAAAATATGAGTTTTTACTCTCAGGAGTCTTATTGTTTTCCCCAAGGGATACCTTTGTTGTGATCACTTGTCTCTGTACCTGAGAGCCGTGCATCCTGAAACAGAACGACCTGGATGGAAAAGGAGAGTTCGCTTTAGCATGGTTTTGTTGAATCAGTCCGGCAAAGAGCTCTATAGATCACCTGGTAATGAATGAGCTTTAATATTATGTCCCATTTCTTGTTGTATCTGATTGATTAAGAAGACTAGTTGTTGTATCTGATTGATGTAGTTAATATATCTTTTTTTGCTTGATCTTACAGAATTAGGCAAGCTCTACTGCGCCAATGTCACAGGCTGGGGTTTCATGGACGCGTTTCCTCTTACGAAGCTTCAAGAAAAAGGGGTTCTGGAGAAGAACAAACTAACCATCCAAGTCTACATCAATGTCCTTGAAGTTGTTCATCAAGGACCATCAACTGAGAATGATATGCTCGAGTGCAATGGTTTCATGATCCTTGTTTCTCAAGTAAGTTCAAAGGAGTCTTGAGAAGAGAGTATGGATTTGGATCTGCTTAGCATATTAACATCCTCTTCTTCTTCTTCTTCTTCTTAATCATTGGCAGTTTTCTTTAATGAGGAAGATATTTGCACAGCATCCAGGCTTTGCAGATGATGTCATACCAAAGAACCAAGGGGTGAGAACGGTCTACATGAATCTCCTCTTCGGCCTCATCGAGACACTGAGCAAGTCTCCGCAGAGCTTGTCCGTGACTGAACTCAGCAATGCTCAAAGTGAATTGGATGATCTCACGGAAGCAGGCTTCAACCTCGACTGGTTGAAGTCAAAGCTCGAGGAGGCTTCCTTGGAGAGGAAGAAAGCACTGATCTCTGATGGATCTTGGGTGGTGCAACAAGAACTCGAGGAACGGGTCAAGAATGTGGAATCTCTGATAGTTGCGCAGCACCGAGGCTTTGCAAAAGGATTCATGCCAAAGAGCCAAGGGGTGAGAACGGCCTACCTGAACCTCCTCCTCGGCCTCATCGAGACGCTGAGCAAGTCGCCTCAGAGCTTGTCCGCGACTGACCTCAGCAATGCTCAAAGCGAATTGGATGATCTGACGGAAGCAGGACTCAAGCTTGACTGGTTGAAGACAAAGCTCGAGGACGTTGCCTTGGAGAGGAAGAATGCACTGATCTTCGATGGATCTTGGGTTCACCAGGAAGGGGTCAAGAATGCTGCTGATTCTCTGATAGTTACACATCCCCCAGATTTCATGCCACAGAGCCAAGGGGTGAGAGCAGCTTGCACGAACCTCCTCCTTGGCCTCATCGAGACGCTGAGCAAGTCTCCTCAGAGCTTGTCCGAGACTGAACTCAGCAATGCTCAAAGCGAATTGGATGATCTGACGGAAGCAGGCTTCAAGATCGACATGTTGAAGTCAAAGCTCGAGGAGGTTTCCTTGGAGAGGAAGAAAGCACTCATCTCTGATGGATCTTGGGTGATGCAACAAGAACTGGAGGAACGTGTCAAGAATGTGGAATCGACTCTGTCGGATCTCAAACTCGAACTGGCCAAGGAGAAGATGAAATCTGCAGCTGCTGCTGCTGCTAGAGTTTCTTCGTTTGAGTTGATAGAGTTTTTTATAAAGAGATTCTTTCTCTCTTGCTTCTCAATCTCAAAATACTAGTTACTACTAGTATGTTTGATTGTCAGAGCGCGAAGACTCTGATGTATGTTTTAAATATATAGTTATATAACGCTCTAGGATGTTTCATTCAAAACATTAATCTTGAGACGATTCTCTGTTTCATTTCTTATCAAGCAAGTTTGAATTCCAAAGTATTATTATTTAACAATGTAGCAGCCTTGCTTGAAGAATGCCCAAATATACAAAGAGACTCTTTCTCTCTTGCTTCTCAAAACACTGATTCTACGTGTGTGTGTGTGCGCCTGTGTTCTGATCCCAACAACTTTGATGACGATTCTCTGTTTCTTACAAGTTTGAAATCTTCGCTAAGATGCTTGAATCTCTCTTAATTGATTTGCGTGCTCCCATCTTCTCAGTTAAATGGGCTGTTATAATATTGGCCCACTAAGAGTATCTAAAGGCCCATTATTATTTTACACCGACCAACCGAACACGCGTCGTCTCGAATTCTATTACAGTATTCTTTTTTTCTTTTCTTTTTTTGAATTGTCTATTTACCGTATTCTCTTTCTCTGTAAAGAAAATCTCAAATCAAAAACTCGAGAGCTCCTCCATTGAAGTCAGAGAAGCATACTTGTAGAAGCGGGCATCTTCTTCAGTTCTTGATGTTTGAATTCTGTCCTCGTTTTCTACGAATTAGGAATAGAAACTAGGGTTTTTTCAGTAATTTGTTTTGATTATGTTTTTGATTTATTTGGATTATGATTAGGTGAGAACACAAAAACCAGGGCTTTAAAAACAGAATATACCTAACTCCAAAGAAACGAAAGACACAATAAAATGCTACTTATGGATACCGATCGATGCAAAACTAATGTAGGAGAGGAACGGTCTTAATTTTAAACTAGGAAAAAAAACAGAACATTCATATTTACTTTCTTTTTTTTAAACAAGTTCTTGGAAGGTCAATAAAATTTTGAGGTCCTACTACGCTTATGTTGCTTATGTCATAACAGACTTTCTTATGTGAAGGTTGTTTTTCTGCAGATTGGAACCAGACGTTTTCTAGAAAGTAATGGAAGACAGCGAGGCCATGGTTGCTGAGAACGAAAATGCAACCGAAGTTCGCGGATTCAAAAGTTTGGTTTCTATATGTGAAGATCTAGACAGACAACATAAACAAATTAGTAAGTTTGAAATTTCTCTAATCAATCAGATTATTCATTTTTTGTGGCTTTACTTTTGTTCCATATAAAGGTTATAATGCTTTTGCTGCTACTTGGAATCAACAGGCCAAGAAAACCATAGCAATGCATCATATATTGGTTCGTCTCATGGTTTTTTGGTGAATGGGACTGGTCCTGAAAGTAGTTCATCTTATATCGATTTGTTGGCTTCAAACATGGCTACATACCAACCTCGAATGGGTGATTCGACTTCAATATATGAAGCCAGTGACGACGGTACACAAGAAAATAGAATATCAAAGTTCCATCTTCAAATCAATAGTTTGGCTTCTTTGTATGATTTTGCCTCTGAATTTTCAGGTAATCCAAAGAAGCCATGTACACGTGCTTTAGATGTTGATTCAAATCTAGAACAATCTTGCCCTACACGTCAAGATCCGTTCCTAGAATTGGATTCATTAAGTAAAGCCAAGCAAACACCAAAAAAGAAAAAATCGACGCACCAACTTCAAATCAGAAGTGTAGCTTCTATCTATAAAGATCTAGACAAACGGCAGAAACAAATCAGTAAGTTTGAGAGATTTCCCAAACACTTTATTTTTTCTGTGGCTATACCTCGATCAGTTTCATATGGAGATTATAATGCTTTTGTGGTTACTGTGGGATCAACAGGTCAAGAAAACCAGAGCAATGCACCAAATGCTGATCCATCTCAATCGGTGAATGATGCTTCCTTAGTGAATGGGACTGGTCCTGAAAGTGGTTTATATGCTCCCGTTGAGAACGAAAATGCAACAGAAGATACTCAACTCAATAGTTTGGTTTCAATATATAAAGCTGAGGCGACTGGCCATTCTCGATTGAAAAGTTTGGCTTCTATTTGTGAAGCTCCAGTGGGACGACGGAAGCAAACCAGTAAGTTTGTGATTTCCTTAACCATCAAAACATTCTTTTTTTCATCTACATATTTTGATGCAACTGATTTTTGCAGATTTTCCTCAAGAACTCTTTGCCAAAAGCAGCAAAAAAGATATGGCTCCTTCAACTCCTCAAAAACATTTTCAAAGACCAAGGGTTGACTACGACAAAGAAACAGATAGAGTGTGGGAACTTTTTATGCAGAATATATATAGTCAATTAGACGCAGAGGAAGTGAATTTATGTGAGAAAGAATGTAATATGCTTCAAGAACGAGTAAAATCATTTACATCACAAATGCGTCTTTTGCAAGGTAACAACCAACACTATGTGCTAATAACTTATAATTGAGTAGTATTTGATCTTGGAATTGTATGTCTCTAGTCATTACTTCTTCTCATGCTCATGTTTTTCTCTAACAGGCAATCGATCTTTTACACCTTGGAAAGGATCTATTGTTGATTCTGTCATTGGAGTGTTTCTCACTCAAAACGTTACTGATCATTTATCGAGGTGTTAAATTCTTACGTATTTTTATATGAGTACTAAATATGAGACATCTCATAATTCATCTTTTTCCTTTCTTTTTATCGTCATGTAGTTCTGCTTTCATGTCACTTGCTGCAAAGTTTCCTGCCCTTACCATGTCCAATAATGAAGCTACAAAGGATTCTGTGGACTGGAATGCACTAAAAACAGCGGGTGTTAGAGTATTGTCTGAAATAATCAAGAAACGTGGAATGGAAAGGAAACTAGCTATATATATAGGGAGACTTACTAGAATAACCTTCTTAGATTTTGGCCTTACTCAAACAACCTTCTTAGATTTTAATTACTGGGGCTAATTTCGAGTCCGTTTTACCCTTTTTCCTTTGATAACAAAAAACGTATTTACAAAAATGCCATTAATGAAATGCGCCGCGTAGGCGCGAAAGTTTCCCGCCTAAAAAAAATAAGTCTACCGCTATGTGATGGTAGACTTATTTTTTTGTCCGTAGACTTATTTGAGGAGCGGTAGACTTAATTTTAAGCGGTAGACTTATTGTGTCTCCTTTGGTGGTAGACTTATTTCCGAACGGTAGACTTATTTTCTCTGCGGTAGACTTATTTTCCCGTAGCGGTAGACTTATTTTCTGCGGTAGACTTATTCTTCGAATGGTAGATTTATTTTCGTAGACTTATTTTCAGTGGTAGATTTATTTTTCTTCGATGGTAGATTTATTTTTGACTGGTAGATTCGTTTTCTTTGGTGGTAGATTTTTAGTCATAGCAGCGGTAGATTTATAGTGATGGTAGACTTATTTTAGTAGCGGTAGACTTATTTTTTGCGGTAGATTTATTATGTGTTTAGTAGTGGTAGACTTATTGTCGAAGTGGTAGACTTATAGTTAGCGGTAGACTTATTTCGTATTTTCGGTCAACGAAACCAACCGTTGACTGGTAGACTTATTTTTTTAGGATCAATGGTGGTAGACTTATGCGTTTTTAGCGATAGAAGCGGTAGATTTGTTTTTACCCTGGTCTAGTGATGGTAGACTTTTTATCAAACTTAGTGACGGTAGACTTTTTTTCACATTAGACATTTGGTAGACTTATTTGTGATAGCGGTAGACTTATTGTTGTTGGTGGTAGACTTATTTCCTGTTTAGGAATTTACAGTGGTGGTAGACTTATTTTCTAACTTAGTGATGGTAGACCTATTTGTGATAGCGGTAGACTTATTGTTGTTGGTGGTAGACTTATTTTCTGTTTCGGAATTTATAGTGGTGGTAGACTTATTTTTGAACTTAGTGACGGTAGACCTATTTGTGATAGCGGTAGACTTATTGTACTTGGTGGTAGACTTATTTTCTGTTTAGGAATTTATAGTGGTGGTAGACTTATTTTCGAACTTAGTTACGGTAGACTTATTTGTTATAACGGTAGACATATTTGTTATAACGGTAGACTTCTTGTACTTGGTGGTAGACTTATTTTATGTTTAGGAATTTATGTGGCGGAAGACTTATTTTTGAGCGGTAGACTTATTGTGTCTCCTTTGGTGGTAGACTTGTTTATTTCCGAACGGTAGACTTATTTTATCTGCGGTAGACTTATTTGTTATAACGGTAGACATATTTGTTATAACGGTAGACTTCTTGTACTTGGTGGTAGACTTATTTTATGTTTAGGAATTTATGTGGCGGAAGACTTATTTTTGAGCGGTAGACTTATTGTGTCTCCTTTGGTGGTAGACTTGTTTATTTCCGAACGGTAGACTTATTTTATCTGCGGTAGACTTATTTTCCCATAGCGGGTAGACTTATTTTTCGAAGTTAGTGACGGTAGACTTATTTGTGATACTGGTAGACTTATAGTACTTGGTGGTAGACTTATTTACTGTTTAGGAATTTATAGTGGTGGTAGACTTATTTTCGAACTTAGTGACGGTAGACTTATTTGTTATAACCGTATACTTATTGTACTTGGTGGTAGACTTATTTTGTGTTTGATGGTAGACTTATTTTCTGTTCGATGGTAGTATTGTTTTTGTTTGATGGTAGACTTATTTCTGTTTGATGGTAGATTTTGTTTTGTTATGGTAGACTTATTTTCTGTTTGATGGTAGACTTATTTTTTTTAATGGTGGACTTATTTTCTGTTTGATGGTAGACTTATTGTGGTAGGTGGTAGAGTTATTTGCAGGGAACGGAAATGTCGATTTTACCCTTTCAAAATAGACTGCACGAAAACCAGCAACAATGGTGATGAACTAGGGTTTCCAGCCGCATAGGTTGATCTTTGCGAAGTGATTTTTTTAACTTTCCTTGTTTTCTAAAGTGCTTTTCGAAGGAGTGAACTTGTTGGAGTGAACTTGAACGAGGTCCAATGGAACAAATTGTTCTTGTCTGTGGTAGATGGAGTTTTTCGAAGAATGGATGGGCGTTCGAGGTTGACAACTCAAAAGGTGGTAGAGTTCTTGGGTTAGATCATGCAACCTCGTTCAACAATTTCCTTCGAATGGTGTATGAAGATTTCGGAATCGATGAACAAATTTTTGAGGTAAAATTGAGTTACCTTTTACCAAGCTTCGCTGTAGATACACCACCGATTTTCGTTGCAAATTCAAGACAGTTCAAGAGTTTTGTACAACAACATAAGAAGGAAATGATTCGTCTATGCGTGGAGATTAGTGAAAAAGCAAAAAAACAGTTTAAAAGAGAGAGAAGTGGATGCAAGAAGGGAGAACCTATAGATGAAGATGATGAAGATGATGAAGATGATGATTGTAGATTTGACTATTGCGACGATTCAGACGGTGCAAGCTCGGACGATGATGAATACGGGAGGCGTGGTAGACTTTCAGATGATGACGACGACGCCGCCATGGAAACTCTACCACCGAAGAAAAGGGGTCTACCATCCATTCCAGATGGCGTGAAGTTAGAAATGAGGTCGGTAGACTTAGCGGTTGGGCAACGTTATGCCACAAAAGAGGAGTTGGAGAGGAGATTGGAGATTATTTCTGTTGCACGTAAGTTTGACTTTAACGTCGGACACTCAACTCCAACGTTGTTGACGGTTAGTTGTTGGGTGGAAGGATGTACGTGGAGGGTTCGTGCTTCAACTATTGGAGACAGTCCCAGTTTCCATATCAAGACTTATAATGGAAACCACTCTTGTTCTGTGACTGATCGTTCAACCCGTGCTCGTAAAGCAACGTATCAGGTGTTAGGTCGTCTCTACAAAGATTTCATTGGTGGTGTTGGACCAACAGTCTTGCCAAGTCATGTTGCCGATGCTATAAGGAAACGTTTCAGAATAAAGGTACTTTAACCGATGGTAGACTTATTTTAGTTTGATGGTAGACTTATTGTCTGTTTGATGGTAGACTTATTTTGTGTGTCATGGTAGACTTATTTTCTGTATGATGGTAGACTTATTTTCTGTATGATGGTAGACTTATTTTCGGTTTGATGGTAGACTTATTTTCTGTATGATGGTAGACTTATTTTCTGTATGATGGTAGACTTATTTTCGGTTTGATGGTAGACTTATTTTCTGTATGATGGTAGACTTATTTTCGGTTTGATGGTAGACTTATTTTCTGTATAGACTTATTTTCTGTTTGATGGTAGATTTATTTTCTGTATGATGGTAGACTTATTTTCATGTTGATGTTGATGGTAGACTTATTTTGTGTTTGATGGTAGACTTATTTTCTTGTTGATGGTAGACTTATTTTCTGATTGGATGGTTACAGGTTGAGTATTGGAAAGCCCATCGAGCATTAAAGTATGCAAGGCAATTGGTTAGAGGAAGCGCTGAGAATGGGTACGAAGGACTTCCCACGTACTTATACATGATTAGGAGAGCTAATCCAGGGACACTTATAAAGCTGGAAGTCGATGGTGAAAATAGGTTCAAGTTTCTTTTCCTTGCATTTGGTGCAAGCATACATGGTTTCAAGTATATGAGGAAGGTAGTTGTGGTGGATGGGACATATTTGAAAGGTAAGTACAAAGGTACTTTACTGATTGCCACGACACAAGATGGAAATTTTAACATATTTCCTATCGCTTTCGGTGTTGTTGATACTGAGAATGATGAGTCTTGGGAGTGGTTCTTTAGACAGTTAAGCCGAGTAATAGCAGATGATGAAGGTCTTGCGATTATCTCAGATAGGCATAGATCAATATCGAAGGCGATTGGGAAGGTATACCCGCGTGCTTGTCGTGGTATTTGCACATATCATCTGCATAAAAACATTTTGCTGAAATTCAAAGGTGGAGAATCATTCGGACTAGTGAAGAAGGCAGCGAAGGCATATACACTTCAAGAGTTTAATGAGTTATTTGGGCAGATTGAGTCGTTGTATCCTGCTCTTCATACTTATTTAGAGGGAGCCGATGTTCGTTTATGGACTCGTGTGCATTTTCCCGGCCATAGATATAACTTCCTGACAAGCAACATAGCGGAATCTATTAATAAGGTCCTATCTCCTGCGCGCGGGTATCCAATAGTGGAACTTCTGGATACTATTAGGTCGATGTTGACAAGGTGGTTTGCTACAAGAAGGAAAAAAGCAAGTTTAATGACCACAACCTTGACCACTGCGGTGGAGAAACAGCTTCAGGTAAATTATTTGTTATGGTAGACTTATTTTCTGTATGATGGTAGACTTATTTTCTGTGTCATGGTAGACTTAGTTTGTGTTTGATGGTAGACTTATTTTCTGTATGATGGTAGACTTATTTTCTGTGTCATGGTAGACTTATTTTGTGTTTGATGGTAGACTTATTTTCTGTATGATGGTAGACTTATTTTCTGTGTCATGGTAGACTTATTTTGTGTTTGATGGTAGAATTGTTTTCTGTATGATGGTAGACTTATTTTCTGTGTCATGGTAGACTTATTTTGTGTTTGATGGTAGAATTGTTTGCTTTTTTCCGGAAACAGGATAGGGTTGAGAACGCTAAGGTTTGGACTGTGCAAGAGATTAATGACAACGAAATAGAAGTGACGTTGGGGTCATCATTGCATGTGGTGAATCTGACATTAAATAGTTGTACTTGCAAAAGGTTTGACAAGGATAGAATTCCTTGTGTTCATGCCATTGCAGCAGCGGAAACAGTGAAGAAGTCACGGATCGCCCTTGCACATCCCTACTTCCATACAAAGAACTTGTTCAAGGGTTACTCAAAAAGTATTATGCCACGAGATATTGCGCTTCCAGCGCCGGAAATTGTGGTAACAAAAGTCTGCAAACCTCCGGTTGTGCGGGAACCACCAGGTAGGCCAAGACTTTCCCGGATTAAAAGTGCTTTAGAAATAGCCATGGCTCGGAAACGAAGTAGGAAAGAACCCAAGTGCTCAAACTGTCTTCATCATGGCCACAATCGTGCGACTTGCAAAGCTTAATCATGAATGTTATGTTATGTAATTTGATTAACATAATGTTTGCGAAAGACATAGGAAACAGATTATACGTCTACCATCAAACAAAAAATAAGTCTACCATCAAACAAATATAAGTCTACCATCAAACAGAAATAAGTCTACTATCAAAGAGAAGATAAGTCTACCATCAAACAGAAGTAAATCTACCATCAACGAGAAGATAAGTCTAACATCAAAGGCACATAAGTCTACCATCAAACAGAAATAAGTCTACCATCATACAGAAAATAAGTCTACCATCAAACCGAAAATAAGTCTACCATCATACAGAAAATAAGTCTACCATCAAACCGAAAATAAGTCTACCATCATACAGAAAATAAGTCTACCATCAAAGGCAAATAAGTCTACCATCAAAGGCAAATAAGTCTACCATCAAGAGCAAATAAGTCTACCATCAAAGGAAAATAAGTGTACCATGAAAGGAAAATGGTCTGATTGTAGGTTTATGGAATTAAGTCTGAAAATGTTGTCAATACACTACAGAAGGACCACTAAATCTACTCCAATGGTGATACTAAACATGGTCCTTCGAAAGTATGCAAAATATCCAATAAGTGTACTACCAAATGAAAATAAATCTACCACTGCATACACAAATCCGACTATAAAGAATCTGTCTGTAACGGAACTTTGTCGTCTGGATTACTGCGTGGGTTTGGGTCGGACACCTGTATGGCCAAGTCTACAGGTGGTGCCTCCTCCAGGATATCAGCCGCAAGTTTTACACGAATAGGAGCCACAGTTGCATCGCAAAGCCCATCCATTGTATGTCCTAGAGCTAGACACTCTAAGAATTTAACAGTGTAGACACCACAGTCACCTGATTGGATGTTTTGGGGTATGTTTGATTTTTTCCTGTAGAAGTGAAACGCAGCCTCACTCATCTTTTTTTCTGGTGGTGCAGCAGCTTTAAGCAACTTAGGAATCATCCTCGTGTATGGTCTGCATGACTCGGCCATAGCGTTGTCCTGGGAACTCGAGAGGATGCTATCGTACACTTTGACAGTCCTGTTAACTAGGTCTACCACAACACCCACCCAATGCACGTCGTCGATATTATGAGCTATGTACAATGTATCCACATCCGTTACCCATTTCTGGTGGGTTGGATTATACGAGGGTAATCTGCCAGCGTACATGCTTAAATACCCCTCGCCGAATAAAAAGGTCTTCTCTTTACCTTTGAAGTTCCATTTGTACTCCTGACACCAAAGATTCCCAAATATCGGATCCAGAAAGGCTATCCTTTCACTGGTAAAAGGGGTAGGACGTTGCATAGCCCTTTTTCGCAACATGTTCATTGCAGCCCCCATTTGCTGAAAAATAATTTAACCAAAAGTAAATAAACCTGGCACAAAAATTATAGATAAGTCTACCATCGAACAACAATAAGTCTACCATAAAAGGAAAATAAGTCTACCATCCATCAAAGGCAAATAAGTCTACCATCTAAGTCAAATAAGTCTACCATCAAACAGAATATAAGTCTACCATCAAAAGCAAATAAGTCTACCATCAAAGGAAAATAAGTCTACCATAAAAGGAAAATAAGTCTACCATCAAAGGCAAATAAGTCTACCATCTAAGTCAAATAAGTCTACCATCAAACAGAATATAAGTCTACCATCAAAAGCAAATAAGTCTACCATCAAAGGAAAATAAGTCTACCATCTAAGTCAAATAAGTCTACCATCAAACAGAATATAAGTCTACCATCAAAAGCAAATAAGTCTACCATCAAAGGAAAATAAGTCTACCATCTAAGTCAAATAAGTCTACCATCAAAGGAAAATAAGTCTACCATAAAAGGAAAATAAGTCTACCATCAAAGGCAAATAAGTCTACCATCTAAGTCAAATAAGTCTACCATCAAACAGAATATAAGTCTACCATCAAAAGCAAATAAGTCTACCATCAAAGGAAAATAAGTCTACCATCTAAGTCAAATAAGTCTACCATCAAACAGAATATAAGTCTACCATCAAAAGCAAATAAGTCTACCATCAAAGGAAAATAAGTCTACCATCTAAGTCAAATAAGTCTACCATCAAAGGAAAATAAGTCTACCATCATACAGAAAATAAGTCTACCATCATACAGAAAATAAGTCTACCATCAAACGAAAATAAGTCTACCATGAAAGGAAAAGAAGTCAATAGTAGATTTAATTACCTCACTATTCAGCCATCCATATCGAGTGTGTGGCCAGTTTTCTTTAGGTGTCATAATTCCCAAATAGAACTCCACTAGTGGCAGAGTGTTTTCTAATGGGTTGTCTCTGATAGAACCATATGTCAAATGCTTAGAAGGATGAAATTTTTGGTGCATTGAATAAGACGTTCCTATTAAAAGGAAAAATGACTTACATATCTTGATTCACGTAGTCCGTCAACTTTTCCAGCCTATGCTCGTCCACCGGATCAAAAGGATCGTAGACAGCGGAAGAAGGAACTGTACCAGCCATGATTCGTACGGTCCCGGAGTGTCCTATAAATGGGGACTTCTGAGACGGAGCAAGATTTTTATTGCGAGCTACGGGAGGAACCTCGAATTCATCTTTGTTTGACAACTTTGTAATAGCATCGTAAGCAATGGTCAGTGCATCATTGACCTGCTTCGCCCTTATATCAATTTCATCATCAGATGAAGATGAGCACGCGTAACGCATCCTTCTGCGCCTACTAGGAGGTGTAACAAAATCAGAATCAGATCTTTCCTTCTCTTTCCCAGCATCAGCAATAGCATCTTTTGTCTACAAGTTAAGGATTGAGTCAAATAAGTCTACCATAAAACAGGAAATAAGTCTACCACTAAGTACAAATAAGTCTACCGTCAAACAAAAATAAGTGTACCATCAAACGAATATAAGTCTACCATCAAAGGAAAATAAGTCTACCAGCAAACAAAAATAAATCTACCATCAAAGGAAAATAAATCTACCATGAAAGGAAAAAGTCAACCATAGAACTGAAAATAAGTCTACCACTAAGTACAAATAAGTCTACCATCAAAGAGACAATAAGTCTACCATCAAACAGAAATAAGTCTTCCATATACGTACCAGATCGTGGATTTCGACACAGTCAGCTCCTGTCTTCCTTATAACCGGTGTAGATTCCGTTTCCTTCCACGTTAATCTTTTACTCTACAACTCCAAACAATGTATAAGGAATGAGAAAATAAGTCTACTATCATCAAAGGCAAATAAATCTACCATCAAAGGAAAATAAGTCTACCATCAAACAAAAAATAAGTCTACCATCAAACACAAAACAAGTCATCTATATACGTACCGGATCGCGGATTTCGACACACTCAGCTGCTTTCCTCCTTTTATCCGCTGTAGATTCCGTCTCCTTCTCTTTAAGAGTTTTTCTTTTTCTCTACAGCTCCGACCAATGTATAAGTAATGAATCGAATGGCAGTAAGAAAATTTGTTGAAAATCAAAGTACAATGGAGAATAACTTCCCACCTTCTTTTTAGCTTCAACCTTCTCCAAGGCTATTAAAGCTTTGCTTTTCTGTTTGCTTTTCTCCACAGGTGGCACAGATTTGCTTTTCCCTTTCCGCTGGTCAGTTCGTGTAGCCTTTTCATCCGGCTTTTTAACTACACGGCTAACTGCCAAATTTGTTTTTGTTGTTGGGTGTTGTTCCATCCAAGACTGTTAAGAAAAAGAGAGGGAAAATGTTCAAACAGCTGTATAAGTTCATATAAGTCTACCATAACACACTAATAAATCTACCACGCCTTAACATAGAAGTTCAGGAAAACATGTAAATAAGTCTAAAACATGGTAGAGTCTTGCGTACCAGATCATCATCCTCCTCAGATGCATCTCCGCCATCTCCCGTGGTTGACTGTTCATCTCCCACAGCTTTCAAGACATCCCCTTTTCCCTCTAGAGCTGTAATCCTACTATCAAAGTTGGCAATTGTTCTCGCCATTCCCTGTAGGAGCTTAAGCACTTCACCAATAACTCCACCTTCGGTCTCCTTCTCCTTCTTTTTCTCTTTCTTTTGAGCCGGAGACTCATCCTCACTTTCATCAACAACAACAATAGCCTTCATCTTCTTGCTCTTCGCTATGTTCTTTTTTTTTTGAACAGGAGAGTCATCCTCATCCTCATCATCATCCTCACTTTCCTCAACCACCTTAGCCTTCTTCTTCTTTTTCTTATAACCCGGAGAGTCATCCTTAGTCTTAGTCTTCTTTTTCTTAGCAACCGGAGCATCTAAAACCCAAAAATCTTCATCCATGCATCCACCAAGAATGTCGCGGATCATGTTATTAAGTTTGAAATCTTCTTTATCAATCCATGTAGGGTAAATGAATTCCAGAGGCTTCACCACTAAGTGTCTGATACGAACCTATAAAGAACATTATTGCAAAAAAAAAGAATGACATTATTAATAAAAGTCTACCATTAAATGAAAATAAGTCTACCATCAAAGTGCTAAAAAGTCTACCATCAAACAGACACATAAGTCTACCATCAAAGTGCTAAAAAGTCTACCGTCAAAGACCTAAAAAGTCTACCATCAAAGTGCTGAAAAGTCTACCATCAAAGACCTAAAAAGTCTACCATCAAACAGACAAATAAGTCTACCATCAAAGTGCTAAAAAAGTCTACCATCAAAGACCTAAAAAGTCTACCATCAAACAGACAAATAAGTGTACCATCAAAGTGCTAAAAAAGTCTACCATCAAACAGACAAATAAGTCTACCATCAAACAGACAAATAAGTCTACCATCAAAGTGCTAAAAAGTCTACCAGCAAAGTGCTAAAAAGTCTACCATCAAAGACCTAAAACGTCTACCATCAAACAAACTAAGTCTACCATCAAAGTGCTAAAAAGTCTACCATGAAAGACCTAAAAAGTCTACCATCAAACAGACAAATCAGTCTACCATCAAAGTGCTAAAAAGTCTACCATCAAAGTGCTAAAAAGTCTACCATCAAAGACCTAAAACGTCTACCATCAAACAAACTAAGTCTACCATCAAGTGAAAATAACTCTGCCATCAAACAAAAATAAGTATACCATCAAATGAATATTACCTTGTTGTTGTTGGAGGATTTCTTATCCTCCTCCATCACCTGTTCCAGGTTGTACCTTCCTCGGCCTCCACCCCAACGTAGCATAGGAACACCTCCTTCTCTTCTCTTCCCAAATCTTTCCCCTAAAATGGGAACTGCCTCGTAAATCCAAACAAGCAACGCATGAACACACCCATGGAGTGTGATCTTTTTCATGTCCGTCACTTGCATGGACGAAATCAGACATTGAAAGGACACTCGTCCCCATGGATACCTCTCGAAAGCCTCGGGATCCATCACCCTTTTTGCAGCTTTCAAAGGGATTCTACTATCACGAGCGTAACCATACACTCCAACATGCAAAATAAACAACAGCGCTATCATTCTCTTCTTCTCCTCACTCCACGTCCTGATTTTTTCAAACAGGACCAACAGCTCAGACCACTTTGGTCCCTCCCCAACTGGGACACCAATTTCTTCCCAAAACTTTGTGTGGTCAATGTCCCAACCATCATTTGCATCAACCTCACCACAGTTCATCTGGGTTACCTCTTCAAACTCATTCAACGAAAATCTAACTGGCCGACCACCAAACAAGGACCACATCTCATAGAACCTTTCAGTTTTCAATTGGTTAGCCAGGAAATGAGTCACCGTCGCACCTGAGAAATTGAATTTCCGTGCAGCAAGCTTCAGAATAATTCCAACTGAGGAATTATTCATTATATCATTGTACACGTCTTCACCAACCGCTTCCCCCATTTTCTCAAAGTCGTTCAACATGCAATTGTGATGCATGCTTCTTTGGCCCGATGGTGCCAATCCAGCCGGAAACCTTCTCGGTGGATATATCTTTCGAACAATCGAGGAAGTCATATCTGCACAAATCAGTAATTATAAGTCTCCATCACAACAAAATAAATCTACCATCAAATGAAAAGTAAATTAATTATTCAACATAAAATAAAATAAATCTACCATTACATAAAATAAATCTACCATGTCATAAAATAAGTCTACCATCAAATGGAAATAAGTCTACCATCAAACGAAAATAAGTCTACCATCAAACAAAAATAAGTCTACCATCAAATGAAAATAAGTCTACCAAATAAATCTACCATCAAACAGAAAATAAGTCTACCATCAAACAAACATAAGTCTACCATCAAACGAAAAGAAGTCTACCATCAAACGAAAATAAGTCTACCATCAAACAAACATAAGTCTACCATCAAATAAAAATAAGTCTACCATCAAACAGAAAATAAGTCCCATTAAACAAAACATAAGTCTACCATCACATAAAATATAAGTCTACCATCACATACAATAAATCTACCGCTACTTAAAATAAATCTACCACCACAGAGATTAACAAATCTACGATACCAATCTTTTCTCTTACTTTTATCTGCGAATATTGACGCCGGAATCTGGGTTTTCACAACCGAAACTGAAATAAATATACAGATTTCAGATTAGGGTTTTCGTCATTCATACAAGACTTCCACAAACCAAACCAAAAACGGTTAAAAAAACTGAATACCTCTTTTCAATGCACAAAATCGATAACCCACCGCTTGACGGAACTTTGCTTCGCCGGAATTTCGAAAACCTAAAACCGACGGACGCAAAATTTACTTCAATTTCCGTAAAAACTCCTTACCGAATGCTCCTCATGGATAGAGAAGGCGAAAACTCATTAAAGAAATCGAAACTTACCGTCAAATCAACGTCGCTTGAACAATCGCCAAAATCGTCGCCGGTTACGCAGAAGTTGAAGAAGAAGAACGTTTTTTGGGTTTACGTTTTTTTTTCCTTTTTTTTAATATGTTCATTTTTTTTTTTTTTAGTGGCAAAACCGTTAATAAACGGTTTTGCCATTTTTTAAAGGTCTTTGTAACCTTTTTTAGCAAAAAAAATTAGAGCTCAAACAAATAAAGGTCTTTTGAGTAAACCATATATCTAAAAAGGTCTTTTGAGTAATTATCTCATATATATACAGGTATAACTTTTTAATTGTTTTAAATGGTGTTCATTGAAATACACGATAAAAATCGTTGAATTAGTACTAGACTAGTATTCGGCCCGTACTACCTATGGTTTAAGAATCACTTAGAATATTTTTTTGAAACTAATAAAAAGTTTAACGTTGTTTTCATTTGTTTAAAATGTACTTACTACGATATTCTAAATGCAAGAGTAATTGAGTTTAATATTGTATTTCCCCTGCAAGAAAAAAAAAAGTGTGACATTCATGAGTCTAAAACTCCATTTGAATTAATCCAGTCTAAAACTTCACACTGTTATTTTTTTTGTAACATCTAAAAACTTCACACTTAAGACAGATAAATGCCATTTCCCCATCGTGAATTTAATGTATATCCACTGATGCAAAAGAAGCATCAAATTACAGCACGGACAAAAGTAAATTAAACAGTTTTTTTTTTTGGCATAACAAAATTACATATTTTCCGAGTATTTGAGTTTGCTTGTTGTCATTCATTGCTTCCTTTATTATCATGTTAGTCCAGATTTTGAAGGAATATGTTGCAACCCTTGTTTTGTTCTTCTTTCTTCAACTTCTTATTCAGCCATGCTATTGTTCATTTGGTTTAATTCCCTAACGTCTATTCCTCTGCACGTGGTTAGTGCCCCAAACCTACATGAAAATAGATTATTATTTGTTGAGTAAGAAATAATGAAAAAGTTGTTGATTGCTAGTCATTTTTTCTTTGATAATGCAAAACATAAATTCTTCTAGCTGCAATTAATTTACTATATGAACAAACGTTTTCCCAATCAAAAGATTTCAATGATTTTGACATTATGTATTAAAAAAATATAAGCAACTGGAAATAAGGAATTCACAAAAATGTGTATGAGATAAGTAGAAGTCTAATATTTCTACAACTTCACTTAACTCAAATGTAAAAGACCCAAAACAACAAAAATTCTAAAAACCCATTTTTGCTATGAGACAATCACCAATATGTTGGAGGTAATAAAAACCACCATGACCTTGCCTTTAGCCATATACTACATATTTTATCAAAAACAAACAAAAGAAACCATATAAGAGGCAAAAATCCTAAATCCAGATATGATATAAGAAGATTTAACCGGAAAAAAATAAAATTTCTAACAATATAAAATCAACATACTTGAGTTTGATATGAAACTAAAACTTGTAACACTAACTTAACTTACTGATTTGGTTACGAAATTGCTGTGAGTTTGAGGTACCGCATCTTGTTTAACATTATTTGAGATAGTACTATACACTAATGTTATGAAGTAGAAGGAAAATATCAAGGCTTAAGTATTTGGAATCACTAAAGATCATATTTACCTTGGGCAATACGAAATTAGTTGCATTGTGTAGAAAAAAATCTGGGTGTGCTTCATATGATTTAACTTACAATTTGTAATATCATGTACCGGCCGTCTTGTTTGTCTATATGAGCATGATGCAAAACCATTGGTAGTAATTGCACTTGCATTTTCTGTGTGTTAATACAGAGCATCAAGATAAATAAAATTAGTATTGCAATTTGATTTATGTTGATCTCAAGATCGGGGATGTATGTTCGTATATTATGAGAGGCCGAGAAGTCTGTTAAGTAAAAATAGATACGATCGTAGGAATATAAGGTGTTCGTATTTGAAGAGATATGAGCGTATTAAGAGATGATCGTATAAAAGATGATGATCGCTTGACAATACAAAACGTGGTCGTATTTCTCTGCTCTGAGTATTATGTCATGAGTTGTCACATCAAGTAATGTGACAACTATTTATAGTTACAATGATCTAAGGTTTAATGCAACTATAGTTACATAAAGTAACTAAATGAGTAAAGCACTATGGTTTAGTTGACAAATATTGGGCCTTCAGCTTCTGATGGGCTTTGACATGAGAAGTAGATTTGGGCCTCCAAATCTATGCCCAACAGTAGGCCCCCTCCCAAAGCCTGAAAATTAACTGGGCTGAATTTTGCAGGTCGGGCTGAGCTTGGCCCATGACGTTTAAGAAGCCCATCTTCGATGTCGACCTCTGAGTGGTCGCTTGCTGAGGTGCCTAGGGTTTTGAGCCGAGCGCTTTTTCGACTTCCTACTCTTATAAAAACGAGATCTCCTCCTCCATATTTCCCATTTTTCTCTCTGCAGCTTCCTCTGAAGGTACTCTCTCTCAACCCCGCTCGTATTTTTCTTAGTTTTAACTTTGCTTTTAGTCGATCGTATTTTCGTTGTTCGCTCCGTACTTTTTAGTCGATCGTATATTTTCGTCGCCTGATCCCGACCACCACAAAATGAAATCTCCGGTCATAGTTTCTTCGAATTCAAACTCCGGTTCTAGCTCTGAAGATTTGGAAGTCTCACTCGCGATCGATCAATCTCACCAGATGCGGTTGTCAGATAAAGGGGGTGCATCGTCTTCTAGACCGGTTCATGCGGACCAAGTAAAGGACAATCAGTGTGTGGCCATTGAGAGTGCTGATGGTCTGGACGCCGAACGCTGGAACATCATTCGCAATCTATCGATCGAAGAGAGCGAAGATCGGGAGCTCGAAGAGCAAGCTTTGGTTGGATTTGTCGAAGAGGAAGCTGGTGGTGAAGAATCCATCGATCATGCGTTACCGGCACGTATACCTCGAGCCCCGGGGCTGTCACGCGACCTCTTCCCCGGAAGTAGCGATGATATCGCGTCCTCCAGTTCTTATGAAACCATCGAGAGGATTCGGGGAGATGATGACTGGTCGGGCGTTGATATCAGAATCCCTCGTCCTCATGAGCGTCCCTGGTCTCCTCCTGAAGGTTTCATGTGCCTGTACGAATGCTACTTCAATCACGGAGGGATGTGGTTTCCGATGCCTAAGCTTGCGCTTGAATATTGCGAGGCTCGACGCGTTGCACCTTCTCAACTCACTTGCGCCTCATATCGCAACATCTGCGCGATTCTGACTATGGCTGCTGAATTAGGACGGTCGGTGAATCTAGCTCAGCTCGAAGAGATGGTAGGGATCGCGAAGTCCGGGGATTGTGGTCGTTTTTATGCCTCAATGAGGTCGGGTTGTATGATTTTGACCGGGGTTAGCAGTAGAATCGAGCGTTGGAAGAACAAATATTTCTTCGTGAGGATCAATAAATACGCGATCGGAGATTTCACCGGTGTGATTCATGCCGGATGGAGTTCTAGGATTGGTATGCTTTACTTCTTTGTATCCGACCTCCAGTCTTAGCTGATAGTTAATCTATCTTTTGTTTTGTAGGTAGGAAACTCCAAGTGCTCGAACCAGTTCCCAAAGGCGCGCTCTCCCTGATTGACGAGTTGAAGAAATTAGGCCAACAGAAGTGGGGAGATTTTATCGAACAGAGGATCAGACGTTGTCGGCGTCGCGTTACAACAGGTCAGTTTGCGGTCGGTGTGTTTGATTGTTCTTATTTCAGCGATCGTAGATTTCTGATCTGATTACATTGTATTTCAGGTGACTTTACCGTTCCTCTTGCGAAGATCGGGCCGTATACTCACCGGCCTTTGAAGGACAGAAAGAAAAGACCGTCCAAAAAGCAGAGTTCAGAAGCAGGAAGCATGGGGCTTGAGGACTTGGACGTTGTAGTTTATAACGTAGGTTCGGGGTCGGCCAAGGTTGTTGCATCCTCTGCTGTGAGAAGGAAAGAGAAGGGGATCGTGATTGACGATTCTTCGAAGAGGGTTGGTGCTGCTGCCCCGACGAGGCCCGTTGAGGGTTCGAAAGCGATCGGTGGTTCGGAACCGAGGTGGTCGGAGAAGAGGAAAGACCGCGAGGACGATCGGAGGCGCTCTGAGTCCGATCCGAAAAAGAGCAGAAAGGGGAAGGGTAAAGATAAAGGCATGGTCGTTTCCGAAACTGCGAACGTCGAGCCTCCCAATTTCGAGGAACGAGATGCAGAGGAACGGGTCGGTGATCAAACGGCGGTCGGTGCGACCTTGTCGTTTGGGGATGATTATGATTTCAATCTCCGGTTCGCTGGTCGGGGCCGCCACATTCTCGAGGACCCTGTAGCATGTGGGGAATACGTGCGCTGTATTCAGGGTCATCCCAGGGGACCTGTTCCTGAGTCCGACGAAATGGTCGAGCGCGATGAGTTTTTGGCCTTTTCCGTCGACATAACCAGGGTAAGTGTGGTTTTTTTTTTTTTTTTTTTTTTTTGGATACTGATGGTCGTATATTGCTAGATGGTGAGCAACGTCAACTTCATGAGGACTAGATACGAGGGGATGTTGCAGAAGAATCATGAGCTCATCATGGAGAACAGGGTCCTTAAGTCGAGGATGAAAAATATGACCATTGCTGCCGAAGAGAAGGTTGGTCGTATTTTGGCGTTGGAGAAAGAGAATGAAGGGCTGAAGGTGGAGGCGGCCAAGTGGGAGGACGAGGTCCAGAGCATGATGGGGGAAAAGCAGTCCATCTACCAACTAGCCAAGTCGCAGATGAAACGCCTGAGAGTCTCGCGTAGCGACACAGCCACGAACTTCGGGGAGTATGCGATCGAGAAGGTCGGTACCGGGCTTCGGGAGAAGATCGAAGCTAAATTTGGGAAGATTCGTCGTCATATTGCTGATTCCAAAAAGATGAATCAGATATCATCGACGGTCGGTCAGATCAAAGCCTTTCTCTCGTTCTATGAGGAGCAGGGATCGGCTCCCGAAGGCGCGGTGGAGAGGTTGCAGGAAGACCTGGAGAAGTGCCTGAAGATGGCTGCTGCTCACGATGTTGAGAAAATATCCGAAGAGGATTTTACTTTTCCCGACCGAGCTAGCTGGATTCCAGACGAAGAGCTCGTTTTTCCTATTGACACCCCGAACAAGATTGGTCAGTATGGTTTTGGTGAAGAATGGGATTCTTCGGGTGAAGAAGAGGTTCGAGGTGGTGATGAAGTCGATCCGCGGTCTTCTCGAGTCATAATTAGAGTCGGTGGCTCTGACCCGCCCGAATCTTCGCGCGGTCGTGGAGAGAGGAATGGTTCCGGATCTTCCCATGTGTCTGAGACCGACGAGGACGAAGGTTCCTTGGGAGTCGATGATCGTGCCAAAAACGTCGAGCATCCTCCGGAGGTTGCTGGGGCTGCGACCAAGGCTGCTGAGGGCCCTTCTATGGCTGCTGATCCTGCTAGAGGGCCGGTCGTGACTTCTGAGATTCCTGGAATTGATGATGTCAACTTCTAATTTGTGCAACTGTTTCTGGTCGGGCTGATGTAGCCGAAAGTTTATGTACTCCTCTCTTTTTCTTCTTTTCTTTCTCCTTTTTTTTTGTGGTTGCTCATGATGAGCGTGTATGTACTGTTCCCCGATCCCTGGTGGTTGGGTTTTTCTTAATTTATGAAATAGTATTTTCTCGTTAAGTGTTCTGAATTTTCATCCAGTTTTCGCTTTGCGTAGCCCTGGTCGGTTCGCGCGATGGACGACCAGGCTAAATTGTCTGCTGGTCGGGACCAGGCTTATGACAGAATCTGTCTCGTGGCTAAGTGTGCGAGTCGTGGTCGGCTTACTGCACTTAGACGTTCTTTAGATTCATTGCAGGTCGGGGCCTGGCTAACAAGTTTTCACCGGTCAGGGGTTCAAGGTCCCCAGACTACGGTCGTAGGTTTTCCTACTGCGTTGAAGCGAACGCGTGTTTGATTTTGAGTCGCGTGCCTGGCCTGGGCACCGACGTGTGGGTGAGCTCGGGGCTTATGATTATTGTTAAAAACAAAGACCAGGGTTTGATGGTCGTAGTTTTTGAGTAAGACTACGATCATAGTTTTTTTTTTTTTTTTTTTTTTTGAAAGTAGTTGAGCCTCCGGAGAGGTTGCATACGTACCCGAAGTCGGGATCAAGCCGACCGTAGTTCAAGTACAAGGAGTACGTTTTTTTTTTTTTTTTTTTTTTTAATACAGAACGACGGTCGTAGTTTGGAGTAATACTACGATCGTATGTATGTTTTTTTTTTTTTTTTTTACAGAACGACGGTCGTAGTTTGGAGTAATACTACGATCGTATGTGGAGGAAACTTTGGCCTAGCAGACTCGTGGTCGGGGTTGTACTTCGTTGATTGGAAGTGGATTGTAATAGTATCGTTTTAAGGACATCGCGTTCCAAGACCGCGGAATCATTGTTCCATCCATGGTCATTAGTTCGTATACGCTGGGGCGAACGACTTTAGAAACCTGGTATGGTCCTTCCCAGTGGGCGCCTAGTTTCCCCGCCTTGTACTCAGCTGTGTTTTCGTACACCTTCCTGAGGACGAGGTCGCCGACGGTGAAACTTCTGCTACGAACGCGCTTGTTGTAGTATCGTGCGGCTATCTGCTGGTAATTTTGTATGCGGATGGGAGCCTGGCCGCGCTCTTCTTCGATGTGGTCCAAATTGTCTACGAGCATTCTGTCGTTGAGGACGGGGTCTGTTGTCATCATCTCTCGTCGTAGACTGTTGACGCTGACTTCGGCTGGAGCCATTGCTTCGATTCCGTAGGCCAAGGAGAAGGGGGTGCGCTTGGTTGATTGGCGTGGTGTTGTTCGGAGCGACCATAGTACGCCATCTAGCTCGTCGGCCCAGGTTCCTTTCTTTTCATCGAGACGCTTTTCGGAGATGATAGCCTTGTTCGTCGCCTCTGCCTGTCCGTTTCCTTGTGGGAAACGTGGTGTCGATTTGTTAAGACGGATTTTCCACTTTGCGCAAAAATCTTCGAAGGTCTTGGAAATGAATTGCGACCCGTTGTCAGCGATAATTTCATAAGGCAATCCATGGCGACAGATGACGAATTTCCAGACGAAGTCTTGGACGTCGTCGGCCTTAATTTTGGCGAAGGATTCCGCTTCGACCCACTTCGTGAAGTAGTCGGTGACTACGATCACGAACCGCTTTTGTTTGGACCTTGGGAGTGGACCGAAGATGTCCATCGCCCACCTCATGAACGGGTATGCGGATGTTGCGGTCGTCAGGGGCTCAGTCTGGGAGTTGATCATTGGACCATGACGCTGGCACTTTTCGCAACGACGAGCGTAGTCTGCGCAGTCGGTGAGCATGGTCGGCCAATAGAAACCGAGCTTCTTGATTTTCATTGCGAGGGTTCGTCCACCGGAGTGGTTGCCACCTTCGCCTTCGTGAGTTTCTGTCATAATGGCGCCGATCGTATCGCCGTTGACACACTGAAGTAGGACTCCCGCTGCACTCCATTTGTATAGCTTTCCTCCCATTACTACGTAATGCGCACTCTTTGATTTGAGCCGACGTGCTGCCCACTTGTCCTCTGGGACCTTTCCATCCTTGATATAGTTGGAAATTTCGTCCCGCCAATCTATCTGGTCGGCATGATCGAGATGGTCTGTGCTGTCAGTATGGACGGCCTGGTCGACCGGGTCGATTCGATCGGGATCGTCCTCTATGCCGTCAACCTCGCTATTGTTCATGATGACGCTCATCCGGCTGGTGCCGCACGGTAAATCGATACTCGGGTCGGGGATGGTTTCGACTGGTATGATTCGCTTTAGATCGGAGTCCGAACTTGTTGCTAATGAGGCCAGGGCGTCAGCGGCGAAGTTTTCAGATCGGGGGATGTTGGTGATAACGAAGCTGTCGACCGGATTACAGAACTTGTTGCAGACGCGCCATTTACCGTTCTTCTTTTTAACTACGACCGGATTGGCCAGCCATTCAGGGTATTGAACTTCTGTAATCGATCCGGCTTCGAGCAGCTTGGTGACTTCTTCATTGACAGCGCGGGCTCTCTCGTAACCGAGCTTTCTCCGTTTCTGCTTTATAGGTTTGTAGGTGGGATCGACGTGAAGCTCATGGCTCGTGATGGCCGGGTTGATGCCCTTCATATCTTCTATCGAACACGCGAACGTTGCGACATTCTCGTTCAGAAATTCGGTCAAGTCTGTCTTGATTGATTCGGAAAGCTCGGTGCCGATATTAACGCGTCGCTCGGGGTGCTGTGGATCGATGTTCACCGGGGTTGCAAGTTCTTGCCTTGGTTCGGTTGCGTTCGGCTCTTCCGGATTACTTATGTGTAGGTTGAACTTCTGCAGTTTTTGTCCGGTGATGAAACAGGTTCTAGCTGCCTTCTGATCTCCTCTTATAGTGTGAACCCCGGTCGGGGTCGGGAATTTGACACATTGATGGTAGGTGGAGGCGATTGCTCTGAGAGAAAATAACCAGGGGGTTCCCATGATAATGTTGTACACCGCCGGTTTATCTACGACCAGGAACTTGACATCCCTGATCAAGCCTCCAGCGTATACCCTTAGCTTGATCGTTCCTACGGTCATCGTGGTGATTCCTTCGAAACCGACCAAGGGCCTGACGCTTGGTTTGATCTTGCCGTCCGGTATGTCCATTCGTTTGAGTGTATCCTTAAAAATGACATCCACCGCGCTCCCGGTGTCGATCAAGACACGTGTGACATCGCAGTCCTCGACTTTAAGCTCAATGACTAAGGGGTCGTTGTGAGGCATCGCAAGATCCTTAGTATCAGCTTCAGAAAAAATGATCGGCATGTCAACTTCTGCCCGACCGTAACAGTCTTGGTCGGCCTGGTTCATCTTCTCGTACTTCTTGAGAGATTGTACAGAGGCGTGAACTGGCTGGAGGCCGCCCATAATGACGAGTACCCTTCTTTTCGAGGTCGGTGGTCCGTCTCGCGGACCTTCTTTTGGTGGTAACGGTTGGGCGGGGTTGTTGTTCTTCCGCTGTTCGCCTTGCCCAGAATTCTCCCCTCCTTTCCGTTTTTCTCCGCGTTCGGGTGGGCTGTCCATTTTTATTTCTCCGCGTTGATAACTGGTGAGCAGGGCATCCTTGAGACCACGACACTGTGTAGTAGAGTGACCGAATACTTGATGGTAATCGCAGTAGAGTTTAGTGTCTTTCGAATCCTGTCCCCGGATCCACTTATTCGACTGTCTCTGAGGTGGCTGGTCCGTTCCAACCTGGTGCACTAAGAGTTTTTTGCTCTTGTATTCCTGGTCGTAGTGTTGTCGGGGCTCTTGGTATTCGCCGTCGCCCTTTGGTTTTGCCTTCTGTGCTGGAGGCTTCGCAGGAGAGTGTTTCTGCGTGTTAATGGTCTTGTCCTCTTCAAGACGGATGTATCGCGTAGACCGATGCATCGCGTCTTCTAAGTTGGTCGGTGGGGTGAGGACGAGATTTTCCCTAAACTTTGATTCGTACCACAATCCTTGCTTCAGTGCTGAGATCGCGGAGTTGTCGCTGACCATGACCCTCGAGAGTACCGCTTTGAATCTGTCCATGTATCCTCGCAGTGTTTCGTCCTCCTTCTGGACTAGGGACCAGAGGTTGGCGTCGGAGATGCCCTCTTCGAGGTACATGGAGTAATGCTTGAGAAAGGCTTGGGACAGTTGTGGGAAGTTGTCGATCGATCGTGGATGGAGACGGGCGAACCATTCTAGGGCAGGTCCCGAGAGATGCTCGACGAAGTGTTGGCAGCAACCAGCGTCTTTTTCCTCTGGGGGATAATGAGTACGTCCCATCGCCAGGTTGAACTTCCTTAAGTGTTGCATCGGGTCGGTGTCTCCGGTGTAATGCGAAATGCGGAGTTTACTGGAGTCTCTGACCGGGGTGGCCATGATGCGGTCGGTGAAGGGAGTTTGCTGCGTCTCTGCCAGCACCCGTTCGATTTCTGGGGCAAAACTGATTGCGTGGTGCACCTTCGAAGTTATTTCGGTAAGCCTTGCTCGGAGATCTTCCATTTCGAAATCTCGGTCGGTCCTTGGTTCTTGCGACCGGGCTCTGGTCGGTCTTGAGCGTTGCGAACTTAATGAGTTGATTAGAGCGGGACCAGCTGGTCGGTTTTGGTCTGACGGTCGTCCTAACCTTTCGAAAACGTCCGAAGAGATGATCGGACGGTTCTGTTCAGATGACCGGCCCAATCTTTCGTGAACGTCTGGGGACGCGGTTGGTCGGATTTGGTCAGCTGGGCGGTTCAGTCTTTCGAATACGTCCGAATGTACGACTGGTCGGTTCTGATCAGCCGGGCGACTTAACCTTTCGAACACGTCCGAATGTACGACTGCTTGGTTCTGGTCCGATGGGCGCCCTATCCTTTCGAACACGTCGGTCGAACGGCCGAGTCTATCGAGCACATCCGTTTGTCGTCCCAACCTGTCAAAGATGGTTTGCGACGAGCTGGCGACGAGCTGTGGGGAGTCGTTATTATGTCTGCTAGTGCCGGCCTCAGCTCGGTCGCGGATCGTCGCTCGGGAGAGTCGTAAATCCTCAAGCCGAGAATTGGTCTGTCTTGTCAACTGCTCTTGGTCGTCCAATCGTCTCATGATGGCGTTCATCACTCTAGACAGGTCGGCCTGCTCGTCAGTGATTGCCCCCCGCTGGAGGCCGGTGGATTCGATGATGGTTGTCTGTTCATTGACGAGAGCCTGTTGGACGGTTGTCGGATTTGTGTCTACCTTGGTCGGCGTTGCAAATTCGACCTCTTGTGAGGGGAGGTCTGGCTCGGTGATCGGATCCATTTTTGGTGTATAAGACTGTCTCTATAGCCCCCTACCTGGCGCGCCAATTGTTGATCTCAAGATCGGGGATGTATGTTCGTATATTATGAGAGGCCGAGAAGTCTGTTAAGTAAAAATAGATACGATCGTAGGAATATAAGGTGTTCGTATTTGAAGAGATATGAGCGTATTAAGAGATGATCGTATAAAAGATGATGATCGCTTGACAATACAAAACGTGGTCGTATTTCTCTGCTCTGAGTATTATGTCATGAGTTGTCACATCAAGTAATGTGATAACTATTTATAGTTACAATGATCTAAGGTTTAATGCAACTATAGTTACATAAAGTAACTAAATGAGTAAAGCACTATGGTTTAGATGACAAATATTGGGCCTTCAGCTTCTGATGGGCTTTGACATGAGAAGTAGATTTGGGCCTCCAAATCTATGCCCAACAGTAGGCCCCCTCCCAAAGCCTGAAAATTAACTGGGCTGAATTTTGCAGGTCGGGCTGAGCTTGGCCCATGACGTTTAAGAAGCCCATCTTCGATGTCGACCTCTGAGTGGTCGCTTGCTGAGGTGCCTAGGGTTTTGAGCCGAGCGCTTTTTCGACTTCCTACTCTTATAAAAACGAGATCTCCTCCTCCATATTTCCCATTTTTCTCTCTGCAGCTTCCTCTGAAGGTACTCTCTCTCAACCCCGCTCGTATTTTTCTTAGTTTTAACTTTGCTTTTAGTCGATCGTATTTTCGTTGTTCGCTCCGTACTTTTTAGTCGATCGTATATTTTCGTCGCCTGATCCCGACCACCACAAAATGAAATCTCCGGTCATAGTTTCTTCGAATTCAAACTCCGGTTCTAGCTCTGAAGATTTGGAAGTCTCACTCGCGATCGATCAATCTCACCAGATGCGGTTGTCAGATAAAGGGGGTGCATCGTCTTCTAGACCGGTTCATGCGGACCAAGTAAAGGACAATCAGTGTGTGGCCATTGAGAGTGCTGATGGTCTGGACGCCGAACGCTGGAACATCATTCGCAATCTATCGATCGAAGAGAGCGAATTAGTACTAGACTAGTATTCGGCCCGTACTACCTATGGTTTAAGAATCACTTAGAATATTTTTTTGAAACTAATAAAAAGTTTAACGTTGTTTTCATTTGTTTAAAATGTACTTACTACGATATTCTAAATGCAAGAGTAATTGAGTTTAATATTGTATTTCCCCTGCAAGAAAAAAAAAAGTGTGACATTCATGAGTCTAAAACTCCATTTGAATTAATCCAGTCTAAAACTTCACACTGTTATTTTTTTTGTAACATCTAAAAACTTCACACTTAAGACAGATAAATGCCATTTCCCCATCGTGAATTTAATGTATATCCACTGATGCAAAAGAAGCATCAAATTACAGCACGGACAAAAGTAAATTAAACAGTTTTTTTTTTTGGCATAACAAAATTACATATTTTCCGAGTATTTGAGTTTGCTTGTTGTCATTCATTGCTTCCTTTATTATCATGTTAGTCCAGATTTTGAAGGAATATGTTGCAACCCTTGTTTTGTTCTTCTTTCTTCAACTTCTTATTCAGCCATGCTATTGTTCATTTGGTTTAATTCCCTAACGTCTATTCCTCTGCACGTGGTTAGTGCCCCAAACCTACATGAAAATAGATTATTATTTGTTGAGTAAGAAATAATGAAAAAGTTGTTGATTGCTAGTCATTTTTTCTTTGATAATGCAAAACATAAATTCTTCTAGCTGCAATTAATTTACTATATGAACAAACGTTTTCCCAATCAAAAGATTTCAATGATTTTGACATTATGTATTAAAAAAATATAAGCAACTGGAAATAAGGAATTCACAAAAATGTGTATGAGATAAGTAGAAGTCTAATATTTCTACTACTTTACTTAACTCAAATGTAAAAGACCCAAAGCAACAAAAATTCTAAAAACCCATTTTTGCTATGAGACAATCACCAATATGTTGGAGGTAATAAAAACCACCATGATCTTGCCTTTAGCCATATACTACATATTTTATCAAAAACAAACAAAAGAAACCATATAAGAGGCTAAAATCCTAAATCCAGATATGATATAAGAAGATTTAACCGGAAAAAAATAAAATTTATAACAATATAAAATCAACATACTTGAGTTTGATATGAAACTAAAACTTGTAACACTAACTTTTAATTTACTGATTTGGTTACGAAATTGCTGTGAGTTTGAGGTACCGCATCTTGTTCAACATTATTTGAGATACTACTATACACTAATGTATGAAGTAGAAGGAGAATATCAAGGTTAAGTATTTGGAATCACTAAAGATCATATTTACCTTGGGCAATACGAAATTAGTTGCATTGTGTAGAAAAAAATCTGGGTGTGCTTCATATGATTTAACTTACAATTTGTAATATCATGTACCGGCCGTCTTGTTTGTCTATATGAGCATGATGCAAAACCATTGGTAGTAATTGCACTTGCATTTTCTGTGTGTTAATACAGAGCATCAAGATAAATAAAATTAGTATTGCAATTTGATTTAGACTAAAACAATTTACCATCACTTTGTTGGCTTGTGGTATTGATGTTTGGAAGTTGTTGCGTCTTCGTTGATAGAGACTCCAACAACTTAAATTATTTGGAAATGAACCATGAATTCACCATGAATTTTATAATGGAGGAAGAAACTTCAATAGTTTCTGAAGGGTGAAATCGGGGGTAATATTGGATGGAAAAAATTAGGGATTTTTTTAGAAGAGATAATTACTCAAAAGACCTTTTTAGATATATGGTTTACTCAAAAGACCTTTATTTGTTTGAGCTCTAATTTTTTTTGCTAAAAAAGGTTACAAAGACCTTTAAAAAATGGCAAAACCGTTTATTAACGGTTTTGCCACTAAAAAAAAAAAAATGAACATATTAAAAAAAAGGAAAAAAAAACGTAAACCCAAAAAACGTTCTTCTTCTTCAACTTCTGCGTAACCGGCGACGATTTTGGCGATTGTTCAAGCGACGTTGATTTGACGGTAAGTTTCGATTTCTTTAATGAGTTTTCGCCTTCTCTATCCATGAGGAGCATTCGGTAAGGAGTTTTTACGGAAATTGAAGTAAATTTTGCGTCCGTCGGTTTTAGGTTTTCGAAATTCCGGCGAAGCAAAGTTCCGTCAAGCGGTGGGTTATCGATTTTGTGCATTGAAAAGAGGTATTCAGTTTATTTAACCGTTTTTGGTTTGGTTTGTGGAAGTCTTGTATGAATGACGAAAACCCTAATCTGAAATCTGTATATTTATTTCAGTTTCGGTTGTGAAAACCCAGATTCCGGCGTCAATATTCGCAGATAAAAGTAAGAGAAAAGATTGGTATCGTAGATTTGTTAATCTCTGTGGTGGTAGATTTATTTTAAGTAGCGGTAGATTTATTGTATGTGATGGTAGACTTATATTTTATGTGGTAGACTTATGTTTTGTTTAATGGGACTTATTTTCTGTTTGATGGTAGACTTATTTTTATTTGATGGTAGACTTATGTTTGTTTGATGGTAGACTTATTTTCGTTTGATGGTAGACTTCTTTTCGTTTGATGGTAGACTTATGTTTGTTTGATGGTAGACTTATTTTCTGTTTGATGGTAGACTTATTGTTGTTCGATGGTAGATTTATTTGGTAGACTTATTTTCATTTGATGGTAGACTTATTTTTGTTTGATGGTAGACTTATTTTCGTTTGATGGTAGACTTATTTCCATTTGATGGTAGACTTATTTTATGACATGGTAGATTTATTTTATGTAATGGTAGATTTATTTTATTTTATGTTGAATAATTAATTTACTTTTCATTTGATGGTAGATTTATTTTGTTGTGATGGAGACTTATAATTACTGATTTGTGCAGATATGACTTCCTCGATTGTTCGAAAGATATATCCACCGAGAAGGTTTCCGGCTGGATTGGCACCATCGGGCCAAAGAAGCATGCATCACAATTGCATGTTGAACGACTTTGAGAAAATGGGGGAAGCGGTTGGTGAAGACGTGTACAATGATATAATGAATAATTCCTCAGTTGGAATTATTCTGAAGCTTGCTGCACGGAAATTCAATTTCTCAGGTGCGACGGTGACTCATTTCCTGGCTAACCAATTGAAAACTGAAAGGTTCTATGAGATGTGGTCCTTGTTTGGTGGTCGGCCAGTTAGATTTTCGTTGAATGAGTTTGAAGAGGTAACCCAGATGAACTGTGGTGAGGTTGATGCAAATGATGGTTGGGACATTGACCACACAAAGTTTTGGGAAGAAATTGGTGTCCCAGTTGGGGAGGGACCAAAGTGGTCTGAGCTGTTGGTCCTGTTTGAAAAAATCAGGACGTGGAGTGAGGAGAAGAAGAGAATGATAGCGCTGTTGTTTATTTTGCATGTTGGAGTGTATGGTTACGCTCGTGATAGTAGAATCCCTTTGAAAGCTGCAAAAAGGGTGATGGATCCCGAGGCTTTCGAGAGGTATCCATGGGGACGAGTGTCCTTTCAATGTCTGATTTCGTCCATGCAAGTGACGGACATGAAAAAGATCACACTCCATGGGTGTGTTCATGCGTTGCTTGTTTGGATTTACGAGGCAGTTCCCATTTTAGGGGAAAGATTTGGGAAGAGAAGAGAAGGAGGTGTTCCTATGCTACGTTGGGGTGGAGGCCGAGGAAGGTACAACCTGGAACAGGTGATGGAGGAGGATAAGAAATCCTCCAACAACAACAAGGTAATATTCATTTGATGGTATACTTATTTTTGTTTGATGGCAGAGTTATTTTCACTTGATGGTAGACTTAGTTTGTTTGATGGTAGACGTTTTAGGTCTTTGATGGTAGACTTTTTAGCACTTTGATGGTAGACTTTTTAGCACTTTGATGGTAGACTGATTTGTCTGTTTGATGGTAGACTTTTTAGGTCTTTCATGGTAGACTTTTTAGCACTTTGATGGTAGACTTAGTTTGTTTGATGGTAGACGTTTTAGGTCTTTGATGGTAGACTTTTTAGCACTTTGCTGGTAGACTTTTTAGCACTTTGATGGTAGACTTATTTGTCTGTTTGATGGTAGACTTATTTGTCTGTTTGATGGTAGACTTTTTTAGCACTTTGATGGTACACTTATTTGTCTGTTTGATGGTAGACTTTTTAGGTCTTTGATGGTAGACTTTTTTAGCACTTTGATGGTAGACTTATTTGTCTGTTTGATGGTAGACTTTTTAGGTCTTTGATGGTAGACTTTTCAGCACTTTGATGGTAGACTTTTTAGGTCTTTGACGGTAGACTTTTTAGCACTTTGATGGTAGACTTATGTGTCTGTTTGATGGTAGACTTTTTAGCACTTTGATGGTAGACTTATTTTCATTTAATGGTAGACTTTTATTAATAATGTCATTCTTTTTTTTTGCAATAATGTTCTTTATAGGTTCGTATCAGACACTTAGTGGTGAAGCCTCTGGAATTCATTTACCCTACATGGATTGATAAAGAAGATTTCAAACTTAATAACATGATCCGCGACATTCTTGGTGGATGCATGGATGAAGATTTTTGGGTTTTAGATGCTCCGGTTGCTAAGAAAAAGAAGACTAAGACTAAGGATGACTCTCCGGGTTATAAGAAAAAGAAGAAGAAGGCTAAGGTGGTTGAGGAAAGTGAGGATGATGATGAGGATGAGGATGACTCTCCTGTTCAAAAAAAAAAGAACATAGCGAAGAGCAAGAAGATGAAGGCTATTGTTGTTGTTGATGAAAGTGAGGATGAGTCTCCGGCTCAAAAGAAAGAGAAAAAGAAGGAGAAGGAGACCGAAGGTGGAGTTATTGGTGAAGTGCTTAAGCTCCTACAGGGAATGGCGAGAACAATTGCCAACTTTGATAGTAGGATTACAGCTCTAGAGGGAAAAGGGGATGTCTTGAAAGCTGTGGGAGATGAACAGTCAACCACGGGAGATGGCGGAGATGCATCTGAGGAGGATGATGATCTGGTACGCAAGACTCTACCATGTTTTAGACTTATTTACATGTTTTCCTGAACTTCTATGTTAAGGCGTGGTAGATTTATTAGTGTGTTATGGTAGACTTATATGAACTTATACAGCTGTTTGAACATTTTCCCTCTCTTTTTCTTAACAGTCTTGGATGGAACAACACCCAACAACAAAAACAAATTTGGCAGTTAGCCGTGTAGTTAAAAAGCCGGATGAAAAGGCTACACGAACTGACCAGCGGAAAGGGAAAAGCAAATCTGTGCCACCTGTGGAGAAAAGCAAACAGAAAAGCAAAGCTTTAATAGCCTTGGAGAAGGTTGAAGCTAAAAAGAAGGTGGGAAGTTATTCTCCATTGTACTTTGATTTTCAACAAATTTTCTTACTGCCATTCGATTCATTACTTATACATTGGTCGGAGCTGTAGAGAAAAAGAAAAACTCTTAAAGAGAAGGAGACGGAATCTACAGCGGATAAAAGGAGGAAAGCAGCTGAGTGTGTCGAAATCCGCGATCCGGTACGTATATAGATGACTTGTTTTGTGTTTGATG
Organism: Arabis alpina; assembly: GCA_900128785.1. NCBI lineage: Eukaryota > Viridiplantae > Streptophyta > Magnoliopsida > Brassicales > Brassicaceae > Arabis > Arabis alpina. The sequence continues at coordinate 2,170,772 of LT669788.1, forward strand.
GTAGACTTATTTTTTGTTTGATGGTAGACTTATTTTCCTTTGATGGTAGATTTATTTGCCTTTGATGATAGTAGACTTATTTTCTCATTCCTTATACATTGTTTGGAGTTGTAGAGTAAAAGATTAACGTGGAAGGAAACGGAATCTACACCGGTTATAAGGAAGACAGGAGCTGACTGTGTCGAAATCCACGATCTGGTACGTATATGGAAGACTTATTTCTGTTTGATGGTAGACTTATTGTCTCTTTGATGGTAGACTTATTTGTACTTAGTGGTAGACTTATTTTCAGTTCTATGGTTGACTTTTTCCTTTCATGGTAGATTTATTTTCCTTTGATGGTAGATTTATTTTTGTTTGCTGGTAGACTTATTTTCCTTTGATGGTAGACTTATATTCGTTTGATGGTACACTTATTTTTGTTTGACGGTAGACTTATTTGTACTTAGTGGTAGACTTATTTCCTGTTTTATGGTAGACTTATTTGACTCAATCCTTAACTTGTAGACAAAAGATGCTATTGCTGATGCTGGGAAAGAGAAGGAAAGATCTGATTCTGATTTTGTTACACCTCCTAGTAGGCGCAGAAGGATGCGTTACGCGTGCTCATCTTCATCTGATGATGAAATTGATATAAGGGCGAAGCAGGTCAATGATGCACTGACCATTGCTTACGATGCTATTACAAAGTTGTCAAACAAAGATGAATTCGAGGTTCCTCCCGTAGCTCGCAATAAAAATCTTGCTCCGTCTCAGAAGTCCCCATTTATAGGACACTCCGGGACCGTACGAATCATGGCTGGTACAGTTCCTTCTTCCGCTGTCTACGATCCTTTTGATCCGGTGGACGAGCATAGGCTGGAAAAGTTGACGGACTACGTGAATCAAGATATGTAAGTCATTTTTCCTTTTAATAGGAACGTCTTATTCAATGCACCAAAAATTTCATCCTTCTAAGCATTTGACATATGGTTCTATCAGAGACAACCCATTAGAAAACACTCTGCCACTAGTGGAGTTCTATTTGGGAATTATGACACCTAAAGAAAACTGGCCACACACTCGATATGGATGGCTGAATAGTGAGGTAATGGTAGACTTATTTTCCTTTAATGGTAGACTTATTTTCCTTTAATGGTAGACTTATTTTCCTTTGATGGTAGACTTATTTGACTTAGATGGTAGACTTATTTTCCTTTGATGGTAGACTTATTTGCTTTAATGGTAGACTTATTTTCCTTTGATGGTAGACTTATTTGACTTAGATGGTAGACTTATTTTCCTTTGATGGTAGACTTATTTGCTTTTGATGGTAGACTTATATTCTGTTTGATGGTAGACTTATTTGACTTAGATGGTAGACTTATTTTCCTTTGATGGTAGACTTATTTGCTTTTGATGGTAGACTTATATTCTGTTTGATGGTAGACTTATTTGACTTAGATGGTAGACTTATTTGCCTTTGATGGTAGACTTATTTTCCTTTTATGGTAGACTTATTTTCCTTTGATGGTAGACTTATTTGACTTAGATGGTAGACTTATTTTCCTTTGATGGTAGACTTATTTGCTTTTGATGGTAGACTTATATTCTGTTTGATGGTAGACTTATATTCTGTTTGATGGTAGACTTATTTGACTTAGATGGTAGACTTATTTGCCTTTGATGGTAGACTTATTTTCCTTTTATGGTAGACTTATTGTTGTTCGATGGTAGACTTATCTATAATTTTTGTGCCAGGTTTATTTACTTTTGGTCAAATTATTTTTCAGCAAATGGGGGCTGCAATGAACATGTTGCGAAAAAGGGCTATGCAACGTCCTACCCCTTTTACCAGTGAAAGGATAGCCTTTCTGGATCCGATATTTGGGAATCTTTGGTGTCAGGAGTACAAATGGAACTTCAAAGGTAAAGAGAAGACCTTTTTATTCGGCGAGGGGTATTTAAGCATGTACGCTGGCAGATTACCCTCGTATAATCCAACCCACCAGAAATGGGTAACGGATGTGGATACATTGTACATAGCTCATAATATCGACGACGTGCATTGGGTGGGTGTTGTGGTAGACCTAGTTAACAGGACTGTCAAAGTGTACGATAGCATCCTCTCGAGTTCCCAGGACAACGCTATGGCCGAGTCATGCAGACCATACACGAGGATGATTCCTAAGTTGCTTAAAGCTGCTGCACCACCAGAAAAAAAGATGAGTGAGGCTGCGTTTCACTTCTACAGGAAAAAATCAAACATACCCCAAAACATCCAATCAGGTGACTGTGGTGTCTACACTGTTAAATTCTTAGAGTGTCTAGCTCTAGGACATACAATGGATGGGCTTTGCGATGCAACTGTGGCTCCTATTCGTGTAAAACTTGCGGCTGATATCCTGGAGGAGGCACCACCTGTAGACTTGGCCATACAGGTGTCCGACCCAAACCCACGCAGTAATCCAGACGACAAAGTTCCGTTACAGACAGATTCTTTATAGTCGGATTTGTGTATGCAGTGGTAGATTTATTTTCATTTGGTAGTACACTTATTGGATATTTTGCATACTTTCGAAGGACCATGTTTAGTATCACCATTGGAGTAGATTTAGTGGTCCTTCTGTAGTGTATTGACAACATTTTCAGACTTAATTCCATAAACCTACAATCAGACCATTTTCCTTTCATGGTACACTTATTTTCCTTTGATGGTAGACTTATTTGCTCTTGATGGTAGACTTATTTGCCTTTGATGGTAGACTTATTTGCCTTTGATGGTAGACTTATTTTCTGTATGATGGTAGACTTATTTTCGGTTTGATGGTAGACTTATTTTCTGTATGATGGTAGACTTATTTTCGGTTTGATGGTAGACTTATTTTCTGTATGATGGTAGATTTATTTCTGTTTGATGGTAGACTTCTTTTCCTTTGATGGTAGATTTACTTCTGTTTGATGGTAGACTTATTTTCTCTTTGATAGTAGACTTATTTCTGTTTGATGGTAGACTTATGTGCCTTTAATGGTAGACTTATCTTCTCGTTGATGGTAGATTTACTTCTGTTTGATGGTAGACTTATCTTCTCTTTGATAGTAGACTTATTTCTGTTTGATGGTAGACTTATATTTGTTTGATGGTAGACTTATTTTTTGTTTGATGGTAGACGTATAATCTGTTTCCTATGTCTTTCGCAAACATTATGTTAATCAAATTACATAACATAACATTCATGATTAAGCTTTGCAAGTCGCACGATTGTGGCCATGATGAAGACAGTTTGAGCACTTGGGTTCTTTCCTACTTCGTTTCCGAGCCATGGCTATTTCTAAAGCACTTTTAATCCGGGAAAGTCTTGGCCTACCTGGTGGTTCCCGCACAACCGGAGGTTTGCAGACTTTTGTTACCACAATTTCCGGCGCTGGAAGCGCAATATCTCGTGGCATAATACTTTTTGAGTAACCCTTGAACAAGTTCTTTGTATGGAAGTATGGATGTGCAAGGGCGATCCGTGACTTCTTCACTGTTTCCGCTGCTGCAATGGCATGAACACAAGGAATTCTATCCTTGTCAAACCTTTTGCAAGTACAACTATTTAATGTCAGATTCACCACATGCAATGATGACCCCAACGTTACTTCTATTTCGTTGTCATTAATCTCTTGCACAGTCCAAACCTTAGCGTTCTCAACCCTATCCTGTTTCCGGAAAAAAGCAAACAATTCTACCATCAAACACAAAATAAGTCTACCATGACACAGAAAATAAGTCTACCATCATACAGAAAACAATTCTACCATCAAACACAAAATAAGTCTACCATGACACAGAAAATAAGTCTACCATCATACAGAAAATAAGTCTACCATCAAACACAAAATAAGTCTACCATGACACAGAAAATAAGTCTACCATCATACAGAAAATAAGTCTACCATCAAACACAAACTAAGTCTACCATGACACAGAAAATAAGTCTACCATCATACAGAAAATAAGTCTACCATAACAAATAATTTACCTGAAGCTGTTTCTCCACCGCAGTGGTCAAGGTTGTGGTCATTAAACTTGCTTTTTTCCTTCTTGTAGCAAACCACCTTGTCAACATCGACCTAATAGTATCCAGAAGTTCCACTATTGGATACCCGCGCGCAGGAGATAGGACCTTATTAATAGATTCCGCTATGTTGCTTGTCAGGAAGTTATATCTATGGCCGGGAAAATGCACACGAGTCCATAAACGAACATCGGCTCCCTCTAAATAAGTATGAAGAGCAGGATACAACGACTCAATCTGCCCAAATAACTCATTAAACTCTTGAAGTGTATATGCCTTCGCTGCCTTCTTCACTAGTCCGAATGATTCTCCACCTTTGAATTTCAGCAAAATGTTTTTATGCAGATGATATGTGCAAATACCACGACAAGCACGCGGGTATACCTTCCCAATCGCCTTCGATATTGATCTATGCCTATCTGAGATAATCGCAAGACCTTCATCATCTGCTATTACTCGGCTTAACTGTCTAAAGAACCACTCCCAAGACTCATCATTCTCAGTATCAACAACACCGAAAGCGATAGGAAATATGTTAAAATTTCCATCTTGTGTCGTGGCAATCAGTAAAGTACCTTTGTACTTACCTTTCAAATATGTCCCATCCACCACAACTACCTTCCTCATATACTTGAAACCATGTATGCTTGCACCAAATGCAAGGAAAAGAAACTTGAACCTATTTTCACCATCGACTTCCAGCTTTATAAGTGTCCCTGGATTAGCTCTCCTAATCATGTATAAGTACGTGGGAAGTCCTTCGTACCCATTCTCAGCGCTTCCTCTAACCAATTGCCTTGCATACTTTAATGCTCGATGGGCTTTCCAATACTCAACCTGTAACCATCCAATCAGAAAATAAGTCTACCATCAACAAGAAAATAAGTCTACCATCAAACACAAAATAAGTCTACCATCAACATCAACATGAAAATAAGTCTACCATCATACAGAAAATAAATCTACCATCAAACAGAAAATAAGTCTACCATCATACAGAAAATAAGTCTACCATCAAACCGAAAATAAGTCTACCATCATACAGAAAATAAGTCTACCATCAAACCGAAAATAAGTCTACCATCATACAGAAAATAAGTCTACCATCATACAGAAAATAAGTCTACCATGACACACAAAATAAGTCTACCATCAAACAGACAATAAGTCTACCATCAAACTAAAATAAGTCTACCATCGGTTAAAGTACCTTTATTCTGAAACGTTTCCTTATAGCATCGGCAACATGACTTGGCAAGACTGTTGGTCCAACACCACCAATGAAATCTTTGTAGAGACGACCTAACACCTGATACGTTGCTTTACGAGCACGGGTTGAACGATCAGTCACAGAACAAGAGTGGTTTCCATTATAAGTCTTGATATGGAAACTGGGACTGTCTCCAATAGTTGAAGCACGAACCCTCCACGTACATCCTTCCACCCAACAACTAACCGTCAACAACGTTGGAGTTGAGTGTCCGACGTTAAAGTCAAACTTACGTGCAACAGAAATAATCTCCAATCTCCTCTCCAACTCCTCTTTTGTGGCATAACGTTGCCCAACCGCTAAGTCTACCGACCTCATTTCTAACTTCACGCCATCTGGAATGGATGGTAGACCCCTTTTCTTCGGTGGTAGAGTTTCCATGGCGGCGTCGTCGTCATCATCTGAAAGTCTACCACGCCTCCCGTATTCATCATCGTCCGAGCTTGCACCGTCTGAATCGTCGCAATAGTCAAATCTACAATCATCATCTTCATCATCTTCATCATCTTCATCTATAGGTTCTCCCTTCTTGCATCCACTTCTCTCTCTTTTAAACTGTTTTTTTGCTTTTTCACTAATCTCCACGCATAGACGAATCATTTCCTTCTTATGTTGTTGTACAAAACTCTTGAACTGTCTTGAATTTGCAACGAAAATCGGTGGTGTATCTACAGCGAAGCTTGGTAAAAGGTAACTCAATTTTACCTCAAAAATTTGTTCATCGATTCCGAAATCTTCATACACCATTCGAAGGAAATTGTTGAACGAGGTTGCATGATCTAACCCAAGAACTCTACCACCTTTTGAGTTGTCAACCTCGAACGCCCATCCATTCTTCGAAAAACTCCATCTACCACAGACAAGAACAATTTGTTCCATTGGACCTCGTTCAAGTTCACTCCAACAAGTTCACTCCTTCGAAAAGCACTTTAGAAAACAAGGAAAGTTAAAAAAATCACTTCGCAAAGATCAACCTATGCGGCTGGAAACCCTAGTTCATCACCATTGTTGCTGGTTTTTGTGCAGTCTATTTTGAAAGGGTAAAATCGACATTTCCGTTCCCTGCAAATAACTCTACCACCTACCACAATAAGTCTACCATCAAACAGAAAATAAGTCCACCATTAAAAAAAATAAGTCTACCATCAAACAGAAAATAAGTCTACCATAACAAAACAAAATCTACCATCAAACAGAAATAAGTCTACCATCAAACAAAAACAATACTACCATCGAACAGAAAATAAGTCTACCATCAAACACAAAATAAGTCTACCACCAAGTACAATAAGTATACGGTTATAACAAATAAGTCTACCGTCACTAAGTTCGAAAATAAGTCTACCACCACTATAAATTCCTAAACAGTAAATAAGTCTACCACCAAGTACTATAAGTCTACCACTATCACAAATAAGTCTACCGTCACTAACTTCGAAAAATAAGTCTACCCGCTATGGGAAAATAAGTCTACCGCAGATAAAATAAGTCTACCGTTCGGAAATAAACAAGTCTACCACCAAAGGAGACACAATAAGTCTACCGCTCAAAAATAAGTCTTCCGCCACATAAATTCCTAAACATAAAATAAGTCTACCACCAAGTACAAGAAGTCTACCGTTATAACAAATATGTCTACCGTTATAACAAATAAGTCTACCGCAGATAAAATAAGTCTACCGTTCGGAAATAAACAAGTCTACCACCAAAGGAGACACAATAAGTCTACCGCTCAAAAATAAGTCTTCCGCCACATAAATTCCTAAACATAAAATAAGTCTACCACCAAGTACAAGAAGTCTACCGTTATAACAAATATGTCTACCGTTATAACAAATAAGTCTACCGTAACTAAGTTCGAAAATAAGTCTACCACCACTATAAATTCCTAAACAGAAAATAAGTCTACCACCAAGTACAATAAGTCTACCGCTATCACAAATAGGTCTACCGTCACTAAGTTCGAAAATAAGTCTACCACCACTATAAATTCCTAAACAGGAAATAAGTCTACCACCAACAACAATAAGTCTACCGCTATCACAAATAAGTCTACCAAATGTCTAATGTGAAAAAAAGTCTACCGTCACTAAGTTTGATAAAAAGTCTACCATCACTAGACCAGGGTAAAAACAAATCTACCGCTTCTATCGATAAAAACGCATAAGTCTACCACCATTGATCCTAAAAAAATAAGTCTACCAGTCAACGGTTGGTTTCGTTGACCGAAAATACGAAATAAGTCTACCGCTAACTATAAGTCTACCACTACGACAATAAGTCTACCACTACTAAACACATAATAAATCTACCACCACGCTAAAAAAGTCTACCGCAAAAAATAAGTCTACCGCTACTAAAATAAGTCTACCATCACTATAAATCTACCGCTGCTATGATTAAAAATCTACCACCAAAGAAAACGAATCTACCAGTCAAAAATAAATCTACCATCGAAGAAAAATAAATCTACCGCTGAAAATAAGTCTACGAAAATAAATCTACCATTCGAAGAATAAGTCTACCGCAGAAAATAAGTCTACCGCTACGGGAAAATAAGTCTACCGCAGAGAAAATAAGTCTACCGTTCGGAAATAAGTCTACCACCAAAGGAGACACAATAAGTCTACCGCTTAAAATTAAGTCTACCGCTCCTCAAATAAGTCTACGGACAAAAAAATAAGTCTACCAGAGCTCAAATAAGTCTACCATCACATAGCGGTAGACTTATTTTTTTTAGGCGGGAAACTTTCGCGCCTACGCGGCGCATTTCATTAATGGCATTTTTGTAAATACGTTTTTTGTTATCAAAGGAAAAAGGGTAAAACGGACTCGAAATTAGCCCCAGTAATTAAAATCTAAGAAGGTTGTTTGAGTAAGGCCAAAATCTAAGAAGGTTATTCTAGTAAGTCTCCCTTTTTAGAATGAGGGACTTGTACCTTTAATTTCGTTTAATTATTTATATTTTTGAATGCATTGTCACATGCCGTTATTTAATTGCACAAGTAACTTGTGATATATGGAGGATATAAGTTTTTTCAATTTCATATATTATATATATCACATGTATGAGTTGTTATTTCATATATTATAATCTGATTTGTATTGTAGTATTTATATTATATATATACATCTTCGAATTAAGTGTTTTAACTTTGAACACAAAATTGATAGGGGTTTTTTAAGAAACTGATTTAAGAAAATATTTCAACTACTTGTATCTATATTGTAGGTTTATCAAGAGAAGCAATTCAAAAATGCTTTTTGGAAGGTAATGAAATGAAATTTTTAAATTTATAGATTGTTGCTCTAACTTGGTTTTAAAATATGTTTTATCTTTAAATTTGTAGAACATGTATGTGTAAAAGGATTTGACCGGAAGACAAGAAAACCGAAACCTCTAAAAGTGAGACAGCATTTCCCCAACAGTAAAATGAAGAAAAAAACCTCTAACTCGTCCGGTTCGGATGCTGCATAGACATGTGCCTTAATGGTCAAAATGGAAACTTTCGCCTATGGCCATTTTTGTCTAAAACTTTATGTGCCATTAAGTTTTATATTCTGTAATACTTTTTGGTATAATGTTTAGTACTTGTTTCACCTCCGAATGCTTGGTACAAGTTTTTGTAATTGTAACACTTTTAATGTTTAGCATTTATTCTACCTCCAAATGCTGCAACAAACCCCAGGTCTCTTTAAGCTCAAGATATGCATGTGCTGGTTTCAAGGAATCCACTGCTAACACAAGGGGCAGGAACGTTCCTCTATCCGATCTGTCTCAACTCAAGGCGCCACACATGTTAGAAATTCCTAGATTCTCTGGTTTAAATGATGAAAAAGCCAAGCTTTTGATCCATCTTAATAGTCCGTCTGATGAGAAGAATCGTACATTAGCTTCCCCAATACCAGCAGTAGATAACGCCGAGACTGAGAACCTGTAAGGAGGCCATGACGCCTGCAAAGGAGCTTATGGCACAAGAGAAAGCAGAGAAAAGACTTCAAATGGCTGAAGAAACAGCAAAAATGGCGATCACAGAGATGGAGATGACAGAACAGGAAGTACAGAGAAGAGTTGAAGCGGAGATAAAGGCGTCGAGAGAATTAGGGAGTAATGACAAGGAACTGGTTTCAGATGCCCTTGGAGAGTCTCACATTGTGGTTAACTATATGAACTTGTCCCATATCTTAGTCGTTCTTTTCTTGTTCTATTTTTTCTTCTCCTTCAAATAATCCCATCTTTCTAGTGATTGGAGCTGAGTTGATACTAATGTGGGCAATATTACTCTTACAAGCAAAATTCTAGCTTAAAACATCATTAGTTATTTTTGACATCTTGTAACGCTAACGAAAATGAGTGATAATAATTAATGCTAGAGTATATTTTTTCCCATTCTCTCGTATTAAGGGTCAATTTAAATTGATTTATTGGCTCGTGTGGAGATAGATACATGAAAAAAAGAGTGGGGATCATGGGATTTATATGTTGTGACAAAACCCATTTGATGTTGTGTTTGTTTTAAATTACTATTCAATAATATTTATGTGGATACGAATAAAGTTAAGAAATGGACCAAAAAATATTGAAAAAGTATTTATAATGTAAATAAAACTATTAGGGATTTTTACAATGAAGTTTGAGTTATAAAACGATGTAGTAGCCTTACTTGAAGAATGCCGATTATATAAAGAGAGTCTTTCTCTCTTGCTTCTCAAAACAATAATTCTATGTGTGAGCAAAAGCGACAACTTCGCCAAGGAAATCACCGAGTCCACCGATGAAAAATAATAGTCATCATCGATACTTGTTTTGTTGTAGTCTCACTGATGCTCTGCTTTGGGCGGTCCACATACTTCACCAAACCGGGAAAGGCCTAGCTAGTTGATGCTCTAGGTTCCTCGTAGCTTCCCTCTCCTTTTAGGTACCGTATCTGGAAAAGAAACCCTTTGTCTTGGCCTCGGACTTTGAAATCCCTATAATCAAATGTGTTGCCTAAAGCCATCGTAGAGAAAGTCAGAAGTGTGGTTTCTTCCAAGTGATCAAGCATGGTCTTCCTCTTAGCGTTCTTGAATAGAGATTTTTGGTTCCGTATTTTCCCTCAGAGACGGTTTGATCGAATCCTACTACGCAAAGCATGTAAACACCACAGAGATCCTTATGAAGATGGATTGCTTGAAGGTTTTAAAGCTATGTTCGGCAATTATCACCCTCCCTATCCACAACTTTGACCTAACTTTGGGAACAAGTAAGCATTCCGACAACTCTTTCCTCACCACCAAATTGGTGGTCTTCAAGTTCTTCATCCCGACTGTTGGATCAATGTCTCTCATCTCCCCGTCATCAACATTGGATATTTCTTGCAGGCAAGCTCAAATTATACCTGTAACATAGGCGCGGAGCATAGGGAGCTGATTGGAGATTGTGTTGGATCATTTGAATTCGTATTAGTCTAACATCTATTATTGACGAACAAACTCTATGTGAAAGAGCAAGATTCAAACTAAGACAACCACATATGGTGTTGGTGTAAAAATTACTGACATGTTGAAGACTTGAAATTAAGCTTGGGGAGGTTTCCTTGGAGAGGAAGAAAACATTCTCTTTAACTGGTTTAGGGCTTCAAGCGAGCAAGTTTGGGGTGAGATAAAAAGATTTTGACTTGCACAGACAAGATATGCGAGAATGTAATGAGGAATTGTTGCTATGGCATGGAGTCTCTCTGTAATCTTCAGAGCAAAAACCTTTGGAACGATCTGAAACGAAGAAAACTTACCTGCTATATGCAAAACGAAACGTTCAAGAGTCAAATCACGACGGGTTTTCTTGAAAATAGCATAAAAAATAAGATGGGCCTAATGGGACAGCCCAAATTGTTTTTTTATAGCCCAAATCGTGTAAAGACTAATTCCTTTTAAGTAGTCAGATTCTAACAATTCTCGGGGTGAAGCAACCTTATTCACCCTCTCTTCATTAACCTTATTCACTCATTTTTCATTAGCCAATCATAATTATGTATTTAATTAAAATATATCAAATTAAAACAATTAATGTTACTAACGAAAAAAAATTAAATTAAATAACAAAATTTTAAACTTTAAATCACCAAATATTACACCCTAAATCAAAATAATGAACTCCAGACCTAAATATTAAACCCTAATCCCATTTTACAATGAAGTTTGAGTTATAAAACGATGTAGTAGAACTGGCTCACTTTCATCCAAAGAGAGATGCAACTCCTCAAGGCTATCACCTTTTCCATTCTGAATCAAATACTTCAAAAACACAGACGAAATATACGTTGCATTAACAGCTTTCTTATAAATAGAAGACTGAGTATCATCAGAAGCTCTTGCAAACACCATGATAAATGAATCAATAGTTTCGCAAGATGCCTAGTGTAGCCATTACTTTGTCCTGCAAAAATTCCCAAAACACAAAATCATCAATCAAACTATCCTCCTACTCCCACTAGATCCTCACTAACATACCAACACATCCTTCATAACCTAAGCCATATACAGAATCACACGAAATAGACTATAATTGAACACATTTTGCATGAGAATTCACTAACCGAAAAGTTCACAAGCTTGATTCACACGATAACTAGGCCACCGAGAACTCAACGGAAGCTCAAGTAGCTTATTCCAGAAATCAGACGCTAATGGAAACGATTTCTCACCGACGAAACACAGAAACATCATCACCACCGGTGTTACGCGGCGTTGAAGGCGCACCTCCCACTTCCGGTGACCAAGACTCTCGCCGAGTCAACAAGGATCCAAAATCGAAAGAGTCAATCGATCGCAAACTCCGATTGAGATCAATAACATTACAAAGTAAGAGATGAACAATGCAACTCTGGATCTTCAATTTCTCTCAGATTCCAAACTGTAAAGATGCGAAGGGTTTAGAAGAGAGAGAAGACGACGCGTTTATGGTTTGGGGAATTCTCTCGTATTGAAGTTTTTTCTTCACAATATACCATTTTGAAGTTTTTTTTTTTAAACACCATATTTTTTTTTCTAAATTTTTTTAAAATATTATTTTTCTAAAAGTTAATTTTGAAAGTTTAAAATTTTATTTTTTGGATTTGGGTTAACTATTCCAAAATTACGATATAGTTTTAAAGGATATGGTTTGAGTTTGAGGTTTAAGGTTTAATTTTGAAAGTTAAAAATAAATTTTTTAAAAAGTGGTATTTTTGGAACTTTGAAAAAAATGTGGTATTTTTAGAAAAAAACTTTAAAGTGGTATTTTTGAAAAAAAACTTTTAAAAGTCGTATTTTTGAAAATTGTCTTTTTTTTTTTTTTTTTTTTGTCACGAACGCACTTATCCTATCGATTACAAAAATATATGAGTATACGTAAACTAGTGAGGAATGGACGTGCTAATAAATGAAAAAAATTGTGTTTTGGAGACGAGCATTCCTTACGAGAATATCTGTTTTTTCATTCTTTTCCCGAAGACAAAACGTAAGTGTACAATCCAGAAAAAAAACAGTAACTCCCGCAATTCATCCAATTCCGGTTTGAACCGAGGCCAATTTTCTGAGTTTATTTCCAGAATAATTTTGTTTTATCTACTAAATGCTCAATTACATTTTTTTCTAATTATGTGTTAGTTGTTGCAATATTATTTTTAATGATGTTTAAATGTGTGTTTGCTACTTTCGAAAGCTACGTTCTACGTGCTAGTATCAAATTAAATTCCCACCAAATTCTCATTAATATGATACAAATACTTTATGGCTCTCATACGTTTTCTCTTTCTTTTTTTTGTGCAAGAGAGCACATCTTTATTTGTTTTCTATATACTCAATAGATTCCTAATCTCTTATTTATGTGCATTGTTACATTTTTTCACATCTACATTTCTAGAGAAAATAATGATTTTTTTGACTAGTTAACAAAATGTGTTTGGGAAAATTCACAAACGAAATGGAGTCAAATCGATTACTACCGTCTTTGAACCGTCAATTGTCGTCGGTAGAGTGGAATGTGACCGGATCTTTTTATTGACAAAATTTGGGCCCATTTACTTTTATTGGGCCTTTCCATTTATCAAACAAATTAAAATCTAATTAAATTAAATTACGAAAACTCCATTCTATGTGCTACCAAATTTTCATCAATATGATATGTTAAACTAAATCGAATTAGCAAATTTTAAAATTAATTATGAAATGATTAAAACATATAATTGAAAAGTAACCCACTATAAAACCTGAATGTGTGGTCAAAGATAAAACCAGTTAAGTCGACATAAGAAGTGGAGATCTTTTTGTTTTTGTTAACGATCTGAAGATGTATCTGACATTTTCATATCCATCTTCACTCAAAGTAATCTCAAAAATTATTATATTTGCACATACCATGGCAAATATTTATATTTATGGCCTAAGAAATCAAACGTTCCAATAGAGATATTGTTTTCAGATTGACATGTGGTTGATACGCACTGGATGAAAAAAGTCCTTGCTCTGCTACTTTTCAGTCCTAGCTATTAGTCGAGAAAAATGTTTCAATTAAATTATGATCACACATTTTTGTGTTATTGGTTTGTCTTGTTACATTCTCTCTCAAACCAGACCATTGTTAACAAATAAATCATAATAACATTCATTGCTTCAAAAACCAATCATTTCTTCATTCCACTCTATATTTCATTTAAAAAGAGTAATAAATAATATAACTCCAAATATAAAGTAACATTATTCATCCTTTTATTTTAGAACTGAACTTTTTTTTTTGTACAAAATAGTTCTTCAATTTTAGATGGTTTATTGGTTAATGGACTTGAATTTCAAAATCACATCATGGTTATTCAATCAATTATTTTAAAATCCTTATTAAAGTCATGTGTTATTCAATTAATTATTTTCTTTTATTAAATTCATGTATTATTCAATTTGTGATTCTTAAATACAAATCCAAATATAATGTTATTCAATATTTATTTGAGAATGATTTTATTTTATAAGTATAAATGTTGAAATCTATAACCAAATCTATTATTTTTTTAATTGGATTCGACAAGGTTGAAATCGATAATCAAATCTATTATTTTTTTAATTGGATTCGACAAAACACACTGTGGGACTTATTATTTTCTAAAAACACCATATATTTCATATTTTAAACATAGCTTTCACTGAAATACCGTAAGCAAAAATTAATTTTACAAGTTAAGCAAAATTACCGCATAAAAAAAAGGAATATTTTTCTTTCCAAAGAAAAGATATTTTTTTAACCTCTCTTCTCTCTCTAAAAAACGCTCCTCTCTAAAAGAAGAATGAGTTATCTTCTGGATTTATGAGCTGGTTTATTTTGGAAAAAAGAATTGGGATTTCAAGAGGATTTGGGGAAATTTTGGATCAATATGGGTTATCAAAGGAATTAGAGTGGGTATGTGTGGATTGAATCAACTTGATTTGAGGATCGAGATATTGGAGATGGATTTTACAAGATTTTTTTTGGGCTATGATACTAATCGAAGATTCAAGCTTTGGTAAGAGGATTGATGACAAAAAGAGGAGATCTAATTTGATTAGTTGGTGGGTCAATTTTGGAAACTTTGATATACAGATTCAAGAGAGAGGTAGACTTTGGCAATATCACATGGTTTATGACGTGATATTAGGATTTGATTTTGTGGATCTCATGGTGATGCATAAGGAAAACAAGGTGGCTGATTTATTGTGCGATCTTCTGATTGGAAGGAGGAATAAGGTTTCAAGGGGGATCTATATAAAGCAGTGGCTTGTGCTTCAACAACTCATTACCGAGAATCAAAAGCTTTAATTTTTTCTCACTGTTATACGAGTGACGTGGTGTGTGTGTGGTGGTTCTGTGGGTTTGATTTGTTAAGAGGTATGGCTCAAGTTCAGGTTAACAATGGAAAGGCTAATGTGGTAAGGACAGCGGTGGTTAAGGTGGCTTCGTTGGATGTGGACAGGCGGATCAAGCAATTTGAGAAGACTCTCATTGGACGGATATGGTATCCGTCATTCAAACACATGGATTCGTTGTTAAATAACATGCCTAAGATTTGGAGATTAGAGGGTAAGGTTGTTGGGGCAGATTTAGGAGATGGAAAATTTCATTTCAGTTTTCAAACCGAGGAGGAATTACAAGAGGTCTTACGCAATGCTCCATACCACTATGATTCCTAGATGGTCTCAGTGGTGCGATGGGAACCTGTGGTGGCTCCAGATTATCCTTTGGAGATTACGTTTTGGGCAAGAGTTAAAGGTTTGCCATATCAGTATGGTGCGGCGGGTTCGTTATGGGCTGTAGGTGATAAACTAGGCAAAGCAAGTGGGGTAGATGAGGATTCTGGTTTCGTGAGAGTCTCTTTTAATGGTTTTAACTCACTGATACGGGTAGCTATTGTTCCATATGATAATGGAGATGAGGTTGAGGTACAAATCGACTATGAGAAATTGGCTAATCATTGTCTTCATTGCTTTAGGATTACCCATTTAGCAAGCTTTTGTCCGGAGTTGTCTAGGCAACTACATGGAGAGATTGGTAAGAAAGAGGAACCAATGATGCAGGGGATAAGTGCGGCTTCTGGACCCAAAGAGGAAGGTGAGTGGGAGCTGCCTCGAAAGAGGCCGATGAAAAGACCCATCAATCAAGTAGATTCGGATCCAAAGGATAAATCTATAAATCAGAGAGAAGTTATACGAGGAGGAGACGCACCTAATGGGGGACAAGGAGCGGCTAAGATCACTGGCCGAGATGGGAGATATAATAGGCGTGATGGTTATCGCAATGGCACCAGTTTCAGGGCTAAAGAGGGTAGAAACCATACATACGGGAGAGGCAGGAGTGGGGGATGGCCAATGCCGTTGTACCAGGTCCAGAAAAGTCAGGCTATTCATGCTATAACTCAAGAGAATAGGATCGTGGAGCAGAAGGTAATCACACCTGAAATTATGAATAAGGGTAAAGGAAAGGAGGTGGGTCACATGGGAATTGATGAGAACGCTGAGCTTGGGGATGATGACTTGTTGGTAGAAGACGGTGAATTGGGTATCGGTGATTACAAGATTGAAGATCCTAGTGGTATGATAACGGGATCTACAAGCCATGGAAATGAGTTCCTCTACGTTTCAGAAGGTAATAATGTTATTTCCAATAAGGCAGTGGGTGTTGAAACTTTGAGTGAACATTACTTAATTGTTCGATGGAAAATACAAAGGATTTAAAAGTAGTAACTGGTAATCCTAAAGGTCTTAAAGGAGTAAATAGTAGGAAAATGAATATTATGTTGTTAACTTTCCCTCGAAAGATGCATAAGGCTAAACTGAGTTTGTGTAAGCAGGTGAATATGGGGAAGCAAGGGAGGCATGAGACTTTGATGGAGAAACAGGGGAAGATGGTGAATACGGGACATAAGATTACTATCAGCAAGAAAGGGATGGTGGCTCACCCGAAGCCACCGGCTAATACGTGAGGATTTTGAGCTGGAACTGTCAAGGGCTCGGGACCGACTTGACAGGAGATACTTTGAAGGACTTATGGAAGAGATTCAAACCCGAAATTTTATTTTTATCTGAGACTAAGCAATGTTTTAATTATTTGGATGCTTTCAAAATTCAGTTTGGATTTAATAAATTATTTACGGTTGAACCGAGAGGTGCAAGTGGTGGTTTGGCTATTTTTTATAATGATTATATTAATCCCAATATTATTTATTCGGACAATAGAATTATTGACATGAATGCCAACTTGGAAGGATACAATGTGTTTATAACATTTGTTTATGGGGATCCAATTGTGAAATTTAAATCACTAGTTTGGGAAAAACTTAGTTTGATCGGATTGAACAGATCAGAGCCATGGCTCATGATTGGCGATTTTAACAAATTAACCGGAAATCATGAGAAACAAGGGGGTCGATTGCGATCGGCTACAACGTTTGTTGATTTTAATAACATGATTCGTAACTGTGGAATGTTGGAGTTTCGATGTATAGGGGACCAATTATCATGGAAAAGAACAAGGAGAAAGCAAAAAATAAGATGTAAATTAGACCGGGCTATAGGTAATGCAGAATGGCAATCTATGTATGCGCATTCTCATGTTCAATACTTAGAATTAATTGGGTCTAATCATAGACCGATTATGGTTGAATTTAATACACATAATGAAAGGATGCATAGATCATTTCGATTTGATAAAAGATGGATTGGAAAGGAAGGTCTCCCAGAAACAATAGAGTTGGGATGGAATAGGACAAGGAACTTTCGCTCAGTGGGATTAGTGGATAAGATTGCGAATTGTCGAAATTCGATTTCATGGTGGAGACAAAATAATGTTATATCAAGCCAGGCTAGTATAACATCGCTTAAAATAGCACTGGAGGATGCTCAAAATGATGACACAATATCTCAACAGGAAATAAGAGATATTTGCCGAAAACTTCAGGAAGCTTATAGGGAGGAAGAGGAATACTAGAGACAGAAGAGTCGGAAACTTTGGCATAAATGTGGGGATAGAAATACGAAATATTTTCAGGATTCCACTAAGCAAAGGCAGGCTAGAAATCGGATTGTGGGACTGTTTAATGAGAGTGGGGATTGGGTTCAAAAACCAGAGGAAATTGAGAAGACGGCGACTGACTATTTCGAGAAGTTGTTTACGTCAAAGCAACCAACTGGTTTTACTGAGGTACTTCATGATATTCAGCCGATTATCACGGGGGGTATGAATGATATGTTGTCGAGGGATGTTGGGGAGGAAGAGGTAAGAAAGGCAATCTTTGCTATGCATCCAGAGAAAGCTCTAGGACCGGATGGGATGACACCTCTCTTTTATCAACGATTCTGGCAGATATTGAAAGGAGATTTGACCGGATTCGTTAGAGACTTTTTCCGTACAGGTCATTTTGATACTAGGTTGAATATGACAAACATTTGTCTGATTCTAAAAACAGACAAACGAAAGAGAATGGGGGAATTTAGGCCAATTAGCCTATGTAATGTGGGATATAAAATTATTTCAATTTTTTTATGTCTTAGGTTAAAACATCTACTACCAAAGATCATTTCAGAAACATAATCGGCATTTGTGTCAGGGAGACTTATCTCGGACAATATTTTGATTGCACAAGAAATGTTCCATGCTTTACGGACAAATGAGTCTTGTAGGTATGACTTCATGGCAGTAAAAACGGATATGAGTAAAGCTTATGCCAGGATAGAATGAGATTTTCTGGAAGCAGTTCTAGTTAAATTGGGGTTTGGCAATGATTGGACTTCTTGGATTTTGACATGTGTGCGATCTGTTTCGTATCAGGTGTTGTTAAATGGTCTGCCACGCGGACAGATTATACCCCGGCGAGGGCTCAGGCAAGGGGATCCTCTTTCGCCGTATTTATTTATTCTTTGTACGGAAGTCTTAATCGCGAATATTCGGAAAGCAGAAAGCGCAGGTTGTCTCACAGGGATAAAGATTGCTCGGCAAAGTCCATCAATATCTCATCTGCTTTTTGCAGATGATAGTTTATTTTTCTGTAGAGCTACTGAGGATGAGTGTAAAGTTATTTTGGAGGTGTTAAAGGACTATGGCAATGTCTCGGGATAGGAAATAAATTTTGATAAATCATCAATAATGTTTGGACATGATGTCACCCATGATCAAAAGAGCAAACTAAAAAGTGTTATGAGAATTATTAAGGAAGGGGGAATGAGCTCATATCTCGGTATTCCGGAGAGTCTGGGTGGATCAAAAACAAAAGTTTTTAATTCTCTCACAGAGAGATTGCATGATCGAATTAATGGATGGTCGGTCAAGTTTTTATCAAAAGGGGGAAAAGAGGTGTTGATTAAGTCAATTGCTCTAGCCCTCTCGACATATATTATGTCTTGCTTTCGGCTCCCACAATCGTTAATAGATAAATTAACGAGTGCTATCGCTAAATACTGGTGGAGTTCTCATAGAGATGCTAGGGGTCTCCATTGGCAAGCATGGGAAAAGTTGTGTATGGCTAAAGAGGAGGGGGGTCTGGGGTTTCATTCGTTAACAAATTTCAATTCAGCATTGCTAGCTAAACAGCTCTGGCGGTTGTCTCAATATCCAAATTCATTAGTGACAAGAGTTTTCAAAGGGAGATATTTCAGGGATACGCATCCACTTCGAGCAAGGAAACCTTACTCACCATCTTACGGATGGAAGAGTTTAATGTCGGTTAGGGATCTTTTGTATAAAGGAAGTTGTGTCAACTTAGGGTCAGGCAATAGTGTGGCAGTTTGGACAGATCCGTGGATTCCGGATTCTTTCCCAAGACCGACAAGAGGGAGAGGAAGTATCCTACATCCCAACCTAATGGTGAATCATTTGTACAATTTTGATACAAAAGAATGGCATTTACCGATCCTTCAGGAATTTCTGGAACCTAGAGATATACGAATCATTCAAGGATTAGAGATTAGTCCGACTTTTATGGAGGACAAGTTTATATGGCATTTTAATCTGGAAAATATACGGTTAAATGAGGTTATTGGTTGGCGAAAGAAATTGAGAAAAATCAGGATATCAATTTGGTCTAAGAACCTAGCCTTACGGTGTTAAAGGCTTATGTTTGGAAAATTAAGTGCCCTCCAAAGATTAGACACTTCCTTTGGCAAGCGCTAACAGGATCTATGGCGGTACTAAAGAGGATAAAACGTCGTGGTGTCAAGTGCTCTACTATATGCTTGAGATGTGACTTAGAGGAAGAAACAATTAATCATGCTTTATTTGAGTGTCCATTAGCCCTAGATATTTGGGCATGGTTTTTGGCGCCGAGTGGAAGAGCAATTTTACCATATTCCTCGGTTTATGCAAATATGGACTATCTTTTTTAGAGGATCACGAGTGAAAATACCAATAACGTGGATCGCAATATATACCCATGGTTATTGTGGTATATTTTGGAAATCAAGAAATAAAAGAGTGTTTACAGGGATATAGGCAGAAACACAAGTTGCTTTCAATACGGCAAAGAGCGA
Organism: Arabis alpina; assembly: GCA_900128785.1. Taxonomy (NCBI): domain Eukaryota; kingdom Viridiplantae; phylum Streptophyta; class Magnoliopsida; order Brassicales; family Brassicaceae; genus Arabis; species Arabis alpina. The sequence goes on from LT669788.1 coordinate 2,191,085, forward strand.
ATTCCAAGAGTGGATGGTTGCACAAGCAATGGAGAGTGATGTAGAGAATAGTATAGATGAGGTAACACATATGATGTATGTGGATACACATCGATTACGATGTCAAGTGGATGGTTCGTGGAAGGCTACAGAGAACAATTCTGGTTTGGGATGGGTATGTCTTCATGGAGATACTACTCTACTTCTAGGTGCACAAGGTATTAGTATTCGAAGGTCTTCCTTACATGCGGAGATAATGACCTGTATTTTGGAAAGAGATATGGCGTGCCCAGAGTTTGAAACGGATTGTTCAGACTTGGTGGATATCGTCAACCACCCAGAGGAGTGGCCGGCGTTTTCGATTCTCTCAGTCAAGCTCAGGAGCTTACAAGATCGTCTACCCAACTTCTCATTATCACGTATTCCACGTTCTATTAATCTGAAGGCGGACTGTCTGGCCGTTCTGCAAGATCACAAGCTTTTAACTTTTCTTATGTAAGCAATATTGTACCCATTTGGATTTCCAACTCGGGTGAGATTTTCTGATTAATGGTTAGATTGAAAAAAACAAAAAAAAAAGGAATAATTTGGTTTATGATTAAGAGTATAGCACTCGTAATTTGGTAATTAAATGGATAACATTTGATGCATAGTAATTATTCTCATTGTAACCCTAATATCATGTGTTAGAAGTTGGTATTATTGAGTTTTAGACTTTTAATTTGAATGTATATTATATTCGAACGAGGTCCCTAAAAGAACAAAGAGTTCATATGCCCAAGATCTCCAATCAAAAATTTGATCTTTTGTGTCCTTAATGACTATAAATAGAAAGATACGCTTTCCAAATATTTCATTTTTGTGAATCATTTATAATATAGCATTAATGGATTTAATTATGGGGTACACATAAAGTATTTGGCAAATTACAAGAGCTTTCGACCTAAAATTGTATCGCCTCTTCACTTTTTAACAAAGTACAAAGAGATGTTTTTTACTTTTGTGTCAATAATAAAGATGAAAAATTTGGTTTATGATTAAGAACACATCACTCGTAATTTGGTAATTAAATGGATAACATTTTATGCATAGTAATTGTTATGATTTCAGCATCCTGAAATCTTCAACCTCTGAATCTATATTACTTTGAGCAAGTGATTGATTGCTTCACGAACAAACCCTAGAAATCTAACGATCGATTGAACATGCAAAGATAAGGGATAAAGATTTACACAAGAGATTGTTTACCCAGTTCACACCTCGATGGGAGGATGCTACGTCTGGGGCCTGACGGCACAAGCAAAAGATTTCACTATAACAAGAGAATACACCAAGACCTAGTTACAAGAGAACTCAACAAACTAATGAAGGATTCTCCTAGATCTTTCTTCTCTCTTTTCTCTACGAAACCCTAAACCCTAGGTTTTTCTACATGACGTCGTATCTTTCTTTCTATCTAGGTTAAATTGACAAACTTCCTTCCTCCTCATATATATATATATGACGTCATCCTGAGTTATCATATATATATATATATATATATATATCAGAGGTCGGTCCATCATGAGTTAGACAGATCCAATAACCATACTGGTTATCTCCAACAGACTCCTGAACCAATTAAGCCAAACCCGATTCAATTCTAACAATGAGTTGTGACAATGTCATACCAAAATCAACAAATCTCCACCTTGACATTCACAACTCTGAGTTCGCCGTCAAACACAGCTAATGCCTTAATGTCACGCCCGTGAACCATTTTTTTGGTAAAATGGATGGGCTGTCGATCGACACACGTGGTGTCTGTCGATCGACAGGTGCTCGAATTGGTTGGTTTTATGGTTCGATTTAAGTCGTTCAATTGGACCGGGCCGGTTTGGGTAAACCTTAGGGCTTCGTATATAAGGGTTTTTGGCCGCATGTGAGCGAACCAAAGTCCCAAAAATCAGAAACAAAGAGTTTTGAGAGGAGTTTCTCTTGTTCCTGATAGTTTGTGGATTAGGATTTCGTTCTTGATCGATTTGAAGAGGAATTTCGTGGTGTTTGTAGCTGAATCTGTTTCCAGCCTCATTATCCAGCAAATTCTATCCGAAAATCTAAGGTGAGTGCGTGACCATGGCTTCTGGGCCGGTGGATTCGTTAGGGTTGTTTGGTGGTAGGTTGAAATTGTTGATTTGATGTTGTTTGTGTTGAATCTGTCTGTGGATTGCGTGTGGATTGTTTGGATTGTGTTTATCCGTGCAGGTTTCGTGTTAACGCAGAGGAGGAATCGATCCGAGAGGATAATGATCGATTTTCCATGAATCTGCGATGACCTGTCGATCGACAGCCCTAGGGTGTGTCGATCGACAGGGTCACACGAGAGCTGTCGATCGACACCTAGAGGTTGTGTCGATCGACAGGTGATCGAGGAGCTGTCGATCGACACCTAGTGGTTGTGTCGATCGACAGGGTCATGTGGAGCTGTCGATCGACAGGCACCGTGGGTGTGTCGATCGATAGGTGTTAACAGGGGTGTCGATCGACACCTAGTGGTAGTGTCGATCGACAGGCCACCTGATTGGGCTGTGGTTGAGCCGTTGTTTTGTTTTGTGTGATTGTTTGATGCGTGTTTGCCTGAGCGGATCCATCGCGTCTGTGTGCGCAGTCGTAGATGGGAGGACCGTCTCACTGGGTATTTGTGATAATACTCACGCATCCCTTTTTTCCATGTGATGCAGGTAAAGGCAAATTGTGATAGTGGAATCATGGCAACGAAGAGGGAGATGATCTAGGGTCTCGTGTTGTGTGTTGTTGTGTGGACTTATTGCTTTACTTTCTGTTTTAGAACTCCGCTAGGGTGCTGGTTTTATTGTATTGGAATTTGAGTTGAACTGGTTTAGTTATTTTTATGGAATGATTTATTTGGTTATTATTGATGTTATCCGCTGGTTGTCTGTTTGTTGTCGCTTGGTTGTTGAGGATAGCATTTATGGGAATGCTAGTCCGAGACCAAGGGTTTAATTGTTAAAAAAAAAACGGGTCGGGTCGTTTCAGTTTGGTATCAGAGCCCTTACGGTTTTAGGATGGGCTAGAACTGCTAGGATTGTAATTTGGTTAAATTGACAATTCTGTGAGTTTGGGGGTTCTAGATCATCTTCCTTCGAGTCTTCAAAGAGATTCCACAGTAAGTGTTGATTGTTGTGTTTGAGTCTTTCTAGTTCTTAGCTGGTCTATGTGTGAGTGCAGTGAGATGGCTAGAGGAGCTAGAGGGCGTGGTCGTGGGGGCCGAGGCCGGGGTCGTGGACTCGTCGAGGAGCCAGTCGTGAGTGAGGCTCAGAGTACCGCGCATGGGCCTGCGGCAGGTCAGCAGCCGGATCACGATGGTCAGACCGCCAGTGTGACTGCCAGTGTGGGGGCCAGTGTGGGTCCTGTGGGGGCTGGTTTGGGTCCCGTAGAGGCTGGTGGTGCTGGTGGGGTTGGCGCAGCTGGGGGTGCGGTCGCGGCCGCAGGGTTAGCCCAGGCTGGAGGTGATCAGCTGGCTGATCTGCTGAGACAGTTGTTGGAGCGGTTACCGGGTGCGGTGCCAGTGCAGGCTCCAGTGTTGCCACGAGTGGCAGAGGTGCAGCCGAGGGCTGCGGTTGCTGATGAGGTTCCGTCGTATATTCGTATGATGGAGCAGATGCAGAGGATCGGTACGGGTTCCTTTGCGGGAAGTGTGAAGCCTGAGGAGGCTGATGAGTGGGGGATGAGAGTGGAGCGGAACTTTCGCTCGATTAGGTGTCCCGAGGGATACAAGGTTGACTTGGCGGTTCATTATTTGGACGGTGATGCACATCTCTGGTGGAGGAGTGTGGCGGCTAGAAGGGCCGGGACTGCGATGTCGTGGTCAGATTTTGTGACGGAGTTCAACTCCAAGTTCTTCCCTCAGGAGGCGTTGGACCGTTTGGAGGCGAGGTTCTTGGACTTGACTTAGGGCACGCGGTCTGTGCGTGAGTATGACGTGGAGTTTAACAGACTCCTGGGTTATGCTGGTAGGAGCTTGGAGGATGAGCAGGCTCAGGTTCAGAGGTTCTTGCGAGGACTTCGTCCGGATTTGCGGACTCGGTGCAGAGGCATCAGGTTCGTGAGTAGAGTGGAGCTGGTAGAGGTGGCTGCGCAGATCGAGGAGGATCTGAGGGAGCAGGCTGCGATTGTAGTTCCAGCTGTTCAGCCTCGGAGGCCTCAGCAGCAGCAGGTGCAGCAGGCAGGTCCTGGCAAAGGCGGCAAGCCTGCGCAAGAACAGAAGAGGAAGTGGGAAGGCGCTTCGGGATCGGGCCAGAGTGGCTGAGGCTGTTACATTTGTGGGAGTCTAGACCACAAGAGGGCGAGTTGCCCGAAGCAGAGTGAGGTTCGAGCGGCTCGGACTTGCTATCAGTGCACATCAGGCCGAACTGTCCGAAGTTGCAGCAGTTGGCGGTGGCAGTGGTCCAGCCAGTAGCTCAGTATGGAGCGGTGCAGCCTTTGGACCAGATCGCGGCGATGGAGCGTCCGCCGGCTATTGCAGGGCCGGGAGAGCCGAGCTCGAGGCCGATCACAGGTAACTTTCTAATTCAGACTTTGTAAATTCAGTAGTGTAGAATTTCTTGGTGCTTGTTTTAGAGTTTTGCCTGTGATAGAAAGTTAGGTTGCTTAGCACTTGGGAATTGTGTAGGGACCTTGTTTGTAGGTGGGTGTGAATCCCACGTGTTGTTTGATTCTGGAGCATCGAATTGCTTCATTACTCCGGATCATGCTGAGAGAAGTGGTATCCGGAGTGACGCTGGTGAGCGGACTGGAAAGGTTATGGTTGCTGGAGGAGAATTTCTAGTTACGCATGGCCGGGCAAAGGAGGTGGATATTCTGGTAGCGGGAGAGTTGATGCCAGCTGACTTAGTGATTAGTCCGGTGGAACTGTATGGATTGGTTGAACCGGTACAGAGTCCATCTGGATTGTCATCGGGGTCGAGTGGTATTCGAACGTGAAGGTGGTAGGTTGGTTTATCAAGGAGTGAGACCGACCTCAGGTAGTCTTGTGATTTCCCTTGTTCAAGCTGAGGCAATGATTGAGAGGGGTTGCGAGGCTTACTTGGCCACGATTGTAATGCCGAAGGCTGTTGGTGGGGTGGTTGTGAGAGATATTCGGGTCGCTCGGGATTTCGAGGATGTCTTTCAGTCGTTGCAGGGATTACCGCCGTCTCGGTCGGATCCTTTCACGATTGAGTTAGAACCCGGAATGACGCCGTTGTCTAAGGCGCCTTATCGAATGGCTCCAGCAGAGTTGGCGGAATTAAAGAAACAGTCAGAGGACTTATTGGAGAAGGGGTTTATTAGACCAAGTACTTCACCGTGGGGAGCACCGGTGTTGTTTGTGAAGAAGAAAGATGGTAGTTTCCGGTTGTGCATCGATTATCGAGGGCTTAACCGAGTCACTGTGAAGAAAAAGTGAAACGACCCGACCCGTTTTTTTTTTTTAAACAAAAGCTCTTAGTCTCAGACTAGCATTCCCATAAATGCTTGTCCTCCACAACCAAGCCACACAAACAAGCAACCAGCGGATAACACACTAAAACCAACATGCAAATTCCATTAAAACTAAACCAGTTCAATTCAAACTCCAATACAATAAACCAACAACCTAGCGAAGTTCTAAAACAGAAATACAGCAATAAACCACACGACACGAAACCGAGACCCTAGATCATCTCCCTCTTCGTTGCCATGATTCCACGATCACAATTTGCCTTTACCTGCACCACATGGTTAAAAGAGATGCGTGAGTATTATCACAAATACCCAGTGAGACGGTCCTCCCATCTACGACTGCGCACACAGACGCGATGGATCCGCTCAGGCAAACACGCATCAAACAACACACAAAGCAAACACAACAACACGGCTCAACCACAGCCCAACAGGCAGCCTGTCGATCGACACTACCACTAGGTGTCGATCGACAGCCCTGTTCACACCTGTCGATCGACACACCCACGGTGCCTGTCGATCGACAGCTCAACTGGACCCTGTCGATCGACACAACCTCTAGGTGTCGATCGACAGCTCCTCGATCACCTGTCGATCGACACAACCTCTAGGTGTCGATCGACAGCCTCGTGTGACCCTGTCGATCGACACACCCTAGGGCTGTCGATCGACAGGTCGTCGCAGATTCATAGGAGCTCGATCAATTATCCTCTCGGATCGATTCCTCCTCTGCGATAACACGAAACCTGCACAACAAACACAATCCAACAATCCATACACCACAAAACACACAGAAACAACATCAATCATCACAATCACTCAGTTTTAACCTACCACCATACAACCCTAACGAATCCACCGGCCCAGAAGCCATGGTCACGCACTCACCTTAGATTTTCGGATAGAATTTGCTGGATTATGAGGCTAGAAACAGATTCAGCTACAATCACCACGAAATTCCTCTTCAAATCGATCAAGAACAAAACCCTAATCCACAAACTATCAGGAACAAGAGAAACTCCTCTCAAACTCTCTGTTTCTGATTTTTGGGACTTTGGTTCGCTCACATGCGGCCAAAAACCCTTAAATACGAAGCCCTAGGGTTTACCCAAACCGGCCCGGTCCAATCGAACAACTTAAATCGAACCAGAAAACCAGCCAATTCGAGCACCTGTCGATCGACAACCACTAGGTGTGTCGATCGACAGCCCTTAAGAGCCCTGTCGATCGACAGACACTACGTGTGTCGATCGACAGCCCCTCCATTTTCCTAAAAAAATGGTTCACGGGCGTCACAATTCTCCCCCACTAACACTGGATTCGTCCTCGAATCCTCTAACACTACCCACTAATCTACCCTGGCCTAACCCGCCAGCAACACCGGAGACTACATCTCCCAGACCTTCCCGAGGTTCACATCCGTCCTATGCATATAGACCCGTCTCAGACATTGATTGCCCATAGCTCATAACCACCATCTAGCTTCGGGATCGTCACCCCTCAGCTCTAGGTGTCTAGTATCAACCCACCTCAGTCCGCGCAGTCCTGACGGTGTTCGATACTCAACCATCTCCACACACCTCAATCCATCAAGACACACAGTCTATCAAGCTCTCGGTATGCAGAGATCTGCCAGAGGTCGCAACCTCCAAAACCATCCCCATACCCTCACGATCTCAGTCCGCGCAGTCCTGACGATCGATCGGTATGCAGGGAACCCACTGTCCCCCGGAGAGACGCATCTCTCAAGATCTGCCAAGAAAGACCGAGGTCTAACTCTGAGCTATGCAATCAATTCCTAACGTCTATAATGCACCTCTGACCGGAACTACCTCCTAAGGTCTCACATGATATTCCCCTCCCGGAATACCATCACAAACGTGATCATCACAGATCACCCGGACCATCCCTCACCTCGGATGTCCCTGCAGAGTCTCTCCGGAACTAGACAGTCATAACCTCCGTAAAACTTCTATTCCGAGACTCTACACACACACACACACACAACCCGTTAGCGTCCCCACCGAAACTGGCAAGTTCTATCCGCAATAAAACTTCCATTTCGGGGTTCTCTAACCACAAACACATGACTCTCAAAGTCAAACACATAAGAAAAACACTTTCTTATTCACTGGAAAAATGTCATAATCATTACACTTTAATGAAAATACAAAAATCCACTACCAAAACCTCACCACACACGGTGAACACAACACAAAACTGAAACTGGAAACCACAAAGAAAAACGAATTCACTCTTCTGCTTGCTTCTCGAACCACTTCTTGAACTTCGTTTTCATCTTTGCCTCTGGTTCCCAAGTCTCCTCCTGAATGCCGTCACAGTCCCACAAGACTCTCAACAACGGCACTCTCTTCCGGCGCAGAACCTTGATACTTCTCTCAAGAATCCTAACCGGCCTCATCCCAACAGTCAGATTTGGCTGAAGATCTGCGGGAATCGTCACTGCTACCTCCTCAGAAGCATGCAAGCATCTCCTGAGTTTCGAAACGTGAAACACATCATGGAATTTCTCCATAATCGGAGGCAGCTCCAACCGATAAGCAACTGGTCCCACACGCTCCACAACCCGGAACGGACCCATGTACCTCGTACTCAGCTTATCCTCGGATATGGACCTGTTCAGACCCCGCATCATCGCCATCTTGAGATACACTCGATCTCCGACTGCAAACTCCAACTCTTTCCTTCTCCTATCGGCGTAACTCTTCTGCCGATCCTGAGCTTCTTTCATGTTCAGCTTCACAACACGGATCTTCTCCGTCGTCTCCTGAACAAAATCAGCCCCAAAGATGCTCCTCTCCCCCACTTGGGTAAAACATAGCGGAGTACGACATGGCCTCCCATACAACGCCTCAAAAGGAGCCATTCCGATACTCGCCTGAAAACTGTTGTTATATGCGAACTCCACCAAACTCAAGTGATCCGCCCAATGACCACCCCAATCTAGCACGCACATCCTCAACAGATCTTCCAGTGTCTGAATCGTCCTTTCGGACTGCCCATCCGTCTGCGGATGATTAGCTGTACTCATGTGCACCTTAGTGCCCATCTCAGCCTGAAAAGCTCTCCAGAACACTGAAGCAAACCTCGGATCTCGATCCGACACAATACTCGCTGGCACTCCATGCAACCTCACAATTTCCTTCACATACTTCTTAGCCAAGACCTCCGCTCCGTCTGTCTTCTTAATGGCCAGAAAATGTGCTGACTTAGTCAGACGATCCATGTTGGGGTCGGAAATCCCTTCCCCGAGAACAACAGTCGATAAGCCACGTTTGGCCGAACCGGTCAGGCCACTTTTGGCCGAACGGCCTAAGCATTTTGGCCGAACCGGTAAGGCACTTTTGGCCGAACCGGTAAAGTGCTTTTGGCCGAACGGCCTGGGCACTTTTGGCCGAACCGGTCAAGTGCTTTTGGCCGAACGGCCTGGGCACTTTTGGCCGAACCGGTCAAGTGCTTTTGGCCGAACGGCCTGGGCACTTTTGGCCGAACCGGTCAAGTGCTTTTGGCCAAACGGCCTAAGCATTTTAGGCCAAACCTTTCAAGTGCTTTTGGCCGAGCTACCTGGTTCATTTTAGCCGAGCAAGGCAAACCGCTTAGGCGAAATCTAGCAGCCAAACCGCTTAGGCGAAATCTAGCAGCCAAACCGCTTAGGCGAAATCTGGCAGCCTAACCGCTTAGGCGAAATCTGGCCAAACAAAAGGCCTTGCATGTTTCTGGTTAACTGAGATCGAGTACATTTCGCCGAGGAGAGTCTTTTCTGAAGAGCAGGTTAGTAGCTAGGAGTGGCAAGCCTATCGGGCCAACGAGTTCTGAACAAGTCTAAGCCCGTCAGGAGAAGCCCACGAGAGAAGCCGCCTTCAGAAGAAGAGGTCATCGGCGAAATAAGGAAAACTTCCTTTTTCTTCGAGAAGATAAACTCAATAAGGAAAGAGGATCGAGACGAGTCCCGAAGGATTAGGATAGTTTCCTTTATCTTATTGTAACCTTAAACCGACCTAGTCAAGTATATATATCGATGTACATCCTTTGAAAAAGGGATCCGCAACTTTATTCACAAAAGCAATACAAAGCATTAACAAACCCTAGTTTTTCTTTGCTCATCGTTTTCTATTTCGTAGCTTAACGCAGAAATCTCAACTTCCTCTCGAAACCCTTACAAATCTAATTGTGCGATTTCCGGCATCCACAATTTGGCGCCGACTAAGGGGATTTAGAGAATTTCTTACACCAAAAAGCTACGTAACAACTCAAAGATGGTGAGTGGCGAAGAGAACGCGTCACGCAGAGACAACCGGGAAAGAGAACCTTCGATCGAGGCTACCGCTGCAAAAACCCCTGCTCGTGATGACCTAACCGAGGTGAAGAAGATGCTAGAAGACTTCCTCACCGAGCAGAAGAAGCAAGCAAAGAGGATCGAAGAGAACTCGAAGGGACTGAAAGCTCTTTCACGAAGAAAACGTGAAAGACCTAACACGACGAGACTCAGAGCGCGCGTCGACCCTCAACGCCTCGACTTCTCAGCGCCCCGCACTACTCGGGGGAATCCAGAGGATCTACCACCACCTCCTCCACGTCGCGAAACGGACAAGTCTCCCGAACGCGTCGTGGACATCTCCGACGGAGAGGAACCAGCTCCCGCAAAGCGTACACGGGCAGAAGCTCCAGAAGAAAACCGACAGGAACCACGCACCTCTAGCACTCGAAGCGCGTCAAGCTCTTCCAAGACAGAGATTGTGGGGGACACCGCGGAATACTCCAACTACTCTAGCGAAGAGAGGTACAAGAAGGAGCAGGAGCGTAGAGCATTCAAACGCTCTTACGCTGAAGAGCTCGCTGCAGTTAAAGCTCAGATGGATCGGGTGACCTCAGACCTAAAGTTCACCCAATCACAGATGCATCAGGGAACGGGAAAGGCTCCTGCCATCGCCCAGGTTCTAGAAAAGGCGAGGAACACACCCTTCGACGAACGAATCGCGAAAACAAAAATCTCCGATCCAGGAAGGATCAAGTTACCCATCTACGAAGGAACCACTGACCCTTCTGATCATCTCATGGAATTCGAAGTTGCTTTGGGAAGAGCGAACTTCAAAGAAACGGAAAAAGACATCGTCTATTGCAAGCTGTTCGTGGAAAGTCTTAAGGGGCCTGCGCTACAATGGTTCTACAAGTTGGAGAAAAATTCAGTCCACACTTTTCTTCAGCTTTCCGAGTTGTTCGTTCAACACTACAACATCTTCATGGAACGGAAGATCTACGACTCAGAACTATGGAACAATAAGCAAGGCGAGAGCGAGAGTCTTCGATCTTTCATGACGAGGTTCAAAAGCACGCTTTCAAAGGTTGAAGGCATCAGCAACAAGTCAGCCCTGGAAGCCCTGCGAGGGGCACTTCGGTGCCCATCCCCATTCTGGCAAGAGATGAGCGTCAATACGCCGATAACAATTCAAGACGCTCTCCATCGTGCAGCTGACTTCGCCCGAACCGAAGAGGAAATCCAAGCCAGGAAGGGCGGAAAGACCAAACAAACAAGCGAACCAGCCAAAGTCGCTGTACCTAAGAAAAGCAACCCCGCCTACGTTCAATACGAAGAAGGATCCGGAGGGGCTCATAATTATCAAATGGAGTCGTCGGGTCGCGGACGCGGAAGAGGCCGTGGGCGCGGTCGCGGAAGAGGAACTTGGAACAACACTTGGACTAGAGAGTCAAAGGACTATGACGAGAAACTATACTGTGATTTCCACAAGGCAAGTGGTCACTCCACCGCAAGGTGTCGCGAGCTAGGGCGACAACTCATAGCCAAGCTCACAGAGGGCACCTTGAAAAACAACAACAGCTTGTCAGATTTCAAGCCAGTGGAGAGAGCTCCCGCTAACGTCGAGGAACAAGCAGATACTCCCAGACGCCAACGCCGCGACGATGGCATGGAGAACGAACAGCAGCGCGAAGTTATCAACATGATAATGGGAGGTTCGCAGTACTGTGCTGATAACGAAACGGCGATCGAAGCTTACCAACGTCGCGCTGACGTCTGCGCAAACATATCAGCACCTGCAAAGCCAAGGCTTTCCAGCGACTCAATCACCTTCGACGAAAAGGACACCGAGGGCCTCGATCAACCACACAACGATCCCTTGGTCATCAACCTTACTGTCTACGACTTCAACGTCGCTCGCGTCCTCATCGATACAGGAAGCTCGGTGGATGTCATCTTCAAAAAAACACTCGAGCGAATGAAGATCGATCTGACCACGATCAAAGGAAGGCCTAAACCCATAACAGGTTTCTCTGGTGAGACAACCTTGACTATGGGAACGATTCGCCTTCCTGTCCAAGCCGGCACCGTGAAGAAGATGGTCGACTTCACCGTCTCTGATCATCCGGCAATCTACAACATGATCATGGGAACCCCGTGGCTCAACCTGATGAGAGCCGTGCCTTCGACATACCACTTGTGCCTCAAATTCCCAACTCCCATCGGCATAAAAACAATATGGGGAAATCAGAGAGATTCCCGTACCTGTTTTCTGGCTGAGCATAAGATGAGAAACATCGAGAAGAAGCGGGACGACCCTAAACCTCAAGAATCACGAAAAAGAGCGAGAACCAGCCCCGAGCAGGTCAAGAACTTGACTGACCTCTTATAGCAATTACAGATTGCAGAAGGTCGTGTAGAAGAAGAGCGACCCACCTGCGAACCTGTAGAATCTATATGCATTGACAAGCAACACCCCGAAAGATGTGTTGAGATCGGAGCTACGCTTGATGAAGACATTAAAAAGAAGCTCGTGGTCTTCCTCCAGAAAAACGTCAACACCTTTGCATGGGCAGCAGAAGACATGCCTGGAATAGATATCAACGTAGCCAGCCACGAACTCAACGTCGACCCGACCTTCAAGCCAATAAAACAAAAACGAAGGAAGCTCGGTCCCGATCGAGCGAAAGCAGTAAACGACGAGGTAGAAAGGCTTCTACGCGTCGGATCAATCACCGAAGTCAAATACCCCGACTGGCTCGCCAACCCAGTCGTGGTAAAAAAGAAGAACGGGAAGTGGCGTGTCTGCGTCGATTTCACAGATCTGAACAAAGCATGTCCGAAAGACAGCTTCCCTTTACCTCACATCGATCGCTTAGTGGAAGCAACAGCAGGAAATAAACTCTTGACATTCATGGACGCCTTCTCAGGCTATAATCAAATACTAATGCACCCCGAAGATAGAGAGAAGACCGCTTTCATCACCGACCGCGGAATCTACTGTTACAAGGTGATGCCCTTCGGCCTGAAAAACGCAGGGGCAACATATCAAAGGCTCGTGAACAAGATGTTCAGGGATCAGTTAGGCAAAACAATGGAGGTGTACATAGACGACATGCTCGTGAAATCCCTCGAAGAAAAAGATCACATCTCTCACCTAGAAGCTTGCTTCGAACAGCTGAACCTTCACAACATGAAGCTAAACCCCACGAAGTGTAGGTTCGCGGTAACATCAGGAGAATTCTTGGGATACCTAGTCACTCGTCGTGGCATTGAAGCAAATCCGAAGCAGATCGATGCGCTCATCCAAATGGCATCCCCAAGAAACAAGCGCGAGGTGCAGAGACTAACTGGACGAGTCGCTGCGCTTAACCGTTTCATCTCGCGCTCGACTGACAAGTGCCTGCCTTTCTATGACACGCTACGAGGTAACAAGCAATTCGAATGGTCCGACAAATGCGAAGACGCCTTCAAACAGCTCAAAGAATATTTGGCGACGCCGCCTATCCTCGCCAAACCAGTCACCGGGGAACCTCTTTTCCTCTACATTGCCGTCTCAGAAACAGCAGTGAGTGCTGTGTTAGTACGCGAAGAGCGGGGCGAGCAAAAGCCCATATTCTATGTTAGCAAGACCCTCACCGACGCAGAAACAAGATATCCTCAGCTAGAGAAGCTAGCTCTTTCGATCGTGATGGCATCGCGAAAGCTAAGGCCTTACTTTCAATCTCATACCATCGTAATTCTCAGCACTTTTCCTTTACGTACGGTCTTGCATAGTCCAAGTCAGTCTGGCAGATTGGCTAAGTGGGCTATAGAACTTAGCGAATACGACATCGAATATAAAGGACGAACGTGCAACAAGTCACAAGTGTTGGCAGACTTCCTTATCGAACTCCCAGAAGACCATTCCGCAAAGGAGGTTCGGCCAGGGATCTGGGAGCTACACGTCGACGGCTCATCTTCCAAAAATGGGTCTGGAGTAGGGATACGCCTAGCATCACCAACAGGCGAGATCCTCGAGCAGTCTTTCCGTCTAGGCTTCAGAGCCTCCAATAACGAAGCAGAATACGAAGCCATCATCGCTGGAATGAGGCTCGCCAAAGGACTCAACATCGAGCACGTTCACGCCTTCTGCGATTCACAACTGGTCTCCAACCAGTTCAGTGGCGAGTACGCAACTAAAGACGATCGGATGGGAGCTTATCAAAAAATAGTCAAGGACCTTGCCTTGACATTCAAAGAGTTCACACTGACACGAATCCCCCGAGGAGAAAACGTCGACGCAGACGCCTTGGCAAACCTTGCCTCCGCTTCGGCTCCACCAAAAGATCCAACCTTGAAACGGGTTATCCCCGTAGAGATCATCGAATTCCCGAGCATCAAACAAGATATGGCGCTCGCTATATCAACGCGATCACAGGCTGCTAAACGGACTGAAGCCACTACTGAAACAAGGGTCAACGACGTTGAAACGACGGAGGCTGAAACAAACACAGAACCTGCACCTTCGCCAACGCCAGCGTCTGGCGCCGATGCCATCGGACCCGAAGTCATCGGGCCCGATGTCCCCGATGCCATCGAACCCGAAGTCATCAGGGCCGATGTCACCGAAGCCGAGGACCCCGAAGACCTAAGACAACTCGAAGAGTCCACCACGCAGAACTTTCCGCTTGAGCCTATAAATAAAGACATGACCGTCCCCATGGAAACAGATGAAGAACCCGAGTACGGTTGCGATAAACCTTGGATGGATCAAATTCGCGCTTACATCGTCGGTGGAAAGCTCCCTAACAGCAAGTGGGCAGCTCGCAAGGTGCAGAAACAAGCAGCTCGGTACGTCCTCTTCGACGACAACATCTACAGACGGGGATTCTCTGGTCCTTTGCTCACTTGCGTAGAGGGACAAGAGGCCAGACAAGTCATGGAAGAAGTACACAGCGGATCCTGCGGTAATCACTCAGGAGGCAAAGCCTTGGCAATCAAGATTAAGCGACATGGCCACTTCTGGCCTACCATCGTGAATGATTGCATTAAGTTTTCAGCCAAGTGCGAAAGATGTCAACGTCATGCTCCCAAAATTCATCAACCAACAGAGAAGCTCTCTTCCGTCACCTCCCCTTACCCATTCATGAGGTGGGCGATGGACATCGTAGGACCTCTGCATGCGTCGAAACAGAAGCGTTTCCTACTTGTTTTAACAGATTATTTCTCAAAGTGGGTGGAAGCTGAGGCTTACTCAAGTATCAAAGACGCCCAAGTCGAAAGTTTCGTCTGGCGAAACATCATATGTCGTCACGGAATTCCATTCGAAATTATCACCGACAACGGTTCTCAGTTCATCTCCAACAGGTTCGAGGCCTTCTGCGCAAAGTGGAAAATTCGACTCAACAAATCCACTCCTCGTCATCCCCAGGGAAATGGACAAGCAGAAGCAATGAATAAAACAATTCTCGATGGTCTTAAGAAGCGTTTGGACGCGAAGAAGGGTCGCTGGGCAGATGAGCTGGAAGGCGTTCTATGGTCCCACCGCACCACTCCCAAACGCGGAACGGGAGAAACTCCTTTTGCCCTTGTCTACGGAACTGAATGTGTCATACCCTCCGAAGTGACTTCTCCAGGACCGCGACGACGTCTCTTACCAGAAAACGAAGAACTCAACGATTCACTCCTCTTTGATGAACTGGACTTCCTTAGTGAAAGGCGCGATCAGGCACTCATCAGAATAGCCAACTATCAGAACGCAGCCGCACGCTACTACAACTCCAAAGTTCGAGAACGACGTTTCCGCGAAGGTGACTTGGTCTTGCGCGAAGTCTTCCAGAATACAGCAGAGCGCAACGCTGGCAAACTAGGAGCTCACTGGGAAGGACCTTACAAGGTCACCGCTGTAGTCCGTCCCGGCGTCTACGAGCTCGCCACCATGGCTGGCAAGCCAATACTCCATTCATGGAACGCGAAGCACTTGAAGAGGTACTATCATTAGTCCTCTTCTAAGGCTCTTGCCTTGAACTACGAGGCGACTTGATCCCTGCAAAGGGTACGTAGGCAGCTTTTCTTCGGACGAGTTCAGTTGCCCCCCCCCCTCCGTCTCAAAGGGGGGGGAGTAAGTGCTTTAACGAACTACGGGGCGACTTGATCCCTGCAAAGGGTACGTAGGCAGCTTTTCTCCGGACGAGTTCAGTTGCCCTCCTCCGTCAAAAGGGGGGGGGGGAGTGGGGTATGTATACTCATACACTCCCAATCTTTAAATCACGCTCATCGCTTCAACTTTTACATCTTCAACGGATTTTTCGAAGCCTCTTCTGAGCAAGTTCAATCCACGGATGTTGCTGCTGGCCACAGCAACAATGTGTGAACTTGAACGCATTGACATCCATCATCGGATCCTAAGCGCGCTATATAAGTCATAACGATCGGTTTCAGGGCTTTTGACTCTGGCTGGTTCTAATGTTCAGTTCCTGGTCTTTTGGCCACGAGCGTTCATTCAAAAACCCAACAGCACGTTGGTAAAAAGCAGCTGCCAATGATTACTTAGGTTTATACACCGAATAATCATTCAGAAAACCCAACAGCACGTTGGTCAAGTCAAAAGGCGTGATCGTTTCTGGACAGACGTGTTCAGAAACACCGCCCAGCGAGCCTCTAAAGCTAAAGCATCAAGAGACCACAAAACCGAAAAGTTTACAAACTAGACCACTCCGCGAAATATCATAATCAAGAAGGTAACAAGTCATGAAAGTCTCATACATAGATTACCTTTCATCGCACACGCAAACAAGAACAGAAGCAAAGACATGGCCACAAGGGCAATTTTAGGGAAAGTAAAGCAAAGCCGAAAAAGGAACAAGAGACAACTCATCCTATGAAGCCCTAGTCTTCAATGTCAACATACTCATCATCGTCATTCACTCCGAGCTCATTTGTCACCGACCCGTCAAAATTCTGGACACCAACATCCGTGGCCAAAGTCTCGAGCGACACATCGTCCCGAGCAGCACCTGACGAATCAGAAGAGATAGGCGATATGACCAAGTCAGAGTCTAATCCAGCAAAAAGACTGTCAAACTCCACATCGCCGTCAGCAACATTTGGTAACCAAGCTTCGGTTCTGGCTACTTCAGCATCAAATGAGTCAGGGGCCTCGCGCAGAATTCTAGCAAACTCGATGTTCGCCTCAACTTGAGCTAACTGCACTAGTTTCTTCTTTGGGTTCCCGCCAAGGGTCCTGATCTTCTCTTTGGCGCGGTCGATCTTGCCTTGGAACTTGGTGGCAAGAGTGCGCATAGCAGCCTTGGTCGCACGCTTAATCCGCGAAGCAATTCCGGTCTTCTCGTCAGCAAGTTGTCGCTGAAGTATCGATGCTTTAGCACTTTCCTCAACGGCACGCTCTTCCGCCTCAACGCACCTCTGCTGATAGGCCTGCAACTCGGACTCCACACTCTTTCTGTGCTCCATTTCGATTCCTAATCGAGTCTGAACGTCTGAGCACGATTTCCTGGAAAGCTCTCCACGATCGTAAAGCTTCCGCGCTAGCCTGTTCGCGGCGGCGAAATGCTGACCAAAGAAAAAGGGTTTAAACACTTAGGAAAATCTCCTCAAAAAACCTTTTGAAGCTTACTTAAAGGAGTTATATGTTATGGGCATACCCTGGATCCGTGGCGAGACATCAACCCAAAATCGGGATCTGCGACTAGCTCAACGGGAAGAGGTCCATCACTATCGTGATACTGAATGTTCGCAAACCACGCGGCCATCTTCGAGTCATCAATCACGCTCTCCGAAATTCCACCAGTGAAGACCGCACGAACAGGGCTCTGAACCTGGCCAACACTTGAACTTCGACGAGATCTCTTTTTATGCCGCCGAGTGCTGTGAGACCCCCCGTCCTGCTCGAGAGCAGTGCCTGAAGCAGAAGCTCCTGCCTCGGAGGAGGGGATGACTCCATCGGAAACAGGAACCCTTGGGGGTTTCTTTGAACGCCTACTTTTCCTCGGCTTCTCATGTGGCACCTCGGAGATTTCACCGCTAACGATCGGCTGGTCTTGGACTCCATCTTCTTGCCCTCTACTAGGGTTATTCTCGACGCCGGCCGCCGAATTCTCAGCCTGCGCACGCTCCTGAGCTGCAATCTCCTCTCGAAAAGACAAGTATCCCATCGCTCGTTTGACTCTTTGAAAATGAAAAGTCCTCTCCCAAAAACAGAGGTGCCGCTCGAATCTAACCGCGGAAAGGAAGTCAGTGAACAAACCGTTTGGGCAGGGTGGAAATCCGGACAGACCTGCACAGAACATAAACAAAGAGCATGGTTAGGATTCAAGAGTTTTTCTAAAAACAAAGACGGCGAGCAGAAGGAAAATCCTAGACTAAGACCGAACAACAACTAGCTACCGCGATATCTCCATCGCGTAACTACTTTCTCAAGCCATCGATCACCCACAGACGCTTCGGAAATCTTGACATAGAAGAAATAGTTGATCCAATGCCTATCCTTGGTAGGGTGATCATCGATAACCAGACAACCAACGTGAGCTCCGATGGCAACGATCATATCATTCCCAACCATACCCCTGCTGCCGATCTTCAATAAATTCAAGTAATGATAGACGGTGATTTCTTGGTCACATTCTACGCCCCGAACCAGTATTCCTACCAAGTGTCGAATACCTCGAGGGGTCGCCTGAGCAAGGGCTATCTTGTTTCTCCAGAAATAGTCAAGGATCACCGATGGGATAGGGAAAGTGAGAAAGCATTCCTCGAGAGAATTCTCATACATAGTAAAATAGCCAAGAGGAGGATCGTTGGCTCGATCAGAGGACCTCGGGACACTGAACTCAACTTCATCGGGAACTTCGAAGTCGATCCTGAGTTTGTCTAACGATTCTTCTGAGCATAAGGTGGAACCTGAGGGGTCAGGATTCCCCCGTTTCTTATACTTCATTCCTTGTCGCTCTCGACGCGCTTTCTTCTCTGCGCGAAGGACATGGAGGAATTCTTCCTCTTGTTCTTGAGTCAAGATTGCTTCCGCAGGCCACTCGTATCCTTCAGACTTAACTACAAAAGGAATGTCGTCGAATTCTGGCAAAACAGGGTAAGGATCCATCATAGAGGATCCGTCAAAGAAATTCTAAACCGGTTCGGCCAAAATCCCTCGAGAACACTTCCTCGGTCAAGAAGCAAACCGGTTCGGCGAAATCCACGGTCGTGGACCGGTTCGGCGAAAATGGACCGGCTCAGCGAAAAGAAACGGCCGGTTCGGCCAAAATTCTGGTCCTCGACCCGGTTCGGCGAAAATGGAGCGGAACGACGAAAATGGACCGGCTCGGCGAAAAGAAATGGCCGGTTCGGCCAAAATTCCGGTCCTCGACCCGGTTCGGCGAAAATGGAGCGGAACGACAAAAATGGACCGGCTCGGCGAAAAGAAATGGCCGGTTCGGCCAAAATTCCGGTCCTCGACCCAGTTCGGCGAAAACGGAACAGTTCGGCAAAATGAAACGGCCGGTTCGGCCAAAATGGAGCGGCTCGGCGAAAAATTTCGACCCTTTCGGCCAAACTGGACCGGCTCGGCGAAATCTGCTCTTCAAAAGGGTCTTCGGCCAAAACCGGCGTTCCTTCGGCAAAACTTCCGAGAAAAATCGGTTCGGCGAAATCCGCGTGCTAGACCGGTTCGGCGAAATCCGCGTGCTGGACCGGTTCGCTGAAATCCGCGTGCTGAACCGGTTCGGCGAAATCTCTTTGACCCGGTTCGGCCAAACACCTCCTCGGCGGAAAAGATCCGGTTCGGCGAAATCCGCGGTCTGGACCGCTTCGGCGAAATCTCCTCCACGGCGGAACCAACCCGGTTCGGCGAAATTACCTCTTCGGCGAAAACACCTCAAGCTTCCTCTTCGGCGAAATCTCCTCTTCGGCGGAACGCGGCTTCAAAGCCTCCTCGGTAAAACCGTCCTCGAGGCCTTCGGCCAAAACTCCTTCCTCAAATCGGTTCGGATAAAGCGGTAACCGGTTAGGCGAAAAACGACCTTCAAGCTTCTCCAAAATCTTTCCCAAACCGGAATCCGGACTATCCTAAGAGGACGGCCGTTCGACGAAAACAAGAGGAGTATCACAAAAAAAAACTAAGAGAAAGAAGGAGAGGAGAGAGAGAGTACCTTGAAGAGTGAGAGTGGGGGAGAGAATGAGATAAGGTAAAAGTGGGACGAGAAGAGTAGTTTTATAATAGAAGACTATCTCCCCTCGGGAAGCGTGCCGTCCAGTACGTTTCAAGAATATCAGTATCTTTTATCTTCAAGATCACTGGCTATTTTCATCAGACAAAATGGGACCCCGGTCAGAACATCACATCGGTCTCTTCAAAGTGTTTATTCTGGTAAAAATTTGTAACTGTTGTTCTCTTTACTTGGATAGGTTACCGCCCCGCTACTATTATCATACTAACGGGCTGGGGGGCTAACTGTTGGGGTCGGAAATCCCTTCCCCGAGAACAACAGTCGATAAGCCACGTTTGGCCGAACCGGTCAGGCCACTTTTGGCCGAACGGCCTAAGCATTTTGGCCGAACCGGTAAGGCACTTTTGGCCGAACCGGTCAAGTGCTTTTGGCCGAACGGCCTGGGCACTTTTGGCCGAACCGGTCAAGTGCTTTTGGCCGAACGGCCTGGGCACTTTTGGCCGAACCGGTCAAGTGCTTTTGGCCGAACGGCCTGGGCACTTTTGGCCGAACCGGTCAAGTGCTTTTGGCCAAACGGCCTAAGCATTTTAGGCCAAACCTTTCAAGTGCTTTTGGCCGAGCTACCTGGTTCATTTTAGCCGAGCAAGGCAAACCGCTTAGGCGAAATCTAGCAGCCAAACCGCTTAGGCGAAATCTAGCAGCCAAACCGCTTAGGCGAAATCTGGCAGCCTAACCGCTTAGGCGAAATCTGGCCAAACAAAAGGCCTTGCATGTTTCTGGTTAACTGAGATCGAGTACATTTCGCCGAGGAGAGTCTTTTCTGAAGAGCAGGTTAGTAGCTAGGAGTGGCAAGCCTATCGGGCCAACGAGTTCTGAACAAGTCTAAGCCCGTCAGGAGAAGCCCACGAGAGAAGCCGCCTTCAGAAGAAGAGGTCATCGGCGAAATAAGGAAAACTTCCTTTTTCTTCGAGAAGATAAACTCAATAAGGAAAGAGGATCGAGACGAGTCCCGAAGGATTAGGATAGTTTCCTTTATCTTATTGTAACCTTAAACCGACCTAGTCAAGTATATATATCGATGTACATCCTTTGAAAAAGGGATCCGCAACTTTATTCACAAAAGCAATACAAAGCATTAACAAACCCTAGTTTTTCTTTGCTCATCGTTTTCTATTTCGTAGCTTAACGCAGAAATCTCAACTTCCTCTCGAAACCCTTACAAATCTAATTGTGCGATTTCCGGCATCCACAATCCACAATCACCCAAATCGCGTCATAGGTCCGAGAAACCGGCAACCCTACCACGAAATCCATAGTGATCATGTCCCACTTCCATTCTGGAATGGGTAGACTCTGCAATAAGCCACTAGGAACTTGGTGCTCAGCCTTCACCAACTGACACACATTGCAAGCTGCAACCCAATCTGCCACATCTCTCTTCATCCCGACCCAATGATAGTACCTCTTCAGATCCCTATACATCTTAGTCGCTCCCGGATGAATCGAAAACTTACTCGCATGAGCTTCTCTCAGAATTTCCTGCCTCAAGTCCTCATCCTTAGGAACACAGACTCGTCCATGCACTAAGATAGTCCCGTTAGCAGAAACCTGATATTCGGAACCAGTAGCCTTGGAGAGATCTAACAACACCGGATCCTGCTCCTGAGCTACTCGGATCCTGCTCAATAGATCCGCCTGATCTGCCGCCGCTAACCCTAACGGTTCCTCTGAAGTAACACATAACCTCAAAGTACTAAGCACACTCACCAGATTCTCCACATCCCGCTCCTGAGATGAATCATACCTTCTCCGACTAAGAGCATCTGCTACAGTGTTAGCCTTACCCGGATGGTAAACAATGTCCAAGTCATAATCAGCCAACAACTCCGACCATCGCCTCTGTCGTACATTTAAATTCTGCTGAGTAAAAATGTACTTCAGATTATGATGATCAGTGAACACCTGAACTCTGCCACCATACAAGTAAGACCTCCAGATTTTCAACGCGAAGATCACTGCAGCCAGCTCTAAGTCATGAACAGGATAATTGCCCTCGTGCTTCCTCAACTGCCTTGAAGCATAAGCAATCACCTTACCCTGCTGCATCAGCACACAACCCAAGCCAACTCCCGAAGCATCTGTGTACACCACATAAGGCTCACCCGGTTCAGGTAACGCCAGTACTGGTGTACTAGTCAACATCGTCTTCAACTTCGCGAAGCTCAACTCACACTCAGCCGACCACACAAAAGGAACATCCTTTCCCGTCAGCTTCGTCATAGACTGAGCCATACTCGCAAAACCCTTGACGAATCTCCGATAATAGCCTGCCAACCCAAGAAAACTCCTGATCTCAGTTGCATTCCTCGGCCTAGGCCAATCTCGGATAGACTCAATCTTTGCCGGATCCACAGAAACCCCTTCTGCAGAAACGATGTGACCTAAAAATCCCATCTCTCTCTGCCAGAAACTGCACTTACTCAACTTCGCAAACAGCTTCTGTTCCCGCAACTTCTCCAGAACTCTCCTCAAATGAACCTCATGTTCCTCCAGACTCTTCGAATAGACCAGAATATCATCGATGAAAATGATTACGAACTCATCCAGATACTCCCGGAAAACTCCGTTCATCAATCTCATAAACGCCGCAGGTGCATTCGTTAACCCGAATGGCATCACTACAAACTCAAAATGCCCATACCGAGTCCTGAAAGCCGTCTTCCGAACATCTGCTTCGTCGATCGGAATCTGGTGGTAACCGGATGCCAAGTCAATCTTAGAAAACCAAGTAGCCCCTCTCAACTGATCTAACAACTCATCAATTCTCGGAAGAGGATACTTGTTCTTCACAGTGACTCGGTTAAGACCTCGATAATCGATGCACAACCGGAAACTACCGTCTTTCTTCTTCACAAACAACACCGGCGCTCCCCACGGTGAAGTACTTGGTCGAATAAACCCCTTCTCCAATAAGTCCTCCAACTGCTTCTTCAATTCCGCCAACTCTGCTGGAGCCATTCGGTAAGGCGCCTTAGACAACGGTGTCGTTCCGGGTTCTAACTCAATCGTGAAAGGATCCGACCGAGATGGCGGTAATCCCTGCAACGACTGAAAGACATCTTCGAAATCCCGAGCGACCCGAATATCTCTCACAGCAACCCCACCAACAGCTTCCGGCATTACAATCGTGGCCAAGTAAGCCTCGCAACCCCTCTCAATCATCGCCTCAGCTTGAACAAGGGAGATCACAAGACTACCTGAAGTCGGTCTCACTCCTTGATAAACCAACCTGCCACCTTCACGTTCAAATACCACTCGACCCCGGTGACAATCCAGATGGACTCTGTACCGATTCAACCAATCCATACCAAGGATAACATCGTACAGTTCCACCGGACTAATCACTAAGTCAGCTGGCATCAACTCTCCCGCTACCAGAATATCGACCTCCTTTGCCCGGCCATGCGTAGCTAGAAATTCACCTCCAGCAACCATAACCGGTCCAGTCCGCTCACCAGCGTCACTCCGGATACCACTTCTCTCAGCATGGTCCGGAGTAATGAAGCAATTCGATGCTCCAGAATCAAACAACACATGGGATTCACACCCACCTACAAACAAGGTCCCTACACAATTCCCAAGTGCTAAGCAACCTAACTTTCTATCACAGGCAAACAATCTAACACAAGCACTAAGCAATTCTACACTACTGAATTTACAAAGTCTGAATTAGAAAGTTACCCGTGATCGGTCTAGAGCTCGGTTCTCCCGGCGCTGCAATAGCCGGCGGACGCTCCATCGCCGTGATCTGATCCAAAGGCTGCACCGGCCCATACTGAGCTACTGGCTGGACCACTGCCACTGCCAACGGCTGCAACTTCGGACAGTTCGGTCTGATGTGCCCCGACTCACCACACTGATAGCACGTCCGAACTCCTCGAACCTCACTCCGCTTCGGGCAACTCGCCCTCTGGTGGTCTAGACTCCCACAAATGTAACAGCCTCGGCCACCTTGGCCCGACCCCGAAGTACCTTCCCACCTCCTCTTCTGTCCTTGCGCAGGCTTGCCGCCTTTGCCCGGACCTACCTGTTGAACCTGCTGCTGCTGAGGCCTCCGAGGCTGAACAGCTGGAACCACGATCGCAGCCTGCTCCCTCAGATCCTCCTCGATCTGCGCAGCCACCTCTACCAACTCTACTCTGCTCGCGAACCTGATGCCTCTGCACCGAGTCCGTAAATCCGGTCGAAGTCCTCGCAAGAACCTCCGAACCTGAGCCTGCTCATCCTCGAAGCTCCTACCAGCATAACCCAGGAGTCTGTTAAACTCCACGTCATACTCCCGCACCGATCTCGTGCCCTGAGTCAAGTCCAAGAACCTCGCCTCTAAACGATCCAACGCCTCCTGAGGAAAGAACTTGGAGTTGAACTCCGTCACAAAATCTGACCACGCCATCGCAGTCCCGGCCCATCTAGCCGCCACACTCCTCCACCAGAGATGTGCATCACCGTCCAAATAATGGACCGCCAAATCAACCTTGTATCCCTCGGGACACCTAATCGAACGAAAGTTCCGCTCCACTCTCATCCGCCACTCATCAGCCTCCTCAGGCTTCACACTACCCGCAAAAGAACCCGTACCGATCCTCTGCATCTGCTCCATCATACGGATATATGACGGAACCTCCTCAGCAACCGCAGCCCTCGGCTGCACCTCTGCCACTCGTGGCAACTCTGGAGCCTGCACTGGTACCGCACCCGGTAACCGCTCCAACAACTGACTCAGCAGATCAGCCAGACGGTCATCTCTAGCTTGGGCTACACCCGCGGCCGCAACCGCACCCACAGCTGGAACAGCACCACCAGCACCACCAGCCTCAACAGGACCCAAACCAGCCCCTACAGGACCCACACTGGCCCCCACACTGGCAGTCACACTGGCAGTCTGCCCATCATGCACCGACTGCTGACCTGCCGCAGGCCCATGCGCGGAACTCTGAACCTCACTAACCACTGGCTCCTCCACGAGTCCGCGACCCCGGCCTCGGCCCCCACGACCACGTCCTCTAGTAGCTCTAGCCATCTCACTGCATTCACAAGCAGCCTAACTAAGCACTAGAAAGACTCAAAACACAACAATCAACACTTACCGTGGAATCTCTTTGAAGGCTCGAAGGAAGATGATCTAGAACCCCCAAACTCACAGAATTGCAATTTACCGAATTTCAATCCTAGCAGTTCTAGCCCGTCCTAAAACCGTATCGCTCTGATACCAAACTGAAACGACCCGACCCGTTTTTTTTTTTTAAACAAAAGCTCTTAGTCTCAGACTAGCATTCCCATAAATGCTTGTCCTCCACAACCAAGCCACACAAACAAGCAACCAGCGGATAACACACTAAAACCAACATGCAAATTCCATTAAAACTAAACCAGTTCAATTCAAACTCCAATACAATAAACCAACAACCTAGCGAAGTTCTAAAACAGAAATACAGCAATAAACCACACGACACGAAACCGAGACCCTAGATCATCTCCCTCTTCGTTGCCATGATTCCACGATCACAATTTGCCTTTACCTGCACCACATGGTTAAAAGAGATGCGTGAGTATTATCACAAATACCCAGTGAGACAATCCTCCCATCTACGACTGCGCACACAGACGCGATGGATCCGCTCAGGCAAACACGCATCAAACAACACACAAAGCAAACACAACAACACGGCTCAACCACAGCCCAACAGGCAGCCTGTCGATCGACACTACCACTAGGTGTCGATCGACAGCCCTGTTCACACCTGTCGATCGACACACCCACGGTGCCTGTCGATCGACAGCTCAACTGGACCCTGTCGATCGACACAACCTCTAGGTGTCGATCGACAGCTCCTCGATCACCTGTCGATCGACACAACCTCTAGGTGTCGATCGACAGCCTCGTGTGACCCTGTCGATCGACACACCCTAGGGCTGTCGATCGACAGGTCGTCGCAGATTCATAGGAGCTCGATCAATTATCCTCTCGGATCGATTCCTCCTCTGCGATAACACGAAACCTGCACAACAAACACAATCCAACAATCCATACACCACAAAACACACAGAAACAACATCAATCATCACAATCACTCAGTTTTAACCTACCACCATACAACCCTAACGAATCCACCGGCCCAGAAGCCATGGTCACGCACTCACCTTAGATTTTCGGATAGAATTTGCTGGATTATGAGGCTAGAAACAGATTCAGCTACAATCACCACGAAATTCCTCTTCAAATCGATCAAGAACAAAACCCTAATCCACAAACTATCAGGAACAAGAGAAACTCCTCTCAAACTCTCTGTTTCTGATTTTTGGGACTTTGGTTCGCTCACATGCGGCCAAAAACCCTTAAATACGAAGCCCTAGGGTTTACCCAAACCGGCCCGGTCCAATCGAACAACTTAAATCGAACCAGAAAACCAGCCAATTCGAGCACCTGTCGATCGACAACCACTAGGTGTGTCGATCGACAGCCCTTAAGAGCCCTGTCGATCGACAGACACTACGTGTGTCGATCGACAGCCCCTCCATTTTCCTAAAAAAATGGTTCACGGGCGTCACAAAAAGTATCCTCTTCCGAGAATTGATGAGTTGTTAGATCAGTTGAGAGGGGCTACTTGGTTCTCTAAGATTGACTTGGCATCCGGTTACCACCAGATTCCGATAGACGAAGCAGATGTTCGGAAGACGGCTTTCAGGACTCGGTATGGGCATTTTGAGTTTGTAGTG
This sequence comes from Arabis alpina, assembly GCA_900128785.1. Lineage (NCBI taxonomy): Eukaryota > Viridiplantae > Streptophyta > Magnoliopsida > Brassicales > Brassicaceae > Arabis > Arabis alpina. The sequence goes on from LT669788.1 coordinate 2,217,761, forward strand.
ATGCCATTCGGGTTGACGAATGCACCGGCGGCATTTATGAGGTTGATGAACGGGGTTTTCCAGGACTATCTGGATGAGTTCGTGATTATCTTCATCGATGATATTCTGGTGTATTCGAAGAGTTTGGAGGAACATGAGGTTCATTTGAGGAGAGTTCTAGAGAAGTTGCGGGAACAGAAGCTGTTTGCGAAGTTGAGTAAGTGCAGTTTATAGCAGAGAGAGATGGGATTTTTGGGTCACATCATTTCTTCAGAAGGAGTTTCTGTGGATCCGGCGAAGATTGAGTCTATCCGTGATTGGCCTAGACCGAGGAATGCAACTGAGATCAGGAGTTTTCTTGGGTTGGCAGGCTATTATCGGAGATTCGTCAAGGGTTTTGCGAGTATGGCTCAGTCCATGACGAAGCTGACGGGGAAGGATGTTCCTTTTGTGTGGTCGGCTGATTGTGAGTTAAGTTTCGCAAAGCTGAAGACGATGTTGACTAGTACACCAGTATTGGCGTTACCTGAACCGGGTGAGCCTTATGTGGTGTACACAGATGCTTCGGGAGTTGGCTTGGGTTGTGTGTTGATGCAGCAGGGTAAAGTGATTGCTTATGCTTCGAGGCTGTTGAGGAAGCACGAGGACAATTATCCTGTTCATGACTTAGAGTTGGCTGCAGTGATCTTCGCGTTGAAAATCTGGAGGTCTTACTTGTATGGTGGCAGAGTTCAGGTGTTCACTGATCATCATAATCTGAAGTACATTTTTACTCAGCAGAATTTAAATGTACGACAGAGGCGATGGTCGGAGTTGTTGGCTGATTACGACCTGGACATTGTTTACCATCGTGGTAAGGCTAACACTGTAGCGGATGCTCTTAGTCGAAGGAGGTACGATTCATCTCAGGAGCGGGATGTGGAAGCTCTTGTGAGCGAGTTGAGTACTTTGAGGTTGTGTGTTACTTCAGAGGAACCGTTGGGTTTAGCGGCAGCGGATCAGGCGGATCTATTGAGCAGGATCCGAGTAGCTCAGGAGAAGGATCCGGTGTTGTTAGATCTCTCCAAGGCTACTGGTTCCGAATATCAGGTTTCTGCTAACGGGACTATCTTAGTGCATGGTCGAGTCTGTGGTCCTAAGGATGAGGACTTGCGGCAGGAAATTCTGAGAGAAGCTCATGCGAGTAGGTTTTCGATTCATCCGGGAGCGACTAAGATGTATCGGGATCTGAAACGGTATTATCATTGGGTCGGGATGAAGAGAGATGTGGCAGATTGGGTTGCAGCTTGCAATGTGTGTCAGTTAGTGAAGGCTGAGCACCAAGTTCCTAGTGGCTTATTGCAGAGTCTACCCATTCCAGAGTGGAAGTGGGACATGATTACGATGGATTTCGTAGTAGGGTTGCCGGTTTCTCGGACCTATGACGCGATCTGGGTGATTGTGGATCGACTGACTAAGTCCGCACATTTTCTGGCCATTAAGAAGACAGATGGAGCTGAGGTCTTGGCTAAGAAGTATGTGAAGGAGATTGTAAGGTTGCATGGGGTACCCGCGAGTATTGTGTCGGATCGAGATCCGAGGTTTGCGTCAGTGTTCTGGAGAGCTTTTCAGGCAGAGATGGGCACTAAGGTGCACATGAGTACAGCTAATCATCCGCAGACGGATGGGCAGTCCGAAAGGACGATTCAGACACTGGAAGATCTGTTAAGGATGTGCGTGCTAGATTGGGGTGGTCACTGGGCGGATCACTTGAGTTTGGTGGAGTTCGCATATAACAACAGTTTTCAGGCGAGTATCGGAATGGCTCCTTTTGAGGCGTTGTATGGGAGGCCATGTCGTACTCCGCTATGTTTTACCCAAGTGGGGGAGAGGAGCATCTTTGGGGCTGATTTTGTTCAGGAGACGACGGAGAAGATCCGCGTTGTGAAGCTGAACATGAAAGAAGCTCAGGATCGGCAAAAGAGTTATGCCGATAAGAGGAGGAAAGAGTTGGAGTTTGCAGTCGGAGATCGAGTGTATCTCAAGATGGCTATGATGCGGGGTCTGAACAGGTCCATATCCGAGGATAAGCTTAGTACGAGGTACATGGGTCCGTTCCGGATTGTGGAACGTGTGGGACCAGTTGCTTATCGGTTGGAGCTGCCTCCGATTATGGAGAATTCCATGATGTGTTTCATGTTTCGAAACTCAGGAGATTCTTGCATGCTTCTGAGGAGGTAGCAGTGACGATTCCTGCGGATCTTCAGCCAAATCTGACTGTTGGGATGAGGCCGGTTAGGATTCTTAAGAGAAGTATCAAGGTTCTGCGCCGGAAGAGAGTGCCGTTGTTGAGAGTTTTGTGGGACTGTGACGGTATTCAGGAGGAGACTTGGGAACCAGAGGCAAAGATGAAAACGAAGTTCAAGAAGTGGTTCGAGAAGCAAGCCGAGGAGTGATTTCGTTTTTTCTTTGTGGTTTCCAGTTTCAGTTTTGTGTTGTGATCACCGTGTGTGGTGAGGTTTTTAGTTGTGGATTTTGTATTTTCATTTAAGTTGTAATGATTATGACATTTTTTTCCAGTGAATAAGAAATTGTTTTTCTTGTGTTTTGACTTTGAGAGTCATGTGTTTGTGGTTAGAGAACCTCGGAATGGAAGTTTTATTGCGGATAGAACTTGCCAGTTTCGGTGGGAACTCTAACGGTTTGTGTGTGTGTGTGTGAGAGAGTCTCGGAATAGAAGTTTTACAGTAGTTAGAACTGTCTAGTTCTTGGGAGACTCTGCAGGGACATCCGAGTTGAGGGATGGTCCGGGTGATCTGTGATGATCACGATTGTGATGGTATTCCGGGAGGGGAATATCATGGGAGACCTTAGGAGGTAGTTCCGGTCAGAGGTGCATTATAGACGTTAGGAATTGATTGCATAGCTCAGAGATAGACATCGGTCTTTCTTGGAGATTAGTCTCCGGCAGATCTTAAGAGATGCGTCTCTCCGGGGGACAGTGGGTTCCCCGCATACCGATCGTTCGTCAGGACTGCGCGGACTGAGATCGTGAGGGTATGGGGATAGTTTGGGAGGTTGCGACCTCTGGCAGATCTCTGCATACCGAGAGCTTGATAGACTGTGTGTCTTGATGGATTGAGGTGTGTGGAGATGATTGAGTATCGAACACCGTCAGGACTGCGCGGACTGAGGTGGGTTGATACTAGACACCTAGAGCTGAGGGGTGACGATCCCGGAGGCTAGATGGTGGCTATGGGCAATCAATGTCTGAGACGGGTCTATGTGCATAGGACGGATGTGAACCTCGAGAGGGTCTGGGAGATGTAGTCTCCAGTGTTGCTAGCGGGTTAGGCCAGGGTAGATTGTTGAGTAGTGTTAGAGGATTCGAGGACGAATCCAGTTTTAGTGGGGGAGAATTGTGACGCCTGTGAACCATTTTTTTGGTAAAATGGAGGGGCTGTCGATCGACACACGTGGTGTCTGTCGATCGATAGGGCTCTTAGGGGCTGTCGATCGACACACCTAGTGTATGTCGATCGACAGGTGCTCGAATTGGTTGGTTTTCTGGTTCGATTTAAGTCGTTCAATTGGACTGGGCCGGTTTGGGTAAACCTTAGGGCTTCGTATATAAGGGTTTTTGGCCGCATGTGAGCGAACCAAAGTCCCAAAAATCAGAAACAAAGAGTTTTGAGAGGAGTTTCTCTTGTTCCTGATAGTTTGTGGATTAGGGTTTCGTTCTTGATCGATTTGAAGAGGAATTTCGTGGTGTTTGTAGGTGAATCTGTTTCCAGCCTCATTATCCAGCAAATTCTATCCGAAAATCTAAGGTGAGTGTGTGACCATGGCTTTTGGGCCGGTGGATTCGTTAGGGTTGTTTGGTGGTAGGTTGAAATTGTTGATTTGATGTTGTTTGTGTTGAATCTGTCTGTGGATTGCGTGTGGATTGTTTGGATTGTGTTTATTCGTGCAGGTTTCGTGTTAACGCAGAGGAGGAATCGATCCGAGAGGATAATGATCGATTTCCCATGAATCTGCGATGACCTGTCGATCGACAGCCCTTGGGTGTGTCGATCGACAGGGTCACACGAGAGCTGTCGATCGACACCTAGAGGTTGTGTCGATCGACAGGTGATCGAGGAGCTGTCGATCGACACCTAGTGGTTGTGTCGATCGACAGGGTCCTGTGGAGCTGTCGATCGACAGGCACCGTGGGTGTGTCGATCGACAGGTGTTAACAGGGGTGTCGATCGACACCTAGTGGTAGTGTCGATCGACAGGCCACCTGTTTGGGCTGTGGTTGAGCCGTTGTTTTGTTTTGTGTGATTGTTTGATGCGTGTTTGCCTGAGCGGATCCATCGCGTCTGTGTGCGCAGTCGTAGATGGGAGGACCGTCTCACTGGGTATTTGTGATAATACTCACGCATCTCTTTTTTCCATGTGATGCAGGTAAAGGCAAATTGTGATCGTGGAATCATGGCAACGAAGAGGGAGATGATCTAGGGTCTCGTGTTGTGTGTTGTTGTGTGGACTTATTGCTTTACTTTCTGTTTTAGAACTCCGCTAGGGTGCTGGTTTTATTGTATTGGAATTTGAGTTGAACTGGTTTAGTTATTTTTATGGAATGATTTATTTGGTTATTATTGATGTTATCCGCTGGTTGTCTGTTTGTTGTCGCTTGGTTGTTGAGGATAGCATTTATGGGAATGCTAGTCCGAGACCAAGGGTTTAATTGTTAAAAAAAAAAAACGGGTCGGGTCGTTTCAATTAACATTTGTCTACCTTGAGCATAGCCAAAGCTTGCTCAAACTTCTCAACTGTAATGCACAGTCCTTCAGCTAATCCTTTCAACCAAACACCTTCCTTTGCAGCATCTGTCAAGGCAATGTACCGAGCCCTTGATGTAGATAAAGCAACATTAGACTTCATTTCCAAATCATTGTATTACCTTCTCAAGTAAACACATATCCAGAGATTGACCTTTGCTTGTCCAGATCCGTTACATTGTCCGAATCAGAGTATCCTTCTACTCTGAAATCTTCATTCTTCCTGAATACCAGCCCTCTGTTCTGAGTGCTTTTCAAATACCTGAGAACCCATTGTACCGCAGACCAGTGCATCTGCACTTGCTGACAATTCCTACAACATATGCTAAATCAGGCCTTGTGCTAATCATAGCATACATGAGACTACCAACCGCATTTGAATACGGAAACTCACTTCTACCCGCTGTTTCATCTTCTTCTGTAACAGATGCCAATTTGAATACTCTTGGTGACAAAATAATATATTTTAATTGTACTTTGTGATTTATTGTTTTAGTTTTTGTTTAGTTTCTCGGAGTATCCAAAACATAGATTTGTTAGGTTCTCACTTCTGGTTTGAGTGTTTGCTAATCCTTCTAAGGTTTTGGTATTACTGATGGTTTGAGTATTGTCTGCTTCTTATTTTTTGATCCCTTCTAAAACTTGAAAAAACTGATTTATACTTGCCCATTTATGTTTTCTTTTACATGTATTTTGCTTCAATTAGTATTTTTTGTATGTATGAATCCCTATTTTAATTATGGTATATGTAACTTTATAGAAATCATCTCTTCCTCTTCATTACTTAATGGGCTATAAGTATATAAAGAAATAGTGCTAACTTGTTCACTTAAATTATCATGAGCCCTAGAATGGGGACGAAGCTAAACAAGGCCTTGAGTTGGGAGATACACAACCTTTTCGAAAGGAATGATAAGATCACGTCCGAACCCTTCTCGAGAGGCGGGTGCGACTGGTAAAAAGAAAAAAAAAACTCTTAGATCTTTAGCCTAGTGGTTTTTGTTGTTCTTGTCTCTATATTCGATTTCTATACCTAAAAATATGAGTTTTTACTCTCAGAAGTCTTAGTGTTTTCCCCAAGGGATACCGTGGTTGTGATCACTTGTCTCTGCTCTTCACATGAACCAACCCTTAACTGTTTCTAGCGATTAAAGCAAGCCTCAAAGCTTCTCAACACCAGAACCATTTGAGATTCATATGGACACTCAAAGATGTCAAGATGGACCGAAAAACAGCAAGACTCAGAGCAGCAACTAATGTAAGTATACAAATTTCTTCTTTCAATTCCTAAATATGTACATCTTTTAGTTTTGGTAGTGGTCAGTTGCTTGATTACGCTAAATAAGTAATTTGTTATGCATAGAAACTTGCTGTGGTGGAATCTGCAAAACCTGATCATCTCTCATTGTTAAAAAAAGAGTCCCCACGTCAAAAACATAGGAGAATTATGCAAAGCCGAGAAGGTCCAGTGAGAGTGTTAAAGATGGAAACCACTACGCCCAAAGAGTACTTAACACGGTTCAGAATCTCACTCAATGGATGCTAGCCTGAGAATGGTGGTGAATGCAACAGTGTCTCTATGATTATCAACAAACAAAATTCAAAAACGAAAGAAGCTAAGATATCAAAAGGTCCTTCATGTACATAACTTATTCATGTTAAGCTACTCTGTTCTTGGCTCTGTGCATCATAGGTAACTCTTATCGTATGATAAATCAATAGTCGCCAATTTTCAAGCTTCTAACTCATATAATTTAGACGTAGACATTGCAAATGAAGTATCAGCGAACACATAGTATTTAGTTACTCGTCTCAAAGGCGCTACATCACATAATAGTCATCATCAATACTTGTTTTGTTGTAGTCTCATTGTTGATCTGCTTTGAGCTGTCCACATAATAACAGCTCAAAAGTTCACAAAATAGACATACTTCACCAAAAATGGACTTGATGGAATTCGACTCTTATCAAAAGCTGGAGTGAAAGGCCTGGTTGATGCGCTAGCTGGAGTAATTTTGATCTCTACACTTCTTTATTTTGTATCTTTGAGCTTTCGTTTTGTTTAAAACGGTACATTCTCTCTAAAGTGTCTTTACTTGTGTACGTTTATAGAACAGTTTCTTTGAAAGTAGAAAAGCCTTTGTTTGTTATTGCATCGATCAACGTCTTTTTTTAAACCCGAAACTTAACACTAATTACCATTTACACCCAAAAATCCCAAACACAAACATACATACTCTTTAAAAATCTATGTAATTAATAATATTCAAACTTATACATATGAAATCTCATTATCTAAATACTATTTCAATACACAATACTAACTTAGTTATTATAATGCATATTACCAAACAATTTCGAAATACGAACTATGAAAAATCATTATTTTCTATGAAAATATATTTTAATATAATCTTTAAGCTAATTAGTAGATAAATCTATTAAATTAGCTAATTTTATTCCGTACAACTAAAAATAAAATAAAAAATACATATATATATATATTTTTCTTTAAGAAATACATATATTTTCAAGTAAAAAACTAATAACTACCTATATAAAACTATAAAAAGTTTTCCAAATGTATTTAAAAAGTCTAAAAAAATAAATATATGCCAAATACATCATATTATATTTATATAAAAGTAATATATGAATCGGAGCGGATATTCGAATTTTCGTAAATGATATTTGTGATTTGTTTCGTCTTACATAGATACTTGATTTCACTATTTGTTGCGCTTTATTTTATAACGGATAACCGAATTTTTCGAATTGAATTGAAGCAAATCGGAACAAATATAACGAATAATTGCCCAACCCTAGCTAAAGTATCCTTGGATGTTACAGTGTGCATCTTTACTCTTTGTTTGTAGAACTAGTAAAGAGTATTAGACAGAACAAATGGGTTTTTATTAGAGTCAAAATCTCATGAGTCGGTCCGTCAGATTAGGATGAAAAGGAAAGAAGATGTTAAACCTCTATCAAAATTAATTCTGATATCTATATATAGTATTAAAAAGAAGAAAAGGAAAATAAAAAATAGTACTATACACGTAAGCAAAGCTAGAGGGTTTGCGTCAGCATATTTACTTAAAAGGAAAAAAACAAAAGCTATAAATCCAACGGTTGAAAGTAGTTTGTTAAAAAAAGCGAACGGATGGTGAAGATTGATGAGAGAGAGAGAGAAAAGGAAAAACTTGAAGACAGACCTAGGTTGTATCGCCCCCTTCACTTTTTTTAACAAAGTACAAAGAGATTTACTTTTGTGTCGATAATAATAAAGAGAAGAAACTCCTACTCTGAAATTCCAAAATTAATTTTGTGATTCTGAGAACTCGAAACAATCCTCTTGGACATCATCTTATGTAAGCCATCCTGTTATTGTCTCTTTTTGATCCGATCCGGTTATTTTGATCTGGATCAGATCTGGTTTTTTTGATTTTTTTTTTTTTTTTACAGTAGAATTTTCCAGTTTCTAAGTGAGTTTTAGTGTATGTATATAATAATAATAATACCTCAAACCATGCAAAAATTTGGAGATTGTAACAATCTTGGTGAGATTATTTTATACTATTTTAATTGTATTTATTTTTTGCTTTTTCTTCTTCTAGATCCAAAACCAAAACATAGATTTGTTGTCTTTAAACTGAAACTTCTGGTTAGAGTGTTTGCTAAAATCCTCCTGTAGTTTTAGTACTAATAATGATGTGGCTGACGAGGGATAGTGTTGTAAGATGGTTAGAGTAGTTTCTGTTTCTTTCGGAACCCTTCTAAAAACTGATATACACTCACTTGCCAGTTATTTTTTGTATATATGTATCCCTATTTAGTTGTGGTATCTCTAACTTTATAGAAATCATCTTCTTCCTCTAAGTATATAAAGAAATAGTGCTAACTTGTTCACTTAAATTATCATGAGCCCTAGAATGGGGACGGAGCTGAACAAGGCCTGGAGTTGGGAGATAGACAACTTACTAGAAAGGAATGATAGGATCACGTCCGAACCCTTCTCGAGCGGCGGCTGCGACTGGTAAAAAGAAAAAAACTCTTAGATCTTTAGCCTAGTGGTTTTTGTTGTTCTTGTCTCTATATTCGATTTCTAGACCTAAAAATATGAGTTTTTACTCTCAGGAGTCTTATTGTTTTCCCCAAGGGATACCTTTGTTGTGATCACTTGTCTCTGTACCTGAGAGCCGTGCATCCTGAAACAGAACGACCTGGATGGAAAAGGAGAGTTCGCTTTAGCATGGTTTTGTTGAATCAGTCCGGCAAAGAGCTCTATAGATCACCTGGTAATGAATGAGCTTTAATATTATGTCCCATTTCTTGTTGTATCTGATTGATTAAGAAGACTAGTTGTTGTATCTGATTGATGTAGTTAATATATCTTTTTTTGCTTGATCTTACAGAATTAGGCAAGCTCTACTGCGCCAATGTCACAGGCTGGGGTTTCATGGACGCGTTTCCTCTTACGAAGCTTCAAGAAAAAGGGGTTCTGGAGAAGAACAAACTAACCATCCAAGTCTACATCAATGTCCTTGAAGTTGTTCATCAAGGACCATCAACTGAGAATGATATGCTCGAGTGCAATGGTTTCATGATCCTTGTTTCTCAAGTAAGTTCAAAGGAGTCTTGAGAAGAGAGTATGGATTTGGATCTGCTTAGCATATTAACATCCTCTTCTTCTTCTTCTTCTTCTTAATCATTGGCAGTTTTCTTTAATGAGGAAGATATTTGCACAGCATCCAGGCTTTGCAGATGATGTCATACCAAAGAACCAAGGGGTGAGAACGGTCTACATGAATCTCCTCTTCGGCCTCATCGAGACACTGAGCAAGTCTCCGCAGAGCTTGTCCGTGACTGAACTCAGCAATGCTCAAAGTGAATTGGATGATCTCACGGAAGCAGGCTTCAACCTCGACTGGTTGAAGTCAAAGCTCGAGGAGGCTTCCTTGGAGAGGAAGAAAGCACTGATCTCTGATGGATCTTGGGTGGTGCAACAAGAACTCGAGGAACGGGTCAAGAATGTGGAATCTCTGATAGTTGCGCAGCACCGAGGCTTTGCAAAAGGATTCATGCCAAAGAGCCAAGGGGTGAGAACGGCCTACCTGAACCTCCTCCTCGGCCTCATCGAGACGCTGAGCAAGTCGCCTCAGAGCTTGTCCGCGACTGACCTCAGCAATGCTCAAAGCGAATTGGATGATCTGACGGAAGCAGGACTCAAGCTTGACTGGTTGAAGACAAAGCTCGAGGACGTTGCCTTGGAGAGGAAGAATGCACTGATCTTCGATGGATCTTGGGTTCACCAGGAAGGGGTCAAGAATGCTGCTGATTCTCTGATAGTTACACATCCCCCAGATTTCATGCCACAGAGCCAAGGGGTGAGAGCAGCTTGCACGAACCTCCTCCTTGGCCTCATCGAGACGCTGAGCAAGTCTCCTCAGAGCTTGTCCGAGACTGAACTCAGCAATGCTCAAAGCGAATTGGATGATCTGACGGAAGCAGGCTTCAAGATCGACATGTTGAAGTCAAAGCTCGAGGAGGTTTCCTTGGAGAGGAAGAAAGCACTCATCTCTGATGGATCTTGGGTGATGCAACAAGAACTGGAGGAACGTGTCAAGAATGTGGAATCGACTCTGTCGGATCTCAAACTCGAACTGGCCAAGGAGAAGATGAAATCTGCAGCTGCTGCTGCTGCTAGAGTTTCTTCGTTTGAGTTGATAGAGTTTTTTATAAAGAGATTCTTTCTCTCTTGCTTCTCAATCTCAAAATACTAGTTACTACTAGTATGTTTGATTGTCAGAGCGCGAAGACTCTGATGTATGTTTTAAATATATAGTTATATAACGCTCTAGGATGTTTCATTCAAAACATTAATCTTGAGACGATTCTCTGTTTCATTTCTTATCAAGCAAGTTTGAATTCCAAAGTATTATTATTTAACAATGTAGCAGCCTTGCTTGAAGAATGCCCAAATATACAAAGAGACTCTTTCTCTCTTGCTTCTCAAAACACTGATTCTACGTGTGTGTGTGTGCGCCTGTGTTCTGATCCCAACAACTTTGATGACGATTCTCTGTTTCTTACAAGTTTGAAATCTTCGCTAAGATGCTTGAATCTCTCTTAATTGATTTGCGTGCTCCCATCTTCTCAGTTAAATGGGCTGTTATAATATTGGCCCACTAAGAGTATCTAAAGGCCCATTATTATTTTACACCGACCAACCGAACACGCGTCGTCTCGAATTCTATTACAGTATTCTTTTTTTCTTTTCTTTTTTTGAATTGTCTATTTACCGTATTCTCTTTCTCTGTAAAGAAAATCTCAAATCAAAAACTCGAGAGCTCCTCCATTGAAGTCAGAGAAGCATACTTGTAGAAGCGGGCATCTTCTTCAGTTCTTGATGTTTGAATTCTGTCCTCGTTTTCTACGAATTAGGAATAGAAACTAGGGTTTTTTCAGTAATTTGTTTTGATTATGTTTTTGATTTATTTGGATTATGATTAGGTGAGAACACAAAAACCAGGGCTTTAAAAACAGAATATACCTAACTCCAAAGAAACGAAAGACACAATAAAATGCTACTTATGGATACCGATCGATGCAAAACTAATGTAGGAGAGGAACGGTCTTAATTTTAAACTAGGAAAAAAAACAGAACATTCATATTTACTTTCTTTTTTTTAAACAAGTTCTTGGAAGGTCAATAAAATTTTGAGGTCCTACTACGCTTATGTTGCTTATGTCATAACAGACTTTCTTATGTGAAGGTTGTTTTTCTGCAGATTGGAACCAGACGTTTTCTAGAAAGTAATGGAAGACAGCGAGGCCATGGTTGCTGAGAACGAAAATGCAACCGAAGTTCGCGGATTCAAAAGTTTGGTTTCTATATGTGAAGATCTAGACAGACAACATAAACAAATTAGTAAGTTTGAAATTTCTCTAATCAATCAGATTATTCATTTTTTGTGGCTTTACTTTTGTTCCATATAAAGGTTATAATGCTTTTGCTGCTACTTGGAATCAACAGGCCAAGAAAACCATAGCAATGCATCATATATTGGTTCGTCTCATGGTTTTTTGGTGAATGGGACTGGTCCTGAAAGTAGTTCATCTTATATCGATTTGTTGGCTTCAAACATGGCTACATACCAACCTCGAATGGGTGATTCGACTTCAATATATGAAGCCAGTGACGACGGTACACAAGAAAATAGAATATCAAAGTTCCATCTTCAAATCAATAGTTTGGCTTCTTTGTATGATTTTGCCTCTGAATTTTCAGGTAATCCAAAGAAGCCATGTACACGTGCTTTAGATGTTGATTCAAATCTAGAACAATCTTGCCCTACACGTCAAGATCCGTTCCTAGAATTGGATTCATTAAGTAAAGCCAAGCAAACACCAAAAAAGAAAAAATCGACGCACCAACTTCAAATCAGAAGTGTAGCTTCTATCTATAAAGATCTAGACAAACGGCAGAAACAAATCAGTAAGTTTGAGAGATTTCCCAAACACTTTATTTTTTCTGTGGCTATACCTCGATCAGTTTCATATGGAGATTATAATGCTTTTGTGGTTACTGTGGGATCAACAGGTCAAGAAAACCAGAGCAATGCACCAAATGCTGATCCATCTCAATCGGTGAATGATGCTTCCTTAGTGAATGGGACTGGTCCTGAAAGTGGTTTATATGCTCCCGTTGAGAACGAAAATGCAACAGAAGATACTCAACTCAATAGTTTGGTTTCAATATATAAAGCTGAGGCGACTGGCCATTCTCGATTGAAAAGTTTGGCTTCTATTTGTGAAGCTCCAGTGGGACGACGGAAGCAAACCAGTAAGTTTGTGATTTCCTTAACCATCAAAACATTCTTTTTTTCATCTACATATTTTGATGCAACTGATTTTTGCAGATTTTCCTCAAGAACTCTTTGCCAAAAGCAGCAAAAAAGATATGGCTCCTTCAACTCCTCAAAAACATTTTCAAAGACCAAGGGTTGACTACGACAAAGAAACAGATAGAGTGTGGGAACTTTTTATGCAGAATATATATAGTCAATTAGACGCAGAGGAAGTGAATTTATGTGAGAAAGAATGTAATATGCTTCAAGAACGAGTAAAATCATTTACATCACAAATGCGTCTTTTGCAAGGTAACAACCAACACTATGTGCTAATAACTTATAATTGAGTAGTATTTGATCTTGGAATTGTATGTCTCTAGTCATTACTTCTTCTCATGCTCATGTTTTTCTCTAACAGGCAATCGATCTTTTACACCTTGGAAAGGATCTATTGTTGATTCTGTCATTGGAGTGTTTCTCACTCAAAACGTTACTGATCATTTATCGAGGTGTTAAATTCTTACGTATTTTTATATGAGTACTAAATATGAGACATCTCATAATTCATCTTTTTCCTTTCTTTTTATCGTCATGTAGTTCTGCTTTCATGTCACTTGCTGCAAAGTTTCCTGCCCTTACCATGTCCAATAATGAAGCTACAAAGGATTCTGTGGACTGGAATGCACTAAAAACAGCGGGTGTTAGAGTATTGTCTGAAATAATCAAGAAACGTGGAATGGAAAGGAAACTAGCTATATATATACAGGTATAACTTTTTAATTGTTTTAAATGGTGTTCATTGAAATACACGATAAAAATCGTTGAATTAGTACTAGACTAGTATTCGGCCCGTACTACCTATGGTTTAAGAATCACTTAGAATATTTTTTTGAAACTAATAAAAAGTTTAACGTTGTTTTCATTTGTTTAAAATGTACTTACTACGATATTCTAAATGCAAGAGTAATTGAGTTTAATATTGTATTTCCCCTGCAAGAAAAAAAAAAGTGTGACATTCATGAGTCTAAAACTCCATTTGAATTAATCCAGTCTAAAACTTCACACTGTTATTTTTTTTGTAACATCTAAAAACTTCACACTTAAGACAGATAAATGCCATTTCCCCATCGTGAATTTAATGTATATCCACTGATGCAAAAGAAGCATCAAATTACAGCACGGACAAAAGTAAATTAAACAGTTTTTTTTTTTGGCATAACAAAATTACATATTTTCCGAGTATTTGAGTTTGCTTGTTGTCATTCATTGCTTCCTTTATTATCATGTTAGTCCAGATTTTGAAGGAATATGTTGCAACCCTTGTTTTGTTCTTCTTTCTTCAACTTCTTATTCAGCCATGCTATTGTTCATTTGGTTTAATTCCCTAACGTCTATTCCTCTGCACGTGGTTAGTGCCCCAAACCTACATGAAAAAAGATTATTATTTGTTGAGTAAGAAATAATGAAAAAGTTGTTGATTGCTAGTCATTTTTTCTTTGATAATGCAAAACATAAATTCTTCTAGCTGCAATTAATTTACTATATGAACAAACGTTTTCCCAATCAAAAGATTTCAATGATTTTGACATTATGTATTAAAAAAATATAAGCAACTGGAAATAAGGAATTCACAAAAATGTGTATGAGATAAGTAGAAGTCTAATATTTCTACAACTTCACTTAACTCAAATGTAAAAGACCCAAAACAACAAAAATTCTAAAAACCCATTTTTGCTATGAGACAATCACCAATATGTTGGAGGTAATAAAAACCACCATGACCTTGCCTTTAGCCATATACTACATATTTTATCAAAAACAAACAAAAGAAACCATATAAGAGGCAAAAATCCTAAATCCAGATATGATATAAGAAGATTTAACCGGAAAAAAATAAAATTTCTAACAATATAAAATCAACATACTTGAGTTTGATATGAAACTAAAACTTGTAACACTAACTTAACTTACTGATTTGGTTACGAAATTGCTGTGAGTTTGAGGTACCGCATCTTGTTCAACATTATTTGAGATACTACTATACACTAATGTATGAAGTAGAAGGAGAATATCAAGGCTTAAGTATTTGGAATCACTAAAGATCATATTTACCATGGGCAATACGAAATTAGTTGCATTGTGTAGAAAAAATCTGGGTGTGCTTCATATACTTTAACTTACAATTTGTAATATCATGTAGGGCCGTCTTGATTGTCTATATGAGCATGATGCAAAACCGTTGGTCGTAATTGCACTTGCATTTTCTGTGTGTTAATACAGATCATCAAGATAAATAAAATTAGTATTGCATTTTGATTTAGACTAAAACAATTTACCATCACTTTGTTGGCTTGTGGTATTGATGTTTGAAAGTTGATGCGTCTTCGTTGATAGAGACTCCAACAACTTAAATTATTTGGAAATGAACCATGAATTCACCATGAATTTAATAATGGAGGAAGAAACTTCAATAGTTTCAGAAGGGTGAAATCGTGGGTAATATTGGATGGAAAAAATTAGGGATTTTTTTAGAATGAGGGACTTATACCTTTAATTTCGTTTAATTATTTATATTTTTGAATGCATTGTCACATGCCGCTATTTAATTGCACAAGTAACTTGTGATATATGGAGGATATAAGTTTTTTCAATTTCATATATTATATATATCACATGTATGAGTTGTTATTTCATATATTATAATCTGATTTGTATTGTAGTATTTATATTATATATATACATCTTCGAATTAAGTGTTTTAACTTTGAACACAAAATTGATAGGGGTTTTTTAAGAAACTGATTGAAGATCATGGAAGCATCGAGCTTGAATGGTTAAAAGATCTTGAACCCGAGGAAGCAAAGTGAGTATGAAAGAAAAATATTTGATGTTCCTTTTATTAATTGGTATATTGCGTTGTGTATTTCTCATATGTTGTAAAATCATGCAGAAACTATCTCTTGAGCTTTGAAGGAATGGGTATAAAAAGCGTGGAATGTGTACGTCTTCTTGCAATGCACCAGTGTGCATTTCCAGTAAGACATGCTTTCTTCTTTATCTCATAAATTGAACTATTTGATGTATTAACGTATCGATAATTTATTGACAGGTTGATACCAATGTTACACGTATAGCTGTTAGATTAGGTTGGATACCTCTTCAACGGTTTTCAGAGTCGTTTCCGTTGCATCTTCTAAACAAGTAAACATTATACAAAATCGTCTTCATTGAAAATTGTGTTTTATTTATTATACTGAACTTGTTTTATCTAGGTATCCTGATCCTAAATATATCCAGAAGTTTCTTTGGGAACGTCTCAGTAACCTCGACCACAAAACTTTGTAAGACCTTTTCTTATAATTATCATTTACTTATCTTTAATATGTTTAAAACATTCTTTTATCATTATTTCACAGGTATGAGTTGCACTATCATATGATTACCTTCGGAAAGGTAACGTATAAGCCAAACATAAATGCATCTATACATGAATAATATAATCAGCACATGACAAAGTTTTAATTTACGCGACAATCGTTTCAGGTGCTTTGCACTAAAAACAAACCAAATTGCAATGCATGCCCGATGAGAAAAGAATGCAAATATTTTGCTAGTGCGTTTCCTAGGTGTGACAATATTTTCTCTTTAAACTTTTGAGCACTAGTTTGATGAAATCATTTATATCATTCAAAATAAAACTTAGTAAAAACACTAGAAAAATATAAAATTAGCAAGTACATAAAATAGCTCTCAATTGGTATAGAAAGTTAGTTACATTTTACTTGTTTTACAGTGAAATTGAACCAGAATGTCCACAAGTACCAGATATTGAAGATTTTTTTGAGGATACCGTGCTAAGGACTGAATACCAAGTGTACGTATCCATTTTCTCACTTATGCTTTGATATGTTAGATTGAAATTACATGGGAAAAAAATTACACCAAATATGAAAAGCTTATTTAATTACTCGTAAATCATTTACTCGTAAGTGGGGAACAAAAACTTCCAAATATTTTGCAAGTTATGACATAAATAATTACATAAAAATTCAAAGATATTAAAAATGTTGGTTAACTTGATTTTAACATTTTGTTATTTTTTTAAAATGCAGTTATAAACTTCCAGACGAGCATCCGCTTTTGGAGAAAGTATGTCAAATAACTACATAAAGGCACATGTGGTAAAATGTCAAAACTTAAAATCATATTAACTAACTATATTGTGTTTGTTTTGGCAGTTAGACAAGAGAGATCCTAGTGACTCATACTCTTATTTGCTTGCTATTTGGACACGAGGTTTCCTAGCAATTATTGAATGATTTTGAAATCTATTAAACTATCTAGTTAGATCGAATAAGGTAATTTTTTAAAAAACTGTGGTTTAAGCTAGGTGATGAGACAGCGAGGTGCGTTCAACCAGCCGTTAGAAAGTGCATTTCTCAAAAAACAGGTCAACTTTGCGATGAAGAGACTTGTTTCTTGTGTAACAACATTAGGGAAGTGAGACCACACACTTTAAAAGGAACAATCTTGGTAAGAAATTGCATTCGTCTCATTTTATGCTTACTATACTCGTAATGTTTCTACAAATTGTTGTAACTAATATGTTATAAATTTGTTTAGATACCACGTAAGACTGCCTTGAAGGGTACATTCCCACTAAATGGGACACATTTCCAAGTTAATGAGGTAACACTTCAACTTTCATATTTCAATTTTTTGCATTTATTTATTTGCATTGGAATTTTATGTATTTTAGGTTTTTGCGGATCATGCTTCTAGCGTAAACCCGATCGATGTTCCAAGGAAATGTTTATTGGGTGTGCCTACAAGCATTGTATATTTTGGTACTTCTATATCATCAATATCCAAAGGTACAAAATCTTCACAATGATGGGATAAAAATGTTTTTGTACGCATTGAAACAAAAGAAAATATTTCAACTACTTGTATCTATATTGTAGGTTTATCAAGAGAAGCAATTCAAAAATGCTTTTTGGAAGGTAATGAAATGAAATTTTTAAATTTATAGATTGTTGCTCTAACTTGGTTTTAAAATATGTTTTATCTTTAAATTTGTAGAACATGTATGTGTAAAAGGATTTGACCGGAAGACAAGAAAACCGAAACCTCTAAAAGTGAGACAGCATTTCCCCAACAGTAAAATGAAGAAAAAAACCTCTAACTCGTCCGGTTCGGATGCTGCATAGACATGTGCCTTAATGGTCAAAATGGAAACTTTCGCCTATGGCCATTTTTGTCTAAAACTTTATGTGCCATTAAGTTTTATATTCTGTAATACTTTTTGGTATAATGTTTAGTACTTGTTTCACCTCCGAATGCTTGGTACAAGTTTTTGTAATTGTAACACTTTTAATGTTTAGCATTTATTCTACCTCCAAATGCTGCAACAAACCCCAGGTCTCTTTAAGCTCAAGATATGCATGTGCTGGTTTCAAGGAATCCACTGCTAACACAAGGGGCAGGAACGTTCCTCTATCCGATCTGTCTCAACTCAAGGCGCCACACATGTTAGAAATTCCTAGATTCTCTGGTTTAAATGATGAAAAAGCCAAGCTTTTGATCCATCTTAATAGTCCGTCTGATGAGAAGAATCGTACATTAGCTTCCCCAATACCAGCAGTAGATAACGCCGAGACTGAGAACCTGTAAGGAGGCCATGACGCCTGCAAAGGAGCTTATGGCACAAGAGAAAGCAGAGAAAAGACTTCAAATGGCTGAAGAAACAGCAAAAATGGCGATCACAGAGATGGAGATGACAGAACAGGAAGTACAGAGAAGAGTTGAAGCGGAGATAAAGGCGTCGAGAGAATTAGGGAGTAATGACAAGGAACTGGTTTCAGATGCCCTTGGAGAGTCTCACATTGTGGTTAACTATATGAACTTGTCCCATATCTTAGTCGTTCTTTTCTTGTTCTATTTTTTCTTCTCCTTCAAATAATCCCATCTTTCTAGTGATTGGAGCTGAGTTGATACTAATGTGGGCAATATTACTCTTACAAGCAAAATTCTAGCTTAAAACATCATTAGTTATTTTTGACATCTTGTAACGCTAACGAAAATGAGTGATAATAATTAATGCTAGAGTATATTTTTTCCCATTCTCTCGTATTAAGGGTCAATTTAAATTGATTTATTGGCTCGTGTGGAGATAGATACATGAAAAAAAGAGTGGGGATCATGGGATTTATATGTTGTGACAAAACCCATTTGATGTTGTGTTTGTTTTAAATTACTATTCAATAATATTTATGTGGATACGAATAAAGTTAAGAAATGGACCAAAAAATATTGAAAAAGTATTTATAATGTAAATAAAACTATTAGGGATTTTTACAATGAAGTTTGAGTTATAAAACGATGTAATTGTTGTGAATAAGAGAAGAGAATTGTGTTGTGTATTATTCCATGAGAAGTATAGAGTATATATAGGGATACAATACTTGGAGAGGAATTAGGGTTTAGGGATATTCTAGAACATGGGCCTCTAATGGACATCCACTAAATGGGTTTATAACAATTCTCCTTGGATGCCATTAGAGTAAAAATAATCCTAATACGCATAAGATGTTGCCTCATTAAAACCTTACCAGGAAAACCCAATTGGGACAAAACCATGGTTAAGGAAAAAGAGTGCAACGCGTTTTTACTCCCCCTGATGAGTGCATAACTTGATATCTTCTTGATGCTACAAACTTGTTTCTTGAAAGTAGTAGTTGGAAGTGTCTTGAAAATAAATCTGCCAAAGTTTCGCTTGAACAACCTTTAGAACTTGTACACCGTCATTCTTCTGCAACTCATCGGTCTTCTAGATGATTCATCTGGATCATTCTCTTTATTTGTCTAGATATCATTCATGGATGACATGCTTATGGGAGATTGATAGACTTTCATATATCATTATAATGATAATATTCCTCTATAAGTGTCTATCATTTGCGTGTTCTTTGATGTCTCGTTAAAAACCTTTCATAGAAAAACCCAATGGGATAAAAACTATGATAAGGGAAAAAGAGTACATCCACGCACATCATTATATTTCTCCCCCTCGGAAACATCTTCTTCAAGAGATAAATTCCGACCATATATGCTATCTCTTTTGAATTATTATAAGAATAGCATTAATGAACAAATTCATATGATATCTCATATCATTGGACTTCTGGTCCATAACATCCTTTCCTTATAGAAGATCATATTTTGATCTATTTGGACTTAAGGCCTGAATCTCATTATTCAATGGGTTGTATAAATAAGATATGAACTATATCCATTAAACATAAATCAAGCCATTCTTTTTCTTACCATATTGATAAAGAACTTGAAAGTAGTTGCATCCACCACAAGAGAGTAAATCTCTTCATAATAAGTTCAAGATCTTGTGAAATTTTCACTATTCTTTCACACAAAGACTTGTTTATCTTCCACTGGTTTTACACTTCAGGTGCATGGACTACTAGTCCAAAATTCTCTACAAGAGATTATAATTATAAGTCTATTTCTTTTTTCAATGATTGGCCAATCATTACTTTGTGTACACTTTTCAATAGACTTTCTTGATCCTATTTTTCATAATATCAACTGCTTTCTCAATGCATGCAAAAATATTACGACGTCGATTTTGCTTTTCGATTCCATTTTATTTATGACATGACATGACATAACTATTTGAGATCTCTTTATTCTCAGATACCTGAATTTATGTCTATGTCATGTTTCTCTTCGGGAGATCATTCGTATATATAAGTGTTTCCTCAATCTAACCATTGTGAATTATGCTCATTTTCTTTTTGAGGATTCTTATATTTGGAACCAAATAGGTCTATCACGCTTCATGCGATCTTTAGACTCATTAGCAGTTTGATATTGTCCTTTTAAGACATCAATTATAATTGGAGCATTACAGCTGGTAAGTGACTTTATCACTCTATATGGGTCATAAAAGCATTTGGCAATCAATGCTATAAGCTCTGAAATGAATTATCCTTTGGACTTCTAATTTACATTCTTTCGTCCGAGGATCAATGATAATTCATTACAGCTTATTTTATTTTTCAGCTGTTTATTTTCTCCCCCTGATGTTGGAAAGACTGGTATATTACAATCTACAAATCATGCCTTACTTAAATCCTTCAAGGATGACTCTAGATTATTAATATCAATGGAGATTTATATCCAACATATATTCCCATCTTTATTTAAGGATCTATCTTAAAACTTTGTGGTGGAGCAACTGGAATGTATATTGTACATCCAAAATCCTAGATGGAAAATAATTGGTTATGACCCAAAACCAATTACAATAGGGGACAATATTGATTATTTATTGGCATGATGCGAATTATGTATGAACATGTGCTACCGAATGTTCAACATTTATCCCAATTGATGTTGTAATCATCAAAGGCTCATGAATCCACTAGAAGTATTAAGATGCACGATGGGTGATCAGCCCTGCAACATCTCAACATTCTAAAAAAAAAATTCATTTATTCGAATTCTATTTGCCTCATGAAAACCCATATATTAGTTTATCTTATGAGCAAACAACACATGACAAATCATTATGAAGAATCTTCTGGTTCTTCAATGATTGTTTACATATCTTACTTTTCGCATCACTATTGAATCGTAATGGTCTAACCGATTCATGCCAAACAATGATATGTTTTATAAACTTCTGGTTTACTGTATCTTTTCATCTCCATTCTATGAATCTTTGTGTAGTACAATACAAGTAGTTTCACGAAAATACTTTTGCTCTTGGGAAATACTTGTAATTTAAAGGCATTTACAATTCCTTTACTTATTATCTCAACATGATTTTTTTTTTTTTGTTCTAAAAATCTCATGAATTTATGTTATGAAGGATTCGTATGAACATAGTTTTATGAATCTTCTGGATTCATTTACTTAGTTTTAGTGTGAACATAATCTTATGGATGTTCCACTTATTATGGTATGTGGGATTCTTTAACTCTCCCCCTCGAAATGATAACACTGATTTTATCAATCTTATACTGAATCCCTTTTTAGAATCAATAACATTCCCTTCGCGGGACATGTATTCTATCTTAGATCCTTCTATCTTTTGAGACTTATGAGAATAAATGCATAAATATGTCAAATACATTCCCATATGCAATAATATCCATGTGTTCTTCTGGAACATTCATATATATGCTATTCTTGAGCATTCAATAAGCTTTATACTACTTTGTATTATACTCCCATAGATTATTTCATTTACAAAATGATTCGAATATCTTTGACTTATTACCATCTCTATTTTCTCACTTCCGGTGAAAATATGAGTTCATGATAGAGACTCTTCGAGATCTCGATCTCGATCTTGACCATGACCACATTCACATTTACAACCAATTCTATAGCAATTTCTTTAACACTATTAGTGTTGTCTTTTTCTTCCGTATTATATGATATCACATTCGCTTCAGGGAATGGAGTTTAACAACCAATACATGATATATGATTTTTATCAATAGCTCATTATTTTGTTCAATGTCAATGAGATAACATATAAGTTTTGAAACTTCTTAAACCTCTTTTACAATTTGTGTTTACTGGACAACATTTTCATCCGAGGTAAATATATTTTCTCTAGCGTATATACACTAGTGATATTATCTCCACATAATATAAACTCATGACATTCACTTACAGACTTCAGGTCTTGTAACTTATATTTACCAATCATATTGATCTTTAGAAAATATTACATTCTAGTGATCATTCGTTTCCGTAAGAATTGCTCCTTGCTCTTACTAACTTGTAAATCTTAATGGTCAAGCAGTAAACATTATCTTCTGGATATGTTACTTGTAGTGAACTTTCATAAAAAAAGGTGATCATAATCTTATGGATATGTCACTTATGGTCTGTGAGATTATATTATTCTCTCTATCGATGATGAAATTTTAGGTTCATCCATCTCGAATTAAATCTCACGATGAACAAAGATATTATTGTGACCATCTTATTCAATTAAGACTAAGTAATAGTCTTATTAACAACATTAGTTGTACATGACGAGAATATCAAATCAATATCTCCGAATAATCATGAGACCAATCAATGATTCTCTTATCAATTTCTATGGTTGATAATTCTCAAACTAGTAAATAAAACAAGTAACATCAAAGCATGTGTCGACCATTGTAAATAACTAAATATGCTTTGGTTTTTAATGCAATTTTTTAAAGCGAAGTACTAAATACCAATTTGATAGTTTGTTTCTCAAATTTGATAGTTATAAAGCACTAGGTTAATTATTAAGTACCAGAGCGAATCAATCAAAATTTATAAAACACTAGTGTTATGCAAGTTATTCATGTCACGTTAAGATTAAAGCATATGGTCGTAAGTATAAGGCATGAATACTTATCTGAGAAATCGGATATAAGAAATCGGACAGATTAGACGGTCTCGAGAGTTCAGAGACTTGCATGTTGCCAGAGGTTTTGTTTGCTCCCCTCAGTCGTCGACTAGGGTTCTTACTCAACTAGTTCCGTGGGCTTAGCTCCTCGATGAGAGCCATAGCAGAGACAAACCGGAGACGGCTTAGTCAGAGAAAGCTTTTGTATTTTACGCTCATCGAACCAAAGAACTACATATCAGAGATAAACAATTGGTTACAATCAAAACATCTCAAACTAACGATTTACCAAACCCATATATACTATAAGTAGGTAAAATCAGATTAAGCAAAAGTCAAACTGTTTAGATCGACGAATTGTCACGAATCGATCAAACATAAAGCATGTGTCAATGTATTCTACTATATGACTAGGCAGTAAAACTTAATTGTAAAAGCAAGAACCAATAAAGATCTATATAATTTATTCATGATGTTAATTATGTAATCATGCCATGAACAAAATAGAATATGGCCACGTAACACATAAATTAATCATATCAAAATACTACTTATCTTGATGTGAGTGGCTTTTGGAGACACAGTGGTGGTGAGATCGGAGACGTCAGAGAAAAATATGGAGAACAATAGAAACCGGAGGTAACGTTGATTACGGTTTGTTTAGGTGATAAGAGTTTGGGTTTAGACGGTTAGGATTTTATTTAGTGGCTAGGGTTAACTCAGCTAGTTAGAACTCGTGCTGATAACGTGTTGTGAATAAGATAAGAGAATTGTGTTGTGTATTATCCCATGAGAAGTATAGAGTATATATAGGGATACAATACTTAGAGAGGAATTAGGGTTTAGGGATATTTTAGAACATGAGCCTCTAATGGACATCCACTAAATGGGTTTAGTAGTAGCCTTACTTGAAGAATGCCGATTATATAAAGAGAGTCTTTCTCTCTTGCTTCTCAAAACAATAATTCTATGTGTGAGCAAAAGCGACAACTTCGCCAAGGAAATCACCGAGTCCACCGATGAAAAATAATAGTCATCATCGATACTTGTTTTGTTGTAGTCTCACTGATGCTCTGCTTTGGGCGGTCCACATACTTCACCAAACCGGGAAAGGCCTAGCTAGTTGATGCTCTAGGTTCCTCGTAGCTTCCCTCTCCTTTTAGGTACCGTATCTGGAAAAGAAACCCTTTGTCTTGGCCTCGGACTTTGAAATCCCTATAATCAAATGTGTTGCCTAAAGCCATCGTAGAGAAAGTCAGAAGTGTGGTTTCTTCCAAGTGATCAAGCATGGTCTTCCTCTTAGCGTTCTTGAATAGAGATTTTTGGTTCCGTATTTTCCCTCAGAGACGGTTTGATCGAATCCTACTACGCAAAGCATGTAAACACCACAGAGATCCTTATGAAGATGGATTGCTTGAAGGTTTTAAAGCTATGTTCGGCAATTATCACCCTCCCTATCCACAACTTTGACCTAACTTTGGGAACAAGTAAGCATTCCGACAACTCTTTCCTCACCACCAAATTGGTGGTCTTCAAGTTCTTCATCCCGACTGTTGGATCAATGTCTCTCATCTCCCCGTCATCAACATTGGATATTTCTTGCAGGCAAGCTCAAATTATACCTGTAACATAGGCGCGGAGCATAGGGAGCTGATTGGAGATTGTGTTGGATCATTTGAATTCGTATTAGTCTAACATCTATTATTGACGAACAAACTCTATGTGAAAGAGCAAGATTCAAACTAAGACAACCACATATGGTGTTGGTGTAAAAATTACTGACATGTTGAAGACTTGAAATTAAGCTTGGGGAGGTTTCCTTGGAGAGGAAGAAAACATTCTCTTTAACTGGTTTAGGGCTTCAAGCGAGCAAGTTTGGGGTGAGATAAAAAGATTTTGACTTGCACAGACAAGATATGCGAGAATGTAATGAGGAATTGTTGCTATGGCATGGAGTCTCTCTGTAATCTTCAGAGCAAAAACCTTTGGAACGATCTGAAACGAAGAAAACTTACCTGCTATATGCAAAACGAAACGTTCAAGAGTCAAATCACGACGGGTTTTCTTGAAAATAGCATAAAAAATAAGATGGGCCTAATGGGACAGCCCAAATTGTTTTTTTATAGCCCAAATCGTGTAAAGACTAATACTCCTTTTAAGTAGTCAGATTCTAACCATTCTTGGGTGAACCAACTTTATTCACCCCCTCTTCGTTAGCCTTATTTCACCCATTCTTCATTAGCCAATCATAATTATGTATTTAATTAAAATATATGGAATTTCGTCTTTTTCATACCTGAATTGTCCAATTAAATTCGTTTCATACCCCAACTTGTACACTGTGCCAATACATACCTGAACAAAAATTATTAGCTTTTTCATACACAAACTAACTATTATACACTAAATCATATATGTATACTCAGGGCCGGTCCTGAGATTTTACGGGCCGCAAGCAAAAAAAAAATTTTGGCCACTATTTAAAAAAAAAAAATGAAATGAAATGATTAAAGGGGATTTGAACCCTCCACCTCTCATTTATACTATGTAGCCCATAAACCAACTAGATTAAGGAGAATTTTTACATATTTTAGGGCCAAACTTTTATATAAGCAAAATTTCAAAACATTTTGGGCCGCAAGCGTGGGCTTGGGTTGCTTGCTCTCAGGGCCGGCCCTGTGTATACTAACACTGTTAACTATGCCGTTTATTGTAGTTGATTCATTGATGCCATGAATTTTTTTTCTTCTAAAAACCAAATTTTAATAATTAAACTATACATATTTTATAAAACTACATCGTTCTGAAGAAGCGAAAAATTAAAATCTTCGTCTTCCTCCTCTCGACAAAACCTTTCGACATATCTAGGGGGTTTCTTCTTCCTCTCGTCTCCACAACAAGTTTGTTGATCTCTTGAAGCAATTAGCAACAAGTCTAGGTTGCAGAGGCTTTTTAGTGTGTGATCAGTGTCGTGCCTAGACTTCTAAGGGCCCGAGGCGAACTTATAAATAAAACATGTTTTATATAATTTACTAACCGAATCAACACTATCAACGTTGATGTAGTAAAACCAATTAATTTTTAAAGTTGGAGTATTTAAAAGACAATGTTAAATAGTTAAGTTCTGGAAATTTTCAAGAATTTTCCTACGATAATTGTTAGGATGTTAATAAAAAGATTAAAGAAACTAACTAAAACTAAAATAACTCAATTCACAGCTTGGTGGCTTGGTGGTGGTTTGAACTAGGGATGTAAGACTTACATACAAAACCACAACTTTACTTTAACTACTAGACTACAAGTAAGTTTTGGAAAATGGGGGCCCTAAAATATCTATATTGATCTAGGCCCGAGGCGAATGCCTTTTTCAATGCATGGTAGGCACGGCTCTGTGTGTGATATGCCTCAAATTTTAGTGTGTTGATGATTTTGATGGCTTTTAGTGTTCTTTTGTTGTTCTCAATACTAATCAAGTTTTATTTGAAAGAACCAATGTTTTAAGAAGTTAAAATCTTGTTTTAAGAAAAATAATTCCATGTCATTAATGAGTGAGCTACAATTAACGGCAAAATTAACAGTGTTAATGTACATGTATGATTAAGTTGATAATAGTTAGTTTGTGTATGAAAAAGCCAATAATTTTTGTTCAGGTATGTATTGGTACAATGTATAAGTTGGGGTATGAAGCGGATTTAATCGGACAGTTCAGGTATGAAAAAGATGAAATTCCTAAAATATATCAAATTAAAACAATTAATGTTACTAACGAAAAAAATGAAATTAAATAACAAAATTTTAAACTTTAAATCACCAAATATTACACCCTAAATCAAAATAATGAACTCCAGACCTAAATACTAAACCCTAAACCCCAAATATTAAACCCTACACCCCAAATACTAAACTTTAACCCACAAATACGAAACCCTAAACCCCTATACTAAACCCTAAATCCCAAATAATAAACCTTAAAACACAAATACTAAACCCTAAACCACAAATATTAAACCCTAAACCCTAAATCCCAAATAATAAACCCTAAAATCCAAATACTAAACCCTAAACCACAAATACTAAACCCTAACTGCGAAATTGAGTTGGACCGAATGGTTTACTTTTAATTGTTCGGTTTGACTGGTTTGGGTTAAGTGAACCCTACGGCTTGTGTATAAAAGAGAGCAGCCTCCGTTTTGTGCAAATAAAACGTGGAAGAGGCTGAGAAATTGAAAGAGAAGAGAGGAGGTTCGTTTGTGGTGTTTTTTTTAAAAGAAGGAGATGAAGACAGTTCTGATGCATTTTATAAGAGTTGAGAAACGGACTGTCTAATCTATTTGGATTGGAGTAAAACTTTTAGGATAAGTTCTCCACTCTTATATCTAACTTTAGGCGAAATCGGATTGTCTTTTGGATGAGTATTCTGAGATTTATTGTTGTTTTCTCGAGAGAGGTCCATGCAGAATTGGATCTGCGATCTGTCCACTTCGAACCAGAAGGAGTTAGGAAACGATCTGTATATCGTTGGAAAGGTCTCGGTCTCACGATTTCATATCAGGTTTCCGATCATGATTATGAGGTAATCTCCGTTCTTAGTGTGCTTTCGCCGTGTCGTTTCTGTTTTTAGAAACCCCTAATCCGGTTTAATAGAAACTCCAATTGGTTTTGTTTAGTTAACCATATTGGTTTAGTTTGGTTTAGTTAACCACTTTGGTTTAATTTAGTTTGGTTTAGATAACCGAATTGGTTTGGTTTAGTTTAGCTAAACAGATTGGTTGAGTTAATTGAATTGGTTTGGTTGGTTGGTTTAGTTAGGAAACGATCTGCATATCTCTGTATGGGTTAACCGACTGGTTTGGTTTGCCTTGTTCATCAGGCAAAGGAGGAGAGTTGCCCGAACTGATAGGTTAAGGTGAGTGCGTGACCATGGTCCCAAGTGGATAGAACATTAGAATCCATGGTGTTAGGTTGATTGGTAGTTGGATTTGTGATGATTTTTGTGTTCGTATGCTTGGTGCGTATAATTGTTGACGTTTGTTGCAGGTATATGTGATTGAGCAGGCTCGAGATTGGATCAGAGAGGAGATGGTCTAATTCCGAGGAACGACCAACACCTTTGTGCGAGCGACACCAGTTTGGAGTGTATCGACCGACACCAGTTTGTGTGATGTGATTTTGCCTGGTGTTCTATTTACCTTGGTAATTGGCCGAGTAGATGGGATGACCGCCTCACTGAGTATTTGTGATAATACTAATGCAACTCTTTTTTCCATGTGATGCAGGTAAAGGCAAAATGTGATCGTGGAATCACGGCTACAAAGAGGGAGATGATCTAGGGTCCCAGTTGTTTGGTTATTGTTTAAGTTTTGCGTTAGAACTACCATAGGTTGTTGGTTAGTTTTGGAACGTTTGGAGGTAGTTATTGGTTTCTTTTGGTTTAATAGAATTGGAATTGGTTTACGTGTTTATTTGATTTCCGTTGGTTTGATTATTGTGGTTTGCTTGGACGTTGAGGGTAGCGTTTATGGGAACGTTAACCTGAGTCTAAGGTTTGATTGTTAAAAAAAAAACGGGTCGGATCGTTTCACTAATCCCCAAATATTAAACCCTAATCTCTAAATATTAAACCCTAAACCCCAAATAATAAACTCAAACCCACAAATATTAAATCGTAAACCCTAAACCCCAAATACGAAATCTTATACCACAAATCTTAAACGCTAAACCCTAAACTAAATACGAAACCCTAAAACACAAATACTAAACTCTAATATCCAAATATTAAACTCTAGTTTCCAAATATTAATTGTTTTAATTTGTTATATTTTAATTAAATTCTTAATTATAATTGGTTAATGAAAACGGGGTGAATAAGGTTAGTTCAATCGACTAACCGAGTATTTGAGTGTTTGTGATGAAATTTATCTCTTCATGCATTCATGAAATTCTGAATCATTTAAGAATTCTTCAATCCGAAAAACCTATTAGACAACCAAAACAAACAAATTCAAAACTAAACAAAAGAAGACAATACTACAAAATAAAGCGCAGTTTTGTTTACAAAAAACTATGTTCAAACAAATTTGAATAAAAGATTATCACTTAAACTGTATCACAAAACTAAGTAATTTAGAAGAGTATTACTGATGAAACAAATAATACCCTAGTTAATTAAACTAGTTATTATTAACAAATTAAGTAATACTCTTTTAAATTACTTATTTGTAAATGAAACAAATATATGTGATTTAGCGACAATTATCATAACGGATGTTAATAATAACTAGTTTAACATCATTTCAATTTGGCGAGTGTGATAATTTGGGAACCTATCTCTCTAGGATGGGAAACCCCTAGCCGTCACAAAGTTTTCAGATCTCGTTTTTCAAGCTCAGACATGGGTGCAGTGGCTGCAGATATGTCTCGTTTGTTCCTAGATTTTGTTTTGATTTTTTCTTCTGCAAGATTATGTCGAAAGTTTGTCGCTTTCGAAAACCAGACCTCGTTGGATTCAATATTGACGAGATGGTGGTGATGCCGCCTCTGTTGGAACCAATATTTTAGTAAAAAAAATGTGCGTCTTATCCAAATTTGGTAGAAAAATGAATGAGAAAAGCCTTTGTTTTAAGTGAGTGACATGTAAAATATTCCACATCTAAAGTTTGGGAAATTTTCAAGTGGTATATAAGGAGCCACACATATACCTTTGTTCAAGACATAACAAATGCTGAGAGAGAGGAGAGGAATCCCACACGCGCGACCGACCGAACCGGGCCGGGCCGGGCGTGGACGTGGGCTTTGGCGGCTTTGGCTAAAGGGCCGTTGTCGGTCCAATTAAATATATTATTGGACCAACTAAATGAACAGATAAAAACCTTTTGTTTTTTGTTCCAAAACGCTGCATCGGTTACCTCTGCAGTTTTGCTAAACCGGTGTCAGTTTTCAAAACCAACCGGAAAAAACTTCTCTACGGTTTTAAAACTGCCTCTCCGTCAGTTTTTAAAAAGGAAGTCGTCTTCTTCCTTTCTCCTTACGCTCAAAAACACAAAAAAACTCATAGAAAAATTTCACAAAATTATGTCAGAAACATAACAACAATCTCTCTTTCGTTTATAATAAGTCTCGAGAGTATCGTAGATATTAGTTCGTAACAATCGTTTGTTCGAGTATCTACGAACACGATTAGTTTGTGGTTTTATCCTGGGACTCGGAATCTCATAAACCCGTCACACTGCGGGAGATTCTTAGAGTTAAAGAAAGAGATTTCGTATCTCGACTCTACTCTTTGTCTGATCTCTTCCCTTAACGGTTTTCTTATCGCGATCCATCTCCAATCACGTAGTGGGCCAAATTCTGGCCATATCTTAACTCTAAAACAATCCTTACGGATTGGATTGCGATAATAGAAACGTTTTTAACAGAAGTTTCACAACGTTCTTGCTGATTGGTTTCTATCGGGATAAATTGTTTAGCGTTTGCGAACGTTTAAACATCTCTGTTTTTCGATAATAGTTTCTGAATTGCGTTTTCATATTATTATCGAAAGTTTTATGATTTATCTGTGTTTACACACTAAATCGATCTAACAAATTTTTGTTTTCTCTGTCTTTTATGGTTTTTTCAGAAATGGAAACCGATGTGGCAAAAGAAGATGCACTTCTATCTGACCACCCTCAATCTGGAAAAGTACATCCGCGAGGACTGTCTTTCCCTCCCAGCAGATAATATTGATTTTCGGGCACTTGCAAGTATGGATGCGTGGAGACACGGTGACTTTCTAAGCAAGGGCTACATCTAGAGTCGTCTGGTTGACCAGTTGTTCAACGTGTAACGCTGCCACATCTAAGGAACTGTGGGACTCTCTGGATAAGAAGTAGCGTTCAGAAGATGTTGGATCAAAGAAGAATGGTGTGGCAAAATTCAAGAAGTACAGGATGGTGGATTCTCGTCTCTTGATGGAACAAGTTGACGAGGTGCATAACCTTCTCCATGAGATTCATGCTGAGGGCATGAGACTGTGTGAAACCTATCAGGTTGCTTGTATGATCAAAAAGCTTCCGCCAGGATTCACAGATTTCAAGAACTACCTGAAGTTGAAGAGGAAGTGGATTATCATGGAGAACTTGATCAGACGACTTTGGATTGAATCCACAAACAGCGTGAACCTCGAAGCTGCAAGTGCTCAGATTCTTGAGAACGATGTGAATTTGGCTGAATACCAGACTGCTAAGAAACAAAAGTGGCAGAACAAAGAGAACAAAGAAAAAGGCAAGGGAAATGTTGCTCCTTAGAACACTCAAAAGTTCAAGAAGAAGGGTGGTGGTGAACCTTCAAAACCGAGGTTTTCTGGAACATGTAACTACTATCACAAGGTGGGACACAAGGCATCTGAGTGTCGCAGTAAGAAGACGGACCAAAACAATGCTAAGTTAGAAACTAATCTCACTTCTACCAAATGTAGCAGGAATCTGGGTTGGCCAAGAAAATGTGGGGGGGAGATTTGCTTACCACAAATTACATTCTCAACAAAATACCTCATAAAGTAACTGGAAAAACTCCATATGAACTTTGGAAAGGTAATGTACCTTCGTACAAATACCTGAAAGTGTGGGGGTGCTTGGCAAAAACAGCAATTCCACTTCCAAAGAAAGTTACAATAGGCCCAAAGCCGGTAGATTGCATTTTCATCGGATACGCGCATAATAGTAATGCTTGTCGGTTTCTTGTTCATAAGTTTGATATATCAACTATCAAGGTAAACACCATAATGGAGTCAAAAAATGCTTCATTCTTTGAAAATGTGTTTCCCTATAATGATATGCAAAGTAATAAACGGACTCGTGAACAACGAGATGCGGATATCCCTTGAAACGAAGCAAGTAGCTCAGGCACTGCTCTCAATGATGAAATTGAAGAAGTAGATGAACCTATATGCATCTCGTAAAGAGAAAGATTTGGGCTCAGAATTCTTGTTGGTGTTTCTAGTAGCAAACGAGCCAAAAACATATATGGACGCGCCTTCTTGGAAAGAAGCAGTTAATAGTGAGATGAATTCCATCATGCAAAACAATACTTATGAAATAACTGATATGCCACAAAGGTGCAAAGCTCTTGAAAACAGAGGCATACACTATGGTAAAGAACCAGCGGTTCTAGAAGGCTATAGTGATGCCAATTGGATTTTGGAATCTAGAAACTCGAAATCAACAAGCAGATATATCTTTACGCTTGGCGGTGGAGCCGTATCCTGAAAATCTTCCAAACAAACTTTACTGGCTAGATCAACCATGGAGTCCGAGTTCATAGCTTTAGACAAAGCTGGAGAAAAAGCAGAGTGGCTTTGCAACTTCTTGGAAGATATCCGAATGTGAAAAAAACTAGTGCCAGTTGGTAAATCTCGTCACATTAGAAAGCGACACAAAACCATTCGGTAACTGATCTCAACTGGAGTACTCACGATAGACTATATCGAATCGACAGAAAACTTAGCAGATCCGTTTACAAAAAGTTTGCCTCGAGATCAAGTTGTTAAATTATCAAAAGGAATGGGTTTAAAACCTATAACCTAAGATGACGTTTGATGGATATCTCACATATGTGACTGGAGATCCCAAGATCTAGGTTCAAAAGGGACAACAAAATCAAACTGATTCAGAATTGTACACTGTAACGACAATGTCTATAGCCAGTTCTTAGGATAATGAACAGTGTTATGTGTGTGTGTGATAAGGTTAAGCTGTGGTTTTTAATGATTCATTAACTTTGAGATATATGTGAAATGATACAGAAAACATCTTATAACAAAGTTAATGGCAGATCACCTAGTGAGTGTGAAATGGGGCTGTTTCTAGGAGAATGAAGGTCAGGCTATATTCTCCAAGTTCACTCATGATAACCAGGACATGTTCAAGGCCAAATGAATACAGTAGAGAACTGAGCTCTACGAGAAAATGTCGTTATGCAGGAATGATTCATGTTGTCTAGGTTTACATAAAAATTTGATTGGTTCAAGAACACCATGTTCACCAACTGGCCAAGTAAACCCGACAGAGATAAAAGATGATTGGTTCAAAGCTGAAAAACACTACCTCTCAGATAGAGTTGCATTTTCGCATATTCTCGAATGTCATTTGTTGGAACCAATATTTTGGTAAAACAAATGGGCCTTGTATTGGGCATTTGTCTTATCCAAATTTGGTAGAAAAGTGAATGAGAAAAGCCTTTTGGTTTAAGTGAGTGACATGTAAATTATCCCACATCTAAAGTTTCGGAAATTTTCAAGTGGTATATAAGGAGCCACACATATACATTTGTTCAAAACATAACAAAGGCTATATACCTTGAAAGAGAATAGGGAATCCCACACAGATATCTTTTTGGTTGTGGCTAAAGGGCCGTTGCAGGCCCAATTAAATATCTTTTTGGACCAACTAAATGAGCAGATAAAAGCCCATCTCGTTGGCCTTTCATTTTTTTGCCCAAAACGCTGCGTCAGTTACCTCTGCGGTTTTGCTAAACCGATGTCAATTTTCAAACCAACCGGAGAAAACTTCTCTACGGTTTTAAAACTACCTATCCGTCAGTTTGTTAAAGGAAGTCGTCTTCTTCCTTTCTCCTTACGCTCAGAAACACAAAAAACTCACAAACACTTTTCACAAAATTCTATCAGAAACATAACAACAATCTCTTTCGTTTACTGTAAGTCTCGAGAGTATCGTAGATATTAGTTCGTAAGAATCATTTGTTCGAGTGTCTGCGAACACGATTAGTTTGTGGTTTTATCATGGGATTCGGAATCTCATAAACCCGTCACACTGCGGGAGATTCTTAGGGTTTAAGGAAAAAGATTTCGTATCTCGACTCCACTCTCTGTTTTATATTTTTCCTTAACGGTTTTCTTATCCCGATCCATCTCCAATCATGTAGTGTGCCAAATTATGGTCTTACAGACTCTTCTAAGCAACGGTGAAGGTGCGAATGCGGCTAACGTCACTTGCTCTTCCCTTTTGTTAGATTTGTTAATCTGCGCTGATAGTCTCCGTTTGTTGATCCATCCCTATTCAAGTTGCTAACCTCGTTATTGTGTTATTGTCGTCTTGAACTTTAAATATATCTTCCCTTCTATATGGACTTGCTTTGGCTTTTCTTCGGATCCGTTCAATTGTTGTTTTCATTCGGATTTCAGTTTTTCCGAAGTAGATCATGCTTTCCTATTTGTACTATTTAATAGACCGGTTCATGGTTGATTTTTATTTAGGTTTTATCGAGGCGTTTACAACTTTCGACATCGCCGTCACTGGATAACTTCTCGTGGTACGATGTATGCCATTGTTTTGCCAGAATATGAAGTTTATGATTTAAGTTTTGAGAGATATACCTTATTCACTATAAGAGGTTATTCATTCCGATTTGTTTCCATATACATTTGTACCTATCATGCATTCTTCAAAACAGTATTAAATGGTTATACATGTTGTTTGAAAGAACGCATAATTCAAGTATTTTAATTTAACCTCTTTTATATGTTTTGAATGTTATGATATTAAATGTTTAAACAACACCTACTTCAGTCAAATCATTATTTTCTAACGTTTGGAAACAAAATTATTGTAGCTTTTTGTAAACTAAATCTTAGATCTTGTAAACCTATGCCCAACATTGCACGTCACTAGTGGTTTCATCATCAATACCAAAATTTTCCATTGTTTTCTCTCTTTCTAGGTTTTGTCTTGTCATATATATAAGAGATAATTACTAGAAAGATCTTTTTAGATTTGGTGTTTACTCAAACAACCTTTAAATTTTTGAGCTCAAAAATTTGAGCTAAAAAAAGGTTACAAAGACATTAAAAATACTTCAAACTCGTTTATTAACGAAAAATGCCATTGGCCTTTGAGAAAAAAAAAACAACAAAAAACCAAAAAAAAAAAAAAATCAGATTTCAACTCTTCATCTTCTTCTTCCTCTCTCCGGCGACTCAAATCGTGACTTCTTCTCCGGCGATGAAATTCGTTACTTTTGACAGTAAGATTCGAAACAAATCATGAGTTGTCTTCCTCTCTATCATTCACGAGTGTATGAACTTCAATATGTTCTTCGTTCATAGGTTTCGAAATTCCAGCGAAGGAAAGTTCCGGCGAGTGTTGGGGTTTCGTTTTCGTGCGTTGTAGAGAGGTAATCTCTTGATTCTAACCGGTTTCGTTTGGGTATGTTGAACTTTTGTAAAATCACGTTTTGGTCCAAATTTGAATTTTTTCCAGATCTGGATTTTTTCCATATATGGATTTTTGTTTGATGGTAGACTTATTTTCCGTTTGATGGTAGCCTTATTTATATTCGATGGTAGACTTATTTTCTATTCGATGGTACACTTATTTTTTGTTTGATGGTAGACTTATTTTTGTTCGATGGTAGACTTATTTTTGTTTGATGGTAGACTTATTTTATGTTTGATGGTAGACTTATTTTTGTTTGATGGTAGACTTATTTTCTATTCGATGGTAGACTTATTTTCTGTTTGATAGTAGACTTATTTTTGTTCGATGGTAGACTTATTTTCTGTTTGATGGTAGACTTATTTTCTACTTGATGATAGACTTCTTTTTGTTTGATGGTAGACTTATTTCTATGAGATGCAGACGTTGTGGTAGACTTTTCGACTCTGGAGCTGCAAATGAATGAATGAAATTTTTTTTTTCTAAGTTAGGATTGTGTTTCACTCCAAGATGTTCTAATTTCCATGAATTTCTTTACAGCTATTCTTTGTACATGCAATGCGTAACCGCATGAAGATTGTAAAGAACATCCAAAAGATCATGAAGATGGTCTATACACCATTGTTTCTTGTTGTATTTAGGTAGTATTTGGTTAATCTTTGTATTGTTTAACATGCAAAGAGATTTTTTTTATGAGATGTATTTTCGTTTGATGGTAGATTTATTTTTATGAGATACATACGTTCTGATTTGTAATATACGTTATGGTAGATATATTTTTATAAAATACAATTGTTATGGTAGACTTTTTGCAAAGAGATTTAAACTTTATGGTAGACATCTATGAACATTTTTTTGTAGTATAATGAATGAATTGACAACATTTATGTATGGTTTTAAAACATGGCTTCTGAAATGTCTATGTAACCATTACAAAATCCTTAAAACAAGAGTACGAGTTCATACGAAAAGATAGAAAATATATGAAAATATATAGTACATACTAAATCTATCATCACTTGTATATAAATCTACCATCACTTGCATGATATGCCCCTAGTACCACCTTTTGAATTGTCAACCAAGAACACCCATCAATTCTTCTCAAAACTCTGACTACCATAAACAAGAATGATTTGTTTTGTTCCCAATTTACCTCCTTTTGTTCAAACCCTAAACCCTAAACCATAAACCCTAGTTCTTCACCATTATTACAGGATTTTCGTGCAAATTTGTCTATTTTTAAGGGTAAAATCAAATCGACATTTCGAATTCCTTACAAATAACTCTACCACCTACCAAATAAGTCTACCACCACTATAGTTTCTTAAACAGGAAATAAGTCTACCACCAAGTACTATAAGTCTACCGCTACCACAATAAGTCTACCAAATGTCTAATGTGAAAAAAGTCTACCGTCACTAAGTTTGATAAAAAGTCTACCATCACTAGACATGGGTAAAAACAAATCTACCGCTTCTATCGCTAAAAACGCATAAGTCTACCACCACTGATCCTAAAAAAAATAAGTCTAAGTCAACGGTTGGTTTCGTTGACCGAAAATATAAAATAAGTCTACCGCTAACTATAAGTCTACCACTACTACAATAAGTCTACCACAACTAAACACAAAATAAATCTACCACCACGATAAAAAAGTCTACCGCAAACTATAAGTCTACCGCTACTAAAATAAGTCTACCGTCACTATAAATCTACCGCTGCTATGACTAAAAATCTACCACCAAAGGAAGCAAATCTACCAGTCAAAATAAATCTACAATCAAAGAAAAATAAATTTACCGCTCAAAATAAGTCTACGGAAATAAATCTACCATTCGAAAAATAAGTCTACCGCAAAAAATAAGTCTACCGCTACAGGAAAATAAGTCTACCGCACAAAAAAAAAAATTATACCGTTCGGAAATAAGTCTACCACCAAAGGAGACACAATAAGTCTACCGCTAAAAAATAAGTCTATCGCTCCTCAAATAAGTCTACAGACAAAAAAATAAGTCTACCAGAACTCAAATAAGTCTACCATCACATAGCGGTAGACTTAATTTTTTTAGGCGGGAAATTTTCGTGCCTACGCAGCCCGTTTCATTAATGGCATTTTGGTAAATACGTTTTTTGTTATCAAAGGAAAAATAGTAAAACGGAATCAAAATCTAAAAAAGTTGTTTGAATCAACCCAAAATCTAAGAAGGTTGTTTTAGTAAGTCTCCCTATATATAATCTCACTTCTTTTTAAAAAAAATGTACTTTTCCTCTATTTTACAATTTTCATCAATATACATTCAAATTCGCTTTGTTTAGCAATACAATAAGTTTTTATCACATTTCTTATCGAAATTTTGTTCCAATTAGTGTTGTGATATACAAATAAACAAAATTCTTAGAGAATTTTCAAAGAAGAAAAGCATGAGAAAGCATAACTATGAATGTGAAAAATACTAGCTAAATACGTCCTTTTCATTTGGATTCGGTATTATACTTCATAACATGGAATTACCTTCTGTTAAATGTAATATTCACATTATTTTATACTCACAAATTGGAGTCCAAAATTTTAGTTACTTTTCTCATATGTTTATCAATATTCAGTATCATATATCTTCCTTATAATTATTTCAGTTAATTTCTTGACAAATTGTCAATCCTTGGTTAATGGCTTCTTAGTACGGTAAACCATACATACATTGTTGACATAAGTATGAAAATACTAGTTAGATACGTTCTTTTCGTTTGAACAGGTTTATAACATAACATGGAATGCATATAGAAGTTGAAGATATCTCCTCATGGACGAGCTGCTCCAGTGATCAATTTAGATGTTTCTTTGATTCCGTTGATCACTTGATTCTCCATTGTCGATTGTCGTTATCTCCTTGGTTATTCAGGATAAAGTTAACACAAAATTGGTTTCTGAGAGACTTAGAGCATCATTATAAATGATCTAATTAAAGTATCATTAGGAATATTTTAGTATTAATTGTGTTAATTGAGACGGAATATGATCCTTGTAGTTTTTAAGTGTATTGGTGATACTTATAATAAGAATTAAAAACTAATTTATATTTAGAATTTTTTTTTTTTTGCTACGTTTGTGCACTTACAAGTGTATCAATCTGCACAATCATATTTGCATAATGTAAAGCAAGACCAGCAGGTCCCAATTTTTTATCATAATATGTTGCTCCTTTCTTCGATTGGTGATCATCTGGGCAAGAAAAAAAAAAAAGATTTGTGTGAATACTTAATCATGGAGGATCCATTGACAAGAGAAATTAGAGAATGTATTAGAATAGAACAGTCAACGAGAGAACATGCAAAGCTTAGATACATGATCATTATTGGCACATGGTGGAAGGTACAAAAAGGAGGAACTTACATACCGGCACCACCGAAGATACTATGAATCTCTAGCAACAAGAAACGTACAATATCTACTAGTTTGGCCATCACCTGAAATACAAAATTAATCGTTAAGATGAACATCATAATTAATCTATTTCCGTTTGCATGATTTTTCTAACAAAACTTTGGTCTTGGCTGGATTTTAGTTCGTGAAATGCAACCGCAAACACCATATGGCTAAAGGATTTAGTGATATTAAATGATAAAGCTCTTTACCCACCTCTTTAAAGCCTCTAGACCACAACGACTTTTTCTTTAAGCCTTTCACTATCTTTCTCTGTGATTTAAGTTTTGCTTTTAAGATTGTTAGGCCATCACCTACATTTAAAAGAGAATATTGTTATGAAAACAATGTTTCAAATCTAAGAAAGCAAGCAAGTAGAGTTCGATGACTTACCCTTACTACTAGTAGCTGAGTTATCTTCTTCTCGACGCTTATGCTCATAATCTTTCTCCAATCGATCCAATACTTGGAGTTCTTGGTATAGTTCCTGAACCATAAAAGATATTAAGACACATAATTCTGAGAAGTCTTAGTGACATGACAATTAACTTGCATTTTCCTATTACACATCTTTTGAAGGTAAACGGATACTAAAGACGATGGCTCAAAGCACAGAACACCACATCTAAGTAGCAAGAACAAGTCAATATGCTCTTAGAGTTTCTAATTTTAGATAGTATCCACTCACAGCAGTATATTGTAGTAGAACCATCAGTTGTTCAACAATCAATACCGCGTCTTCATTCAACTACCTTTGAGGTGTTAATTCTTTGTTGATCCTAAGGACAAAACAAACATTTCGAAAACTAAATAGAAAGTTATAACACACAAAGATTAACATAATCTCATGAACGATTAGCTATTTGTCAAAGTAGCGTTGTAAATTATGCCACTCAATATCTTTGGATCGGTTTCCAAACAGAACCACTTCTCCAGAGAAAACTTGCAGCTCCTGCCTGCAAACATGGCAAGTTAACTATCTTTAAATGTTTCTAAGAGCTAAAAAACAACAACAACAACAAAAACAGTCTAAACTCGAATTTTCACCTTTTATCAGCAGCAACAAGTTTCAGTAGTTCATCGAAATCATTCGAGACAAGACAAAGTAAGTACTAGAAGAAGAACACGAGTGTATCAGTTATTCTTTGAAGAGACGAGAAATCGAGAGATGAAAGTTACTTCTCTGATGGAAGAGACAAACCAATCCTTCATAGATCGGATCCGGATCGGTTTCTCTGTTGATAGATGGATCGACATGCTTAGAAGAACATCGCTTCATAGATCGATTTCTTTGAACCTAGATGAATCGACATGCAAAGAACTTCTAGGGTTCATAGATCGATTTAGAATAGAACAACCAATCCTTCATAGATCGAAGAAATGATCGGTTTCCTCGTCGTCGTCGCCGTCACCAAGCGCAGAGAGAAACAAAATCGCAAAAATGATTTTCTGTTTTGTGTTTCACCAGCGTGCTGACACCTGTCTCCGTTTGTAATGTGTATCAACAATCTGATACAATTTGGGCTTTGCAGAAATCCAAATATTGTTAAATATTAGATAGTGGACCTGAGTATCAGGTATATTGATGCTCTTATAACTAAAAAAGACCCAATATTAATTACTTCAAGCCCATTAAGATATAACCTATAGTTTTAATCTTAGTTTTTAATCTTAATATATACCGTATTTAACCGTATAGAAATATCGATAACGATAAACGGCAAATATCATGAGTTTTGGTTACAATTTCTATTTTGTGTTGCGTGATAAAAAAAAGTCAATAATAATCGGTGTGTTTTTTAATTATGTTCAACAAAATGTACAGTAAAACTTTTATAAGTTAATAAAATCGGATTTTGAAAAACTATTAATTTAGAGAGGTATTAATTGATCGATAAATTAATTTATAAAGAGAAGTCATTTTTAGGTAATAATTTTCTTAATTTGTTTTTTCAAATGATTTTATATTCTGAAATTTAATGAATCCATTTGCAAAAATAATATAAAATTTTGATTTAAAATTTTGATTATCGCAGTAGAATGGATGTTATTAAATTAATTTGAAATGATATATTATGTATAAAATGTAGAAAAAATCACGGTTATTATCTTTGATGTCGATAAATACATTTATAAAGAGTTATGTATAAAGAATCAATTATTTTGTCTATAATTTTTCACAAGTTTATGATATAGACCGAGAAAACAATCCTAAAAGTTTTTGATGCAATAAATAAAGTTAAAGATAAAGTCTAATGAGATTTCAATTTAAGTTTAAAAAAAATCATTGAAATCATGTTTTAGTATATTATTATATTATATAGGGACCTTTTATGCATAATTATATATGATGATTAATTTATACTTTGCATAAGAATTTCAAAAAAAATATTATCTTATCATTTTATCGAATTTTGTTAATTTTTACTTTGACCCAACTCGGAACCGAAATTTTTTATTAATTTATAGTGATTATTAATTTATGGAGTACTGAACATGTTTTTATAAAACATCACAAACAATCCAACATAAGGTTTTTCAGGCAAAACAAAAACAAAAGATAAAATAGATCCAAACTTTGGCTAGCTAGAAGAGGAGTGAATAATGGAAGAAGAGGACTAGAGGAGCATGTCTTGAAAAAACAAAAGATAATTCAGATTGGATTAGTAGTACATGACTTGTTTGGTTATGAAAATTGCCGAGTATTTCTCTGGTTAAAAATGGTTTTTTGTTCAGTTGTTGAAGATTTATGTCCGTGGAGATTATGTAGTTCTGTTGTTTGAGCTTTTTCTGAAGTTTCAAGAACTTTGGTGTACTAATTAATATAGGTGTGGTCGTTTGATGGTTCGTTTAATGATTCAGACAGTTAATATTAAACATTCTTCTTCTTGACCTGGTTTCAGAAATGCAAAATATAATTTCTTGAAACTTGGAGTTCTTCATGTTCTTCATAACAAATTATTGAAAGATTCAAACCTTTTTTAACATTCCAACAATCTTAATGAAGATATATGTATAGAGAATGAGTCCATCAAATTAAGAGACATCATATATATGCAAAAGCGTGGAAAGAACCTATAGAGGTAATTGACCCCTAAATCTATCATAAATTATCAAAACCAAATTAAAACCATATTCTAAGGAAAACGAATCTAAAGAAAACTCCAAAACGATTTAATTTAAGTTACTCATGGGTCACATAATAAGGGAAGACAATGTAAGATAGTTCAAATCATAAAGCATAACAAACAAAAAGATCCACACATAAGGTATTTCTGAAAAGCAAAGATGGAATACATTCCTGAGCAAAAAGCTCTTCACTTAAGAGGAATGAATCTGGAAGAGTGGGTAGCACCAACACCAGGCCTACCGTGCTTAACCGGCTTGTATGAGATAGAGAACTCAGCCAGGTAGTGACCAATCATCTCAGGCTTGATCTCGACTTGGTTGAAGGTCTTTCCGTTGTACACTCCAATGATGCTTCCGATCATCTCAGGGACAATGATCATGTTCCTCAAGTGGGTCCTCACTGGTTCTGGCTTCTCACCTTGTGGTGCATCCCTTTTCTGTTTA
The DNA here is from genome assembly GCA_900128785.1 of Arabis alpina. Lineage (NCBI taxonomy): Eukaryota > Viridiplantae > Streptophyta > Magnoliopsida > Brassicales > Brassicaceae > Arabis > Arabis alpina. Next base: position 2,260,018 of record LT669788.1, read on the forward strand.
CCAAAACAAAGTAAACAAAAGCTTGTAATCAGACTCCAAGTTACAACCAAGGAACACTAATCTTCCACAAGTTAACAAGAGTGTTCAAGCAGAGCAAGTGAATGATAATGTCCAGTGAAATACAGATTGATACTCTCATAAGCAGGTAATGTCACAGATTATTTGACGTAATGCTCAACTAAGAAATATACAGTATAAGTTTTCAATATACAAGCCAGAAAGTCTAAATACAACAAGCACTAGCTCACACAGATTGATACTATCACAAGTAGATACTGGATAATGTCACAGATTGTATAATGTAGACACTATTCATACTCAAATGTTCCATTAGACAAGCCAGAAACAGTCTTTATAACAACAAGGACTAGCTTATGATTCTATCTAGCACTGAGTTCTAAGATCTAGCATGTATCAATGTTTAAACAGAGACAGTGAATTCAACATATCACAAGAACAAACACACATTTCAATCATCAGAATCTGAGCTTTAACCAACTATAGTAAGCATAATTTCATCAAAGTTCCACCAAAACGTTCACAAAACACAGATTTATAACTACAAATTCATGTTCAGCTACTACTATCTAAGAGAGTACAGAAATGATTACCGCTTTGCGAAGCTTCTTAACCAAAGCCATAGGCTTCCTTGTCAAACCTCTAGAGAACCTAAAAACCATTTCCAAAACAATCTCAGAACAACAAACACACAAAACATTTCATCACAGAATCTGAAAAACCAAGTCTATTCTTCTATTTACCTTCTGCGAATACGAGCAGGGAAGAGCTTAACAAGATCATCAGTAGACATGTCAAGAAGAGCATCGAGATCTACTCCTCTGAAAGCAAACTTCTTAAACGTTCTCTTCTTTGGAACTCCTGCAGCTGCTGCAGCAACCTCTGGATCAATATCCGCCTACAAATTCACACCATTCCATTAGTCTCAGCAAAAAAATCGAACAAGATTCAGAGATTAGAGAAGAAGAAGAAGAAGAACTCACCATGATTAGATCTCTGCAAAGGATAAAACCCTAAAAGCTTGAGAGAGACTTGGATTGACTGCGTTAGGTCTTTGCAAGAGATAAATAGAGCAAGTTTTATTCGGCAAGGCATTTATATATGGGACTCTTGTAAACCCTAGGATAAGAATTTTTATTTGTGTTATGGTCTGTATATTGTATTTGTTTACATATCTGCCCATAACTTCTTAAAATAGATTGTATAACCTTATCAACCAGTAGAAAACTTTAATCGTATAATAGGATACATGAGATATAATTGGTTAAGTTATGTTTCCAACAAAATGATTTTTAGTTTATTAGTAAGAAATTTGTTAAATTAAAAAGCTTCAAACCTAAAATTGTAATTTTTTCTGATATGGGATAAATTTGTGATTATATTTAAATGTAAATTATTGCAAAGTTCAAATTAAAAGTGTAAAATTTAGTTTTTTTTTTCCATAAAGACCAAACAAAGACCACTAAGTTACCTATATTTTAGTAATTGGATAACACATGTAATTTTCTCTACAAAGACCACTAAAGTACCTATATTTTCTCCCATAATATATTGTAAGTAAATTATAAATAAGAATGGAAAGTTAATCTTCGATGAAATTATATTAGACATCATTTTTTATCTGATTTAGAGACGTACGAAGTTGTAGAAATAGTGAAAAGGAAAAAAAATTACATTTCATTATTGATTTTATTTAGGCTAGTAGTAGTACAAAAACACACAAAAAGGTCATACTTAAACAAATGACCAATACAGAAAAGATAAGAATTTCTAGGGACTAGTTCACAATTATCATCATTTTGTCGTTTGGGCTTTTTCGATTTTCTTGATAACATCACTAAGCTCCTTCTGGACCTTAGGCCTTGATGGGACTAAAACGACATCGTTCCAAACTGAACCGGGCTTGGTTAATTCACTCGGATCCGGGTAAAGCTCGATGATGGATTCTGCATCCGGGTTAAGATTACTGACCCGTTTTAGACACTCGATATCCTCTGGATCAACCAGAAGCCTACTATCTCCATCTTTCCATGCAATAAGCTGCTCTCAACGAACCAATGAGAAAATTACACGTGTCAGTCAGCAATACAAAAAACGACGTCGTCATAATGATATTCAGTTTTGACATTTTTACCCTTGGAGGACCACCAACTGCATTTGTGCAATAAAGCCTAGCATTATCAACAAGTTCACAATACTTTGGGAATGCATTAGCAAAACTCTTGTGTGATTTTAACTGAGATTTCACTCGTACTGCTCTTTTCACCATTATAGCTCTCCTGAAAAACCAAAAATTTGGTTATAAATAACATGATAACAATAGTTATAGGGATAAAATTACTATCCGAAATATGAAATCGAATATAATCTACTACAAAAAAAATTGGATATCCGCATAGGTCATTTTGTTACCGTATGCCTCTTGCGACAGCGAGATAAGCGTCACAAACCACGCCAACGAGCTCGATTCTATAAGGTTTCAAGTTTTGTCGTTTGGCATTTTCTATGGTTTCGTCTTCTTGACCAATTTGTCTCCAATATTCTTCGGTTATTGTCCCGTCTTTGGAGACCTTGTAGCCTACCCCCATTTTATATCGGTGTTCGTGAACGTTCCTTGCCATTGTGATCATTTGTTCCACGAATGGCTCCCATGATAAGGTACCATCCATTATCACATCTCGTCCATCGTTTAATGCTCTTACTAGTAAGGACGATGCAGCATCGGTAGATGATTGGTGAACCTAGAATTTTACATGTTAAAAGAAGACGAAGATAATAATGCATTTACATAATCTGAATTAGAAAACCATTTTACTTTTTCATGAAATAGATTTGCCATGTGTAAACGATATCCAATATTTCATTTCGTTTACTTAGCATTTGCATGTATAATGATCAAATTCTAAAATGACTGAAATTGTATACACTAAACATGAATACAAATAAATAATAAAGGACCTCTGGCTAAAACTAATAGTTCTATAAACAATGAACGTACCAATTCAGCAGTTTGAAGCATATCGTCATGGTGACCTTTAGAACTAAGAGCTCTATATATAACATCATTCTCCTTAAACGCATCCGCCTCTATCACCACCGCGTCAGCCTCTGCCTCCGACCAAAATGACCTTCAAAATATCAATTTTTGGTAATTTAGATTGGCTTGTAACTATATATTATAAAAACAAATTAAACCTACATCAAAATAAAAATTTACTCTTTCATAATATCTTTGAGGACGGTGCTTTTGCCCGCACCCATTCCACCTCCCATGAGAAGGAGAACAGGACTGCGTCGGTTGTGAGCCACTGGAGACATTACTTCCGTACAATGTGGCTCACTACTTCCGCTGCCAACTCGTATCGCTCTCATCTCTTCTACTAATGTCGAAAATACTCTTGTCACCTTTAGGTCTTTTGTCACTCTCTCGAACCTCTGTTTCCTACATTATAACAAGCCATTTAAACAAAAACAACCGAAATTACAAATTTATTGAAATGGTCAACTTATATCTACAATGTTTGCTACTCCATATGTCCCATTTTAGAGGATTTTTAAGGTTTTTACACACAAATTAAGAAACTATTTAACTGTTTATCTTTTCAATACAGAACATCAATTCTAAAATGGTTCAACCAATGAAAAGATAATCTGCATAATTCAAACAACTAAAAACAATAAAATCACAATAAATATTGTATAGAAAACTGAAACAATCAACTAATTTGGGACAAAAAATTTCTCCTAAAAGATCATCTAATTGTTAATGATGATGATTTAAATTTAATAACTCGGAATCATTAGAACAGAAATGCAGTTGTACCTAATTAAAAAGCAACAATGACTAGGCAGTTTATATGTTTAAATATATATGTATTTATAAAATAGTATGGACATAAGTGTATAAAATAGTACGCCATATACGTAAATGAATGTGATGGTATTAAATAATAGGGTATGGAATAATCAAATCACCTTGTAGCTGCCATCACGAAGTCTTTAAGTTTTGGTACGTTCTGATCCGACTCGTCGCTCAGAACCTGTCGTTTTATGAAAAATAAATAAGATCAACGAGAAAAGAAATAGCGAATCATTCCTACACGTTATAATGTACCCGTAATAATATCTAACCTAACTCCACCTAGAAGAAAAGTTGAATATAACTAATAAAAATACAAGATAAGGCAGATATGTAACCAAATTAGTTTATAGTCTTTGTAGCCTAATAATTTAACGAATTGAAAGATCAAAATACACTTCGATTAGTGGTCAACACCAAACAAATCAACTATATTACCATGTTTGCTATATATATTTAACCTACGAATCATTTACTTCCATGATATAAAATAAAACTAAACTTATCAATAAGCAACTATAATATGAGATCGATCAAGACCAGCTTTTGAGTGGTGTTATTACTAGGATACATTATAAGTATGTATATATTGAACTCCATAACAAAAAAAAATGAAATTAAGTACCTGAGAAATGAGGTTAGAAGATTGAGTCCAATTAAAAGCAAAATAAGTGAGAATGCATCTCTCAAATTCTTCAAGGAGATGAACATAGAGAGATTTAACCTCAGCTTCATTCACCAAATACGTATTTGTTCTAATATACTCATACATATTCTGCCCATATCCTTCTGTTTTCATCAAATATGCATTTGCTAATTTGCATAGTTGTGGACATTCATTTGGATCCTCAAAGCCTAGCTGTCTTGCTGCATTTTTACATATATAGTTTGTTGGAGTATAATATTAATCAAATACACACTGTTCAATTATTGCTATAAAAAGAGACAAACAAATTGCTTGCATAAAAGGTCATGAGAGGTCCTTGTTGCAACTTGCATTTTATGGAGAATAGTAGTAGTCTATTTTAAAACCATTATCCCCCAAAGACATAGACTTTTGCATTTAAGCCCCTTATAATTATTGATAATTTCATAATTATAAGGAAATTAGCACCAAACATTTCGGCTTCTACAGTTCTACTTGTAAGCCTTGGTAGTAATACAATTTTTTCATATAAGTCTTACCCTATTGCCTATTGGTATTTATTGATAGACATATATTTCACAATGTTATCATGGAAGGTTTAGTGTTTTTAAACACACAAGCTTTTGTTTAGATATGCATTGATACTATTCACCAAAAGGTACCAAGTTTTTGTTTGCATTAAGACCCTCACAGTTTATGTAATTGTATATACTTGAAATTATTAGCAAAGTCTTTAATCTTGAACTTTGAAATGTATCGAAGATGTAACTATACGTACCAACATAGTAAGAGAATCTCTCAAGATTTGATCGTCGAGCTGAATCTTTCCTCTCAATCAAAGGAATCACTTTCTGATCTTTCACCATGGAACCACCTTCTTGATTATGTTTTCGGCGTCGAATGAGTATTTCTCCGGCGAAAGCAGCGGCGGTGACGGCGGCAAGACCAGCAAGAGAAGCAAGAAAGAGATAGGTTGGATTAACTGATTTACAACCACCATTAGAGACATCTCCTGTTCCTTCTATAGCAAAGAAATCAATCAAGAAACCAAACAAGAGAGAGAAATTACACAAATATTATTTATTATTCAAGTGTTTGTGTTTGTTTAGTGGAAAAACAAGAGAGAGAGGACGAGCATTACCCGAAGATTTCATGATTTCTTGGAATTGAAAAGTCTAAAAATGTGTAATTTTGGGAAGAATATTGAGAGTGTGAGGGGAAGCACTAACTCGACACACCATTGATGATTTCTACTTTTGATTTTTCTTTCTTCTCATCTAATGTGTCTTGACTTTTTCTTTGGAGATTTTACTCTTATATAATGCCCAATTGTGGGGGTTTCTATAGTACGTATTTAATATGAATTTTATATCATGCGTGATGTAGTGCATTTTTTTCTTATAATATCTAACAAGTTTTAAATTTTAGTGGTTCGGTTAGCTAGGTATTTCACATTGAAAATTAGTTGGTTTCTGAATTGGTTACTCATGGGACTAAACTTGTTTTGTAAACAAATATAAAGATACTTGCATCTAACATAACAAGTTATAGTTTGTAAAATCAATTAATATAAAATTTGAAATTGTAAAATATAAAAAGTAAATTGGAATACGAGCTAATCCGCAATCAGTGATCATGTTACTCTTTCATATACATTCGTGATTAAATAACAATGCTACTCTAATTTATTGTACTGTTGGGTTTAAGTTAAACATTATTTTTTGTTAGTCAACGGTTTAGCTTAGTGCGTAATCTAATTAGTTTCAAGTTCATACATAATTTAATTCTAAAGGTTTAGGAAAAACTAATTCAAATTCTCGTTTCATCATAACTATTGATTTTTGATACTAGTATAAAGATTATATTATTTCTTGATGTAATAAAAATGAGTTACTTGTATAATCATCATATATATAATTTAGGGAGTCTTCTCTTCATCTAAGGTGTCCACATAGGCAAAAAAATTTAGAGCAATTAATTTTAGTTTTAAGTTCATTTAGTTCATGTTTATGTATATTTATTGTTACTTATAGGTACTAATTTTTTAATTAACTTTTTTTTTTTTTTGGCAACCTAACTATTAATCAGAAAACACCCTCCACTCTTGGAATCCAGACCGGAAGGATGTTGCTTACATAAGAAAAATTAAAATCTCGTGTTCGGGCTGAACGTGCTAGGCAGTCCGCCTTCAGATTAACAGTTCGAGGGATGTAGGATAAGCAGAAGTTGGGTAGACGATCTTGTAAGCGCTTGAGCTTGACTGAAAAGATCGAGAACGCCGGCCACTCCTCTGGATGATTGTAGACGATTTTTTAATTAACTTAAAAAACGAAAAATAAATAAATAAATTACTAAAAGTAGAAATTAATATTTGAGTATTTACTATGAATTTATGATAACGATACAAGTTTATATATTCAATCATATATATAATTAGGGAGTCTTCTCTCCATCTAAGGTGTCCACATAGGCAAAAAAATTTAAAGCAATTAATTTTAGTTTTAAGTTCATTTAGTTAATGTTTATGTATATTTATTGTTACTTATAGGTACTACTTTTTTAATTAACTTAAAAAACGAAAAATAAGTAAATAAATTATGAAAAGTAGAAATTAATATTTGAGTATTTACTATGAATTTATGATAACGATACAAGTTTATATATTCAATTTCAAAAATTGGAAATATGTAAAATGAATATACATGTAAGAAAAAGTGAATAAAGATATTAGCGTCATCAAAGAAAAAGAATCTTGAGTGTCAGAAAATTGTTAAGAGGCTATTGGTTTTTTTTTTTGTCATGAACGCACTTACACCTATTCGTTAAAGAAATACATGAACATATTTGAACCAATGAGGGATGAACGTGTTAATATAAGAAGTTGTTGATCTAAAGATAAAGAATATATATTATTTCACTAAAAGGATACTGAACGATCTAATTAAATATGAGATAATAAGATGAAAATTTAGGATATACGATTTTATTTATAATGTTATATGATTTTATGGAAGTATGAAAGAAAAATATGAAAGTGTTATAATATTATTATTTTAAATATATAAGGTATAAATTGGTAGAAGACAAAAAAATCACGCATTGCTTGAGTTATGTTATACTAAAAATAAGTAAACAAAGTAACATAAAATTGTAAATAGTTAAATCAAATTTTTGTCGTTAAGTTTAATAAATTCATCATACGAACCATATTTCAAGATTATTTGAGTATTTTTGTTCGAAATAAAAATTACAATAGTGAATTACTTTTATTTATATGGTCATTAGAAAATAATCAAAATATTACAAATTTATATATAAGAGCGCTGAATAGAAATGTTAATAAAAAAATAATCAAAGAAAAAATAGATTCAATGATGTTAATTATTGAAGTATCGTAATTGAGTTTTAGCCGATTGTTAAGAGACTGAAGACTTTAAAAAAAGAGGATGTCTGATTTCACTAAAGGATATTGAACGATTTCACTAAAATAAGAAAATAAGGTGAAACTTTAGAATATAATATTTTATTCAAAATGTTATTTTCAGGTTTTGAAAGTAGAAAAAAAAAAATTGAAAACGTTGGAATATCGTAATTTAAAATAAATAAAATCTTAAATTTGATATATATATATATATATATAAAGTATAAAATTAATGGTCACATTATTCATAAAATGTACAGCAAAATATACCGAGAATAATTTGTGATCTTTATGTAAAAATGTACGTAGTTCTACAAAAAGACATTTCCCGGCGAGCTTCTGTAATTCAATATTGGAATCATTGATTTTAAAAATCTAGAGAAACAAAAACTATTTTTCGAAATGTTTAAGAAAACGTAAGAAAAAATTTATGTATAAATTATCTTTCTATAATTATATTAGTGTTTTGTGAAAAAATGACAAAAGTAAATATATTGATTATATTTAGAATTTGTTTGAAGATTGGATGAATTTATTATGCAATAATAGATAAAATAATAATTTTTCAAAAACTAAACAACTATTTATTTAAAATCAAATACCAAATCGAAAGAATTTCAAAAAAAAGAATTTAAACAATTAATAATTGAAAATATGATATTATAATATTTAAATAAATGTAAAATATATATACTAACATAAAATACTTACTAATTCATGTTATACATGATATTGATAGAAAACATAGGAAAATAACACAAAAATATCAAAAGAAGCCAAACTCGCTCAACGCGCGAGTCCAACCCTAGTGATTATAATTACTACCTTTAACAAAATCCTTGTACTATATTACTTGTATAATGATTATACTTACTACCTTTAACAAAAAAAATTATTATACTTATAACCTGCAAACCTAGTATTTACATTGTTACACAAGAACTAATCAAACCTTTAAACGTCTAGATAATTTATTTTAACTCGATTGTTATTTCACCAAAACATATCTCAACTAATATCATTGTCAAGAATCCCACCACCACATCATTTTCATTATTCTTTTTTCATCCATATGACTTAACTTTGAACCAAACTCATGAAGCACGATCGAAAAAAAAAACTCCTGTAACAACACGTGTAACACAAACCATAGATAATCTAGAAATAGCTCATACAAGAAAATATAGCTTTGATATTCACTGACACAGTATGTGTACTACATTACAAAATTCACCATTCAAAAAGCTGCTAATTTTGCAGACATGAAAAAACAATTGTACCCACACTCAAAAAAAGTAGTCTCAAATCTCTCAAATTTGGAATCATACTCCGAAACCAAAAACAGATACAAACTTTTTTTGTGACATCACAAACAAACAAACATCCTCTAAGAAATTACCAAATTCACACAAAAATATGAAACAAAACATAGAGAAACTAAGATTAAAAACTGAATGTAGTTGCATTATACTCCTCTGTTCCTAAAAAGATAAAAAATTTACAAAAAAAATTTGTTCTAAAAAGATAGAGTTTTTACAGTTGTCTATGCACTTTTACAAATTTCAAAACAAATACTGAAATACTATTTGTTAAACTTTATTGGAAACTGGAAATCGTAGAAATCAACACGTTTTCTTAATAAGTCTGCATAACCTTAAACATGTATCTTTTTGGAACAGAAAGAGTATCAAACCGTCTATAGATTGGATATAAAGCAACAACAACAGCTACAACAAAAATATGAAAGAAATTAAAGAGAGAAAAAGTCTTGTAAACTTATTCAACATAATAATATTACTTTCGTATTACAAAAAGAGATTAAATAAAACATACAAATCACTTAAAAAGTTTTATTAGCAGAGCATAATAATAATTAGGCAAATAGATCATAATTATTAATCATGATTAAAGAAAACCAAATTCAAAGCTTACTACGAGGAGCAAGGTACTTAGTATGACGACCTTGAGCAATAATCTTACCATTCTTCTTCTTCCTCAGTTCAACACTCACTACTGCAACAGCTTTACCAACTCTCAATGTCCTTGCTTCAATCTCTATCTCTTCCTATAAAACCAAAAACCAAACATTTGACTTGTCAAAATTTGATTTCAGAAAACACACAAATGTTTGTTTTGATTTTACGTTGAGGAAAGCAGCATCAAGGTAAGAGACATTGATTTCAACAGAAACACCAGTTTGAGTAAGACCACTTGTGTAAACAACAGCTGATCCAATCACATCCACTATTGTCGCTGTTGCTCCTCCATGTAAGAAATTCCCTGCGTTCTTTTTTTATTCCAGAAACACCCCCAATTTTTCAGAAATTTTCAAATCGTAAATTGAAATTGAAATTGAAATTGAAGATTCGTGTTACCAGGAGATGAGGAGGGATTTTCATGGAGCAAATGATTCGACCTGGTTCGATTAGATCTACTTTTACACCTTGTGTTACGAATCTTTCGATGAATCTGTTTGGTAATTTCGTCACTTTTGATGAATCTGCTCCTTCATTGTTCTCGGTTTCTTCTCCTTCCAGATACTTCTTCACCGATTCAAGATCCATTGCTTCGTGAAGCTCTCTGTGTTTTTTTTTTTCTGAGTTTGATCAGATTTTGAATGGCTCACGTTTTTTGAAATAGGAAGAGAACTAATCATGATTAGGTAGAGAGATTTCAGATTAGACAAGATTAGCTATAAAAACGGATTTTATTTATATAATTTTTTGCAAAAAAGTTTGTAAATGCGAAAACTATATCGAGAATTCATTTGTAAATACACAAATTGTATTTTTTTTAATAATTTTTGTTTATGTAAAAACATTACAAATCCCAAATCCTGAAAAAGAAAAAAAAACTAAGAACCATTTGCCTCCCAAGAGAGGTTTATAGACCCGAGGTCTCGTCCCTTAGTGACCATTCGAGGGCCTGAACTCGGTGTAGCCATTAATCCCGGGAGAAAAACTCGGATTCGAAGAGTTCAAACCGTAGTATGGTTGATGGTAATTAGCTGATGGTGTTGTATCTTCCAAGTTGTTGTTCCTCATAGCTAGTAAAGACAAGTCCATGTTCATGTTCGCCATTTGCCACTGTGTCGGTGGTATCAAACCATCTGTGTATGATATGCCTGCCGATACATGGGGCATGTAATGGAATCCTTCGTCTCCGAAACTTCTCGACCTGCCATTAGATAATAACTCACCTGATACACCTAGATCAGCACCATTACCGTGGTATGGGTACTGGCTGTTGAACAATTGAGGTTGTTGATTGTATATGCTTCCATTAAACACCATGTTGTTGCAGTTTTCGTCTTCGAGCAGGTCGTTGATGATATCGAGGTGAGGGAACTCGTCTGTCATCAAGCTTTGTGCTTGTTGTTGCGCGATGTGGTTCAGAGATCTGTTGCTAGCAGTCGCGGGTGTGTAAGGGTTGTTCATGCCCATGTTTAAAGGATTTGAACTCCTTCCTGTCCATAAGTGCCCATCTTGACTGTAAGGGTAGCTTGACTGATAAGATGACGTCGGTGTTTGTGAGTATGACGATGTCGGAGCTTGTGAGTAAGACGATGTCGGAGCTTGTGAGTATGATGATGATGGAGTTTGTGAGTAAGATGATGTTGGTGTTTGCGAGTAAGATGATGATGGCAATGTGGTGGTTGGGACATATCCATGAGAGCTTGGGTGGTGGTTGAAGCTTGATGATGAACCAGGAGAGTTACCGACTATGGCATGTTTATAAGAGTGAGGAGTGAAAGTTTGTTGGTTGTGTAGTGATGCGTCCGGACCTAGACGACCAGCTGAGCTAACCGATCGAGGAAGGGATGTTGTTGCTTGAACCGCAGAGGAGACGATGATTGGGGAGGGTTGCATGGCAGGGATTATTGGAGCACTAGAAGGCCTTGATATAGTTGTTGCTGCTGGTTGCTTTGTAGCAGAGGTCTTTTGCATATCAGCTCTGAGACCAATAGTTTGCGACTGGATATCTGAAGATGGTGGCACTACTTGACTTGATGAAGGTGGTCCAGTTGCTGCCATTACTCTCCTGATTGGAACAGTGTCTGTGTTTGAAACCGTCTTTTTCTCCGGTTTTGGCTGAGTTAATGGTGAAGGATTCTTGGAAGCAGTTCTGGGAGAAGAAAGTACAGCAGCGCTTTTCTCTTTCGGTCGATCCATGTCAACCGAGTTCACAGTAATTTGAGCCACGGTGCGTTCCTGCAAAAGGAATTTGAAAAGCAGACAACTAATTATAAAAATTCCTTGCATGATACCAATAATTCAATCGGTGATCTTCTAATTTCCAGCATTAAAAGCATGAGTGACCAACCTTTGCCACAGGACTACGTTTCCGAGAACTCTCTGACTCCTGGAAGTGGGAGACAACAACCCAATCAGATTCACCAACGTTGGTCGCCTCAGAAGAATAATTCTGACTCTTTGGGTCGGCTCCAAGTGTTGAAGGTTGATCATCTGCTTCACTCGCTAAACTGCGGGCATCAGATATCACTTTTACTTGTTGGTTCTTTCCTCTGCAAAATTACAGGGTTTCCAATCATCAGGCGAAAACAAACAGAACAGAGAAAAGAAGCAAGGGAAGCCAAAAACAAACTTACTTGTTTGGCGACTTCTGGTTTCGGAAATTTGAGGCATTCCCTTTGTAAGACCCATTGGTAACCCCTGACCGGATGGAATCATTAGAACAGGTTGAAGAACTATCATCCATCGTTGACTGATTCTTTCTTTCTGCAGTTCCATTGGGTGTAGATATGGAAATGTCTCTTTCTCTACTGCTCCCTCCTGACGAAGGAGGATGAATTTCCAAGGCGTCGGTCTCCCAATGAACAGGGCTACTGTCCCCATCTTCTAAATCAGGGTGAAGAATGTCAGCCGATCCATCTACAGAATCAGATATGTCGGACACATCTCCAAGAGTATCAGGCTTTACAGCTGAGGATTGTGCTGTCTCTGTAACATCTTCCTCATCATGTTGGTTTTCCTCGAGATCCTTTTCATGTGTTGCAAAACTCACCTTTTCTTCCTTCCTTTTGTCCTTCCCTTTATTTTTGTTCCGTTTCTGTTTCGCCTATGAATGTTCAACAACCAAAGAAAATCCTATCAACCTTCAACAATAGGACACGCAGGAGTACAATTAGTTTTTGGAACAGAAGAGAAAGTATCACACCTGTTTCTTCTTAGATTTCTTCTCTCTCTCGGCTGCTCCTTTTTTGGCCCTCTGTTCAGTTTCTGCCAACCAAGCTTCCTCTTCCTCACGAATAAGTTCTTCCTGCCTTTTTAGCGCAACAGCTTCTTGATGTGCAACCTCTATTTTACTGCTGCAGTTCTCAGAGATATTGAAGTAACGATACATAAGCACAGCAAGTAAGAACCGAATGGTATACCATATAGAAACATATTTTGCATTGCTACCTGAAGATATGTGCAAGAACAAATATCTCCACAGTTCGCCTACCCAACTCAGTTAAACGTCTCTCATCACGCTCAGTGGCTTCGTTGTTGACCTCATTTCCATCATTGCCATCCTAGATTTCCATGGAAGAACAGAAACAAATTTCTCAATACAGGTAGGTTTCTAGTGGATAACGCAACAAGTCCTCTAAAATGGAAAAATGGACAAGACAAACGACAAAAATGATAATACAAATGAATGCAGATACGATAACAGATAATGGACCTTCATGCAAAAAATAAAATTTATATATAACCCATGAAGCTGACCTTTGTACGGTTTTGAGGACCTTTCTCCTCTTTTGGGGGCAATGGGGGCAATGGCTCTAAAGCAGCTCTCTCTAGGAGTAGCAGCACATCATCAACTAATACGAACATATCTTTGTCCACACTAACTATCGGAGCTGGCAATTCCTTGGCATCTGAAAGTCTTGGCCTAGTTTTCTTGTTCTTAGTTTGGCCTTCAAGAGCCTTCCACCCACTATACAAGGAATCCATCACCAATGTGGATGTAACTTCCTTCTCTATGAAAAACTGTTTTACAACTCCTTTTAGGATTACATCCATTTTCTCTCTAGACATCCGACGCCTAGAGTTTTGGTCCATCCCTAACCAGAAAACACCAAAGCTGCAACCAAGAAAGACATTCCATTCCTTTTTAGAGAAAATTGCTCAACTTTGAGAGAGAAAGATATCACAAGAGATATAAAAGTAAGGCAACAGTACTATACTAGATTGGTGTAAATCCTGGCCTTCAACAAGTGTGTGAACTAAGAAAAATTTCCCACATCCTCTTTTAGGGATTTTCCGTCCCAGCATCTCAAGTTCCTTGGCTATCAAGAGATATGGAGAGGGATAGCCACCAAATAAAATTTTCAATTTGAAACTAGAGAAATTTATATTGGACTCTAAATGCATGGTGGAAAACAAGTATTCTAACATGGTGGCATGGTTTCCTCGGAAGAAAAGGTAACCACAGCTACTTCCTGCTTACTTATCATCACAAATAACAATGCACTATGATTCCATCTCTGGAATCTGGAAGAGTTAAGGGATAAGTTGCAATGTGAAATACCTTGTCCATCTTGCCTTGTCCTCTATCAACCTCCCAAGCTTGCTTCTTTTCTCTTCCACAAAACGTCGGCAATTTTGCTCTACATTTGTCAAATACACCCTAACAAGTTCTCTCCTGTACTGACAATCAAGGCAGCGAAAAGGTCGGTCTACCCTCTCTCTGCAAGGGAAAATTATAGGGATATTATCCACAATGCATAAATCAGTGACACTGGAGAAAATAAAGAATATAATCTTATCACATGTGTATAATTGGAGAACATGTGAAGGTGTAAGCAAATAGTAGCATTGAAAAATGGACTAAGTGGTATTTTTACTCGTAGCTTTGCATAGAGCCAATCTTGCATTACCTGATCACCTGAACTTGAGCGTCAATTGTAAGACAGTCAGAATCATCTATGAACCCATCCTGTAACTTTGTTAATTCCATAAATTTTTTCCATCCCCAATCATGCTCTTTCTTCCAAAACCGGTGCAGCGTATCTGCAAGAGGTGAGTTCAGTTGTCTGCATATTTAAACGGGGGCAAACAAATAAAGACTCAAAAAGTCACCTGAAAACTTTGATTTCTTTGAATCTTTATTCACTACAGCTATAGTAAACTGAGCGAATTGACTCCAGCCTGTCTCCAAGATAGCAAAGGAACCTACATGAGAAGGTATCCAGAGAAAGAGAAAGGGGGCCATGCAGATCAGTGTACAGAAATACTGACCTGGAAGAAGTTTATCATGGTTTGCAACACAGAGAAACAAGGAGAGATGATTGCAAACATCACATCCTTGTGGATAAATTAAAATATACCTGACACAATGAACAAAAAAGTACAAAACAAAGCCTTGAAAACTAGATCCCAAGCTTTTATTGTGAGACAAAATGTAAGGATGAGAAAGATAAAACATATGCCATGTACCATTTGAAGCCGCCAGCTTCAAAAAAACTGCTACGGAGCTCCCTTTTGTTGATTTCTGAAAATTTCTCAATCTTCCATTTATGTTTTCCAAATAGTTGAGAGGGTTTAAGGCCTGAAAAAAAAAATTCACATCAAACGGCTGAAGACACAATAAGTATAATAAAGCACACAACCAAACAAAGAATATTAAAAAGCAGAGCTCCTCCACACAAACGGATAAACAACGCTAGCGCAGTTCTAGTACGTTTTCACCCCAATAATTATCAGAAATACTAACGCTAAAGGATGATTCTCTGCCTTGTGACAGTAAGATAAAAAAGAGAATGGATATAAACATGTTAGTATTCATAGCAAACCATGAATACAGATATCATAAACAGAGGATGGGAACTGCACTGCATATGTTGCCAGTTATGCGCATAGAACAATTTTAAAAAACAAGAGCCAACTACATAGACTGAATCATTGAGTCACTTGTACAAAGTATGCAAGAAACTCGTTCTGAATTTACCCACATCCAAGTTATACACAAGTGAGAAACTAAACGATATTTATTGCTTCAAAAACACCTACCATCATCATCATCATCATCAGTATCCCAGTAAGGAGGTGATGTCGATGGAGTACCATTCTCCACTTGACCAGAAGACCTCCACTCTGAGATTGCTTCTCCTGCTTGACTATGTTTTCCATTTGAGCTCTCCTCTACTGATCTTCCCACTCCAGATTCTTCATTAACAGTATCTACCATTTCCCCAGTCAAATCTCTCTCTCCTTCAACTATCAAAAACAAAATTCACATTAGATCACAAATTCAATAAATCCTCACAAAGAACGAATTCAATTCAATCACATAGTCTAAATCTGCAATTCACTGAGGCAAACGAATTCATGGCTTAAAATCGAAACCCTAAAAACCCAAATCAGATAAACAAATAAGCAATAAACCCTAAATTCCAATCTCGAGAATTATACGGTGAAAAAACAAAAAATCAGACCAATAATATCATTTTCAATCAACTACAATCTCCAGAGAAACCATTCAATTTCATGAAGATATCAGAAACCTAACAAAAACCCAGAACAAATCAACGATCGGGGAATCAAAAAACTGTTCTCGGATTACTATAATCGGAACATAAGCCTTGGAGAAATCGGAGCAAACAAGGGAACGATAATGAAGGGCGTAATCGTGTAGATCGAAGCGAACCTGGAGAAGGTGGAAGAGAAGAGCAAAGAGAAGCTAATTCGTTGAATGGGTTAATGGCAGCTCCAAGAGAGAAGAGATTCTAGAGACGACGGAAGAAAGAGAGAAAGAGAGATAAATAGAGAGGTCTCTGAAAAACATTACAGAGGAATAAAACCCATAATTAATTAATTAAAACTTTTTAGGTTGACAAAAAAAAAAATTAAAACTTATTAATTAGTATACTAAACTCTTAATTAGTTTTTGATTCGTGTTTCCTTTGTCAACACTCGTCCAATCATATAATAGTTTGAACAAAATACATTGTAATTTAATATTACAAAAAAATCCAACAGTTGAATAAAATTCATTAATTTATTATTCCTCTAAAGTCTATTTTTATTGAATTTTAAACAGTTTTATGGTTAAAAAAGTTTGAATTAGTATTCATGCATATTTTGTAAATTATATAATTCGAAGATATCTAAACAAAATTCAATATTTTACAGGAGTTGGGCTTTGTAAATCTGTATAATCTTTTTTTAATTCGAATTAGTATTCTTGATTTAAACAATTTTTTTTAATGCATATATTTTTGTTAAAACAATTAACGTAAATTGACAATAACGAAATGAAAACATTTAAAACTTGTAATTAATCTTTAGCAAGTAACAAAGTCTGAACAATTTCTTTTGCCTACATGATAGGTTAAACTTAAACCTAGTTGATTTTCAGGTTTAAACAACCAAAACGACAACGTTTTAGTTTTTTAGTCTTTTCAAATTATTCTTAAACCCCTACCATTTATACATGTTTTCAAATTCCACCCTGATCTCTCTTCTGTCACTACATTTCCCCCTACAACGCCAATTAGTTACTAATAGATGGAGGAGTTGACGTTTGAAACGTTTCTCCAGAATATCCACCGGGCCGAGACAGCATCGATCGCCGGAGTTGGAACTGGAAAACAACCGAGAGGCTTTTCGCCATACCTAAACCGTCTTCGACAACCTGAATGTTGTCTTGCATCAACTGTTACATAACAAAATGAGAGTTAAACCAAGTCACTATCACATTTTACGCGCAATAACGAAAAAAAACAACGCGAAAACCTTGATGATATTTTCGCATATATCGAAGCTCGGAATCTCCTCGTCCTCCTCTTCCTCCACCGGGTTATGGTTACTACTACTACTCTCTTGATCTTCTGAAGCTACATCGAAGCCGAATCTAAATTCGATGTATTCTTTGGAATAGCATTTTCGCCAAACCGCTTCTTGAGTGTCTCTCCTCTCTACTACTTCTGAGCTTCCGCTTTCTGGTAAAACTCGGAAAGTCACATTCCCTTTGATCTTTCGGTTCATTAAACCCCCGAGCATATGCAAGATCACTTGGAAAACCTTTCTATCATCGCCTACTACGTAATCAGGTAATGCTCTATCAACTTCAGTTGAGAAACCAAAACCATTCCCCACGCATAAGCACCTCGCCAAGCAAGCCATTTCTTTCACGACCGAATGTAAACTGAAACAATGCGTCTCTGCAGCGCGCATTGTCCCGCTGTTTATATCTCCAGCATTGTTTACAAGTTGTAACAGTAACTCGCTGGTTCTCCTCATCGAATCCACAATAACCTTTTGGGACTCTGGTAATTTCCCGTCTTGCATTATCAAAGGAAGTAACCCGAGAATGGACCGAACAGGACGCCTCATCGCATCACTCATCATCTGCTCAAAAGCAGCCTTTGCTTGATTAGCTCTCAAAGCATTCTCCCTCGCAACCTGAAGCGCTCGGTTCTGTTCCGCAAGCTTCTCTCTCATTAGCTGAGATTCTTCAAGAATCACAGCGTGAGATATCGCAACCGCAACTTGATCAGCCACAACCTTAACAATCTCAAGCTCTTGATAAGTCCAATTCCTGGACTGCCCAAACGGAAGCACACAAACCAAAATCGCATAACACATATGTATCGCCTCAGGTGTCCCGCCTTTAAAGTTACAAACCCGAAGCATCGGTACTCTAATCCCAACCGTAGGCCCCGATTTTCCACGACTAGTAACCGAAGCAAGCGGAGATCCACCACTCAACATATTCACCTCCTCACTTCTCTTAATCCTCACAACATCAGCCTCACTAATCGGTATCGAAAACCCACCATAACCACCACCACTACCACCTACATTATTCTCATCATTCCTCGGTCTCAACTCATGAGTAAGATTCATCTCCGTCTTAATCTCATTCGGTATCCAAACAGCGCAGTTCTTTAACCCCAACGTCTTCGATAACTCAACAAGCGTCGTATAAAGAATCGTATGCCTATCCAGCGAAGTCCTAATCTTCCTAGTAAGCATACGAACATGTAAACTAGTCTCAGTCTTCTTCATAATAATCCCAACTTCACGGTCAAGCTCTCTAGTCTTCTTACTCAACATAAACTCTCTTACCTTAGCTTTAAGAAGCAAAGGTAACAAAGTAACAAGCGATATAGCAGTGAGAAAAGACACAATCCCAGTCAACATCTTGAAGACAGTAACAGCAGTCATAACCCAAGCCCAATGTGGTCCATAAGTGAAACCAGCAAGCAAATGAGTCATACCACAAAGAACAATGAAAGCTATAAACTCACAAACGACCCAATTGTAAGGTGAAGGTACATTGGTGAGACTAACGAAGTAGATAAGTTCTATTGGTATTGAGAAATAAGCGATTGCGATTAGAAAGTCACCAACTTTTTGTGATTCTAGTATTGATTCGTAACTGAAGTAACTATCTTCATCGTCACAGTTACATATTGATAAACCACCTTCGTTTTCTTCACCGGCTATTGAACCGGTTACGAAGAAACAGAACAACAAAAGAACGTGTAGTAACAATGTCTTTAACATCGATAACAATTCCTGAGAACACAAAAATGAGTTTTTGGTTAGTACCCTTAATTTAAATTCGTGATTTCTAATCAAATTCTTTTTGTCACACTAGCTAGATTCTAACACGGACCAGATTTATTTATTAACCAATCAAATATTTTTCTCTAGTAAATATATGAAAATTATATGAAGAAAAAATCAAAATCCACCGCTTCGTTTCCCTCACAAAATTCCCAAACAATTGTAAACAAGAAAAAGCCAAAAATTAGCGACAATAAACAAGATTCCATCTCACATTTCAGAACACCATTACCTGCAACGATCAGACGAAAATGTAAATTGTTCCAAGATTGAATCGAAGCTTGTTCTTCTAGTGGGTTTTTGTTAGAATTCTCTTCTCTTTCTCTCTTCTAGCTCAAGAAACGAAACACATATCAGAATGTGGAGAGAGTTGTTCTGGTTATGGTTATTGTGAGGAGTAATTTGGTGAGAGAGAGAGAGAGAGAGAGGAAATGGGGGGAGAGTGAAGAAGGAGGTGGGGTCCAGAGAACGGGTACATGAAGAGAACATAGACGCTTTTCGTTTGGAACACAACACGAGCACGACATCTTGACCTACGTGGACTCTTACCAATATTCAATTATATCAGATTCTTTCTTTTCTTTTTTATATGGTTGTAAAAAGATATCGGATATTAATTGGTTTTGAAATTTGACTACTTTTATATTGTTTTCTATATATAAACGAAAAACATATAAAAGATAATAAATTTGAAAAAAAACTTTTGAAAGATTTTATACTATAATTAAAAAATGGTACATATTGACTTTTTTTCTTTATAATTTCTGAATTTTAAATATTGAGTTAAGTGTTTTTGTTTATGTTTTATCTTAGGGTGAATTGATTCAATGTCCATGCAATATTGGGTATTTAAGAAAACAATCTAAATATATTGAAAATTAAGTGAATGACAACAAGTAATGAGAGGAAAAGACGATTACGGGATTAACGAATCGTGAGAAGATAAACGTGTAAACCTTTAGGTTGACAGTGTTTATAATTTATATCCAATTTTATTATCCACTGCTACAATTAACCATAATCGCTACAGTTCACGCTAGCGGCCACATTTAATTAGAATATCCGGCTAGCAATTAAGATTACCTACTGTCACAGTTAACCTTTTAGCAGCCACAATTTATCTTAGCTGTCACTTTTAACGAGAGATAGAGTTGAAAGAGAGAATGAACAAGGGTAAAGTTGGATTTTAGAAAAGTGAATAGTGAGCATGTCATTTGGCCAAATAGAGGATTGTCTGTGTATATGCACCGCAAATACTCTTTATTTTGGTCGTAATCATTTATAGAGTTTTGATTAAAAAAAAATCGATTTTGTCAAGTAGGAATTCGACTTGTATATCAAAAACAACATAATGTGGGGTTAGGGTGTTTAATGTTAAAGTTATTGTTCTGTTAATCATTTATTAATTTTGCATAGTCGTCACTGATTACAGGACTAAAACAAAAGAGTTTGCCTTGGAATACAAAAGTGCATTCAATAATCAAGCACCGACGATAAGAAAATGTTAATCTGCTTTGGTTGTGGATTTTAAGAGATTATAATTCTAAAAAGTTATGAATTATTTAGGTTAAGGAAATTAATTTGTTAATGATAAAGTCATAAAACTGCTAGACTTAAAGACTATGAAGTATGGAAGAGAAACACAAGCAAAAAGACCATGGAGTATGAAGTCTACCTCTAGTCTTTTAGACTTTTACTACTCACCAAATAAATTCCATAGCAACATTTAAAAGTCATCAAATTAAATGGCACAATTTGTGGTTGACATGATATTATTCGACTGGATTTTAAAGTACTACATGGATAATTTAAATACACATGCTATTTTTTCCTACTTTCGTTTCTAACACGTTATATTGGCCCGATATCTTGACCTACTTGCTACTTAGCCATGAATTGGTTTCTATTTTTCTTTTCTTAGACAAGATTTAGTTAAACACTCCATCTTTGTTTTTCTTATTCATTACATGCATACCGAATAAGTTTCTTTGTGTGGGCCTAACCCAACTTATAACTCTTTTCACAAAAGAAATATTGAGTGCAATAACACCTCATTGGATCCAAAATCATTTGAGTTTTGACATAGTTTGATGATCTTAGGCATAAATTTTGCATGGTTAAGTCAAGTCATCTCATAGTCTACATATTTTATATCAATAAAATTCTTTAAGTGGAGCTTCAAGCAAAAGCACCAGTGGTCTAGTGGTAGAATAGTACCCTGCCACGGTACAGACCCGGGTTCGATTCCCGGCTGGTGCATTTTGTTTTTGTATATTTTTGCTTCTCAATTCTTTTCTGCTACGTGTCGGGCAATGAACACGTGCTGATTCTCTTCCTTTTTCTGTCAATTTCCTTCTCGTTAAGACAAAACAAATGTCTTGTATTCTTCTGTCTAAAATGCTAGGTAAATGCATGCATCTATGCCACTTAAAGGTAATAATACATATACAAACACAACACAAATGTACATAATCATTTTCAACTTTTCCATGAGACCACATTATCTTTTTAAAAAGAAGCAAAATTATGTATTTGACCACATAAGCTTTGTCTATGGGGGCAAAGTCAGTATAAGAATAGGAGAGCATGTATTTTTTTTTAAAAACTTTCAATATACCTTAAAGAACAAAATATTTGGTGGTTTTTTTGTTTTTCAGTTTTGTCTGATGATTTGACCAAAACCTAGTTTTAGTGACATAACAAATCGAATATAGTTGGGAAAAAAAACAAATCGAATATAATGTTTATTTTAGTGTTTTTCAAGTACCAAAAAGGTTAAAGAGCTTGCGGGTTGTAATTGTATTAGTATGTCACTAGTATTATCGCCACGGGCTTTTGTTGTTATAATACATATATTTAATAAATTGAAAACTGTATTTTGTCCATATACTCAAAATATTGAAATATATAAAAAATTGTGGTAGTTTTTTTCTTGTGTGCGGTTACTGAATGAGTAGAAAGAGGAGTGACATTTTTTTTGTTCTCGTGATTCTAGTGAAACTGATCATTTAATTTGTTTTTCCATTTCTATTAATTTAGTTTTGAAAAAAAGCCACATGTCAACTTTTAATTGGTGAGGTGACTTGTGTTTTTACTAGTAAAGGATATGTCAAAATTCAATATTCGTATGTCAAAAATATGAATTTTTTCATTCATTATCAATTGATTTTGAATTCAAAATTTCTAATTCAATTTTTTTTCTTAAAGAAAATTTCTAATTCTATAGTAGCAAAACTCAATAAATCCAAATGGATAAAATCAACCTAAAGAAATTAATTCATTTTGGAGTGAGTGATATACAAGAACCATAAAGTTATCTCACATGAAAGTGAATGATACTATATATAAATGATACAGACCATTTTAGTGATCACCGATTTTATTTTGAGTTGAAAAATCATAGTTTCACACCAGCGTAAAATAATATATTTTATATAGATATATTAGTTTTCTTAGCTATAGAACTATATAATTTTACAAATAGTTGGGAGATTCTTAACGGAAGTTCATACCAAATAATATACATACATCTAAATTTCACTAATATAACATTATTTATGTTTACAGAGGTCGAGAGATCAATCAATTAATAGACAAAACGAAATTTTTTAGTAGTCGTGTGTAATTTTGGTCGTCCCTAACTTACACACTAAATTATATACATATACATATACATATATACATCTAAATTTCGTTTATTAAAATAACATTAGTAATGTTACAAAGATTGAGATATCAAACAATAGATAAAACGAAATTACTTGATCTATCGTGAAATCCTATACGATATATTAGTTGGTTTACAATTCACGACTACCCAAAAGAAATAACAACATCAAACCCAACATATGTCTTCCATATACATGTAATATATAAATAACATATGTTTGTATGATACAAATTGTATCCATGTAATTGGCATATAAAGCAAATTCATATATATGTAGTAGCCCTAATATTAAGAGACTGTTACTTTGGCCATGCAAACGGCTGATTCGACGACGGTGCTGGTTGGTAGTAAAACGGAGACCCCGGGTTTTGCCACTTCTTGAAAACCGGCGGCTTCTCCGACTCTTTTCCCCACCGTTGTTCCTCCCTCTTCATCACCACCGGTGGCTTTGACGGCGGTGACTCCGTAGGTGATAAAAGAGGGATAGGAACTTTCCAAGTCGCTTCCGAAGGGTTTATCTTAAGAGGTGGTGGAGCCCGCCGTTGCAGCCTACTCGACTTTCGGTTTCCGCTACCGGAAAAGTTTCTCGGCGTTGAAGACATCGCCGGAGTTTTCTTGTTGTATTTGTTGTTATGTCTATGTATGTATACGAGTGTTTGTTGGTGTATATATAGAGGGGTGTGTGTTTTGAGTGTGCTTGGCTTGTCTTTTGGTGAAACGGTCGAATCTTTATGATTATTTTTCCCTTTTTATTCCAAGTGTTGCCTTTTGACTAGTTCATTAAACTAATTGATTTCAAGTTTGACCATATTCTCTTTTTTGAAGACCATGGTTACACTTTTTATATATGTGATTATAATTTATTTGTGTTTATAAAGTTAAATCATGAAACAAAAAAGCCATATCAGTTTTCCTAACCAAGAAATTAGTTATAGGATTCGAACTTTCGATCCGTGGCTTTCTACATGTTGTCTTTGACAATCAATGTTTTTAAAACCGGACCGGCGACCGAACCAAACAAGTTTTTGGGTCATGGGTCAATGTGATTCGACCGTGTCGAACCGGGTTTAATAGTTTTAAAAAATAAAATAATATAAATAGTTTTTTTATAACTATAATACCCAATTATATAGTAATATATTTAAATAAACATATTTCTAAAAATTAATCATGAAAAAATCATTTGAATAACAAAAATATTATTCATAAACAAAGATTAATGACAAATAATTAAGTCTATATGTAAAAAAAAATTTAAAAACATGAAATCATGACAAAAAATTAACTAAATTTAAAACAAGTATTTGTTTTTATAAATTTTTAATTATATAAAAAAAAATATGAAAATATAAAAAAATGAAAATTTTCAAAAAAAAAAAAAAAAAAATCAAACCCGGGTCAACCCAACCCGGGTAGCTGGCCGGTTCACGGTTGAATCCGGTCCGACCCCCGGTCCGGTCCGGTTTTTAAAACACTGTTGACAATACATTTTGTGAGCTTATAATGCATATCTTCCTACTCATATTAAAACTTGATACAATACGGTACTGTCAATACCAAAGAAAAAGTTGTTAACTTAACTACAAAATAATAAATTTTTAAGTCATAAAGTATACCAACTTTATGTTTATTTTCTTGAAAAATAATTATAACCAAAAATTATAAATTTTCAAAGATACCACAAGTTTGTAATTTATTAACCCATTTGCAAGACAAGTTGTAGTATATATATTTTTTAAATATGACATTTTCAGAAAAAAGGTATATAAAATTATGCATTTTAAATAAATAATTATATATTTATAGTCCTGCATAATTATGAATAATAATCCTGTTGGTAATATTATTTCTAAACGAAACACTTTTCCAATAAGTTTGTATGTTTGGCACTGTTCATCAATTTTGCTAAGATCTAATAAATTTCAGAATGGTTTTTAAAAGAAAAAGAATGATAAAGACCATATGAACTTTAGACCAAAGAGATAATATAACTTTTTTCTTTTGTATACCAACTTTAGACTAACCAGTCCTTGCTTAGCTATTTAATTTTATGAGAGATTTTGTGTGCCACATATAATGGAAAGAATCATATTCTAGTTTAAAACAAAAGGTAACATGTCTTTGAATAATTAATCAAATCTCTTATTATTAATTATCAAAAAAATAATTAGCGGTTTAGATCCTTTAGAAATAACCTTTATGCAAAACCAAGTCATATATGACAAATTTGTTGATGTGATATCGTATTATATTTACACATTTGTCCATAGGATTTCAACTATAATGATATAAAATCAAATACGAATTTTCATAAATCCCACTTTTGTTCACCATTCAATAATACTTTTGCACACCCTTCATATACTACTTTGTAGTATTATTTTTTTCGTAAAACAAACATAAAATTTAGTACTTCTTTCAAGTTCCTAATTTAAATTATGAAATTGATATCAACATAGAATTCTAAGATATAATTTTTGCATAAAAAGTAATAACAGTTCAAATAAATGTAATCAATTGGAATAAAACAGTAGTGTATGATTCATCCAACAAAATAAAACTCTTAGATTCCAAAGTTGAATCGAAGCTAATATTATAAATTGTGGCTAATTCTAAAATCCTACAATGAAAAAAGAACCAAAAAATTGCAAGGAAGAAAACTGAAGGTAGTGCTTGGAGACATCAGAAACTGTTCTAAAGCCTCCTGTATTGTGTGTGGTAGAGAATCAAAACTTTTAAGCAGCTTTCGGCTTGTGAGTCCTCTTCTTCAGAATCCTCTTGGGGGTCGCCGTAGAGTTCTTCATTCCGATAAAAAATAGCAATGCCCCGAGAAGTGCAACGCTCTGCGATAGAACATCAATGCAAAAGAATGAGACTCATCGAAGAAGAATAGCATAAAGGAACATTCTTAATTCAGATTAAGTTCAGCTTAAAGAACAAGAACCCATATCATGGCTAAAACGAGTAAATGAAGAAAAATGTAGAAGACAAACCTGTAAGAATTCAGTCACTAGAAGAGAGAATTGACTGTCTTTGGGTCCATAGTTGTAGAAATCATATAGAATGGGACTGACAACCACCAAGTAGAAAGCCTGAGAAACAAAGAATTAGAATCCACACTCAATAAAACAGCTAAGGTTTAAATGTTTTTAAAACAAAAGTGAAGAAGTTCTAACCAGAAGACAGGCACCGAAGACATTGCCGATAACAAAGAGTAAGCCTCCGAGTCCTTTCAACGCAATAATTGCCCATACAACTTGTTTAACCTTTAAAAAATCGTTCTCCAAGTCAGACAAAACGTAAAGATAGACAACATAAAGAGACACGAAAACAATGAACCATACGATTAAGCAACCAACGAACGAGGCCATACCTCTATGTTAGGCAATGCTACTCCTAATCTGGAAGAAAGATGTGCTTTAGTCAAATCAAGCTTTGGAGCTAACTCTTTAGCTGCTGGACCACCATCACTTCCAAAGTCATTGAACCTAATAAGAAGTACCGAAATACAACAGCTCATAAACTCTTCAAATCACACATTGAGAGATAAGATAACAACAACAACACTGTATCCTCAAAACTGCTGAATCTCCCACTAATAGTTTAAGTAATGTTGAAACTTGAATCAATTTCTTCATCAAGAAAGAGATCTAGATCGTACCATGAATGAAGAAAGTACTAAAAAATCAAGCTTTCAGATTCAGCAAAAGGAATCAAGACAAGCCCTAGATTTGATTTAGACCACAAATCAAACAGTTTTGCTAAGGTTCTCAAAACAAAATCAGATCTAACCTAATAGAATATCATCAAAGAAGAGATCTAAACGAAACCCTAGTCCGTGAAAACAGAGAAACAGATCGATACGAGAGGAGGAGGAAACAAAAACTCACATCTGCCAAGCGGAGAGGATGAATAGAGAAGCAAAGAGAACTCTTCCGAGAAAAGAGAAGAAACCCATTCTTTCTCTCTGTCTCAATGTCGCAGGCTTTGGTTTGGTTTGTCGTCGCCGGAGAGAGAGAGACGGAATCTTTCTCGCTGGAAGCTAATGTTTTGTTCCTCTGCTTTGCTTTTTTTTTTAAAGGACAAAAAAATAACTAAACCGACCGGACTAAACCAAGATATAGTAATCTATACCAAAACTAGGGCGGGGCATTCGGATATCCGATCGGGTTCGGGTCAGGTATTTCGGTTTTTCGGGTATTTCGATAATGGGGTTTAGTACCCTATCGGGTATTTTATAAATTCGGGTCGGGTTCGGATAAAATGACTTCGGGTTCGGTTCAGGTTCGGTTATATCCGATGTGCAATCTAATTAAAAATATACTTCAAATATGAATTTGAATATAACTCAAATTGATCAAAAACTTCAAAACAAAAATTCAAATTAACATAGATATCGAAAAAGAAATTCGGTTTTATTAGTTTTTACATGAATTATCCAAAAATACCCGAGAAAATATCAAAAACAAAATTTTAAAAATTCAAATAGTGTTGATAATTTAGTTATTTTTATCCGAATATAATCCATACTATTCAAATGAACCAAAAGTTATAGAAATTATCTAAAATACATGAACATATCTAACCTTACATCCAATTATCTTTGGTTTAATTTATATTTGTGTTAGTTCGGATATCCGTTCGGTTATCGGTTCGATCCGGGTTCGGATTCGGGTTTTCGGGTTTAGAAACATAGAACCCGATCGGGTATTTTATAAATTTGGGTCGGGTTCGGATCGGGTAATTTGAGTCGGGTTCGGTTCGGTAATTCGGTTACGGGTAATTTGCCCATCCCTAACCAAAACCAAAATTTATATATTAACCGACATACCATTGATGAGGATTAGATATTCGGTTCGGTTTCGAATCTTTTGGGTGAAGGATTTATAATCTATAAAGGTATCGGTTCGGTGGTGGTTGTTTTCTTACAACAAGGATTAATGATTCATATTCGCTGTCATTCCTGATACGATTCTGCTATGACTTTATTACAAGGGACTAGAGGATTCCCCGCCCTACGGGCGGATTTTATGATAAAATATCAAATTTTTATCTTTAAGTTGTTCACTTTTTAACTGTTAATTATTTTTATTTTTATGTAAATAATTTATATTTGTATATTTGTTGAAAGAAATTTTAAAGGCTCTTAATGATTTGATAATTTTTTATATGATATATGTTATTCCTTAAATTTTTAGTTGTAAATTTAGATAAGAAATTTCTCATGTGATAATAAATGTAGTTATAAATAGGAATTTGTACGCGACAAATGATATATGCATTTCAATCGGAGTTAAAATTAGTGTGCTTATACTACTATCAGTACTATGTTTGCTTTTAGCTGGTGGAAATTTTATACATACGTCATGTGTATATGTGGAACTTTAACCATTTGACTCGTTTTTTCTTACTTTTTGTGCTAAATGTTTTTCAAACTAAAATACATAGATCAAAGAATTTTTACAAAGCTCACTATAGAGCACAGTGGTTTGGACCCAAATTAATATTATAATAAAACCCTTAAAGAGAATGACACATATTTTAACAAACCAGAATATGTGACCAAACCAGAATTAAATATCAAACAACAAACATATCAAGAGGGGCATCATGGAAAATGCATAACTTCCATTTGTTTGGTATTTTGATATGAAAGAATTGTATCATGGTAGCGTATAAAATGTAAAAGATTTCATTTTATTTAAGTCACATTCAAATTAATTGAAACGTAGGAAACTAAGTGTAGGAAAGTAAATGTATTATCAATTATTGTTCAAACAAAACAAAATGAGAAATAAGTAATGAATTGAAAGTTGAAATGATAGCAGTAAAACCCCTTTGTCTCTTTGTAAGCATTTTAGGTGACGTTTTCCTGTTGATGATCATAAGTAGAGTTACTCAATCTCTCATCTCATTGTTATCGTCTCAATCTCAGCAGATTTTTTTTTTCTTGCTCCATTGACCTTATTTGAACCATCTAACTTTTCCACAAAAATTGTAGTCTTATCAACTCTATTGGTCACATATTTGAACAAATACTTTATTGCGTTAATTTTATAAATGAATTTTAACATTAACATGGGCTTTGTATTTTTCCAATAGAGCAAGATCTTGTGGGTAAACAAAACGATTACTGAGCTTTGTAGTCTGTTCAGATACAAAGTTTCGGTCATCCTCTCTACGCCAGTAAGCTATAGAACAATCATCGGCAAACTTACTTGCTCGTGTGTATGGGTTTGGGACCCCTCATCAATTTCCTTCACCTTCGTTCATTCTTTGAACATTGTTTTGGTAAAATTTGATTATTAAAGTATCCTTTGTGAGTAAAAAATATAAATAGTGGACGTGAGGTTGGGATTCTAAAGCTAATGATCTTTATATAGATGATATGAATGTTGTAGAATTCGATGGTTTTAACTTTTAACTGTTATTGTTTTATTTTGGAAACTCTGAATCTGAATATACCATGCTATTGGTAAATCTGAGGAAGGCATCATTTTAGATATCAATTTGTTAATACTTTGATGGGTGCGTGATTGGGTATGTTTAGCGTAATGAGTATGAGATTTTGAGTAGTTTTTGGAAGCGAAAGTTTAAAGATGATTTGAAAGATATATGCAATCAACCTTTGAGAAAGTTTGGTATGATTGGGGAATTATGGGGGTCTAAGATGGGCCGGGTATTTTATAGTATGGAGTTTTGTTGGTAGTCTAGTTTTCCATCCAATTTAGTTCTCGTAAACCAGAGTTTAATATTTGATGAAAACACCAATAGTAAATTGAACCCAATTAAAGGTCCATTCTCTTTACATATATGCATGTAAATAGATGCCTAGTCAAAGATGTCGATGTATTAGGTAAGATAGCTAGACATATGAACTTGTCTTGACCTTTGTCACGGCCACCCAGATCGGATACGCCAAAGCTAAGCTACATACATAATTAAGTTTCTAATCGGAAAGAAATTACCAATCAAGGCAGGGAGAGATGAATTGTTGTTCATACCCAAACTATGTCACAAAATGACTGATCACACCGAAAGCTTTTGATGGCTCTCTTTTAAACTTATGATAAAGTTCCAAGCTTTTGATGACTCTGTCTTAAACTTACTTCTCAGTCTTCCCTCGGTTTCGAAATCTTTTTTGTTCATCTTCCTCATATTTTTTTATCTGACGCATGAATTTTCTCATTATTAATCCAATCACTCTTTGTAACACCTAACCTTTGTTGCACCTTTCTAATCCACGAAACCAACATCACTTTTTTCTTCCGTCTCATCAATTTCTCTGATCAACTACATAATATACCAAGAATATGGAGACTTAAGGTTAAACAAATGCAATATAAAAAAATAATTGGATCAACAACGACTTCAACAAAATCTTTATATAGATGAACATAACAGCCAATGATGTTTTTTCAACATTATAATGACATTTGGAACTTGACTGTGTCCTAATGACAACTCGATTCAAATTTTCTATCAGTGGTAGTATTTCCACACGCAATTAACTTTAAATTCTCATTTACGATGAGTAAAAAAGCCAATAATATACTTGTTACGCTGAAAAGTAAAAACTTGTAAGAAGCTACCAATTTCTTAACTTCCGCTCTCGTTGAATGTGCTTAAGCAAGCAAGCCTTTTGTGTGGTTAAGGACTGCATCAAGACTCTTCAAACTTTTGTTGCTGCTAAAATAAGGAAAAATATTTGGAAACCGAGCTTTTGCAAGCAAAGTTAATTTATACATGCGTGAAAACATATATATCGTATAAAAGACCAAAAAGAAAAAACAACCCAGATAATTGAAGAAAATAAGATAAAAGAAGCCAATGACTAATCAAAAGTCAAAACATAAGAAGACTTACTTACTGAGAACTAAGAAATTAGAACTGATCCAACTCCCATAATCGTAAGATCTCCATATATGGAATATGATAACTAAAGATCGAGGTACCCAAAGTCTGAGTTGAGATGGTGTGGACCATGAAGGCATGTACTACGTACTACTTCCTTAATTTAAGGATCTTTAGAAGGAAAATCGAAATAGTCTAGTGAAACTCTATCAAGTTTGTGATAAATTCATGAACGTAGATATATAGGTATGAACTTTGACAAATCAAAGATAGTACCTGCTAAATGGAAGGAAGACCTTCTCAATGAAATTTTTATTATCTAATGACCTCCATCTTGATCCTTACACGTCCTCCATACCTAAGCAAATAGAACAACTCACTACAATAAAATATTGATGGCAATCATCAAGACATATAATTTAGAATCACATACAATGGCCGATTTTATTTATTTATTTCAAAACCAGAGGAATGAGGCCGATATCGAACAATGGAGATGGAGATTGGAGACCATGGTTTAGTAAACATACGTGTTGTGAAAGAAAGTTAGGGCTCCAATTTCCAGCCTGCAAAATTTAAGTCAAGAATCGAAAGAAAACTCATACCTTGTTGATTCGATGGGGGGAACTAATATTGAAAGAAATCATATATACCTCATTGAAAGGACACTCAATACGCTAAACCTACATATAAAGGGGGAAAAGTAATACATTAACAAAAAGTGATCATTCGGAAAAGTGGTATTTACCTTTCCACGCCTCAAATGTTTCTCCGATGGTGTAATACATGTCTATTTGAGATCAACGCAAACAAAAACATAATCTAATACTTAAGAGCCAAAAATACGACATACTAACAAAGATAAATACCAAAAATTTAGAACATCTAACAAAAAAGAAGAAGGAATAGATTATAAAAGCAAAAACATGACATATAACAACAATATCTTTGGTTCTATATATAGAGGAGACGTTCTCCATAGAGATAATGATGCCATTAAAACCATGTACGATCGTGCGTTTAGGCGTTAGGGAAGATGAAAGAGTGAATTTAAGGAGCCATAAAGGGTACGGATGATTTCGCCGTTTTCAATTAGGGTTCCTGAAGAAAATCTTGGTCGTCGCAGATGCAGGGAAGAGAAAATGGAGTGCATAATCTTGTGGGCTCGGTAATGCAATTTTTTGCTCTATGTCGTTGGGCTTTTTGGCCCGTCTAAAGATACATTTTGGTGTATGAACCAAAACGCAGCGTTTAATGTTGTTAAAAAAACAAATTAGGCTTATTAAATTCAAAAAGGCAGGTGGTGGGCCGCAACTGGGCTGAAGAAAACGAATTTGTATAAATGAGCGTGTATAATCTATGTTTTATTTTGGTATAAATGAGTTGCTGACTTGGCAAAATGGTTGGCTGAGAAAATTCAGCATTTTGCCCATGTGGAGCTCTCTAATTCTTCCCCTTTTATATAAAGGAGATTAGATAGTCCGTATTTCTCATATGTATAAAAAAGCTAATTGTCTCACAGATGGGTTAGCTAACTATGCGTTTTCTGGGTTTTTATATGTTTTCTTCAAATTTTGATGTTGCTAACCCGATTTTGTTAGAGGATGCGGATGAACTTGCATGCCCACAAAACATCCGAGTTTAGTCGACTTTTATTTTTTATGAAATAAATTGTGGTTTCGGGTTCGGTTCGAGTTTTAATTATGAAAACTGATAATTATCCAAAACAATTTGGTTTCTTTTCAGTTCATTTTGGTGTCGGTTATTTTTATCCAAATTATTTGAAAAACTTAAAATACTAATACTCAAAATATATCCAAAACATCTAAATTTTTTAATCTAAATTAATTATTTTATCCGAATTAATCGAAAAACTAACAAACTTTTTTATAAAATTTACCCGAACTACCCAAATATACTCAACCTAAAAATTTTTAAAAAAAGAAAAACTATAAATTACTTTATGTTTGGGTATTGCGGATATATGTTCTGTTCTCGGATATGAATCGGAACGGAACCATAGGTATACGAGTCCCTAAGCCAATTGAATAAACTAGCCATAACTGAACCCAATTCAAACAAACCGGATATTTCGAGTCGAGTCCAAGTTCGGGTTTATTTTCTTCCCATGACTAATCAAGGGACATTGTCGGGGCCACACAACAAAGACCAAATTTCCAACCATCTAATCTCACTCTCTGTGTTTATCTTCTTGCCTTCACCTCATAAGGACAAATATAAAAAATTATAAACATTTTTGTCCAAACTCTCTTTAGTTTATCTTTTACGTGTATAAAATTGACTATTATTGTCCACAAGAAATGGAAAACATAATCCATTTTTTCTTGAAACTCTTTATCATATAAAAATCCAGAATCCTTCTTCTTATTCTTCTTGAATATGAAGTAGTATCCTTTTGTGAGAAATCTTGAAATAAAGAAAATAAAATGGTGATAGAATTCGATTCTTACAACGAGCGGAAAGCATTTGACGAGACAAAAGCTGGAGTTAAAGGTCTCGTTGATGCTCAAATCACTGAAATTCCTCGTATCTTCCGTCTTCCTCAAGGTACCTTATCCGACAAGAAACCTTCTGTTTCTGCCTCGGATTTTGCAATCCCTATCATCGATTTTGCAGACCTCGCAGCGTCGCGTGAATCCATGGTTGAGAAGGTCAAAGACGCTGCAGAGAAGTGGGGATTCTTCCAGGTGATTAACCATGGTGTTCCTTTAAGTGTTTTTGAAGAGATTAAAGATGGAGTTGTTAGGTTTCATGAGGAAGATATTGAAGTTAAGAAATCTTACTTCACCCGTGACGCAGCTAAGAGATTTGTCTACAATAGTAATTTCGATCTCTATAGTTCTTCTTCTTGTGTTAATTGGAGAGATTCTTTTGCTTGTTACCTGGCTCCTGATCCTCCAAACCCTGAAGAGCTCCCAATAGCTTGTAGGTATGTAATTGCGATTTTCTTTGAGAAATCTTATGAAACATTTAGTGATTGATATGAGGAATCATAGAGCGGATTGATTCATATATTTTATATTCTAGTGTTGGTCCATTTTCACTTATGATGTGGGATATTAACATTTGTGACATCGTATTGATTTAGAGATGCTATGATCGAATACTCGAAGCATATGATGAGCTTAGGTGATTTGCTCTTTAAGCTTCTCTCAGAAGCTCTTGGTTTAAACTCTGAGAAGCTAAAGAGTATGGATTGCATGAAGGGTTTGCTTATGCTTTGCCATTATTACCCTCCTTGTCCTCAACCTGACCTAACTTTGGGCACAAGTAATCATTCCGACAACTCTTTCCTCACCATTCTTCTTCAAGACCAAATCGGCGGTCTTCAAGTTTTTCATGAGGATTGTTGGGTCGATGTCTCTCCTCTACCCGGGGCTCTCGTCATTAACATTGGAGATTTCTTGCAGGCAAGTTTGATCCATTCTTTTAAACTTTTAGAAAGTACAACAAACAATGTAACTTTGTTGCCTTTTGATATGTAGCTAATAACGAATGACAAGTTCATAAGCGTGGAGCATAGGGTGCTTGCGAACAAAGCTGGACCGAGGATTTCAGTAGCGAGTTTTTTTAGCACGAGTATGCTTCAAAATTCAACTGTTTACGGACCAATCAAAGAGCTTCTCTCTGAGGAAAACCCTCCTAAATACAAAGACATCAATTTAAAAAAATACACACAAGGATACTTTGAAAAAGGACTCGATGGAACATCATATCTCTCGAACTTCAAGATATGAAAAAACACACTTAAAAGAGTATTACTAGTCTTGTTTGTTGTAAGATGTTTGTTCTAAAACCTTTTTTTTTGTGTGGTAAACAACTAAAACCTTAATGTAACAGAAAGAAGCAAGAAGTGTAAGTGTGTGTGTCATTATAATGATTGCTTTGGATTGGATCTAAAGACCTGAACTTTATTTACTTCCACTTTTTGCCAATAAAGTAATTTTATCAGCATCAAGAGATTACCAACAGATTCTTCTTCTTCTTCTTCTAAGATTTTGAGCTTATCTAATCACATTTTCTCGAGTCAATTGAAAGTGAAACTAATCGTCCAACGAAAAAATTACATACAAGCTTAACCATACTAAACCAGCAGAACATGTTAAACCAAACCGATCAAAAGATAGCTTGTTGTAGCCAACCATGATAAAAAATTTGAGGACTATAAAAAGATAACTCTTCAATTAAACCAACAAATGTCTTAAATTTTTTTATAAATATTATTGTCGTAAAGAGGCTTTGTAGGCCTTTATGCCTTTAAGGCTTTTGGGCCCTCAAGGGTAAGTTCGTATTTCTGAATTCTCCATGTAACGGCATAAGCCCAAAGAACACCACGTCAGCAGTAGTAAATTGTGGACACGAGTCACGTAATCCACGTGGACAAAAATACATTTCTAAGAGCCAATCATGAGAATACACGTCTAACGTGGGCTGTGAATATTCAGCTCCCATTTTTGTAGATGGATTTTTGTTTTCTCTTCTTTTTCCCATTTTGGTCTTCTTTCTTTTTCTCAAAACGTTTCTCTGATAGGCTTTTCTTAAGAATTTAGACAATCTCATTCAATTTTGATTATAACGTATTAGAAGATCATTAACGTAACATATCTGTCAATATATGTTTGTTTTTTTTGCGTGGTCTCGGTATAAACACTTGTTTTACATTTAAACCTCATAAACATTCGTTTGAGTCTCTGAGAAGCACTAGCAAGTTGCCCATGCTCTCGACATATGTGATATGTTGATTTATGTTTAACACAAAGGTAATGAATCAAATATGCTTTGATTTTAATTAATAGATTGATGAATCCAAATGAGTTGGATTGGATTATATATAGGTTGATGGTTAACTACTTTGACTCATCGATTTTTTTTTCTTTTCTATAAACACCTCATCATCACCATGGCTTCCACCATTACCATCATATCATCAAAATTGCATAAAATTTACAACTTTTAAAATTGTATTTTTTTTTAACGAATGATGGTGATGGTAATGGTGGTGATGGTGATACGACGATGATACTGTTGATGGTTATAATTGTTTAATATTTACGGTATATGATACAGTTATTAAAAATTTCAATGAGAATTTGATTGTTAATTAAATTTTGAAAATATCATAAAAGCTTGATGACGATGTTTAAATCCCTGACAGCGTAACTAAACCCCTTTATTGAGTTACAACTTCCAACCGCCTTGCTTTCTTCATCAAATCTATTTCATAAGTTAAAATATGTTTCTTATACTCGTTTTATAAGGATTTCACAGTCCATGTTGTGACACCAACATAACTAATAAGTCTCAAATGTCCAAGACTCATATCAATTAAGCATGTAGTTCCATCACTGCTTGACCTTTGTTTAGTAGTTAGGAGAATTAATAGTTAGGTCAGAATATGGCATTATATATATGTTCATTCTATGATGCTTTTTGTAACTTATAAGAAATATATTGAAAAGCTTAAAACTTAAAAGGTATAATGGCGGCAAATAACTCTACACAATTTGACTCGTATAGTGAGCGCAAGGCTTTTGATGAGACGAAAGCAGGCGTGAAAGGCCTTGTTGATGCTCAAATCACTGAAATTCCTCGTATCTTCCACGATCCTTTAGGTACCTTGGACAACAAGCAACCTAATGTTTCTGCCTCAGATTTCGCAGTCCCTATCATCGACTTTGCAGGCCTCAACATGTCACGTGAAAGCGTCGTTGAGAAGATCAAAGATGCTGCAGAGAAGTGGGGATTCTTCCAAGTGATTAACCATGGTATTCCTTTAGCCGTTCTTAAAGAGATCAAAGATGGAGTTCGTAGGTTTCATGAGGAAGACCTCGAGGTGAAGAAATCTTACTTCTCTCGTGACTTCACCAAGAAATTTGTCTACCATAGCAATTTTAATCTGTATAGTTCGTCAACTATTAACTGGAGAGACACCTTTGGTACTTACATGGACCCAAATCCTCCAAAGCCTGAGGAGCTTCCTGAAGCATGCAGGTAACTTTGTTTTAATTTTCCATGAAAAATTGCACATATATAGAAACAAGTCATTGTTATATATATGATTTACAGGGATGGTGTAATGGAATACTCAAAGCATGTGATGAGCTTAGGTGGTTTGCTCTTTGAACTACTCTCAGAAGCTCTTGGGTTAAGCTCTGAGATGCTTAAGAGCAAGGGTTGCATGAAGGGTGTGCTTATGCTTAGCCATTATTACCCTCCTTGTCCACAACCTGACCTAACTTTAGGAACAAGTAAGCATTCCGACAACTCCTTTATCACTATTCTCCTTCAGGACCAGATCGGTGGTCTTCAAGTTCTTCATCAGGACTCTTGGGTCGATGTCTCTCCTCTCCCCGGGGCACTCGTCATCAACATTGGAGATTTCTTGCAGGCAAGCTAAAAAATACACAGAAACACTAAAACGTAGAACACAAGTTATTAGTGAGACTTTGAGATTATAACTTGATGAGTGACTTTTTTTCCTTTTTGGGTGTTTTTGCAGCTGATAACGAACGATAAGTTCATAAGCGTCCAGCATAGGGTGCTCGCAAATGAAGCTGGACCGAGGATTTCAGTTGCGAGCTTTTTAAGCACGAGTATGCATCCAAATTTAACAGTTTATGGACCAATGAAAGAGCTTTTGTCTGAAGAAAACCCTCCTAAATACAGAGACTTTACTATACCTGAGTATTCAGCTGGATACTTAAAGAAAGGTGTCAATGATGAATCGCATCTTTCCTATTTCAAGATATGAAAAATACATAAAGAGTAAAGTCTCTGGTTTGAGTTATACATATATATATGAAAATAAATCAAGAGTAAACACATATGTGTGTCTATTGTATTGCATCTGTTGGGTCAGTCCTTGTCTCCATAACTAAACCACTGTTCTAAAATAATTAAAGAACTGTGTGTATCAGCATAAGTATAGTGAAAGCTTTGTATTGGATCTAAATGTACATAAATTTGTCTCTTTATGTAATTTTATATATCTATCAGCATAAAAGTATGTTTGTTTTTCAGTGTTATTTTTCGTAAACTATTCACTGCTCTTGAAGCCTACACTGTCTTCCATTTGCGTTTGCAAAAAAATTTATCAAATGGATTGGACCAAACAAACAAGTTGTCTTGTAACCATTTAATGTTAAGAGAAACACTATTAACTATTCACTGTTTAGTCAAAGTGCAAAACTTTTACAATACTGTTCAAGTAGTCATCAACTTCTTTGACTAATAAACCGTGCACACAGATTTCTCTCCTACCTCAACCTCCAAAACAATTTTAATAATTTCACCTCAAATTACAACAATTAAAAAATACACAAAAACAAAATATTTTTTTTTTGGAGACAAGTAAAGAAGAAGAACAGACAATTAGGGTTCCAAATATATAGGCAATATTGAAGAACTTCTAGAACCTCTACTACTTCCAAAAGAGAAGAAACATCTCTTCATCACTCTGTTATTACCACCACCACTACTACTACCACTACTGCTACAATCTTCCGTACAACCTCCACAGTTTCCGGCCACCGGAATCTTCTCGTTTCGCGGGCTAAAAGCCTCTTGAACAGCCAAGTAAACCTGCCGATCTGCTAATGAATCCATCGAAAATGATCTTCTTATAGGCTGAATTGCGCTGAATTGATCACATTTGCCCCGAGTGTTGATACATTCGTCTCCCTTACTTGTCACTTTGTCAAATTTTCTCTCTTTATTATGCATTGCGCGATGATCTAACTTTCTAGGCGAAGGACTGATCGGTTTCGGGATGTTTCCGGTCAATACCTCATCCGAGGAAGGCGAAGGACTGATCGGTTTCGGGATGTTTCCGGTCAATACCTCATCCGAGGAAACCCTTTCTTGTCCCACGAGGAAGTCTTTGTTTCTCGCGCTATGTCTGTTATTAGTCCCAAGCTCGATCACAACAAAGTTATTGTCGTCTCCTGTATCCTCGTCGAGGTCAAGACTTCGGCTCCGAGGAGGATGAGGAGGACTATTCTCCGGAGAAGAACTCGGTGCAGAAATTAGGTCAAGAGGGAAACTTGCGTCACAAGAAACGCTTGTTCTACACAAGGGACAATTCGAGTTTCCCTGAAGCCAAATATCGATGCAATCAATGTGAAACACGTGGCAACAATTCGGAATAATCCTTAGCTTCTCGTCTTCTTCAAACTCATTTAAACAAACAGAACATTCTTGAGAGTTCTTATTCTCATCATCTTCTCCTGCAACAACTTCTCTTTTCTTGAATTTGAAGATTGGGATTGCTCTAATGGTGGATTCATCAAGTCCTCGGTTTAGCTCATGAGGAGAGTAAACCATTAGAGGGTCACTGCTTCTTCTACGGCGGCGAAAGATGTCCATTTGATGCCAATTAAGACAGCATTTGATGACAAAGACGTAGTAACTTACAAGCAAAAACGAAGTGGCTAAGATTCCGATCACTGCCACGGCGATAATTGGAAAATTTGTACCGGAAGAGCTTGCTCGTGGGAAAATAGGGCTTGTGAAAGTCGTAGATGGCGGCGGAGGTGGAAGTGGAGGAAAGACAAGATTGTTGAAAGGGTTACGACGGTCCGTTAGATCCATTTTGACTACAAAAAATTCAATGAAACTTTAGAAAGAAACAAAAAATGAAAAAAATCAAGAAATGAAGTAAATATTTGTTTCTTTTGAATCTTTATCTTTCTCTAATTAGGAATCTGATGTGTTTGTTTGTGTGTCTGTGTATATATACGTCTATGCTTGTGTAAAAGAAAGATTAGAGAGCAAGAAGAGAGAGAGTGGTAGAGGAGAAAAACAGAGATTGAGTAATGAAGTGGAAGAGAGAGAGAAAAGAGTTGGTGAGATTTTAGAGCTAGCTCTTCTTATATGATTGAATTATTTATCTAACTTATCATTATCTTTTTTCTGAATCTTTTACTATTAGTTTTGATTATCTCGATCTATGTGACTCGTTTGGTGTAAGAGTTTGGTCTATTTAAACATTTTTGTGTACTCTATTGTGAGGAAAACAATAAGAGAGAAAACTTAATTATTTACAAGTGGATTAACATTTTCATTATAATTATATTTGGATCTTCTGATAGTGAAAGTTTTGTTTCTCTATGTAGTTCGTTTATCTATTTAATTCTTTTTTTTTTTTTTTTTGGTCACTCGTTTATATTTAATTCATATGTACGAAAAAATATATATATATATAATTCATATGTAATGATGTACACTTTGGATTCACT
Organism: Arabis alpina; assembly: GCA_900128785.1. Taxonomy (NCBI): domain Eukaryota; kingdom Viridiplantae; phylum Streptophyta; class Magnoliopsida; order Brassicales; family Brassicaceae; genus Arabis; species Arabis alpina. The sequence goes on from LT669788.1 coordinate 2,300,325, forward strand.
ACTTTAGATTAGTGGTACCATATTTTTCAAATATAGAATCTGTAAACTCCAGCTAACCATAATTGTCGGTTGCTAAAATTTGATTTTTCTTTTGAAATAAGGATTAAGGCTTTCAAAATATGATGTGGTTAAATTTATCAGCATTCACATAATCACATTATGTGGCTAACAATAGATAGGGATGGATATTGTAATAACAAAATAAAATAAAATATGGATAGATCTAAGTTATGGTTCAAAATCTAACAAAAAGACAACTAATTTTGTATAAGACTCATGGTTAGTAAGACTTATCGTTTCTCTGTCTAACACCGAAAAATAAAAATAAATGAACGAGAAGATAAGTCAAATCTACCACAAGAAGAACTTCTTAAATTAAGTTTTCGTTTTTCATTTTAGATTATTGGAAATGAGACAGATCATAAGAAAAGGAAAGAAAAAGATAAAAGGAGGACAATGTTTCCATACTCTATCGTGTATGTATGTTGATGAGTTTGGCTCATAACGACAGAACAAAACACAACAGGTTCGGTAAGAAACACAGGTTCGTGTTGTATATATTTAAATATTTCTTATCAATGATTTCTTATCTCTAGCAAAATAATATTAAGAAAATATATACTGTTAACTATTTCAAGTAATAAGATAGATGTGTATAATCGCCCTTTTTTCTTTCTTTAACATATAAATTTTATTAACCGTAATCGTTACAAGCTACGACCGAAATTATACAATTTTAATAGATATTACGAGAGCTTAAAAGCTTGAATTACATAAAATGTATAATCGGCTTTTTGCATGGAAATATGGACATTTTCTTGTAAGAGATACTATGAATTTATTATAGTGTTCTCAAAATTTTCTAAACATTATCAAATGGAAAACGTGCCCACGACGGAGACAACCCCTAGTGGAAAGCAATTTATTGTTTCATAATCTCTAAACTGACCGAGATAACTACAGTAGAACCTCGATAAATTAATACTCGATAAATTAATAAACACCATAAATTAATAAATTATCCCGGTCCCGAGTCGGGTCAATGTAAAAATCAACTCAATTTGATAAAATGATAAGATAATAATTTTTTTGAAACTCCTATGTAAAATATGGTCCTAATAATAGTATAAATTAATAATCATATATAATTATGTATATATATATGATAATGTACTAAACATGGTTTTAGTGATTTTTGTTTTAACTTAGAAATGAAAATCTCATTAGACCTTATCTTTTAATTTAAGGTAAAGTGTTACATCAAAAACTTTTATAATTGTTTTTTCGATCTTTACCATAAACTTGTACATCAAAATGAATTCACGTAATTTAACTATATTTTTATCCAAGAAAATTAGCATGGCTCTTACATCAATGCATATCTACGAGGAAATACGTTTCATAAGTAAATATGTATTTATTTGTGAGGCTTTTTTATTTCCACTTTGCCACATGCATCGAGGATGCAAAGTATTATTCAAACATTCTATAAAAAATATGGTAAAGTGTTACATCAAAAACTTTTATAATTGTTTTTTCGATCTTTACCATAAACTTGTAAAAATTATAGGCAAAATAATTAATTTTTTATAATAACGCTTTCTAAATGTATTCATCGACATTAAGGATAATAACTATGATTTTTTCTAAATTTTATACATAGTATACCATTTTAATTTGATCGTCTATTATGATATTATCATCTACTCTATTGCGATAATCAAAAATTTTAATCAAAATTTCATCAATTTGCAAATAGATTCATTAAATTCCATAATATAACATTATTCAAAAAAATAAATTAAGAATTTTTTTACCTAAAACGGATTTCTCTTTATAAATTAATAATTATTAATTTATCGATAAAATAATATTCTCCCTAAATTAATAAATTATTCCGATCCCAACATTATTAATTTATAGAGGTTTTACTGTATAGTCTACATAGATTATCTATTTATCCAAAATCCAGCTTGGTTACTGATGGGTTTGTCATGGATTATATATTTATATACTTAAAATGATTAAAATATCTTAAATAAGTAAATTATACAAGTTCTGATTGTTGTACCCTTGAATCAAACTTGTTTTGAAAAGCTTATCAAACAATTAATATTCAAAAGAAAGGAAGACACTTTTATTAGTCCATCCATGAAAATCACAATTGTCAGAAAATATAGTGGGGAAATATATGAAATCACAAATCGACAATTAGATTCAGATCCACGGTCACAAACTTACAAATTAACAAACAAATACTACTATATACATATACATATAACAGAGCAGTGTCGAAAAACATTTCATATGGAACTTTTTTTTGTTTTGTTTTACATTTCATATGGAACTTAATAATACATCTTAGTTAAAATGAAACCTTCTTAAAACAATATAAAAACAACGCATTCCGGAAACTGGTGAAAAAAACTCAGTACGTAGTTTTCACATGGCGACAACTGTGAAATATAGTTTGGTTAAATTTGGGAAGTAGAATATGGTTTGGTAATGTATGTATTGCACAACTGTGAAATATTTTGGAGACCTAACTCCTAACTAATTGTATAATATATGAACATAAGTTTGAAACAGAAAATCTATTTAAAATTATAAAATCGTAGAAAATTATTTAAAATGTGTCAAACCATCGTCGATAATTTGAAAATTTGACACATGAATAAACAAGATAGTTAAAAAAAAACAACAAAAAGATAGTTGGAAATAAAAGATCTGAGTATCCCATTGATGTGGTAAATTTTTGTTTGAGGCAAAATAAACCTTTGGGAACCCTAACCAAAGTGTTAAACATTTGACACTAAATTTGTTTCACTGGTAACACTAACAATTGACTGTTTGAGTGATCCTGATGGTTCATCATCAAGCGCCACGCGGACCACTTAGGACAGAAACCAACACGTGATGCTTGGTCGGTCACGTGATTGCGTCAGACCATCGGTACACGTCCTAGAAGAACTCACATTAGACGACTTCGATATCGTTTTAACGTTTGATATTCTGGTTTTCTTTTTAATAATTTGAGATTATGTTTAATTACATTCAGGATCGTATTCTAGCCCTAGCTCTTATATACTCAAAAGACATTTTAAAGGAACATTAATTACTAGAGAGTCCAAAATTCTAAGCTGGTCAACTATCTAGATCCGTTTTTTTTTGTGCAATAGAAAAAGGAGATTTGATACCTAATCGAGTGTCATATATAGTACTAAAATAATGTAATCAAGGTTATCAAGGTTATGGAAGAGGTAAAACTTTTTTCTTTTCTTAAAACAACAGTTTTAGCTAATATGTCAAACAAAAGGTTGACTTTTACTCGTTAATGAGATCTTGGGTCAACGTATATGAACTCTTTGATACTTGTGTGAGTGAAAACATCCTATTCCAATGCTATAATTCATTTATTGGGGGGATCATTAATGAGATCAAATTGAATACAAATTTACTGTATTTTATTAACTTAAATTACATATTCCCTCCGTTCTTTTTTTATTGATGTTTTAGAGTGAATTTTTTGTTTTGTTTAGATTGATGTTTTCAATTTTCTATGTAAAATTAATTGTGATTTTGAGTTTTTGACTGTTTAATTCTGTAGTTTATTTTTTTATTGGTTGATTTTTTTTTGAATTGATGATAAAACATGTTTTGTTTTGAAAAAATTAAAAATTGAATGATTTCTTAATTTGTGTGTAGAAACCTTAAACATTAAACAAAAAAGAACGGAAGGAGTACTATATAGTCTATATGGTAAATAATGACAAAACGTTATATTTTCTCCAAACAACAAAAAAAAGCAATAGTTAAACTGACGATGTTATACAAGAAAGTGAAGGATGTTAGGTTTTTATCTGTTTCTCCATTCTTAATTTCTAGACCCATTTGGGTTAGCTTGGACCTGGTGGGAAACAAGTAAGCTTGGGCTGGGCCATTTATTTTAATTTTTATTACAAAATTACAAGAGATTTATCAGTACAGTATGTAAACTAATTAATAGTCTACCACCAAGTCATGCTAGTTATAGATTAATAAATAATTATTTTATTTTTCTACCTTGCTAGTTATAAAACTAGCTCGATCCTCTCTTACGAGAATTCAAATGCTACTAAATTATTAATAAGGTACTTAACTAATTCGTAAAAGAAATAAATAAATCCATAACATCTTTTTAGCAAAAAAAAACCCCCATAACATTTAACATAATTTGCAATTGTTAATTTGAACTTTAGAAGCTTCTTCTATTTGTTATAGGGTTCATATGTCCGTTGGTTTATTTAAACCTGTGCTTAGGTGTATGAGTCCGTCATAGACGTTACGTTGGCGATTATATGATAGATTCTCCGTATAATATATGTTATTAAATTAATTAGTTGGTTCATGCACTAAGACATAAAAACACTTTTAAGATAGTCTAAGCTATATGTTGTCCCCAACCTCGAGAGAGATCCCTTACACTAGTCGTAATGGCGACAACAGAAGAGATTCTGATTCTGCATCTACTTCAATCTTAACCACACAATCTTCTCTCTTTTTTTCCAAGATTTTTAATCTACAAAAAGGATAAACGTTAATTTCAATTTTCTTGTTATTCTCTTACAGTCTTACTGGTGAATTACAATTAGATGCATGAAAGACGTCGGATATTGTAAATTTAAAGATAGTTGAATTTTAAGCTATATATAATTCATTTTCATGTTTGGTTAAATGGATTTTTTCCAAAAAAAATACCCACTAACAAATACTCCCTCCGTTCTTTAAAGATTGATTTTCTAGAGTTTTCACACATATTAAGAAAACAAATTAATGTTTGACTAGAAATGTATTGGTTTTTGTACTAAATAATTTTCCATAAGTTTGACCCAATAACAATCTAATAAAATCAATTAATATGTCTTGAAATCTACAATTTATAATTATTATTGCATAGAAAATGTAAAAAATCAATCTTTTTAAAACAAATTTTTTTTCTATAACATCAATCTTTAAAGAACGGAGGGAGTAATCATTTACTGCTGTTGAATATATACATCTAATACAATATATGTCGTCGACGAATTCAAAGTCAAAGCAAAGTCAGATTTAAACGACTAAAATTCGTAATCATTAATTTATACTAATAATGTAATGAAAGGGAAAGGAACCTAGATATAGAAGAAACAATTAAAGAGGAAAGGGAACTCCATAAATTTGCTTTGTAGACTATAAAACAAATATTTTGAATACGTACGGACACATAGAAGATCGAATCCACGACTAGGAGCAGCCAAAAAGGGCTAACTAATGTTTTTTTTAATATATCATTTTAAAAAAGATAACTAGAAGAAGTATATATCTACTTTGTGACCATGATCATGAATTCACTATCATATAGATACATTGGACATGTCGTTTTCTTTATTTCTTCTTTAACTGACTTAACGTTAATTATAGATGTTTTGATCCTTAATCACACGGATGCATGAATCATTACAAAAACACACGTGACAAATAGGTTAATAGGTTTATAAAGTTCAACTATATAAGGAGTGTCAGTAAATTAAATATTTGAGATTTACGGATGAAAGATACAATGGAATGTTCACTTATACGAAGCCCTCTTGTAGAAGTTTCTTAATGATAGTGACATCTACTGTTAATTTTATGGATCTTTTGCGATGAGTTTTGTGGACCTATGTAGTATAACTATAGAAGCTTATGTATTTGTTGGCGAAGTACGTATTTAGTTACAAGATTCAGATTCTTGAGTATGTAAGATATTTTATAGGTTTGTGTCCTTTTTATATAAAAAAGATACTTTTGGTTTTTTTTTTGTTAAAACAAGAAAAACAATCAATTTCAGAGATCAGAGATACTATAGCTAAAGGTTGCGGATTCATAATTTTAATTGAAAGGTTACATATTTATTTACATAGTATTTATAAGGCGATCACAAATATTTTGATTATAAGTTTGACTGTTTTAAACAAAAAAAAAAAAAGTTTGACTGTTTTTGTTGGTTTTGTATTTATATTAAGTTAATGCTATAAAAATAAAACCAATATAGCGTGAGATGCTTGGTACGTATAAAATCAGATTGCGAATACCTTTTGCATATGCGTTGACAACTTACAAATACAAATGATCTTTTATAAAATAAAAGATTTACTTCACTAAGTGTGAATATAATCTTCTTAACGAATTCTTAAAATTTCGCTTAACTCATATATTGCATCTTTAGCTAGAGTCACATAATCTTATAGCGAGTTTTGGACTTAAAAAATGTCAGGACAGATCCAATATATTCGCAGGCCCGATCCAAACTAATAAGGCACATAGTGCAAAAAATGCAAAAAAATTCTTTAAATCTAATAAAAATTGTAAAAATAGTTTGTTTTTAAAAAAATAGCTCTAAAATCTAATAAAAAATTGCAAAAATCACATTGACATGGTGCAAATGCACCTCTTGCACCATGCCAACACCGCCCTGTATATTCGTAAACGTTTTCTTACTTGGTTAATGCGTGTTGTAAACTTGATTTAATTGATGTGAAAAATAGTATATCTAGAAGAAAAATAAATTCTTCAAATTGTAAAGTTATGTCAAGAACATAGACCCTAGTCAAGCCTACGCGTATTTTAAAATAAATTATGGTCCAACGAAAACTTCTGAGTCGGTTTTGAGAGTCAACCCACGTGGGAACTACCGAAGTCAAACAGATTCCAATGGGCCCTCCCATCAACTATGGTTTTCTCTTTATTCAGTTGATACATCATATTTTTGGTAACCAAAATTCCATTACTGTTGCCAAAAATACTATATTATACAGTCTTAATATAATATTAAGGAACTTTCTACTAATTAAATTATAAAATTCTTTTAACTTTTTGGACAAGTACATGTCTGAGTTAAAATATCTAGAATTTTCCTTTAACTACACTGGCAGATTTAAAAAATATATATATATATATATATATATATATATATTCCTGGCATAAACATTGAATCTAAATTTAAAAACTATCCAAAATGAGTAAAAACATTCATTGTGGATGACAGTAATTCAAAACTTGAGTTTCAACTTCAGTGCATCGTACTGTCTTTATAATTTCATGCATGTTGTTAATTATAAAATGCGAGATTGTTTAAAATGTTAATATGCAACATCTTAAACAATATTAGAAAATGCGAATACATGATTTTATTTTATTTTATTTTGTTACACCTTTAGACCATTACAGATAATGTTGTACGTTTTGGAAATCCCATGCATACATCATCGATCTGACTTGTAAATACAATAGTTATTTATTTTGTAAAATTTATAAATGAATAGAAAAATGGTAGCAGATGCCAAATTTATTGAATTCATAATACCAATAGCTCTAAGGAAAATTAATTATATAAGGAACATCAATGTTGAAAGAAGAAAAAAGAGTATAAAGAACATCAGATTTGATAAGGGGAGGGTTCGAAATTCGAATATTATTAGGTTAATGGACCCACTACTTCTTTGCCTATAAATTCTCCTAATGAAATCTCATTTAAACACATGCAAAAAACACACACAAAGACAAAACATATATACGCTAAAACTTGTGTCCGTCCCAACTCTCAGAATCCATCCATTTCTTCTTCTTAGTCATCTTGTCTAGTCTCTCTTCTCAGAAACAAAAGTATCCAAAACACAAATATACATATGGATCAAGGAGGTCGAAGCGGCGGAGAAGGAGGAGCCAACCAAGGGAAGTTCCGGGGGGTAAGGAGGCGGCCTTGGGGGAAATTTGCAGCGGAAATAAGAGATTCGAAAAAGCACGGGGAACGTGTGTGGCTAGGGACATTCGAAACCGCGGAAGATGCCGCTCGAGCCTATGATCGAGCCGCCTATTCAATGAGAGGCCAAGCCGCCATTCTCAACTTCCCTCATGAGTATAATATGGGAACTGGATCATCCTCCGCATCTTCTACCACGGCGCAAAGCTCTTCCTCTTCGAGGCAAGTCTTTGAGTTTGAGTACTTGGACGATAGTGTATTGGAGGAACTTCTTGAATATGGAGAGAACTACAACAAGACTAATAATATTAACATGGATAAGAGGCAATAAAGGGAATACAATTGTTATAGACTGAAAGTTACGTGACAGGGCATTTCCATTTACGACAAAAATATCCCAAACGTAATAAGCTCTATTATTGTCAAATAACTTGCAAGTGTCAATCGATTTCTATATAACGAATAAGATTCTTTAAGCGGGTCATCTTAGATTCTTGAATTTCAATGTTTAATCAGGTCCTTGTGTAATTAGTTTTGAGAATGTATTAGTCATATTTGAAAATAATGATTATATGAAACATCGTTTTATGTTTTGTATTGTGTAAGCTATGTGATTTGATCATGTAATTCATCTAAATGAGCTTAATTAAAAAAAAAATACCGAGAGAGAAGTTAAACATCTTAATGTGTTTTACATTTTAATTTTTATATGCGTAATTCATCTCTGCCATTGCTTGTTAATCCTATTTGTCAATTATCATTCTTTGAAAAGGCAATTTGTGGACGCATGTATACATTCTGAACACCCTTTTTATAAGCATTTAAAATAAGTAACTCGTGGTGAAAATATTGATTGCTATATTAGATGTTTGAACAATTTTTCTAAGTAGCCGAATATTAGTTAACCATACTCAAAAGTAAATAGGATCGTGTGCATTTTTTCCCCTTTTCGACTTGGAAGATAAAAAGTACATTTGCTACTAGTAAAAACTTATTTTGATCTAACTAATGCTAATACGAAGTTTAAGAGCATGAAAATGTAATTTAACACAATATATTACTCAAGATGAATACATTAAATGAATTTTATTTAGTCTCGCTTAATTTAATTATAACTCGATATAAAATTATTATACTCATCGAATATATAATTCAAGATAAAGATTGTTGAAGCCATGAAGCATCCAGGAGAGTAAGTAAATAAAGTTTGAATCTTTAGATACAATCAAAAGCATTCGTTATTCAAACACATATGTTTCCACACACCATTCTTCTTATTTTTGGTACAATATTTTTTTTTGTTATGGCAAACTCAAAAACAGACTAGCAGTAGCTTAAACATGGATAATGACTGAACCAACAGTTGCAACTTGAAAGAAACACATAAATAGTCACGTTATATGATATACCATTCTTACCGTAGTAAACTTGACGGTTTACTCTTTCTGTCATTTTTTCAAATCCTGTAACGTGACAGATACGATGTTCCATCCAGACCTTTCTCAATGTATCCCTTTGTGTACTCTGGTACTGTGAACTCTTTGTACTTTGGAGGATTTTCTTCGGACAAAAGCTCTTTGATTGGTCCGTAAACTGTTGAATTTGGATTCATACTCGAGCTGAAAAAGCACGCGACTGAAATCCTCGGTCCAACTTTATTTGCAAGCACCCTATGCTCCACGCTTATAAACTTATCGTTCGTCATCAGCTACACAAAACCAAAACCTATGTTCTATGTTCAATGTCCTTAAATACTTTAAGGGAAAAGGATCAGTGACCTTACCTGCAAGAAATCTCCTATGTTAATAACAAGAGCCCCGGGAATAGGCGTAACATCTACCCAACAGTCTTGATGAAGAACTTGAAGACCACCAATTTGATCTTGAAGAAGAATGGTGATAAAGGTATTGTCGGTATGCTTACTTGTACCCAAAGTTAGCTCAGGTTGAGGACAAGGAGGGTAATAATGGCAGATCAGATGCAAACCCTTCATGCAATCCAAACTCTTAAGCATCTCAGAACTCAAACCAAGAGCTTCAGAAAGAAGCTGAAAGAGTAAACTACCTAAGCTCAACACATGCTTCGAGTATTCGAACATGGCATCCCTGAGCCAATAATGTATTTAGAATCATTATATTTTGAATCCTTCTTAAAAATTTGAAGAGAAAACGAAAGTACCTGCAAGCCACTGGAAGATCCTCAGGGTTTGGAGGATAAGGAGCCATGTAACCAGCGAATGAGTCCCTCCAGTTACCAGATTTCGAACTATACAGTTCGAAATTGTTGTGGTAGACAAAGTTTCCGCTAAAGCCGTGCGAAAAGTAAGATTTCTTAACCTCAGGATCTTCATCATGAAACCTAACAACTCCATCTTTAATATCTTCAAGAACACTTAAAGGAACACCATGATTGATCACCTGGAAAATCCCCCACTTCTCTGCAGCTTCTTTGATCTTCTCCACAACACCTTCACGCGACACTGCGTCCTCGTGGAGGCTTGCAAAGTCGATGATAGGGATTGCAAAACTCGAGGCAGAAACATGAGGTTTCTTGTCGTCTAAGGTAATCGGAGGAAGACCAAAGATAGGAGGAACCTCGGTGATTTGTGCTTCAACGAGGTCTTCCAGATTCTTTTGCTCCAAAGACTTGCACTCAAGTTCGATTGAGTTTGTGGTCACCATTTTTGATGTTTTTTTTTTGTATTAATACAAGATTTCTCACTGAATGATCTACTATTTATATAGCAGACCCAATAATAAGAAGATAAGAAGAGTAGATCATGCAAAACATGAGAAGTTTGGTCTTTAAACCAATACTATGACCAGTTCATGAAGCTTAGAGCTTTTCCATTTGTCAATATTTAGTCAAATAAAATATTAATATTTTTAACATTGTTTAATTTTAAAAATTACGTTAGCTTTTGATTTAAAATTTTAAACATATCAAATTACATCTTCAATATATACAATTTTATTAAATAGTTTTAATGATTTTGTTACACAATAATAATTAGTTCTGATCTTATTAAAATATCAAAATATAATTTTTAACTTTTTAAAATCTCAGTTTTTTATTTATTTTCAATATAGTATTAACAAAAAAATAGTAATTTAATATTTTCTATTACTATTATGTAATATCAATTAAAAAAATATGTCAAAATATAGTTTAAAATCTCAGTTTTTAATAATATATTATTGTATTAACTAAAAATATTAATTTAGTATTTATTATTAATACTAAATAATATCAATGAAAAATAGTATTGATGTATAATATAAATTTATACATAATGGAGTACATAGGTAATTTTATTTTACGATTTATAAAAAAAAACATATAAACTATTACTTAATATTTTAATCTATAAAAATATGATTAATCATAAAAATGTGAATATTTTATAAAATGATTAAAGTGTTTAATTTTTTTTGAGGAAACAAGAGTCTTTTATGGGTCTTTCACCAATTTTTATTAAAAATCTATTCGTTGAGGGGATAAAACCAACAATTTCGTGAAGGAGTAGAGTAAGAACATAAGAGAAACGTGAAGAAGATCATGCATTACATGAGAACTGCGAAGCGTTACTTATCGGGAAAAAAAAACATGAGAAGCGTGAACAAAGATTCATAGTTTGGTCTTTTCACTACGTTATAATTTTATAACGGTTCGAATTATGTAAGAGTTATCCAAAACAATTTTTTTAAATTTTTTTTGTAAAAAGATCATGAAAAAAAAATGAAGCGTTATTGAAGGTTTCGATGTGCAACAAAGAAAACGAAAACAACATGTGAAAACAAATGTATAGTGTTTTTTTATTGATTGTTTTGTTTTGTGAATGTCCTCCTATTTTTTTACCAATACATGATACACCAATTACACAAGCATTTAATTTAAAGAGTATGCGTTGCTCATCAAATAATTGTATAATCCATACACGGGGCCGGTCCTGAGATTTTACGGGCCGCAAGCAAAAAAAAAAATTTGGGCCACTATTTCAAAATAAAAAAAAATTAAATGAAATGATTTAAGGGGATTTGAACCGGGAAAAAGGCTAATTTGGACCTAGACTATAGCGAATGTGTCGTTTTGGACCTAACTTTTTGCATATGGTCAATTTCAACTCGAACTCAAAATTAATTCAAATTGTGTACCCAAACTAATCTATTTTGTGTCAAAATAAACCTTGACCAACTTTCCGTTAGTCAACACTAACGAAACAGTGACTAGGATGACATGTTGGCAATAGGACTCAGTTTAATTAACCAAAATGACGTCATTTTTGTTTTAGTAAAACTCTGTGTTTTAATTTGGGGGAAAATAATGAGATTGAATGAAATCCCTAATTCTTCTCTTTCACGATACTTCTCCTTCTTCTTTGTCGAGAAAAACACGAACCCAACACTCAAAATCTACAAAATCAAGAGGAGAATTCGGTGAACTAGAGCAGTAATTGGAGACGACAACCTTTCTTCTTCTTCTTCTACAAAGTTTTGGAATGTCGAGCTTGCTAGTAAATCGTGAAAGGCTATTTACTTTTGGTCGTAAATGCAGGTTGATTTTGATGCAGGTTGTTATACAAGCGTCTTCTAAGTGTTTTCAACTCGGTTGTCACATCAGCTTCGACAAATCTTTCAAAGAAAAAATTCTTAGCATCAATGCACAAAAGCAACTCATCAAAATCCACAACATCTGATTCCCTTCCATCTAAGGACAAAGAGTCACATGGGATCTCTGCAAAACACCTTATTGGAACTGAATCAGAGGTCCCTCCTTTATCGCCTCCTAGGATGGACCACGCTAGACTTGTCACAGAGGAATAACAAGTTTTAGCACTGAGTTGATGCCTTTGCTTCCTCCTCATTACTGAAATTGATACATGGAAGCATTGCTAGTGTTGTGTAGCTTTAGGAAGGCAAGTGAAGTGGGACAAAGAGTGAAGAAAGAGGGTTTGTGTGATTCTTCCTGGTCATCTTTATCGCCGAGAGAGAGAGAGATTGATCTTTTGCAACTTTGATAGATGAGTTTGCTACATTTTGTAATTGCCATTGTTACGTCTATGTAAATCTATTATTATGTACAGAACTACAAAGCGTAGGCTTGGACTCATCATTTTTCACTACATAAATCACCTTATAACATTAACAAGACTAGTGTCTGTCATGGCCTCGTGCACGTACAAGAGTAATACAAAAGCTTTTGCTATAGTTAAATTTACTATAGTTTAGTTTTCAATTTAAGCTTTTGCTTGGAAACCGATAAATAGTGATCGATTTGCATTTTCTTCTTTATGGACGAATTTAAAGTCCTTTTTCCAACAAATGCCTCAATGGTATAAAGAAGAGCTACTACCATTGGTGTAAAGAAGAGTTCCGTGATTGGTTTTGGAGTGCATTTCCAGTTTATAAAAACAATTCATTCATACAGTATTGAAATAGTGGTAAACCTCAAATAAATGGTGAGGAAAATTTTGTTTAAACCAAAGAGTCGAACAACTCTCACAGAATCGCCAAGCTTGGTGTAGGTTTAGGAATGGTCTCAGATAAGCTTTTATTCGATTTTAGTACAAGCTTTGTTCCCTTTGTGGTTTAGAACAAACTTATTTTGATTTTAGTACAAGATTAATTCTCTTTGTGGTTTAGAACAAGCTTTCATCGGTTTTAGTACAAGTTTGAGAACAAGCTTCTTTGGTAGCTTTGTTCCCTTTGTTGTTTTAGTAAAAGTTTGATTATGTACAAGTTCTAATTCAAGTTTGAAACATAAATCTGTTTTTCCGTTTAACTTCTAACATCAAACTCATGAAACTCATTACCGTAACATTCCAAAACTTTTTATCAAAGAACAGATAAGAAAAAGAAGAAGATGAAGAATAACGAAGGTTGTCGTCTCCAATTACAGCTCCAGTTCACCGAATTCTCCTCTTGATTTTGTAGATTCTGAGTGTTGGGTTCGTGTTTTTCTCGACAAAGAAGAAGGAGAAGTATCGTGAAGGAGAATAATTAGGGATTTCATTCAATCTCATTATTTTTCCCCAAATCAAAACACAGAGTTTTACTAAAATTCAAAAACGACGTCGTTTTGGTTAATTAAACCGAGCCCTATTGCCAACGTGTCATCCTAGTCATTGTTCCGTTAGTGTTGACTAACAGAAAGTTAGTCAATGTTCATTTTGGCACAAAATAGATTAGTTTGGGTATACAATTTGAATTAATTTTGAGTTCGGGTTCAAATTGACCATATGCAAAAAATTAGGTCGAAAACGGCACATTCGTTATAGTCTAGGTCCAAATTAGCCTTTTTCCCGATTTGAACCCTCCACCTCTCATTTATTCTATGTAACCCATAAACCAACTAAACTAAAGAAAAATTTTACATATTTTTGGGCCAAAATTATATATAAGCAAAATTTCAAAAAAATTGGGTCGCAAGCGTGGGCTTGGGCTGCTTGCTGTCAGGGCCGGCCCTGTCCATACATAATATAAATATAGAATTTCTAAATTCATTTTATGTGCATCGTTGCTTTTCCAAACCAATGTAACATGTAATCAACAATTTTTTTCTTCTTTTTTCTCTTTTTATTTGAAGATGGGATCTAAACTAAAAACTGGTTGTATTGTGCCATATAGTGGCCCATTGTGTACATGGACTTAAATTTTATTTCTAGGTATACATAAACTAGTAACTTTATTTAACATAACAAGTATCGATGTTAGTATGTTACTTTGACTCTGTTCGTCGATACTTCATTTGAAATGGCTGGATCTAATTATATGAGTTCGAAGCTTGAAACTTCTCGTTTTGTTGATTCCTCAAAAGATAAGAGTTACATATGAGGCAATTATTACGGAGCCAAGATTACATAGTAGCTTGACATGGACACGGACTGACCCCAACAGAAGAAACAACACAAATACCTTACTTGTCTGATATAATATTCTTACATTACTAAACTTGACGTTTACTTGTTCTCTTATTTTTTCAAATCCTGTAATTCAACAAATGCGATGTTCCATCGAGACGTTTCTCAACGTATCCCTTTGTGTACTCTGGTATTGTCATCTCTCTGTATTTTGGAGGGTTTTCTTCGGACAAAAGCTCTTTGATTGGTCCGTAAACTGTTGAATTTGGATTCATTTGCGAGCTGTAAAAGCACCCAAATGAAACCCTCGGTCGATCTCTGTTTGCAAGCACCCTGTGCTCTACGCTTTTGAACTTGTCGTTCGTCATCAGCTACACAAACCAAAACGTATGTGTTTATGTTCAATGTCTTTTATAATTTAAGTGAAAAGTAAGGATCAATGAGCTTGCCTGCAAGTGATCTCCAATGTAGATGATGAGTGCCCCGGGAATAGGGGGTATATCGACCCAAGAGTCTTGATGAAGAACTTGAAGACCACCAATTTGGTCCTGAAGGAGAATAGTGATAAAGGAGTTGTCGGAATGCTTACTTACGCCGAAAGTTAGGTCAGGTTGTGGACATGGAGGGTAATAATGGCCGGCCATAAGCAAACCCTTCAAGCAATCTAAACTCTTAAGCATCTCAGAGTTTAAACCAAGAGCTTCTGAGAGAAGCTCAAAGAGTAAACTACCAAAGCTCATCGTATGCTTAGCATATTCGATCATAGCATCCCTGAGCCAATAATGTTAGAATCAAATATCAAACATATCTTCAATATTGTTTGACAAATTTTACAAAATAGAATATTTATTGAGTTGTCTTTGATATGAGATCATAAGATACATATATATATAGTGGTAACATTAACCAACACCATCATAATAGAATTTTTCCTAAACTTAATACATAAAAACACATATTAAGAATAATATCGGGATCTACAATATTTTTCTTCCGAACTTCACTTCATAGTTTAGTTTGGATGACCCAAAGTAGATGGTCTATAAGATACAGATCTTGTCCAAGTTACTTCTAATTAATATTGTTTCTTAAGATTCTTGAAGTGAATAGGAAATTACCTGCAAGCCACTGGGAGGTCCTCAGGGTTTGGAAGATTAGGAGGAGTCATGTACAAAGCGAACGAGTCTCTCCAGTTACCATTTTTCGAACTATACAGTTCGAAATTGTTGTGGTAGATAAATGTTTTGCCGAAATCCCGCGAAAAGTAAGATTTCTTAACCTCAAGATCTTCCTTATGAAACCTAACAACTCCATCTTGAATATCTTCAAGAACACTTAAAGGAACACCATGATTGATCACCTGGAAGAATCCCCACTTCTCTGAAGCGTCTTTGACCTTACCAACAACGAATTCACGCGACGCTGCGAGGTCTGCAAAATCGATGATAGGGATTGCAAAACGCGAGGCAGAAACTGAAGGGTTCTTGTCGGATAAGGTACTTTGAGGAATGCGGAATATACTAGGAATCTCAGCATCAACGAGGCCTTCCACTCTAGTATTCTTTTCCTCCAAAGACTTGCACTCAAGTTCGATTGAGTTTGTGGTCACCATTTTTCTAAATTCTTTTTGTATTCCAAGATTTATCACGAATAATCTACTATATATATACTAGTAGACCCAATAGGAAGATGAAGGAGGAGTAGAGTAAGGAACATATAAAAGACACGTGGAGAATATCATGTAAAACATGAGAAGCGTGAACGTTTGGTATTTTGTAATGTGTGGGACCAATAATATGACCGTTTCATTACTTTCCAACTGTTTTATACGTTACAAATCTTTTTTTTGGTAGTATTAGTTGAAAAGATTTGTTTTGGATAACTCTGTTTTTTATATATAGAATATATGTATCAGTAAAAAGTAAAAAAAACAAAACAAAAGGGGTTATTGATTTTTTTTCCATGTGCCACAAAGGTGAACAAACGTATATAGAGATAGCAAACAAATATACCATAAGAAAAGATTTGTTTTGGATAACTCTTTTTTTATATATAGTATAATGTATAAATAAAAAGTAAAAATAAAAACAAAAGGGGTTATTGTTTTGTTTTGTGAATGTCATAGTCATCCTAAGAGTATGTTTATTGGTGGATTTTATAGAATTTTTTTCTATTAAAATAATCAAAATAAGAATACAAGATGAGAGAGACAAAGAAATGTTTCAGTTAAGTGAAACTACGAGAGCAGTACAAAGAGACTAATGCCTTCTTGTCATTATATGATTAGGTAAGCTTTTTATATTTAATTTTGTTATTTAATTATATTGTAAATGTTATTATTATATTTGTTAGATATTCTGTAGAGCTTGTTCAGCAATAAACATGCTTTAAGGCAAATTCAATTAAGAACGCTCCTATCTATCTATACACAAACATACATACACCAATTGCTCAAACATCTAATTTAAACAGTATGCATTGCTCACCAAATAATTGCATAATCCATACATAATTTATAAATCATTTTATGTGTATCTTTGCTTTTCTAAACCAATTTTATTCTTCTTTCTATTTTATTTCAAGATGGGATCAATTCTAACCGATAATGCAAAGAAGACGAACATGGAGAAGATAAAAGCAAGATTGAGAAAACTCTTGTGTGTAAGACCAATAATGACGGTTTGGTGCGTTTTGAGGACTTTTTGAGCTGTTATTAGGCGATTACGCAAAGAAACATTTTGAGCATCAATGAGGTAACAAGAAAACAAATATTGATATGTATGATGTAACTTTGAGACTTGTAACTTTGTTCGCTGATACTTGAGTTGAAATTGCTCATTTTGTTTATTTCTCATACAATAGCTATAAGGCAACTATTACATAGTAGCATGACATTACTTTTCTGATATAATATTGTAACATTACTGAACTTGACGCTTTACTCTTTCATATCCTGTAATATGACAGATGCGAATCTCCATCGATACCTCTCTCAATGTATCCCTTTGTGTACTCTGGTATTGTGATCTCTCTGTATTTTGGAGGGTTTTCTTCGGATAGAAGCTCTTTGATTGGTCCATAAACCGTAGGATTCGGATTCATAAGTGTGGTGACAAAGCACGTGACTGAAATCCTCGGTGCATCTCTGTTAACAAGCACCCTGTGCTCTACGCTTTTGAACTTGTCGTTGGTCATCAGCTACACAAAAACCAAAAATACACATGTTTTATGTTTAATGTCTCTTATACTTTTAAGTGAAAAAAGTAAGGATCAATGAGCTTGCCTGCAAGTAATCTCCGATGTTGATGACGATTGCCCCGGGAATAGGCCATACATCGACCCAAGTGTCTTGATGAAGAGCTTGAAGACCACCAGTCTGGTCTTGAAGGAGGATAGTCATAAAAGAGTGGTCGGAATGCTTCTTTGTTCCGAATTTAAGGTCAGGTTTTGGACATGGAGGGTAATAATTACCTGCCAGAAGCACACCCTTCATGCAACCCTTGCTCTTAAGCATCTCAGAGCCTAGACCAAGAGCTTCCGAGAAAAGCTCAAAAAGCAAATCACCTAAGCTTATTACATGCTTCGAGAATTCGAACAGACCATCCCTAAGACAAATCATGTTAACTAGAATCAATATCTTGTAGAGAAAACGAAATTATATTACATGCATGCTTTGGCCTAGAACCTCCTAATAACTTAAAAACAAAAAAAAGAAAAGAAATTATATTACCTGCATACCAGTGGGAGGTCTTCAGGGTTTGGAAGCTCAGGAGGAGCCACGTAACAAGCGAATGAGTCTCTCCAGTTACCAGATTTCGAAGAACTAAACAGTTCAAAATTATTATGGTAGATAAATTTCTTGGTTAAATCTTGGGTAAAGTAAGATTTCTTAACCTCAGGATCTTCATCATGAAACCTAACAACTCCATCTTTGACATCTTCAAGAATACTTAAAGGAACACCATGGTTAATCACCTGGAAGAATCCCCACTTCTCTACAGCATCTTTGACCTTCTCAACGACGAGTTCACGCGGTGCTGAGAGGTCGATGATAGGAAGTGCAAAACCTGAGGTAGGTATCTTGTTGGGTAAGGTACTTTGAGGAGGTAGGCCTTCCACGGTAGTTTTCTTCTCATCCAAAAACTTGCAGTCAAGTTCGATTGAGTTTGTGGTCACCATTTTAAAAATCTTTTTGTAGTTCAAGATTTCTCACAGAATAATCTACTAGATATATAGTAGACCAAATGATAAAAAGATAAGGAGTAAATCATGCAAAACATGAGAAGCGTGTCTTTGTAATCTGTGGGACCAATACTATGACCGTTTCATAAGCCTCAGAGCAAATTTCCATTTGTGAGATATCCATATTTTAGTCAAAAAAATATTAATATTTTTAAGTTTTATTTAATTTTAAAAATTTATGTTTTACCTTTTCTTTAATATTTTAAAGATATCAAATTACATCTTTAATATTAATTTTATGTGTAACAGAGCTTGATATATAGATAACTTTATTTTATAAAAAAAAATTAATAACATATAAAATATTTAATTAATAATCTAAACTATAAAGAGTATGATGCATGTGAACCATTTATAAAAGGGTGAATTAGCTGAATAATACTCCCTCTGTTCCTAAATGTAGAATTTTTTACAAAAAAATTTTGTTCCAAATTAATAGAGTTTTTACAGTTTTCTATGCACTTTTACAAATTCCAAAACAAATATTGAAATACTATTGGTTAAACTTTATTGAAAACTGTAAATCGTAGAAATCAATGCGTTTTCTTAATTACCGTGCATTACCTTAAACATCTATTAATTAGGAACGGAGGGAGTATATTTATGGGAAAAAATTAGGTAACTAACATATCAAAAAATAAAATTAGGTACATAGCATAGCAGAGAGAGAGAAAAAAATAGAGGACAAAATTACCCATACAATTAAATTAAGGTAAGTATTAAAAATAAAATCCCTAAAAATATTAAATTCTTTATCTCTTGAAAATTGACATTTTTATCTCTGAAAAATACACGTAGTAAACTAGCCTGCAAACAAAATAAAATTGGATTAGAAAAAACAGCAAAAATCATATTTTAATATATATAGTTAACTATAACGGCTAACTATTTTAATATATAGTTAACTATTGTCAAAACTACATATTTTATTGATTTCAAAAGATAGCTAACTATCTCATACTATTTAGTTAACTATTATTTTTTAGAATAAAATTATCAATTTAAAAGTGTAGTTAACTATTTTCATATTAGTGATTTCATAAAATAATTGACTATATGAATATTGTAATAGTTACTTATTTGAACAAACATAGTTAACTTTTTCATAACGTAGTTACTTATTATAATTATATAATTAAAAAAAAACATACATAGTTAGCTATTATAAAAAAAATAGTTAGTTACTTGATTTTCGAACATAGTTAGCTATATTAATGATCGCCAACATCGGTTCAAATTGAACGAAAAACGAGAACGATAGTGTGGAGTTTAACTAAGAAAAAAAACATCATCTTACTCTATTATTGGAATTTTTTGGTTCCAAGACTTTGATACAAAACAAAATGATTGAGAATTTGTTTTGTAGATCACGAGAGATATATATGATATTTGTGTAAGAACAAAGAAAAAATAGAAGAAGAAGAAAAAAAAAAGGAAGAAGAAGGATGAAAGAAAAAAAGGAAGAAGAAAGATGAAAGAAAAAGAACAACAATTGAAAGAAGAATGAAGTTACGGGGAAGAAGGAGGCTAAATAAATTAGATTAGGGTTTTCCTTTTTTAAATATTTGTTATAATTTCGTTTTTAATAAAATATGTAAATTAATTAAGGATATTATAGACATTTTATCTAATCTGAATGTTATTCACTTAATTATTTTTTATGTACTATTAGATTCTTAATTATTGGCATAAAATCTATTATTGGTGCCAATTTTCCTTTATAAAATGATAAGTGTCAATTTTTTTAGGAAAAAAGAATCTCTCAACTGTTTTATACGTTACAAAGTTATACCCGTTCGAATTATGCAAGTTGTAACCGTTGGAATGATGTGAGTAGAAAAAGATGAATAAAAACAAAACAAATAAGCGTTATTGAAGGTTTCAATGTGCAACAAAGAAAACGAAAACAACAGGTGAACCAAAAAATATAGAAGACTGGTTTTTTTATTGATTGTTTTGTTTTTTGAATGTTCATAACAAAGACAAATTAAAAACTCTCTTATTTATTTATACACAAGCATAGATACAACAATTACACAAACATCTAACTTAAAAAGTAAGCTCACGAAATAACTGCATAATTCATACATAATAGGGATGCACAATTTATAAAATATTCCGATGTACATTGTAGCTTTCCTAAAGCAATGAAACATGTAATCAACAACTTTATTCCATTTTTCTCTTTTAGTTGAAGATGGGATCAATTCTAACCTAATGATGGGAACTAAGTACTCATTGCGGAAATAGAAATGACAACCAAAGAGCTTAGTAACCAAAGTGAAGTAGAATAGATCGTAAGCGTCAACAAAGGATCTATACAAGTAATGACAATGGCAATGAAATGGAAAATAGCGTTTCCGCGATTCCAAACGCTTTCTTCATGACTTTCACCATTTCCTATTTTGATTTCTTCTTCTTCTTCTCCTCCTTCTTTCACAATTTGTGATTGTAAATAAGTTCAAAGAAAAATGAATTTGTTTTTGATAATTGAGATTTGGGAATAATAAGTGGCTCTCACGACTAATGTAAATATACTTAGAGGGGGTTATTGGTTTGTGTATTTTAATGGATTTTAAAATCCATTTGGATTTTAGAAATCTGAGATGAATCCATGGATTTTAAAATCCATAATAATAGATAACGTGGATTTCAAAATCAAATAAAATGGATTTACAAATCAACTAAATAGATTTCATTGACTAACCAATAAAGTAATATCAACATCTAACTCATTATTTTCATGTGATATATGTCTTTCTCGTTCTTCAAGGATTTCTTGTTTTCCCGTATTTGTTGAATCCATGTTTGAGTATACTTTTAACAAATAAAAATTAACCCATCAAAACGAACACTAACACATACACATTTGTATCTTTATATATATTATTTACGATGATTAGTATATGATTTCGCAATAATATTCACTAAAATCCTTATTGTGAAGAATCATAGAGAAATTGATCACGTGAATAGCAAGAAAAATGAACAAGCTTATAAAAAGAAAGAAGCAAGAAAAACATACATAAGATGATGAAGAAGAGACGAAAAGTACATACGTGACACAATTTTTCTATTATTTTGTTTGAAGGTGTTTTATTTATTGGTTTGATTATTTTAGTTGATTTGTGTATTTATAAATCTGTGTTATTTGATTTGTAAATCTTATAAGATTTATAAATCTTTGTAAATCCGAAAGTTTCTCCTCGGATTTGATCCTTTGTATTTTTGACATGAAATCCTTTCAAATCCATTAAAATCCTAAGTGAAATCAAATCCATAAGTAAATCCGTAAGATTGAATAACACATGATTTTAATTAGGATTTATAAATCATAGAACCAATAACACCAGATTTTAATATGGATTTTAAAATCATAGAACCAATAACACTAGATTTTAAAATCCATATTAAAATCCGGTGTTATTGGTTCTATGATTTATAAATCCTAATTAAAATCACGTGTTATTCAATCCTACGGATTTACTTATGGATTTGATTTCACTTAGGATTTTAATGGATTTAAAAGGATTTCATGTCAAAAATACAAAGGATCAAATCCGAGGGGAAACCTTCGGATTTACAAAGATTTCTAAATCTTATAAGATTTACAAATCAAATAACACAGATTTATAAATCCACAAATCAACTAAAATAATCAAACCAATAAATAAAACACCATCAAACAAAATAATAGAAAAATTGTGTCACGTATGTACTTTTCGTCTCTTCTTCATCATCTTATGTATGTTTTTCTTGCTTCTTTCTTTTTATAGGCTTGTTCATTTTTCTTGCTATTCACGTGATCAATTTCTCTATGATTCTTCACAATAAGGATTTTAGTGAATATTATTGCGAAATCATATACTAATCATCGTAAATAATATATATAAAGATACAAAGGTGTATGTGTTAGTGTTCGTTTTTGATGGGTTAAGTTTTTTTTGTTAAAAGTATACTCAAACATGGATTCAACAAATACGGGAGAACAAGAAATCCTTGAAGAACGAGAAAAACATATATCACATGAAAATAATGAGTTAGATGTTGATATTACTTTATTGGTTAGTCAATGAAATCCATTTAGTTGATTTGTAAATCCATTTTATTTGATTTTGAAATCCACGTTATCTATTATTATGGATTTTAAAATCCATGGATTCATATCAGATTTCTAAAATCCAAATGGATTTTAAAATCCATTAAAATACACAAACCAATAACCCCCTCTTAGTCTAAGAATTGACATTTTCAGTGAGTTTTGTACGAAATGTAAGAATCGGTATTTGGTAATTCATAAACAACTTTGAAGTACTTGTTCAAACATCTTTCATCAACTTCGAACATTACCCTTGTATATATAGCTCACAAAATTTACTTTGTACATTACCGTTGTTTAGCTTACAAAAATTTATCTTCAGATTTCTCAAAATCCCTCTTTTAGCTTTTGCTTCGGTCTAATTTAACCACCTTGTTGAGAAAACTGAACAGCAGCGGTTCGGATCAAGTTAACCAGCTCGTCGTCTAACTCATCGAGCTCACCTGAATCACGAAGCTGATGGTATATAGGAGCTGCATGATCAGCAGCTGCTTCCACCAGTTTCCACATCGAGAAACTTGCAGCTAATTCGATTGTTTTGATCGATAACTCTCTAGCGGATTCCAAGCAAGAGAGAATAACTCGAGCGCAATCGTTTTGAAGATCTTCCATAATCCACCATTCAGTAAGCGAGTATATCTCCACGTAAGCTTGAAGCTCATGTAGTTTTGCCTCGGTGTCCATGTTGTTCCATTTGCAACCCGAGGGAGGGTTTGGCAATTCATCACAGTAGAACCAATTCACAAGCTTAGTTAACCCCAGCCAGCTTACAGGGACGTTTAGTCTATCCAAATGGCTGCAAATTTTACGATAAAATCATTAGATTTTGAGTCTTTTATTCCTCTATAAACGCTAACCAGCTTCTAAGACATCCACAAACATCCTTTCCACACGATATGCCAAAGAAAAATTGTCTGAAGTAAGGGTAACTGTTACATACCTCTCCTGCATCCCAGACCGAAACAAGGCACGTAGGTATTCACAGCCTGATGAAAGTATAACTCGGTGGGAGTGGGCATGAGGAGATGTTGAGGAACACAAACGGCAGTTGAAGCTAGCCATGTTTGTTTCTTGAGGTACTAATATAATATCCCTGAAATCATTACAAGAAAAGTGTGATCTATATCTGAATTTCTCTGATGGTTAGCCTCGAAAAAGAATGACGAAAACTTACGAGAAATGGATGAGTTTAGGAGTGAGTGCAAGTGGTAAATCAATTCTGGGTATTGAAGATCCCCACTTGGGTCTTCTTCTGCAGAGCATTTGCAGCAGAACCTTTGACTTACAATGTCTCGCCAAAGTTTTCAGCTTCTTCAACGTCGTGCTTTCTACTTCCACATACCCAGAGTAAGAAAATTCCAGTAACTTAACAAGCGCCAAAGTATCCACATTGGCAGACATGCGAATTTCCTGAACGGTTCTCTGAGATTTCTCAGTTGATATTATTGAGCCATTGTGAGTTCCCTCCTCGGGAGGTAGTAATGTTGGACACCTGACAGCGAGAATAATTTTGTTTACACTCACACTATTCCCATTAGAAAAAAGGAGTCGCATATCGCTACATTTCTCATCTTCATAAGCTCCCATTAGCCTTTTCCCCAACTTATGTTGGAAACCATAGTATCCAAAATAGCTTAGGATGTGTGCTGCATACCACCTTGGACCAGAGCCATAAGTTGCATCTCGGATCTCCTGAAGTGTGTTGCATAATCGATCTTTCACTTTTTCTCTCTTCAGTGAAAATTCTTCGGCGTGATTCTGTTCATTTAAAGAATGATTTACCAACTCGGCCAAAGCCAAGAGAGAATACAGAAGAAAAGCATCTTTGTTGTCCCAGTCTTCCATACATGCCCAGCAACATATCCTCTTCTCAGCGATGCTCTGGGGATAAGGAGTAAAACTTGATGCTCCAATATTGTTCCGATTCCTTTGATACCAACTACAGAAAGATAGCAGTATCTCCAAACCCTGTTTTCTTAAAATGAAACTCGCATATTGAGGAATTGATGAGTAGCATGCCAAGCCCACCAAGCAGACGGTAGTTTGGAGTACATTTGGCAGTACAAAACTTCCAGAAGATGGAATATAACTCAGGAAATTCACTAGGGAATTCAAATTTTGCTCGCCATCTTCTCCTAGGATAAATGACAGGGTAACTCTGGCCCTCGATGATATGAATTCGGAGGGAGAATATATCATCATTAGCACTGCTCTTGATGCTGACTCGCTTTGGGAAGCACTGATAATGTCGTTTTGACATATTTGATAGCCTTTCTGAACCGACCTTGAAAAGGTCAAGCTTCAAAAAATAACCGAACGAAAAGAAATCAGAATAGACACAATATATCCAAAAAGAAGCGGTTGAGAAAACAAACAACTAGTGTCTTACCATGCACAAGTGACAAGAAAATTGAGGCGGAGTTCATCTCCACGCAAAATGGAATCGAACTCTTCCTCACAGTGAGCTGCCAAGAATCCAATTATATCCCAAACATATGACCTCAGGCTAGGTAGAAAATTCGCATTCAGTACCTTCTCAGCAACTGAAATTTCTTCTTCCAGAGATGCATAACCATCCAAGGATAGACTACGAAAATTCTCCACAACAAGACTAAGAAGCGCCTCAGAGATCCGATACTTCCAGAAATAAATATGATGTTTTCCTTCCCAACGAGTAATTAGAGCCAGTTTACAAGTCTCCACAAGCAAAGACATCTGATCTTGTTCAAGCTTTCCTGAGCTTAAGAACCACTTACCCATGGTCCGAACTGTAGCCTTTACTAGGGGCTCAGAACATATGTTAATCATCTTCAAGCACTCTCGGTTGCCTGTCTGAGCAGCGGGAACAGCTTAGAAATCCAAAAAGATCATTAAACTAAATGGTAAAAAAGAGTGAAGCACAAATTACCGCAAGTCTTTGTGCTAGCTTTAACCCTTCAATTCGAGCATTATGAGGGCTTGACTCGTCCATGCAGCTAATCATCATATCTAACATAGGCTTCCCATTATCTAGAAGCTCACTAGCACCATGGCCACAAAGAGCTGAAACAGAGAACGCCCGAGCGACAAGTTAAGGCCAATTTACTTACAAATATGTAGCTCAGTAGAATGCAAAACTCTAGTTTGACAACCATATATACATACCTAGAGAAGAATACAGCTTCAAAGTTGCAACTCTCAAACCCATATCAGGCTTCTGACTAATACTCTCCAACATAACCATCAAAGAAGAGTTGTTCCATACAATATACCTTGACTGAGGCCACTTCAACATTACTGTACTTAAAAGCAAAGCCATCTCCTGAAACCATTCCACCGACACACTCCCCTCAGAAAAGTTCTGCAGATTACCAACGACGGATACAACAACTTTCCCGTCTTCTAAAACCCTCCACACGTCTTTCTCCTTCGTCTCTCTAACGTTTAAAAGAACCCCGTTCAAAGCAACAGCACAAGGAAGAGAAACTTCCAATTGTTGAATACTTAACAAAGGTGATAAACACTCAACAAAGTCCAAACAATACGATTGCAAGATCGAAGGAGCAACGATACGTATCAACCTAATAACTACGTTAGCTGCTAATCCCACCACTGCTCTGTTCTTATACCCTAGAATAAACACCAATGCCTTGGCTATGTCAGAAACTGAATCCTAAGCAGCAAACAAAGAACTTCGAATCAAGCAAACATACTTTCAAAACCAATACAGAGATGAATCAAACTCGTATTGTACCTTGATAAGTCTATGATTCGATGTTCCTTTAGAGAAACAATCAAGAAAAGCTGAAATCGATTTCACAACATGTCTTTGTATCTCTATATCAGTACACTCCCACTTCTTCTCCTTCTCATCACATACTCTTCTACGAATCAGTAAACCAAAAAATTCTCAGGAAACGAACAAATCAATCGTACAGAGATAACGAGATCGAGAGTAGTTAGAAATCTAGACCTGAAACCGAGATTGAGAGCGTGGTAGAGACGGTGGTGAAGAGTATTGATGTGTGTGGTGGTGTTTCCTCCTTTTGACGTCGCCATATGAGTCGCCGGAGTTTGTTCTCCGATTCTCTTTCGCCGGCGAATTGATATTAACCGAGAAAGATGAGTTTTGGCTTATGGGCCATACAGAGACATTTCAAATAATGGGCCTATACAGAGACATTTCAAATAATGGGCCTATACAAAGATATTTCAAATAATGGGCCTATAAATAAGGCTTTCAAATTCCAAATTAGTTCGCTTAATCAATACTAGTATACTACTAGTACTACTCATTATTTGATTTTTTTTTTTTCCTTTGTATACATCTATTCTATTTTTGATAATAACACTCCCCTACTATGTTTGTAAAGATTAGATTCAAGTTTCAAAATGCCACATAAAGATATACACAACAAATTAAAAATATCTACTAGATAGCTAAAGCATACTCTTTTATTTGCAAAACATGTTAGACTTGGAGATGAATTTGCTCACTTATTGTACGTGTTTTTCTTTTATGAATAACATTAATTTTTCGATTGTTTTTTGCTTCTGATGGGTCCTTCCATAGGCATATGCAATGCTCGTTGTGGACGAGAAGAAGATTGTGCCATCAAACGTTTCTGCCAAATCCTAGAGGCTAAATCATTCTTCGTGATTAGAAGCATTGAGCGAAAAACCAGCTCTGAAAAAGAAGACTTGAAGTTGTTAAAAGATGCTCATAACTTCTTTTGACCTCGTTTTTGTGGAGGTTAAGCAAAGGTTCTACATAGAATCTTTGTAGGATCCCTCTGTGAATGAAGAATTGTGGGATGTATAAGCAATATATCTCATCGGGTACTTATCATGCACTTTCGAAATCAAAACAAATCATATATATACTTAGGGAGTCCTCTCTCCATCTAAGGTGTCTACATAGGCAAAAAAAAATTAAGCAATTAATTTTAGTTCATGTTTATGTATATTTATTGTTACTTATAGCTACTAATTTTTTTAATTAAATTAAAAAACGAAAAATAAGTCAATAAATTACTAAAAGTAGAAATTAATATTTGAGTGTTTACTATGAATTTATGATAACGATAAAAGTATATATTCAATTTTAAAAATTAGAAATATGTAAAATGAATATACATATAAGAAAAAGTGAAGAAAGATATTAGCAACATCAAAGAAAAAGAATCTTGAGTGTCAGAAAATTGTTACGAGGTTATTGGGTTTTTTTTGTCATGAACGCATTTACACCTATTCGTTAAAGAAATACATGAACATATTTGAACCAATGAGAGATGAACGTGTTAATATAAAAAGTTGTTGATCTAAAGATAAAGAATATATATTATTTCACTAAACGGATACTGAACCATCTAATTAAAGATGAGATAATAAGATGAAAATTTAGGATATACGATTTTATTTATAATGTTATATGATTTTATGGAAGTATGAAAGAAAAATATGAAAGTGTTATAATACTATTATTTTAAAAATATAAGGTATAAATTGGTGGAAGACAAAAAAATCACGCATTGCTTGAGTTATGTTCTACTAAAAATAAGTAAACAAAGTAACATAAAATTGTAAATAGTTAAATCAAATTTTTGTCGTTAAGTTTAATAAATTCATCATACAAACCATATTTCAGGATTATTTGAGTATTTATGTTCGAATTAAAAATTACAATAATGAATTACTTTTATTTATATGGTCATTAGAAAATAATCAAAATATTACAAATTTATATATAAGAGCGCTGAATAGAAATGTTAATAAAAAAAAATCAAAGAAAAAATAGATTCAATGATGTTAATTATTGAAGTATCGTAATTGAGTTTTAGCCGATTGTTAAGAGACTGAAGGCTTTCAAAAAAGAGAATGTATGATTTCACTAAAGGATATTGAACGATTTCACTAAAATAAGAAAATAAGGTGAAACTTTAAAATATAATATTTTATTCAAAATGTTATTTTCAGGTTTTGGAAGTAGAAAAGAAAAAAAATTTGAAAAGGTTGTAATATCGTAATTTAAAATAAATAAATAAATCTTAAATTTGATATATATATATATAAAGTATAAAATTAATGGTCACATTATTCATAAATTGTACAGCAAAATATACCGAGAATAATTTGTCATCTTTATGTAAAAATGTACGTAGTTCTACAAAAAGGCATTCCCTGGCGAGCTTCTGTAATTCAATATTTGAATCAATGATTTTAAAAATCTAGAGAAACAAAAATTATTTTCGAAATGTTTAAGAAAACGTAAGAAAAAAAATTATGTATAAACTAACTTTTTTTTTTTTTTTTTTTTTTTGGCAACCTAACTATTAATCAGAAAACACCCTCCACTCTTGGAATCCAGACCGGAAGGATGTTGCTTACATAAGAAAAATTAAAATCTCGTGTTCGGGCTGAACGTGCTAGGCAGTCCGCCTTCAGATTAACAGTTCGAGGGATGTAGGATAAGCAGAAGTTGGGTAGACGATCTTGTAAGCGCTTGAGCTTGACTGAAAAGATCGAGAACGCCGGCCACTCCTCTGGATGATTGACGACATCTACTAGGTCGGAACAATCCGTTTCAAACGTCTGGCAGTCCATATCTCTTTCCAAGATACAGATCATAGCCCATATGAGAGCCTCCATCTCCGCATATAGGGGGTTTCTTCGTTGGCTTACTCCTTTGGCCCCTAGACTTAGTATTGTATCGCCGTCGAGACATACCCATCCCAATCCTGAGGTAGTCGCATTATTCTTCCAAGAGCCATCCACTTGACATCGCACTTGGGACCTATTCAAAGACATCTCATGGGGTACCTCATGTGGGATAATCTCTGTTTCATCCTCTCTTAATTGAGCTGCCAACCACTCTTGACAATCACTCATCGCCGTGTTGAAAACATCACGTACATCCGCCTCTACGCCTGTAAACACTCTTTTATTTCGCGATTTCCAAATATACCATAAGAGCCATGGGAAGGCCTTACAATCCTCCATATTAGTATTTGTATTCGTAATTCTCCAAAACAGAAAATCCATATTCGTATAAATGGAAGAGAAAGGGAGAATTTCTCTCCCACTTGGTGTCAAAAATAATGCCCAAATATCGAGGACTATTGGACACTCAAACAAAGCGTGATTAATCGTTTCTTCCGCTATACCGCATCGCAAGCATATGGTGGAGCATCTAACCCCTCGGTGGTGGATCCTCTCCATTACCGCAATGGAACCCGATATTGCCTGCCATAGGAAATGCCTAATTTTTGGAGGGCAATGTATTTTCCAGACGTGCGCTTTCAGAGCCGTCACGCTTGGCTCTTGACCCAAGTTAGGTTCCTGGGTTTTATCGACTTCTTTCGCAACCCAATAACCTGATTTGACTGTGTATTTACCAGATTTT
The DNA here is from genome assembly GCA_900128785.1 of Arabis alpina. Classification (NCBI taxonomy): domain Eukaryota; kingdom Viridiplantae; phylum Streptophyta; class Magnoliopsida; order Brassicales; family Brassicaceae; genus Arabis; species Arabis alpina. The sequence goes on from LT669788.1 coordinate 2,330,665, forward strand.
GTAAAGTGCCATATAAACTTGTCCTCCATAGGAATCGGACTCAATTCCATTCCTTGGATAATTAGTATATCGTCAGGTTCCAGGAATTCCTCTAAAATTGGTTTATGCCATTCATTAGTACCATAGTTGTATAAATGATTTACCATTAGGTTGGGGTGTAATAACTTTCCCCTCCCTCGTGCCGGTCGTGGATAATTATCCGGAATCCACGGATCCTTCCAAACTGCCACATTGTTGCCGGAACCAAGATTCACCCGACTTCCGGTATACAATAATGCCTGAGCCGACATTAAACTCTTCCATCCGTAGGATGGCGAGTATGGCTTTTTAGCCCTGAGGGGATGAGTATCCCTAAAATATCGGCCTTTGAATACCCTTGCGACTAAAGAATTTGGATACTGATACATACGCCAGAGTTGTTTTGCTAGAAGGGCCGTATTGAAATTTTTCAAAGAGTGAAACCCTAAACCACCTTCCTCTTTATCTAGACACAACTTATCCCATGCTTGCCAATGAAGACCCTTACTGTCCTTGTTAGAACTCCACCAATATTTGGCTATGGCACTCGTTAGTTTATCTAATACCGTTTGTGGGAGCCGAAAGCATGACATAATATATGTCGGAAGCGCTAGGGCTATCGATTTAATCAACACCTCTTTTCCCCCTTTTGATAGAAACTTTACCGACCATCCATTAATTCTATCGTTTAATCTATCCGTGAGAAAATTAAACACTTTTGTTTTGGAACCTCCGAGGCTTTCCGGGATACCAAGATATGAACTCATACCACCTTCCTTACTAATGCCCATAATACTTTTTAGCTTACTCTTTGTATCATGAATCACGTTATGTCCGAACATTATCGAAGATTTATCGAAGTTTATTTCCTGTCCTGAGGCAGTACCATAATGCTTGAGCACCTCCAAAATAGTTTTTATTTCCTCTTCTGTAGCTTTACAAAAAAATAAGCTATCATCTGCAAAGAGCAAATGAGATATCGATGGGCTTTGTCGTGCCACTTTAATACCTGTCAAAAGACCTGCACCTTCTGCTTTCCTAATATTTGCAATTAGTACTTCCGTACAAAGAATGAACAAATAAGGGGATAGGGGATCCCCCTGACGGAGCCCTCTCCTTGGAACAATCCGTCCCCGGGCCTGACCATTTAGCAACACCTGATACGAAACAGACTGCACACAGGTCATGATCCAAGATGTCCAAACCGTACAAAACCCTAACTTTAGGAGCACGGCTTCCAGAAATTTCCATTCTATCCTGTCATACGCTTTACTCATGTCTGTCTTTACTGCCAGAAAATCAAACCGGCAGGAGTCTTTTGTCCGTAACGCATGAAACATTTCCTGCGCAATCAGAATATTATCAGAGATAAGCCTCCCTGATACAAACGCCGATTGTGTCTCTGAAATAATCTTAGGTAATAAATGTTTTAATCTGAGACACAAGATTTTTGAAATAATTTTATAACCCACGTTACATAAACTAATGGGTCTAAATTCCCCCATCCTTTTAGGTTTATCAACTTTTGGGATCAGACAGATATTTGTCATGTTTAACCGTTTGTCAAAATACCCTGTTCGGAAAAATTCTCTCACGAAACTGACCAAATCCCCTTTTAACGTTGCCCAAAACCGTTGGTAGAAAAGAGCTGTCATTCCATCCGGGCCTGGGGCTTTCTCTGGATGCATTGCAAAAATTGCCTTTCGTACCTCATCCTCCCCGACCTCTCTCGATAAAACATCATTCATATCCCCGGTAATGACCGGCTGAATATCTTGTAAAATTTCATTGAAATCAGTTGGATGGGTTGATGTAAACAAAGCGTCAAAGTACGCCGTTGCCGTTTGCTCGATCTCCACCGGCTTTTGAACCCAATCCCCACTTTCATTAAACAAACCAACAATCCTATTTCTGGCCTGTCTTTGTTTCGTGGAATCCTGGAAATATTTTGTGTTTTTATCCCCACTTTTATGCCAAAGTTTGCGACTTTTCTGTCTCCAATATTCCTCCTCCGCTCTGTATGCTTCTTGAAGTTTCCGGCAAATATCTCTCACATCCTCATGGGGAATTGTATCATCATTATTAGCCTCCTCTAGTGCCTTTTTTAGCGTTGTTATAACCGCCTGAGTGGAGGTAATATTTGTCCGCCTCCACCACGAAATTGAATTACGGCAGTTCGCAATCTTATCCACTAAACCCACCGGTCTAAAATTCCTTGTCCTATTCCACCCAGTCTCCACTGTTTCTGGGAGTCCCTCTTTTCCAATCCATCTCTTATCAAAGCGGAAAGTTCTACGATATCTTTCATTGTGTATATTAAACTCGCCTAAAATCGGCCTATGATCTGACCCAATTAATTCTAAATACTTAACGTGAGAATGTAAGTACGTAGAATGCCATTCTGCATTTCCTAAAGCTCGGTCTAGTTTGCATCTTATTGTGTGGTTCCTCCTTGTTCCTTTCCATGATAATTGATCGCCAGTGCACCGAAACTCCCACATCCCACATGATTGAATCATATTATTAAAATTAACAAATGTGGTAGCCGACCGTAGCCGTCCCCCTTGTTTCTCATGATTTCCTGTTATTTCGTTAAAATCCCCGATCATAAGCCATGGCTCCGATCTAGTTAATCCAATTATGCTGAGTTTGTCCCAAACCTGTGATCTAAAAGATACCACAGGTTCCCCATAAACAAAAGTTATGAAGACGTTTTGACCCTCTATAATGGCATTCATATCAATACTACGATTATCTGAATCTAAAATATTTGATGAAATATCATCATTGTAAAAAACTGCCAAACCACCACTTGCACCTCTCGGTTCAACCGTAAATAATTTATTAAAACCAAATTGAACTTTAAAGACATCCAAATAAGTAAAACATTGTTTTGTTTCTGACAGAAATAATATTTCAGGCTTAAATCTCTTCCATAAATCTCGCAACGTATCAGCTGTCAAGTCCGCTCCAAGTCCTTGACAGTTCCAACTCATGATCTTCACGTGTTAGCCGGTAGCTTCGGGAGAGCTACCATCCCTGACTTCTTTTTGCCCGTACCTGGAACCAATGTTTTCCTCCGAATAATTGCCACGTCTTCCTTTATCGTCGGGTTCCCTGAAAGCACCTGTTTAGAATAACATATTTTACCACCAGGTTTCCGAGGAGAGGTTAAGACCATAAAATTCTTTTTCCTACTATTCATACCAACGAAGCCATTAATTCTTCCGGATTCTAGCTTTTTACCTATACCACCTATCACTGAATTATTTGTATCTACCTTTTCCGGTTGACTCGTATCGACAACCAATTTACAATTCGCTACCTTTTCCGGGTGACTCGTATCAACAACCAATTTACAATTCTCTATAATTATATTAGTGTTTTGTGAAAAAATGACAAAAGTAAATATATTGATTATATTTAGAATTTTTTTGAAGATTGGATGGATTTATTATGCAATAATAGATAAAATAATAAATTTTCAAAAACTAAACAGCTATTTATTTAAAATCAAATACCAAATCGAAAGAATTTCAAAAAAAAGAATTAAAAACAATTAATAATTGAAAATATGATATTATAATGTGTAAATAAATGTAAATATATATACTAAAATAAAATACTTACTAATTCATGTTATACATGATATTGATAGAAAACATAGGAAAATAACACAAAAATATCAAAAGAAGTCAAACTCGCACAACGATCCTAGTGACTTTTAATGTGAGATCATATTTTATATAAAAGTAGAGAATTCATCAAGATGCCTTCATAAGTTTGCATTGACATCTAGAAATGGTTTTCTATTGTAGTAACTATGGATTATTTTTCTTTGTTATTGAAATGGCTCATAAGTGAAATTGATATATTTTGTAATAAGGACGAATTATCTTTTTCTTTTCTTGTAATGGCTTAAAAATGAAATCGATAAAGTTATGGTTATTTACTTATTTTAGTACATGATAAAAACATAATATCATAGTTATGTGACATGTATTTGATAAATACAAATGTAGCTTTTAACTTGTATTCAAAATTTAACCATATAGCAGTTCCATGATTGATTTGTAAGAGTTAAAGTTAAAATGTTTTAACATATACAATTAAGAGAAATCTATTATATAATAAGAGTTTTTTTTTGTTAAATATAAATTTAATTTGATACATTCAACTAAAGTTAGAAGAATAATAATGTATGTATTATATTAAAATTTTCACTGTTAATGTTTCTAATCTCAATTTACTCTTTTGTATTGTATTTATTATTTTATTTTGTTGTTGTGTGGTAATTAACATAAGACAATAAATAGAATAATGACATAGTTTATTGAAATCAAATCTAGTTTTAGTAGAATTATTCTTTTTTTAATGAAGTGAGACCTTTAAAATAATGATGTAGATGTAGAGGAGAAAAAACTCTCACATAGATTACATGCAAATTACACACATCATAGATCTACAATTTTACCAACGCATTGGTTTGGCCAATTTTGACTATTTTAAAAATAAACCCCTCAAAACAACAGAATTTTTTTTTTTTTCATTCATTCATACATACATACATACATACATACATACATACATACATACATACATACATACATACATACATACATACATACATAACCGTTGACAGAAACAGTAATTATTATCAACATGAAATTTTTATTTAAAGTCTTCTCCTTATGAGCATCATCAAAAGGAAAACAGAGTCAATAACACATTCACACTTCTACATGTTAGTCTTACATAAATAACAATAACAACATAAACCTTATTTTGATCATTTTATCAACCATTTTTTCCCAAACTTGTAGCAATCTGATCAGAAGAATCTTGAATGCCTTCCAAATTCTTACCTTCTGATACCAACGAACACGAATGCGAACCCAAGAACACACTCCTAACCATAGTCGAAGACGAAGAAGATTCAGCAGTTGAAAACAAGTCTCTATCTTCATCAAATCGTCTAGATTTCTTCATGTCTCTCTCTTCTTCTTCTTCTTCTTCTTCTTCTTCCACATGTTTCACTCTCTTTGACCCGTTGTAACGAAAATCCGAAGGTACTTGTTGGTCATTAGAGGACATAGACGGTCCAAGACCGGTTTCTTTAATGGTATTAGCTTCTAAGCCTTCGAAGCTATCCGCTACAATCTCATCAGGCGCTGCTCCGATCATGATTTGCGCTTCACGAGTTCTTGATATGGCTTTAGCAAGTAGCTCACGAGCTGTGTCGATATCTACGATAGGTTTCACATAGTTTGTTCCGAGTTCCACACCGGAAGCTTTTAGTACGGTATAGGGAGCATCCCATGGATGATGGATCCATTCTGTTGGCAATCTTGAGAGCTCCGGAAGCCATTGCCTTATGTACTCGCCTTCCGGGTCAAATTTCGCGCCTTGTATCTAAAATCAAAACATAGACTTCTCAATAAGCAAACTAAGGATGGTTATGAATGTTCAAACTCTTAACTATGTGATAAGTTTTGTATAGTTTACCGCAGGATTGTCCAAGCGATCAAGCTCGTGGCCATCGGGTAAGCTCCCGGAGATATACTGCCAACCGAGGATGTCACATTCCAAATCAGCATCTAAAAGAGTATCCCAAAAATACTTCATTCCCCATTTCCAAGGAAGAAGAAGAAACTTCACAGCGAAACTCGAAACAATCACTCTTATTCTGTTATGCATCCAACCAGTAGCCCAAAGCTCTCTCATTCCAGCATCCACCAACGGATAACCTGTCCTGCCTTGTCTCCAAGCCTTGAACGTTTCAACATCAGCATCCCAAGGGAAAAACCGAAGATGACATAGCAACGACTGCTCGTGAGTAAACGGGAAATTGAAACATATGTACCGAGAATACTCTCTTAAACCAATCCCTCTAAGGAAAAGATCCGCACTTTCTTCTCCTTCAACGTTCTTATCTCTTGCCCATATGATTTGTTTCATCCGAGCGCATTGGAAAACACGTCTTACGCTTATTTCACCGAAATGGAGATATGGAGAAAGCAGTGAGGTTGAGTTCCCAACAACTTTCTTGCTGTTCTTTGCGTAATCTAACAACTGCTTCTCGATGAACTCGTTTAGTATCTTATCAGCATTGCTCCACCCTGGAGACCAAGCTCTAGTTAACAACGCATTGCTCGGTTTTTCCGCCTCGTTTTCTAGGCCGAGTTCTTCGATCGAACATGCCCACACCGCTTGAGCCGCTAACAAAGAAAACACAAACTTTAATCAACTCTTATGTCTTGAAAACATCCAAAACGTTTTCGCATTTTACGTACTCTTTAAAGGTTTTAGTACCTGCAGATACTGGCACCAACCGCCAAGGAGGAGGAAGCATAACAGATTCTACAGACATGTCTAAGCATTTCTTCCAATACGAACCAAAACTCGTAAAAGGCTTCCCTTTTTCGCAGTAAATTTCCCACGGCTCATACAATAGATCACCATTGTAGCTTTGCACAGAGATCCCAAGTTCCACTAGCTTCTCCTTAACGGTATGATCCCGAACTAGCGAAACAGGATCTACAACAAAGGAAACATAACTTCATTCATCAACCTCATGTACACAACAAAAACGTTCGAAAACTTAACAAAGTGATCAAGAAATGAAAGATTAGAATTACCATAGAGATGATTAAAGACAACTTTAGTAGCACCGGTTGTTCGGATACAATCCAAGAGCGCGGAAACCGTGTTATGAGTTTTGATTAAAGTGAGCTCAGATCCTAAAGCCTTCAAGGACTGACTCAAGTGTATAAGTGATTGTTTCATCCACCATCTTGAAGCTCTTCCTGGATAAAACTGTCCTTCTTCTTCAGGACACCAAATGAAAACAGGGAAAACTGATCCTTCGTGTGCAGCAGCTGCTAATGCAGGATTATCCTCAATTCTTAAGTCTCTTCTAAACCAAACTATAGTCTTCTTGTTCGTTGTCATAGCTTAGATCAAAGATCAAAATTCAGCTAAAATTCCACTCTTTGTCCAAATTCTGCCATGATTACAGACAACAAGCTCCTATCTATATCAAGAACAAAGAATGATTCATCAAAATCAGTGATCTTCAAGAGAGATTTGTTAAACCTATCAAACCTAACCCTATACTCAAAAAAAGAGAAGCAATAGAATTTCACTTGAGAGAACAAGAAAATCAAGATCTAGTAGATTAAAACCAAGTCTTGCTCTTAACACATGAAACCATACATACATACACAAGAATCAAGATGTTTCAAGAAATCAAAACTTTGGAAACTTTTTTACCTAGAAACTCAATATAGAGCTTGGGATCTTGGAGACAAGAAAGATCTTGTGAATGCTATTTTGATGATTCTTGTTCCTATTTCGAGTAAGCAAGTTGAAAGATTTTGAGATCTAAGGGAAGACGAAAAACATCATACACATGACTCCATGAGATATGTAATAATTTTAGGTACAAGACAAAAAGTAGACAAACTTTATCCACAACTAGTGGCGTTCAAATTTAACACATCTTTTAAATAGTTTTTCTTACCGACTTTCTCTCAATTTTTTCATTGCTCATATGAGATTTTGTTAGGATCTATATGAACATTTTGGTGTAAGATATTTTACGAGAGATCATGGAACTTTATATGAATATTTAGTGGGGATAAAGTGTAATGAAGATACTCTTATCTTACGTTTGGGGCTAAAGACGGTGGTGGTTTATGAACACGATTCTGATCATGCCCACTTTTGTAGAATCTGTTAAAACATAATAACTAATGTATAAAGCTTAAAAGTAAGAACTTGATTCTCACTTATAAGCAGAATCTAACCCTAAAAAAAATACTCTGCTTTTACTTTACTAAAGGAAAAGTGGATTATAAAATTCTCTAAAGCTTTCGTATTTGATCTCTTCATAAAACATGAATCTTCGTATACCCTAGTGGCCTAGTTACTACTTATTAGACTGGACCAGTGCCTATGGTTTATGATTCTGATTTATCAGTTCATCGAAAAATAGAGAAGCATAATCTAATCGGGGTAGAGAATAATTGTGTCTGTCTTACTAACAAAATTTCTGTCATAGTTTTTAAAAAGATTCAGTTTCATTGAATTGATCAAAATTTGGTATTGGTTATCAATTATGGTGATGAAGAAATGGTAGACATGGAACTGCCAATTTTTCTTTTAATGAGTAAACCAAATCAGACACAGAGAACAGACACAGAGTAAAGTAAACAATATCTTGGTCTAGAAACAGACCAGAGACTATGTGATGTTCTTAAAGAGAGACAAACTCACAAAACAGAGTGTTTAGAGATCTTTTTAAAACAAACTTCTTATTCCGACAAAGCCTAAAAGCTTTATTAATGATCTCACACTTATTGGTTTAAGAGAGGCATGAGTAAGCCAAATCCTTCTCTTCCTTTAGCTCCTCTGCTGTCAAATCCATCTTCTTCCTCGACATTTCATCGATCGGGAGCCCTAATTAAACAAAAAACACATTAGTACAGTATAAATACAGTAGCGCAATCACAATCGAGTATTTGAGTGGTTAAAACTGTTTTTACCTTGGACGATACTCCACTCTCCATTGCGACAAGTTACGGGGAAAGAGTAGATGAGGCCTGATGGAACATTGTACGAGCCATCGGAGTATACTCCCATGGAAACAAATGTCCCCTGATCAATCAAGCCAAAGAAAGAAATTATGTTAAAACGACTATCAAAAAACTGTGGTGCCAAAAATGGGAAGAGTTATTATTACATACCTCTGGAGTTCCAAGAACCCAGTCACGGATGTGATCACAAGCAGAGCTAGCAGCAGAAAGTGCACTAGACAACTTCCTAGCCTTGATGATTGCAGCTCCACGTTGTTGAACTGTAGTGATGAATTCTCCATTCAAATACTCATCGTTCTCGACGAGCTCACGGACAGGCTTTTCACCAGACGAAGTCTTCACTTTAGCATGGTTGACATCAGGGTATTGTGAGGATGAGTGGTTTCCCCAGATGATCACGTTCTTAACATCAGACACGGGTACGCTCAACCTCTCAGAGATCTGACCCAAGGCCCTGTTGTGGTCAAGCCTTGTCAAACAAGTGATGTTCTTCTCAGGGATGGATGGTGCAAATTCCTTGAGGATCAATGCGTTGGTGTTTGCGGGGTTAGCAACAACAAGAACCTGAAAAAGAGAAACGATAAAAAAAAATGTCTTGAGCAAGAGAGCCACAAACTAGAAGCCAATTGAGAATATAAAGCATCTGTTACACTCCAACGAACAACAACAAAAAGAAACTGATTTAAAAGGCAAACAAATCCTATAACCTTGCAGTTTGGAGCAGCATGCTTCTCCAATGCTGCAGCTTGAGACTTGTAAATTGAGACATTCTTAGTCATCACATCTTTCCTCTCCATTCCTTCTTTCCTCGGGAAACCACCAACCATAACAGCAACATTCACTCCAGTACATCCCTCAACAGCATCAGTAGTAGCAACAACACCTGATACACATCAAAACATTCATCATCTCTAGCAAAACAAAATATGGGACATATTGCAAATACAAACAGTAAAACAGCAGGAAAATACAACTTCAAAAACTCTTAACTACCTTTGAGAAGAGGGAAAGCAGCATCAATCAACTCCATCTTCACACCATTAAGTGCTTCAGCAGCTGGAGGAATATCCAACATGTGAAGAATCACAGGCTGGTCAGCACCAAGCATGATTCCTCTCGCAATCATAGGAACAAGAGCGTATCCAATTTGTCCTGCATAATCACCATAGTTAATCACTTCATTACCAATTACCAAGAACAATCTACAGATCCTTCATACACACTATAGAAACTACATCAAATCCATATAATAAAAGTGATTAACTCAATACACCGTTTGGTCAACGTTGAATATTGAATACAACAAGAACCAAGTATTATCAAATCAATGAATAAAAAACGAAGTTGACTTCAGTGGTGTGGTAAAACGTCTATTTCTAGAACAAGAATGATTCATCAACAATACGAATCACAAAAACTACAAGAATCCTTAGTATAATCGTCGTAATCCAAACCTAACAAAACTAAAGATCCAACAAATTTCATATCACCAGATCCTAACCTAAATCATCTAACGAAACTATAATCAACTAACGAAACTATAATCAACCTATAAATTCATCAATCGTACTGTATAACCAAGACTACACAGAGATCTGACTAATTTAAGCAAGAGCTTTCCGATTCACTAGCTAGAGATTCAAAAACACAGATCGGGAAATATGAAGTTTACCAGCAGCTCCAGTAACGAGAACACGAACTGGTTCCTTCGCCGCCATCAGATCTAGATCGGAGATTATCGCCGGAAAGCAGATCGGAGTTTTGAGATTTTCGAGAGAGAGAGAGCATATAAAATCCGTGAAGCTCACTCTTGTTTATTTATTGGTGGTGGAAAGATATCGAAGATGTGTTACGCCACGTCAGCTAATTTAAATCATGTAATCTCGAAGTAATAAAATATCTCAGATTACACTCTCCTATTTAAATTATCTTAGATTTTTGGATTTGGAAAGAAGGATATTCAATAAATATATTAGGCTTGTATATCAAGCAAAGGCCCAAATATATGAGGCTTTATTGGGCCTTTTAAGTTAGAAACTAAGCCCAAATATTTGAGTCCACATTTTTCAAACCATTAAACAGTAGATACATGACGATAAGGCTAGAAACACGTCTAATACATTTACCGGCAATGACGTCATCTTCCGTCACCTTCTCCACGGTGATTCCGGCGAACACTAGAGCCTTCTCGCGTGTAGATTTCACGCGCCGCCGTGTAATTCCGTCAACGAATGGTCGGAGGAGAATTTCCAGAGCTTCTGTTATGGCGACAACGAAGAATGCGATGGAGTATAGGAAATTAGGGGATTCTGAACTCAATATCAGCGAAATTACTATGGGAACTGTAAGGATTAATCTCTTTATCTTCTTCGATTTTTGTTTCTGATTTGTGGAAATGTAGAATTCGTAGTGTTGTTTTTGGTTTAGTGTTGGTTGATTTGTGGGATTAGATTATAATAGGCCTGTTCGTTCTTGCGGCTGTGTCATGCGGTCAAATGTTGTTCGTTTGCCTGCCGCAGGTACATGCGGCCAGACACTGCGTCTTGCGTTACAAATTTTTAGCGGCAGAAGAATTATGCGTCTGCGTTTAAAAATTAGGGTCGCGGTTAAAATTTGAGACACAACGGCAGACAAACGAACAGCGATTAGACGCTGCGGCCAGACGTTGCGGCTGTCAAACGAACAACAATCGCAGCGTCTGGCCGCATGACGCAGTCGCAAACCGCAGCCGCGCGCGGCAGGCAAACGAACAGGCCTAATGTAATAGGTTACGAGATTTCGTGTAATCATGTGTTGTTGTATAATCATTTTGCAGATGACATTTGGGGAGCAAAATACGGAGAAAGAATCACATGAGATTCTGAGTTATGCATTTGAATCTGGCATCAACTGTATTGACACTGCTGAAGCTGTGAGTTTCATCTTCATATTTGTTCATCTTTGTTTGAATATGTTCTTGTTTATGTATATGTGTTTCGGTATTGACTATGATGCAAATCCAAATCCTTTGTCTCTACTGTTTTGAGCTTGAAACGGTGATATGTGTTTGTTCTAAAGAGCATTATCTAGTTAATAAGATTTGAATAGTTGTGTTTAGTTTTCTTGCATCTGGTTAGTTGTGTGGTAGATCTATTGTGGTGATTTTTCAGTTTATTTATTGATTGATTCTTTGTCCAGTATCCTGTTCCAATGAAGAAGGAGACTCAAGGGAAAACGGATCTTTATATTAGTAGCTGGTTGAAGTCTCAGACCCGTGACAAGGTATCACCATCCTTCATGGTTTTGTTCAGTATTGTAGGTTTCTACTTGCTTCGGTTTTGTGGATTCCATTGGTTGATAAGGAACCAAGCTATTCTGTCTCTGACTCTTTAAAGTTCTTACATGCTATAATTGTTTAGCAGACTTTATCTCTCGTGTTTGATGTCATCAGTCTCTTTGTCATTGTGATGGTAAATAATGTAGCTTAGATCAGCAAAACATCTTTGAAGCTATAGAACTTTAATTGATGGTTTTGTTGATTCCATTGGTGGATTAAGGAACCAATCTATCATGTCTCTGACTCTTTTAAAGTTCTTCCATTTGTTAAGCGAACTTTTGGTCCTTCGTGTTTGAAGTCATCGCTCTCTTTGTAATGTGATGGTAACTATTGATGTGTTTTGTGTGTACAGATTGTTTTGGCAACTAAAGTATGTGGATACTCAGAAAGATCAGCATATTTGCGGGAAAATGCCGAAGTTACACGTGTTGATGCTGCTAATATCAAAGAAAGTGTCGAGAAAAGTCTTAAGCGCCTTGGCACTGATTACATTGATTTACTTCAAATACACTGGTAACATCATAAAAGTGCTGTTTTGATGCTCAAGCCTAACTCATATGCTACATCTCTTTAGCAAGTTATTTTCCATTTTATACACGAACTATTCTATATTCATCGTCAAAATGTCACAAAATCATGATACTGATGTTTTTTTCAGTCCAGGCCAGATCGATATGTACCACTCTTTGGTGATAATTTCTTTGATCCGTCGAAATGGAGAGCTAGTGTGCCATTTGTCGAGCAGCTTAGAGCATTCCAGGATCTCATAGATGAAGGAAAGGTACTGGTTGAAAAATCTTGAAGTTCCTGTAAAATCTCAAAAACAGAATCTTGAAGTTTCTATGAAATTATGTAACAGGTACGCTACATTGGTGTCTCAAATGAAACTTCATATGGAGTGATGGAGTTTGTTCACACAGCTAAACTTGAAGGACTACCAAAGATTGTGAGCATCCAGAACAGTTATAGCTTGCTAGCTCGATCCCGGTTTGAAGGTAGCCTTTCTAGATATATACATAAAGCTGTGAAAGACTTGGTCGTATATGTCCTAAATTCGGCTGTTCTCGGTTCAAATCACAGTTGATCTAGTAGAAGTATGCCACCCGAAAAATTGCAATGTTGGCTTGCTTGCTTATTCCCCTCTCGGAGGCGGCACCTTGTCTGGTAAATATTTGACTTCGGACCTCGAAGCTACAAAAAAGGCAAGATTGAATCTTTTCCCAGGATTCATGGAACGTTACCGAGGATCCCTAGCCAAGGTTTGTTCTTTACCGAACTATACTCACTTCTTTCTTTATATGTCAGATTTTTTTGTTGCGGTTGCGGTTTAGTGAGGTCAGATTTCTTTATTCTTTGATACTTAGGAAGCAACAATACAATACATTGAGGTAGGGAAGAAGCACGGTTTAAGTCCAGTAGAGTTAGCACTCGGATTTGTACGTGACCGTGCCTTTGTAACGAGCACAATCATCGGAGCTACATCGGTAGAGCAACTTAAAGAAGATATCGATGCATTTCTGATGACGGAGCGGCCATTTTCACCGGAAGTTATGGCTGATATTGAAGCTGTCTTCAGAAAGTACAAAGACCCTTCTTTCTTTTAAAAAACCAAACAAAGGTTACATACTTACATTGTTATAAGCTTGTAACTTAACGTGTACGTTATAATACTATTTTTTATGATTATTATAGCTTGGATCTAGATCTCAGCTTTTTGATTTTTCACGAGTGTGATGAATGATATTTAATTCTAACGATTAAAAAGCTAATTAATAACACAAGTTGGATTGGTTTTATAGAATAAATCACCGATCTTCATGTTGGAAGTCAGTAATCACCGACACAATGAATAAATACGCGTTCACGAATTTTTTATTTATTCCGTGTTAATGGACACTGACACTGACTTCTCCAATATCGAATTTTACGTCAATTCCGTGTCTCCAGTTTTTCTCACTGAAAGATCATGAAATGCAATGAAATATGAATATTGTAACAATAAAATTTATAATTGACGAAATATTTATAGAAATAAAAAGGATTTTACGGCAAGTCGACAGTGTGAACAATGAGAGAGACCTTTACAACGAAAACACTGTACTTATCTCCCAAATATAGGAAAATATATAACACTGAGAGCCAGTGAAAAAAGTATCAATCCTGAGATCTGAATCTATAAAAGTTTCCATATTTTTTAATTCATTTATCTTCCAAAAACCATCACTCTTCTTTTAATATAAAGCGGAAAAAAAGAAAGAAAACAAACTTCTCTCATTCTCGGATCTCTCGTTACCAGTCAGTGACTCTTATTCGTCGGTGAGTTTTCGAGTTTTCTTCATTTGGGTCTTGTCAAGATTCGATTTTGATAATTGGGTGTCGTTTCTTTTGTGATTTCGATCTCATTCATTCCCTGTGTAATAGAATGAGGAAGTTTCAGTTTTCCTGGGAAATTGTGTGAGTATCATTAAAAGCTTTCCCGAGAAAATGGAAACTCTACTCGATATTTCCAGATCTAGTAGTTTTATTAATTCTCAATCTTTTGACTTTGGGAAAGAAAACAAAAAATTGTCGGTGGCGATTTTTATTTCCAAATTTAAAGATTGTTACTTGATTTATACTTATAACTTTGTTAGGTTCTGAATCACCATGCTTCTGTATTGTATGGTTTCTCACCTAATAAACTTGGATCTAGTGATAAACTTTTGATGTTGTTTTAATGCCAGTGACTATTTACCAAACTTTGTACTAAAAAAAGTATATAATACTTATGATTGTTCTGTTCTTGATTTATGCAGAAACTAACATAGAGAAAGAAAGCCTTTGCTTCTTTTGATTGTTGGGGTTTTGGAGGAAGTTTTGATGATGAGAGGGAGATCTGATGGAGGCCAAAAGAAGAGGCTAATAGCTTCGTTTTGTGTCGTGGCGTTGTTCGTTTGTTTCTTGTATATGTACTATGGTTCCTCTAGCCAAGGTGCATCAGCTATTGAATATGGAAGATCATTGAGAAAACTTGGATCGTCTTATATGGGTGGAGATGATGATAATGGTGATAACAAACAAGATGAATCTGTGAATAATGCTGAAGATAGTCTTATTGCAGCCAAAAGTTTCCCTGTAAGTCTTGTTTGTTTTTATATCGAAATCAAGAAGTTTGGTAAACTGCGAAATTTACGTGTTAATGTAAGCTAACTTTTGGTTTATGTGTTAAGGTTTGTGATGACCGACACTCGGAAATCATTCCTTGTTTAGATAGGAATTTCATTTACCAAATGAGGTTGAAGTTGGATCTATCTTTAATGGAACATTATGAACGGCATTGTCCTCCTCCGGAAAGAAAGTTTAATTGTTTGATTCCTCCTCCATCTGGCTACAAGGTACTAAATTAGCTTTCTTGTTGCTTTTATTTTATCTGTTTTCTGGTGCCTTCTCTTGATTGGTTGGATTTGGGTTTTAGGTTCCTATTAAGTGGCCTAAGAGCAGAGATGAAGTGTGGCAAGCTAACATACCTCACACTCACCTTGCAAAAGAAAAGTCTGATCAGAATTGGATGGTTGTTAAAGGCGATAAAATTTCATTTCCAGGTGGTGGCACTCATTTCCATTATGGAGCTGATAAATACATTGCATCGATCGCAAATGTAAGCCTTTTTTGTTGCTCGGTTACTTCTAACTTTTTTTCTAATGATTAAGTTTGCATCTAATGATATTCTGACTTTGCAGATGCTTAACTTTTCGAATGATGTATTGAACGACGAAGGGAGATTAAGAACGGTTCTTGATGTTGGATGCGGAGTTGCGAGTTTCGGAGCTTACCTTCTCCCATCTGATATAATCGCAATGTCATTAGCACCTAATGACGTTCACCAGAACCAAATCCAGTTTGCATTAGAGAGAGGAATCCCTGCTTATCTTGGTGTTTTAGGGACCAAGAGACTTCCTTACCCGAGCAGATCATTCGAGCTAGCTCATTGCTCTCGGTGTAGGATTGACTGGCTTCAAAGAGATGGGATACTTCTTCTCGAGCTCGATCGGGTACTAAGACCTGGCGGTTATTTCGCTTATTCGTCTCCTGAAGCTTATGCACAAGACGAAGAGGATTTGAGGATATGGAAAGAGATGAGTACTCTTGTTGAACGAATGTGTTGGAGAATCGCTGCTAAAAGAAACCAAACTGTTGTTTGGCAGAAACCGATGAGTAATGACTGTTACTTGGAGAGAGAGCCCGGGACACAGCCTCCTCTTTGTCGCTCAGACGCAGATCCTGATGCGGTTGCTGGTGTGTCAATGGAAGCTTGCATCACTCCTTACTCCAAGCGTAAGTACTAAGCATGCTCTGCATTCACTTCTCCTTTTTTTTGGATTATGTGACAGTCATGCTCTGTTTTTCTAAATACAGATGACCATAAAACTAAGGGAAGTGGGTTAGCTCCTTGGCCAGCTAGAGTGACTTCTCCTCCTCCCCGTCTTGCGGATTTCGGTTACTCAACCGATATGTTTGAGAAAGACACGGTACTAAAACCGCAATCTTGTTTATCTGACTTGATCAGTTCTTCCACATATATGTATAGATACACATTAATTTTGTTTATCTTCTTTGTTTGCAGGAACTTTGGAAACAACAAGTGGATAGTTACTGGAACCTAATGTCATCAAAAATCAAATCAAACAGTGTGAGAAACATTATGGACATGAAGGCTCACATGGGTTCTTTCGCAGCTGCTCTTAAAGAGAAAGATGTATGGGTTATGAACGTTGTCTCTCCCGACGGTCCCAACACTCTAAAACTGGTTTACGACCGTGGTTTAATCGGGACAAACCACAACTGGTACATACCTAAAAACCCGAAAATCGTAAACTTTCCGTCTTATGACCATTTATTCACATTTTCGCTATTTGTTTCTGGTTGGATTTAGGTGTGAGGCGTTCTCTACATATCCGCGAACATACGATCTCTTGCACGCATGGACCGTATTTTCAGACATTAGAAGCAAAGGATGCAGCACGGAAGATCTATTAATCGAGATGGATCGTATTCTTAGACCTACAGGATTCATCATCATCAGAGACAAGGAAAGTGTTGTTGAATCGATCAAGAAGTATATGAAAGCTTTGCATTGGGACGTTGTGGCATCTGAGAAGGTAACCACAGCTTCAGAACTTGACCAAGACAATGAAGATGGTGAGAACAATGTTGTTTTCATTGTCCAGAAGAAACTATGGCTCACAAGTGAAAGCCTTAGGGACACTGAGTAATCAAATCAGAAAGTAAGAAAGTAAGAGGACTATAAAAAAAGAAAGAAATTGTTTTTATTTTCCACAAGTTTTTATATAGTTTTATTTTGATTTTTGTAGTTGATTTGTACTCAATATAAGCATAATTATCATATAAATACTAAAACTATTCATTGATTTCTTGAAACATTCTATAATGTTTCTTTTTCGATGTTTCTTATGATCTTATCTTTAAGTCTTTTTAACTCCTTAAACTATTTTTGTTTGGTTTGAATATATATATTTCACTTATGTTCTTTCCTGGTTGGTGTTATATGTTTGACAGGTTATTGAAGAAAATGTAAAACAAATCATAAAATTTAAATAATAATTTTTTGTGGTCCTATGGATAATATTATTTACAATGCAATAAGACAACTAGTATTTGACAAATTCAAAGTAGATGTTGCTACATAATTAATTAGTTTATTCCTAGTGTAATTGCCTTATTGGTACAGAAAAGTAATTAGATAACTAGGATTAATAAAACAAATTATTCTTTATTTACTTTAAAAAAAAATTGATATATAGTAGATGCTACATGGCATCCAATTCCAAACCTTGAATATGTAATTAATAAAAGTGGACCTACTATTGATTTTCTACTAATAATGCCAAAATGAAAAAAAATTAGGTAACTAACTCATTATTTACATTATTACACCATGTGGAGATTGAGTTTATACAAATAAGTACACGCAAAGAGTTATTGACTTTTTTTTTTTTTAATTTCAAGATAAGGCAAGAAAAAAAAAACTCGAGGTTCTTGTCTAAATTTGTGATTTTTCCCAAGAAAATACAAAGTGAAATCTCAGGTCTATCCGTAGCTAGTCTAGATCAGATTTCACCATCAAACCGACATCGTTTTTCTTCTTTCAACTTTGTCTCTTTAATTTTCTTACCAGATTTTTTTCTTGCATAACATTGATCTGAAAGTCTCTAGCTTTGGTTTCGAAACATGTCGGTTATAGCTCGATAACGATGATTATGTTTTGTCAATGGTTAATTTTTAGTTTGGTTGTAATAGAAGCTTAGTGATTTGGGTCAAATCACTTCGAGGGTTCTTTACTAAAATTTATAGTTTTTTTCTCTGTTTTTGAGGTGATTGTAGCTAAATTAGTATTGGGGAATTGATTATTGGATTTGGGGTTGGTTACTTATTACATAGAAGAAAAAGGGTACTTTTTGATTTGGGATTGAAGAAATGGATCGTGTGGTTGGTGGTAAGTTCAAGCTTGGAAGAAAGCTTGGAAGTGGATCATTTGGTGAAATCTTTCTAGGTATTGAATTTGTTTTTTGTTAATTTGTTTATGTTCTTTTACTTGGTGGATCAATTTTTGTGTCTGAATTTGTTTTTGTTTTAGGAGTTAATGTACAAACTGGAGAAGAAGTTGCTGTGAAACTGGTAAGTTGCAATGTCAATGATCATTGGTTATATTAGAGTTTTGATTTCCTATGCTATATTACAAAACTTGTGATTCTTTGATATGAGATTTCTCTCAAGTGTATAACAATTGGAGTCCTTAATTCTCATATTTTCTCCTCTTTTGATTACTTACTAGCTACAGTTGTCTGAGTGTTTAAACTCGATAATCATTCTCATCGTTGTGTGTTACGCAGGAGCCTCTACGAGCGAGGCATCCGCAGCTTCATTACGAGTCAAAGCTATATATGCTTCTCCAAGGAGGAAGTAAGTTTCGCAGCATTGAGTGTTTGCTCTTGAGTTGAGTTTGAATCATGAACCAATTTTTTTTGTTTAACTGATATGTATGTGTTTGTGTTAATGAAGCTGGTATTCCTCATCTGAAATGGTTTGGAGTTGAGGGTGAATACAACTGTATGGTGATCGATCTTCTCGGTCCTAGTATGGAGGAATTTTTCAACTATTGTAGTCGATCATTCTCTCTAAAGACGGTTCTAATGCTTGCAGATCAGATGGTAAATATTCTTACTTTTTATTTTGCTGTTCTGTTTGTTTGCATGTACTTACACTTTGGTGTCGATTTTGATTCCGCTAGTTAAATAGAGTCGAGTATATGCATGTACGAGGCTTTCTTCATCGTGATATTAAGCCAGATAACTTTTTGATGGGTCTTGGACGCAAAGCAAACCAGGTGAGTTTTCAATACTATTTGCTAGCTTCGACAATTTTCATAATAAGGTTTCATTTGTTTACCTTCTCTTATATACATCTCCTTTGCAGGTGTACATCATTGACTACGGGCTTGCGAAAAAGTATCGAGATCTTCAAACACACAAACATATTCCCTACAGGTCCATACTTAACTCAGAAACTTGCATTGCAATAGTATGTTTTCAACTTGTTCAGTGTTTTTTGTCAAGCAATCTTTGTATCCAAATGAATTTGCAATTGCCAAAAAGTTCGTTTGTTTTCTTAAATGGCTTTCCCTTTGTTAATCGGTAGAGTTACTTTTTAGGGAAAACAAGAATCTTACAGGAACAGCTCGATATGCAAGTGTTAACACTCATCTTGGAATTGGTGAGTTTTTTTCCTTGCTTCTCAGTCCTGTTGTATGCACTTGAGAGACTTGACTTTTCATCAGTTTCTTGATTAATATTCTAATATAATGACTTGTACACAGAGCAAAGTAGGAGAGATGATCTGGAATCTCTTGGCTATCTGCTTATGTATTTTCTTCGAGGAAGGTAAATCGATATATAGCTATATTTTTCCGATTCTTCCTTGTAGTATAGTTGTCCCTGAACCATAATTTCTGTTTCAGTCTTCCTTGGCAAGGCCTTCGTGCAGGTACCAAAAAGCAGAAGTACGACAAGATCAGTGAAAAGAAGAGACTTACACCAGTGGAGGTATTTATTCCCTCTCCAATAAGCTACTGAGAAACTTTTGTGGTATTTTGATTTCAAAGTTCATATAATTATGTTCTTAAGATATTCTTAAGCTTTTGAGATGTTCTGTGTTAATAATTACAACCTTAAATATCCTTTGGAAGGTCCTTTGTAAAAACTTCCCACCCGAGTTCACATCGTATTTCCTCTATGTTCGTTCATTACGGTTTGAAGACAAACCAGATTATTCATACCTAAAGAGGCTTTTCAGAGAACTATTTATCCGAGAAGGTTGGGAAATTGTCGAAAATACTTATCTTCTGTGCTTATGTTTGAATCATTTTAACAAACAACAAGAAACTGATTTGATTATTATTTGTGCAGGTTATCAGTTTGACTATGTATTCGACTGGACAATATTGAGGTATCCTCAGATTGGCTCCAGTTCCACGTCCAGACCAAGAGTAAGTCCCACCATTTTGAAGCTCTATGTGCAGAATCGTTATTGTTATAAATAGAGTATCAACCTTCTCACGCTTTTTCCTCTGTTCCAATAGCCAAGCCTAAGACCAGCTCTGAATATTCCAGTACCATCTACCGAGAAAGTAGAAAAGCCGTCATGTAAGCATCAGATATCATAATCTGCTTCTACATAAAACCTTTTTTAACTTTACAATCATGTTGTCTATAACTCTTAAGAGGAAGTTGTTGAAGAAACTGTTCTTTGAATAATATACAGCTGGGCAAGAGAGCCGCGATAAATTCTCTGGTGTTTTCGAGGCATACACCAGAAGAAATGGCTCAGGAACTGGCGTTCAAGCTGAACAGTCTAGTAGACCAAGAACTTCAGAGAATGTTCTTGCATCCAGAGACACGGTTAGTCATCAAATACCTCCTTCTTCTTTCAAGAAACCGTCCTACATGATAATCTTTGGTAACCGAAAGTGTCCTCACACGAAAAGAACCTGTTTTCTGTTGAATCAGTTAAACCAGGAGAGACCAATCACTTCATCAAGAAAAGCAATTGCTGGTTCAAGTGTTCGAGCCACTTCCTCGGCTGATTTCACAGAGAATCGATCGAGCAGGCTAGTCAATCTTCGGTCCTCTACGACTCAGAGGACCCAATTTGCTCCTTCGTCCTCCTCTTTAGCTACAAAGCCTGCACCATCAAGAATTCCTCCAGACGTTACGCTCGAGTTCCTAACTATTGGGAGTGGGAAGAGGAACTAACTGGTCTACATTTGCAACCGTCAAGTTCATGGTTGGATGATATTTTTATCCATCTTTGTTTGAGAAATTTGTTGTTAAGAAACAAACAACCAAACAAACAAACATGATTTGTTTGAAGATATTGATGATAAATATATGGCTTTTCATGTCATTGTATTGTATTTACTTTAAATTTATATATTACTCCCTTTTACGCCAACAATTTACAATACTTTTAGATTTTAGCTATATGAATTTTGAATTGAACTTTCATACTTTTCGCACTACTACGTATTGTATACAACTGTTGAAACTCAATAAACTGATAACTCGTTAAATCAATGAAAAAAATCGGTTTTGAATTAGTTTTTAAATATGTCATGAAGACAAATCATTCATGAGGGAAGTGGTCATCTAGTTGAAAACAATTTGTGCAAAAGCTACATTCATCTTTTGGAGTTTGATTATGATTTTCAATAATATTGTAATTTTATAGAAATACACTTATCAAAGGACTAAACCGTAAAACACCACTCCGCCGCCAACATAACATTCAACTAAATAAATTGTATTCTTATTTTATCAATTTTTAGAAAAATTTAATAGTTATTTATATAATTTATTGTGTGTTTTATTAGCCGGATAAATAATTTATCTCTATCTTTCTAGTTGATTCATCGTATAAAAAATAAACAAATTTTTTTATACATTTATTAGTTTTCTAATTTTTAAACTAACTGTTATTTATTTAAATTTTAGTTTGATATCAGTTATCCATTTAACTTCTTATAGTAATTAGAATTAAGTTATAGAAATTTAATAATTTTAATAAAATAATGTAAGAACAAAAATTGGTCAACATTAACATGTTCTTATCATTTATATTTTAGTAGTATAACAATCATAGAAACAGATCTTGTTCTATGGAATAGAATCACATGTACTTTATACCATTTTAATATAATCCTATGTTTTATTTACTTGTGTACTTGCTAATTACTTTTGAAACAAATTTAACATGCTAGATCACATTTTTATGATTTATGACTATTTGGAATTGTTTTCTATACTGATTTCATGAATTTTTACCCATTTGGCCATTTCCCATAAGCGATGTAATTAGATCAATCTCCAAAACACAAATTTGGAATAGCTAACATCATAAATGGAATAATATACATGGAAGACCAAAAACAAAGAATTCATATTTATTAGTATTTACGAAAATATGTAAACAGAAATAATTACTAATTTACGGAAAGAAGATTATAATACAGTGGAGCAAATACTGCATTCCCATAAAAGAAACAAAACAAAAAGTTTAATTCTTAAATTCCCAAAAGTGTTTAGATTTCATTGCCTACAAATAATCAACCCTCCATCAATATCCTTCCCAAAATGGAAACATTCATTATTCTTAAAACTTTAATTATCATTAAATCATCTTACCTTTTAAACATTCCTTGCAATGTTTGACTTCTTTATATGATTACATATATCTATAACAATACATTTCTTTACTTTTATAGAAGAATACATAACCAAAAAATATAGACTGAAATAACTTCATGCATGTATTCATAAAATCCATCGTCAGCATCATCATTATCATCAAATCAAGACAATATTAGCACACATGGAAATATGTTTCCTAAAACACTAATGTTTACAAATCAAGTCTCAAATTTTGCATATAAATAGATGTGTGGACTCATTAGCTTTCTCCGTACCTCTAATATAAATCTATCTCTCTCTATAGATCTCAATCTTTGTTACATTTTCATTAACACACACACATCAAGATTTGTAGAAAATGATGAGTGGTTATGGCATGAGAAGTGGCCCAGTCCGGTTTTCAAAACCTCAATGTCCGGTTTGTAACCGAATCTTTTCAACTCCTCAAGGCCTAGTCACACACTTCAACACTTTTCACTCAAACCACCATCTATCCACCTACTCTTCCGCCGTCGCCGCAGCCGCCGTCGCAGTACGCCCCACTTTCCACCACTACCCGACCCTAAACCGGAACCCTAATCCTGTTGTATACCGCAACCCTAACCCTGTTGTAAACCGCAACCCTAATCCTGTTGTAAACCGGAACCCTAGTTCTGTTGTTTTTCCGGCTAGGAATAGTTTTGACTTGACTTATTACGAAAGAGGTTATTTAGATACTCAGGGGAGGTTTCTTAAAGGTTTGCCTCCGGCGATGACTCCGGCTCCGGCCATGACTCCGGCCAAAAGATCTAACGTTTTGTTTGAACAGCAGAATAAGAAGCCGAGGCTCGTGGAGTTTTTACAGGCGACAGAGAACGGTGGCTATGGTCTTACGTTGCCGCTTATTTGCCAGCTGGAGCACCAAATACCGGTGGAGACGGTGACGGAGAACGGCGGAGCCATTTCAAGTTCCATTGACTTGACATTGAGGCTTTGATATCATAACTTTGTATCAGTCCAAAAAGCAAAAGTTATTCTTGTTCGTTAAAAATAATAAAACAAGGGAAATATGATTCTTGGTAGGAGAAACTAGGGTTCTTGAGAAGTATTATATTTTTTGTTGTAGTTGTTGTTGTTGTTGTGTTTGTCATTGTTGGAATGATTAGTGTAATCTTTTACTAATACAAATTTTGTTCTTCATTTTGCATTACTTTTCTTGGCAATTGAATTGATGAGGCACCAAAAGAGAAGTTACGTAAAATTCATATCACCATGGTTTAAATGTTTCCGCTTAAAGATACGTTAGCCCACTGGTATTAAGCTTGGTTTTGTATAAAAGCTCATGATTATATTTTGTGCTGATTTGACGTAGGTGTTCATTTATATTCATGTAAGTCCATGAAAATATAGTAATGTGATCATATTCATATACGCACGGTACGATAATGAACGCACTAATCCACGCAGTCTTGTGTTATTTATTATAGTTAACATACACAATTATATTTTTTTAAATATTATAAACAACTGAAAATTGACAACAAAGTTGAAGACTATACAAACTAGCGATTAATTAATATAATTTCTTATATTAATCTACCTAGATACACATGCTTTTATTGTATCAGCCATACACTTAAATCTACCTAGATGCACATGTTTTTTTCAGTTTATAAAATTCATCATAGATATAATTACATCTAATAGATTCACTGATATTAAAGTAAAAATTAGGTAGAAACTCCTAATAAAAATGTTTCTAAAAATAATATAAGAGCATGTGTATCTAGGGAGATTAATATAAGAAATTATATATGATATATCTTTTTGTGTCAGCCATACGCTATAAATTATAATAGACTTAGTTCCTATGTTGATTGTAATTAATTATTTCGTAAATTCTAAAATAAATTAATAACATAATTAAACATGTTATAGTATCATTTTATCTGTAAAAATAACAACTACTCCCTCCATTCTTAAAAGATTGATGTTCTAGAAAAAAAATTATTTTACAAAGATTGATTTTTTACATTTTCTATGTAATACTAATAATTATGAATTGTAGATTTCAAAACATATTAATTGATTTTATTGGATTTTTATTGGGTCAAACTTATGGGAAATTGTTTAGTACAAAAATCAATACATTTCTAGTCAAACATTAATTTATTTTTTTAATATGTGTGAAGACTCTAGAAAATTAATTTTTAAAGAACGGAGGGAGTATTATTGATAAGATTGTTTGTATATATTAGCGTAAGTGGCATTACCATCTCTGTATAAAGTTTGAATACAAAAGTTTGACTCGATTTATGCGTAAAAAATCGACGAAAAAAGAAACATTGAATCCGTTGACGAAATAATGATAGGATTATCAACAAAACAAAAGGAAAATGTTCCCTTTCCATATGTCTGGGAATTACTCAAAGTTATACAAAAAAAAAAATGTTTTTCATCCTTACAAATTATATTCTATTTATTCTATACTGAGAGTTATATCTAAAAAAGAAAGATAATAAATGTACATGTATTAATATTTTTAGAAGACACTTATTTGGGAAGTACTTAAAATTATGAAATTTGATTGTTATTGTGATGTTTGAATAAAAATGTGTCGAATCATAATTACATTAACTTTATTTTTTTATCAATACGAATCTTTGAATATAATATAACTGTTTCAGTTTAAAAAATAATTTAATATTTTTTTAAAAAAAATACACACTTATTTTAGCAAACGACACACAATATAAATATTGTTTATGATATAGATATTTATGTTGAAAAATTAATAATCGCTAAATGCCTCATGGTAATAAAAGCCAGTTGAAAACTTAGTGGAAACGGTATTGACAACCATCTTACGATTATTTATATAAGACAGAGTCTTTCCCTAGCGCATTCCCCTTACTGGCCTCTTCCACTTCCTCTCGAGTAATTGTTATCTTGTGTTTTTGTTTCTTTTCCTTTTCACTAGAAAACTGTTGTGATGATTTTAGAGTATATTTCCATCATTTTTTCTCATTCTCATCTACATTTCTAACGGGCGCGTTTCACTAGATTTTAACTTTAAACTTTTATCAATACAAATATTTGAATATAATAAAACCATTACAATTTTAAAATAATTTTTTTATAAAGGCACATTTATTTTAGCAAACGATATACAATATAAATAAAGTTTATGAAAAATTTGTTTCTGTTGAAAAATTTATGAATTGCTATAAAGTATATGTATCTTGTGGTAGTAAAAGTCATTTGAAAATTTAGCGAAAACAACATTGACAACCATCTCACGATCATTTATACCACATAGAGTTCTTCCCTAACGCAATCTAATCATTGAAAACAACTCATTATTTTAAAAATCTAAAATTTCTAAGATCTGTTATTGAAAACAACTAACAATCTAAAATTTCTAAGATCTATTATTCTTCAAAAAATGAATTCCCTCTAATTTAATTTATATTCACGTTTTCATGTACTTTTTTGGATTGTAGCTTTATTTTTTGTTTTATGTGATTTGTGATTTATTGTTTTCATTTAATGAAATATAATAAGGGAAAATTTTTGAAATTGCCATTTTAGATGAAATTTCTTTCCAAATATGCCATTAATGAATTGCTCTTTCAAAATCTGCCACAATCTCAACTTTAATTTTGATTTGGTCTGAGTGAAAGATGATTTTGCCTTTTTCATATTTTCTCTTTTTTGTTAATATTGTCCTCCGGCCACTGTTTCCGTCACCATCTTATCCTCCGGCAACTGTTTCCATCACCATATAATCCTCCAGCCACCGTCTCCATCATCAATTTGTCCTTCAGCCACTGTCTCCGTCACTCTCTTGTCCACCAAGTCGCCATATTGTCCATTGCCGTCTTTATCCTGTCATGCGGTCACCGTCTCCGTCGCCATCTTGTCCTCCGACTAACGTCTCCGTCGTCATCTTGTCCTCCGACCATCATCTCCATCATCATTTTGTCCTCCGACCACCGTGTCCGTCGCTATCATGTCCTTCGCCATTCTCCGTCGTTATGTTGTCCACCATCGTCATCATCTTGTCCACCGTCGACCATCGTTGCCGTCAACATTTTCCATCATCCACTATTTTTTCCGATCAAGAGATAAAGAAAGAGAAGAAGAGGAAGAACGAGAGAGAAAAAAATGAGTGGAAGAGAAGATAAGGGCAAAAATTGTAATTTCTCTTTCATTAAAAGACAAAATTAATTCAACTTATGGCATTTTTTGAAAGAATTCAAATGAATGGAAGATTTTGAAACAAAATTAGATTAAATGGCACATTGAATAATTTTCCCATATAATAATACAAAAGTGTGTGAATTAATTAAATTATTAATTTTAGGTTCAATGTTCTAGACATCTTAGTTGGAGAGAAAGTTCACTAATTATATATATATATATATATATATATATATTTTTCTGTCAAATATATATAACTAGACAATTAGTAAAATATAATATGATATTTACATAGAAATATAAATAAAATATTTTACAAACTTTAACATCCATAATTATATTTTCAACAAAGAAAAGGATATTTATCTATATATTTTTACGTGACACTCTCTACACACTTTAAGACGGTATTAACATTGCAAGGACAAATGAGCAACACAAATGTCTTAGAACTGCAATTTTTTTAAAAAAAAACACACGCAAATTTTGTAACAGTAATTTTTATTATTTTCTACTAACAAATTTTTATCTTGCCATTTTCCTAATTACATGCACGGATGCACCCTACTAATCTACTATCATTCAGTCAAAGTAACTCAAGCGCAAACCACCTTGCAATGAATTACATCTTTTCATGAAATTGTTTCTCCAAAATAATTCCTATCGAACGAGACTCATCCAAAAAACCTGCTGATTTTTGGCTAATATGTATGTTACAAAAATTGCTAATTTTGTGTGTGTGTAAGTGGTCTTGTCTCCTTCCTCTTGACCCGAAAAGTCCTCTCAACGACTAGTTTTCATTGCCACACAAAAAAAACATAAGAAAATAGAATCAGTTTAATTCTATTTATAAAAAAGTAGATATATATACAGTAAAAATAATAACCATGAAAAGGTTTTCTTCTTTTTTTGGTTAGTAAAATTTAGTTCGCCCTATCGAAATTTTGTTTCTTTCAATTGCCTCTGTTAAGAGAGAATGAAAATCAATGCGATCAAGGTTTGACTTTTCTAATCTCGTTTGATTCTTCATATTTATGGTCCAAACTTTTTAAATGTTTTTTTTTTTGCAGACATCTCTAGACGTTTAATTTGTTCTTTTGTTTGCTGTACAAGTTAGGTTCAGAAAATTAACAGAAACGTAGCATCTACAAGTTAGGGTTTCGCACTAACCGGAAAAAAACTATTCCTCCCGAGATGGCAACAACCGTGAAAGGTCTTCTTAAAGGCCTTCGCTATATTACTCAGATTTTCGGTGAGTCGATCAATTCACAACAAACATCTAGACTTTTCTTGTAACACAAGTCACCATCTTTGTATAACAACAAAAACCTAATCGCAGACGAAGATAAAGACAATGATATGCAGATCGGGTTTCCAACCGATGTAAAACATGTCGCACACATCGGATCCGATGGTCCTGCAGACTTTACGCCAAGCTGGGTACGGTTTGTACATTTATACGTATTTTTTACATATGTACGTATAACTATATAGTCATCATCATTGGTATGAAAAAACATGTAGATGAGTGACTTCAAACCTCATGAGAATGAGAATGGTCAAGTTGTATCTCGAGGAGATGCTAATAACAACAATCAAATAGGAGAAGGAGTTGGATTACAAGAATTGTTGCCACCTCCAGAGAAACCGAAGCAGAAGAAGACAAGGCGTAAATCCGAGACATTGTCACAAAACGGTTCTCCACCTAGGCGAAACAGCAATGTGACATCATCGGATATGTTACCGAGACACTCGAGACGTCATCACAGGAGTAGGCACGGGTCGATGGATTCATCGAATGATCCATCAGTCAGGAGGAGGCGTCGAGACAATGTCTCGACGACCGCGGATATGGATGGTTCTTACCCTCTTTCAGACAGTTCTACTCATAGAAAGTCTACATCACGTAATAGGAAGCTGAAAGGAGCAGGAGGAGGAGAGTTATCGATGAGGAAGTCGAAAGCAAAACCCGAGAATACGATTGTTCAATCAGTCGATAAATGTAATGATAATACCAGCGACAAAGAGTAAAAGACCTAGAATGTTTTTGTTCATCTTTGTGTTGCTTGTGTATGCAAGTGAATAGTCTTGTATTTCTTGACTGTTCCATAGAGAGAAAAAAAACATATTTTGTTTCACTAACAAAGACAATGGTTAACCATAAGAGAAGTGATGAAATCATAGGAAAGATTCGATTCTAGTTGCAATTTTTTGTATAACAAGTTCACATGCAAATTGCAATTTCTTGGTCTTGTGATTAGAGAATGAAATTTTGTTTGCTCTGTTTGCTTTCTGAGAGAATGAGACAAGAAAAATGATAAAACTAAAACAGTTTCAAAAGAAAGAGCCACATAGATAGAGGTAATTGTTTAAGAGAGCAACAAGAAACATTTTCAATGTCTACATCTCCAAAGATATCATGAAAAAACAAGAATTCTTTCATTGAACTCTCATGAAGATCAAACCATATCGATTGTGTTCAATCCGAGATTAGGTGATCAAACATACAGTGAGGGCTTAACTGAATGGTTCGCCACAAGACTCGCTTACTTGATAGAAAGGATCTGATTAAGTTCAAATCTAATTTCTGATTTTCGAACAAAGGTTACAATTATTGTAAAAGCGTTTAAAAAAAAAAAAAGTTTAGTATATTTTCTTTTTAAATCTATTGATAGAGAATCATAAAAAATAATTTTTCTATTTTATATATATCTGAGAAATCTATTGAACAAGGCAATAAGTATTTTCTCTTTGGTTTTTGTAACTCTTAAATCAATAATACACAACATCTTATCTTTTTTCTTGAATTGAATATACACAACATTTTTTTTCATTTTCTTGTTCTAGTGTCATCTTCGTTTACCCAATTGAAACGATTTCTTCAAAAACTGATTAGCTACACGATCGTTTCTATAACAAAGAACTCTCAATATCGTGTTCGGATCCGACCTATTCCATCGACCAGTCGTTGGAGGCATAGGTAGCTTTTGTCCAGTCCCAACCAATCCCATTCCACTTGACTCACACGTCACAATGCTAAAATCTTCCATAAGTTGTTCGGTTGGTTGTCCCATAAGCTCAATCACTCCCTCTACAGTCTCTGCCTCTCGGTCCACTACTTCCTCTGGTATCAACCCTTCGCCGCAAGTGCAATAAACCTTCATTAAACTCTCGAAATCTTCCTCGATCAGATCGTGATCCGTTCGATAGAAGACTCGAGAGTGTCCTCCAGCTAGTAGAATCGTTAAAACCACTTCGAAAGACGCTTTCATGACTTCTTTCATCGCTAATGCTTGCGCTCGGTCCGCAAGAATCGCGGTCATTAACGTTAAGTTCTGTTTCAAGATCCGTAACGCGGGTTTGATCCTCGCGGCAGCAACGTCCCCGACATAGAGACTTTCGTAGAACACTGCGTATGAATCGAGGAAGATTAGTCTGTAAGCGGCCACTTCGGAGACGTGCTGGCACGCGGATTCGATACCCGCGTGCGTGAAGTCGAAGTAGGAAGACGAGTTTGTCCGTTCTCGGTAGCGTTTTCGCGTTGCGGGGAGGACTTTCGGGTTTAGCGAAAGGGATTTGTTAATGGAGTGAAGTTGAGTGTTTAGGTAATGTAATGTGTTGAGACGAATGTAGAGTCGTTGAGTACCCCGGCTCGTTGAGGGACGCGGGTGGTGGCCATCCGAAACACTCGCCGCGGGGCCGGGACCGAGGTTAAGTTCTTCACCGGAGGCGGTACATGGTGTAGCTTTCTTCCATAGCTTGATGAAGGCGGAGTCTCTATTACATCTTGTAAGAGGAGGAAGTGTAGGAATGTAATTCTGTTTTGAACCTAACAAAAATCAAAAACAGTCAGTGACCGGTTTTATGAAATGACGGATTTACCCTTTTATAATTTCGTTTTTTTATCACTTACCACAAGATGCAACGAAAGTGGTGTATTCTTGGAAGAGTTGTTCTAATCCTTCAGCGAGATCATGAACAAGATCCTCGGTAATCGCAATCGGAATCTCGAAGAACTCATCGATCGCGTCATTCGCTAGTTTCATCAACTCTCCAGCAGATTGTGCATAAGGTTCTGATTTCGATTTCGGGTTCCAAGTCTACAAAAAACCAAAACAAAGATTAAAACATATGAATCAT
Organism: Arabis alpina; assembly: GCA_900128785.1. Classification (NCBI taxonomy): domain Eukaryota; kingdom Viridiplantae; phylum Streptophyta; class Magnoliopsida; order Brassicales; family Brassicaceae; genus Arabis; species Arabis alpina. The sequence goes on from LT669788.1 coordinate 2,361,660, forward strand.
TTTGTATACTTGAACCACAAGTAAACCTTTTGATAAACTTACTTCAGCTTCCTTTGCTCTGCTTAAACATTCTTGAACTGTCTTCAACTTCTCCTCAATCCATTGCCTTAGAAGCCGTAATATAATCGATTCGACTTCATATGGAACCATCTCTCTAACAAGCCCTTTACCTCCATCTTCACATTCCTCTGAATCTTCAGCAACCATCTGCACAAGAACCTTCTCAAGCTTCCCAGCAGTTTGCAAAACTTCCACAATCTCTTTAGTAATACTCGACCGACCAGCTAAGTATTGCATCAAGATCGAACCATAGCATTGGTGTAGCGAAACCGAGGCAACACCAGCTGCAAAAGAGTGCCATCTCTTAAGTATTGGGCTAAAACATTCACGCTCACGTAAAGCGAGCTCCTCTGTCTCTTTAGCTAGCTGAAGCAACATATTCGCCGCTTCTTCTCCTTCTTTTGTTGCTTCTATTTTAGCCTTCATGTTCTCAATTACCTTTGAGAAAGAGTTTTTAATCGATGCTCTAATATAGTAATCGACACGATCTCCTGAAGAATCGATCAATTTAACATCGCCTTTCTCATGACTATTCCCTTGAGAGATTGTCATGTCTTCTCCTAAAATCTTAGACGAAGATAATGCTAATGGAAGAAGATTTTCGATCAATCCCACGTTCCCTCGTTGGAAATAATCATGATAACACAACAACCTATAATCAAAACATTCATAATCTTATTAAGTTTTGTCTGATCAAGTTTCAGTCTATTATAAAGCTAAAAGTACATTACCTTTTTTCAGTCCATCCTTGCATAGAAGCCAATGTCGAGTTCAAAAGCTTCACGTGTAGACCCTCGCGGTCAGGCTTCTTAGCGTCATTAGCAACTTCAGCCAACATGGCGTGAGAGGCACCAAGCAAGTCTGGTTCCATTTGAGATGTCACAATGTATTGATGAAACAGGACCCAAGTGAAACATAGGTTATGCACGGGCCGCGTAATCCCGAGCAGTGTCCATGTCTTCTTCATCAGTTCCAAGAGCTCATCAATCTCATCAAGAACCAAAGTCTCATCGCGTATGTCAAATATCGATTGCAAAAGCGCTACATATAGATGAATATTAAGAGGGTAACCATCAGCCCAATGGCATACATCGGTGGTCGGATTCGCATTACGCCAAGATAAGGAAATCACAGCGTTTGAAAGTGTAGACATTGTTTCTGATGTTTTTCCGGTATCCATTGGTTTGGTCTCGCTTTGACGGATGATTTCTCGTAGACGCATTGCAGAGTTGTTGGTTTTATCAAGAGGGATTGATGGGTGAAGAAGAAGACCAGCTTCAAGTACTTTGAGTTGCCTTCTTTGCCATATTTGATACTCATGTACATCACCGAACTCCGATATTTTCACATGCCGAAGAAGCTCTAACGGAAGTATTATCGTCTCTGCTCGCCTTCCGGACTGAAGAATAACCATTAAAAACATTTAGTTTCTTGAATTAACCTAGAAACAGAGCTTAGTGCATGATGGAGAAAACAGAGGAAATTACTTGACCAACAAGCGTCCTGGTTAGGGTTTTTCGAAGCCGAGCATCACTCTGTTCCGTAACCCTCATTTGTTGTCTCATGATTTCCGCAGAAGTTAACGGTCGTCTAGGCCGAGAAGGCGGTACCGTCAAGAAGCCAGCACCGGGGCTAATGTGTCCCATACCAGCTCCTATGCTTCCATTACCTGGAGACGTAGGAGCTGACATAGATCCCGCAACTGTACCTACCGTCGTCATTCGCCTAGAAGGCGATCTTTTAAGCATCTTTAAACCTAAGGCTCGTTTTACTCGGCTTGTTGGTGTTGTAACCACTTCTTTCCTTCCTAAAGATCCGAATCCAGACCCGTTAGCCGATCCTCCTCCTCCTCCTCCTCCTCCTCCTCCTCCTCCTACTGCTCCTTCCCCTTGATCACCACCACCATTGTGCTTTGAGTAGAACGTTAAAGCAGTTCTACCTCCAAATCCAGGTGATGAACGACAAGCCGCGAAAAAGATCTCATACGCGGTCTCGCGGATTTCATCTCGATCAAGCCCATCAAGCTTTCCAAATGGCCAGATGAGATCAGTATCAGGACAAACCATAGATCCAGCCATATCGGAAATGGACTCCCTCCGAGAAGGACGAGCCATCGCGGAGGGGAAGGAAAGGAAGGAAGAGAGAAAGAAAGACCAGAAAAGGTTTTCGGGTTTATGAAATTTAGAAAGTACTCAGGAGAAAATTGAGAAGTGAGAAGGAGGTTTTTTGGTTTAATAAGGGTAAGAAAATGAGAGACAGAGAGCAATTGAGGAGGTTGAGAAAGAAAGCTAAACGACAGCAAAATTATCTGTCCTAAGGAAGGAGAGAGGATGTGAGTAAAATGAGGAAGACTTATGATATTTAACCAGAATTAGCAAATCTCCTATTTCAAGTAACTTGTGACCAAAGATAAAACTATAGTTTTCATTTGTATTATCATCCATACATACATATACAACCTTAAAGAAGAAATAACAGAATCTAACCCGACTTTATTGACAACAAAATCCAGCATTAACTGAAATTTAGTTACAAGAAGATTGTTTTTTAATATATCTTTCCAGTAGTTTCCACAATGCTGTCTAAAGCAGTTTCACCTGACGGTTATGAACAGAGAAAAGAGATGATGAGGATTAAGAACATTGTTTTGAATCTGCTTTTAATAGTACCTACTACAAAATCTGAGTAATCTATTATGTCCTTTAATTGTTGAATTAAACGCCTATGATTTTGAACTTTCAATTATGCGACTCTCACGTTATTTTTACAACATAATCATTGTTCTGTTCAGTAACCTCTTAAACTTTGAGGATGAGATAAGATCTCCTGATCTTTAGAGGATTTGTAGTTCACAATCCTAGAGTGGTTACTAGACAAAAGTGCACTCAACCTTATTGTAAGGTTCCACTGGCAAATTCAGATTTCCATATGTGGCACTCACTAATCAGATTTGAGCTCAAAAAAAAATTGTTATTGGTTGGGAAAAAAACTAAGAAATACAGTTATCTCAACCACAAAACTATAGTTCAAATTATGGTTTCACCATAACAGAACCAGGCCAAATAAACAAGAACGGGTCTATTAATTCGGAACCATATTATGTGTATATGATAATATAAAAGAGTTATAGGTGGATTAATTAAGTTACACTAAACTTGGAGCATAAGAGCAAACAAGTGGGTAACATTCTTCATCTACATTATCTCCGAGATCCTCTTCTTTTAGGGATCCATCCACTCCGATGATATAAGCTACATTGCGAGTAGGGTTCATCCTTATTAAAAACTATAGCGACATGCTTCTCCTCGTCAATAAAGAAGCTTGCAGCTATAACCGGAAACTGAAATTGAGGGTCAATGAGTGGTCTAAGATCCACTTCTAAAAACACCTTGCTATTCCACGAGACCGCGTTGGACTCAATCTTTGTGGTAACCCATATCTCCAACTTTTTTGTGTCATACCGCTGAAATAAAACCGCAAGCTGCTCTTCTCTAACGCTAGATAGACTCACAGTATCTTCAAGATACCACTCAAACGGTAATGGCAAACGCTGTCCAAACTCTGACTTGTGAAATCAAAACATACAAGAAACTAGTTTTCGAATACTTATCTCTAGCAACCCAGTATGTATTTCCCTTGAGAGACACACCAAGAATATAATAGTCTAATGTCCAGTCGTTAGTGATGTCAAGAACCCTCTATGCATCAGAGTTAAGGTCGTAGATTTTAAACTCGACAAACTCGCCAAATTTAGGGTAAACAACATCAATAAATCGCAAGATTTTGTGGGAGTTTTTGCACTTGTCGTATCCGAGAGCATACGAATACATAGCCAATATGTGGTAATTATGAGTGTGTTCGATCCACCTTGTTTGTCTCCAATACGGGTTCCAAACGACGAGCCTAGTGTTGTCTTTGGAGATGCATAACAATAAACCATCACAGTGAAACACTTGACATACATCGATTTGATCTGAATCTTCTAAGCTAATAAGTTTACCTTCACGTTTTATACATGATTTAACGTTCTTGTGAAGATCAACGCTCATGCAGCTAGTATTGCTTGTTCACCAAGGTGTTTTTTTGAAAAACTCTTACGTTTTGATAAAGTTTTCCAATATCTACAAGTTGATCGGACTCTTCTTAGAGATGTTATCGTTACCTTGGAGAGCACCTCCTCCTCCAAATCCCTTGGAAGATTAGACATCTTCGTCATTGTTTCTGTTGTCTTCAGAGTGTTGTCATTTGGGCCGTGGGCTTCAGGCCTCATTAGTTTTTGCTGCAGCTAGAGAACTAATGGGCTAAGTTCACTGAGGAAAATAAAGAGAGGAAGTTAGTCATGGGCTTGTTTCAGAAAAGCCCATTTCGTTTGTTGCAGATTCCTAGTCAACATGGAAGTCAACAGAGTTAAGTGGATAAGGTTGTTAGTGAAACAAACCTTATCTTCTTCTTCCTCAACAAGTTGAAATCTCTCTGGTTTTTACTCTCTTTGATAGAATCTCTCTCTGTTCTTGTATCTCTCTCTTTTCACGATAAGACTTGACGCCGGAAAGTTATAAGGCTCAAGCTCTGTCGCTTTGTAAACTTTTCCGATCTAGTGGATGTTGTGGACCACCGTCGTCCACCCGAGATTACCGTAGGAAGGGGAACTCGGTGATCAAGCTTTGTGTTCTTTCTTGCTTTGTTAACTTTCTGAAATCAAGCTCAAAAGAACTTGTTAGCAATCGATTAAGGTGTGAATCGGAGAAGAAACAGAGGAGGATTCAAGCGTTGAATCCCAACAAGTGGTATCAGAGCTTGTGGTTTGCGAGTTAGAGATCGAGAGAAGGAGTTCAGAGACTTACTGGTGAAGATCCAGTGGTGTGTTGCTGTGTGGTTCTGGAAAAATCGCATCAGATCAGAAGATCAGGCATAGGTGCGTGGAGTTGATCTTGAAGTTGTTTTCTTCCGTGTTGCAGAGATCTGTTTAACAGAGTTGTTTCCTGGTTTTGGGAACCTGCATCTTCAAATAAACAACAAAGATCAAGTGAAAGATATCACAGTAAACATGGAACCTACTCATGGAAGGTTTGAGATGGAAAGATTTGATGGTAAAGGTGATTTTGGATTGTGGAAATTCAAGATCATGGGACAGTTAGAAATCCAAGGCTTAGCATCAGTGTTACGAGAGGATTTCATTACTGTCACCAGTACAGGTAAGGAGAAGGTTAAGGTTTCCCTCACTACTCAGCCTGAGGATACTAGTTCAGAGATAAAAGATGAATCAGGAAGTGGTCTTGATAGAGTAGAGGTTAAGGTTGATCCTCTTAGAGCTGAGAAGGATTTGCGAGTGAGAAATCTATTAGCTACTTGTCTTAGTGATCAGATCTTGAGAAAAGTTATGAATGAGACTTCAGCTTTAGGGATGTGGAAGGCTCTTGAAAGGGATTATCAAACTAAGACTCTCCCAAATAGGATCTATCTTAAGCAGCAGTTTGCAGGGTTTAAGATGGAGGAAAATAAGACTATAGAGGAGAATCTTGATTCTTTCTTGAAACTGATTGCTGATCTTGCAAGTCTTAACATAAATGTTAATGAAGAAGATCAAGCAATTCAGATTCTTACTAGCTTACCTTCAATGTATGAACCACTTGTCCATACCCTAAAGTATGGCACAGGCAAAGATACATTGACAGTAAGAGAAGTCACTGAGGCAGCTTATGCTAAGGAGGTAGAGCTCAGACAGAAAGGCATGCTAAACAGGTCAAAAGGTTCAGTTGCGGGTCTGTTCATTGGAGAAAGAGGCAGGCCTCAACAAAGAAATGGTAAACAGTACAGAGGCAGATCTCAGAGTAAAGGAAGGCCTAAGTCTAGACCTAAGAATGCAAAAGGTTGTTGGTTATGTGGGAAAGAAGGCCACTGGAAAAGGAACTGTCCTGAAAGAAAAGGGTCTGAAAATCAACACAGGAATATGGATTCTGCTAACATAGCTGTCTTAAAACCAAGGTCAATAGTTCTCAGTGCTAAATATGACCCAGCAAATCCCTCAGTTCTGATGGCTACAATCACAGAAGAAAGTCATTGTGAGAGAGATGAGTGGATTCTAGATTCAGGAGCTACGTTTCATATTACTCCTTGCAAGGATGTGTTGTTTGATCTACAGGAGTTTGATGGTCAACAGGTTCAGATGGCAAATAACACTTTCTGCCGTGTTAAAGGTATGGGTAAGGTAAAGGTTATAAACTCAGAAGGTATTGAAGTGGTTCTGTCTGAGGTAAGATACATGCCAGAAGCAGGTAAGAATCTTATTTCACATGGTTTACTGGAAAGGTCTGGATGCTGGTATGAAGGGAGAAACTTCAGGGTCCAGTTTTACAAAGATGATCAGAAGGTTCTAGCTGGTGATTACAGAAATGGTTTGTACTACTTAGATGGAACAGTCTCTAAGGGTTCAGCCCTAGTGGTCAGTCCAGGAAAAGATAGGACATCTTTGTGGCATTCCAGGCTTGGACACATCAGTGAGAAAGGTTTGAAGATTCTGGTAAAAGGAGGTTACATTAGTGAGAAAGAGGTATCTGATTTGGACTTCTGTGAGAATTGTGTTTTAGGGAAGTCTCACAAATAGAGTTTCCCTAAAGGCAAACATATTTCCCAAGATGTTCTTGAGTATGTACACTCAGACTTATGGGGTTCTCCCTCTGTTCCAGAGAGTCTAAATGAATGCAAGTATTTCTTAACTCTCATTAATGACCTATCTACAAAGGTTTGGATTTATTTCTTGAGAGCCAAAAGCGAGGTGTTTGAAAATTTCAAAGAGCGGAAGGCTGAGGTGGAAACTAGTTCAGGAAAGAAACTAAAGTGTCTAAGGACTGATAATGGTTTAGAGTTTTGCAATAATCAGATGGATCAGCTGTGTACAGAAACTGGGGTTAAAAGACACAGGACCTGCAGTTATACCCCTCAACAAAATGGAGTTTCAGAGCGCATGAACCGAACTATCATGGATAAGGTTAGGTGTATGCTCTCTGAAACAGGTTTGGAGCAGAAGTTCTGGGTTGAAGCAGCTTCAACTGCAGTGTATCTCATAAATAGATCACCTAGTTTTGCCATCGAGTTTAAACTACCAGAAGAAGTGTGGTCAGGAAGGAAGCAGAATCTATCTTATCTCAAAAGATTCAGGTGTAATGCTTTTGTCCATACTGTTCAGGCTAAGACAGAGCCTAGATCAATTAAGGGTGTGTTCATGGGATATCCTAAAGGTATAAAGGGATACAGGATTTGGATTCCAGAGATTGAGAAGTGTGTTATAAGTAGAGATGTGGTGTTCTACGAGGACATGGTCTACAAAGATATGCCTAAGCCTAAAGGAAAAGGGACTAAAACGTCTGGAAATAAGAGAGTTACTTTCAGCTCAACTTTAGTTCAAGGACCATCAGGTGAAACAGGTAACATTGATGTGTCTGTTTTGAATAATCCTGTGTTTCCAGAATTAGGTGGAGGTATTACTTCAGGTTTTGAGGATACTTCTGACAAGTCAGTCCCAACTTCATCTAAGTCAAGTAGAGAAAGGGTTTTCTCTCAAGGTGGAGTAAACTCAGGAAACACAACAACTCAGGAAGAATCTACTAGTTCATAGTCCTATGAAGAAGATAGTGATTCAGACTCAGATGATGAGACTGGTCCCACTGACCAAGGAGTAGTGGTTCAATCCAGACATAAAAGAAAGGTAAAGAAACCTGTTAAGTATTCAGATTTGAATTTGATCTATTATGCTTTTGCAGGTGCTGCTACTATAGATATGGACGAACCACTTACGTATGGTGAGGCCAGAGCAAGTTTAGACTGGATTAAATGACTAGGAGGCATGAAAGAAGAGATGGATTCTTTATATAAGAATGAGACCTGGGTTCTAGTGAACAGGCCAGATGACAAAATGGTCATTGGAAACAAGTGGATTTACAAGAGAAAACAAGGCATTCCAGGTGTGGAAGATCCTAGGTTCAAAGCCAAACTTGTAGCAAAATGGTTTTCTCAAATAGAAGGCATTGACTACAATGAGGTATTTGCTCCTGTTATTAAACATGTTTCTATTAGATTAATGTTGTCTCTAGTGGTTGCAGAAGATATGGAGCTAGAACAGATGAATGTAAAAACAACTTTTCTGAATGGAGTTCTTGAAGAAGAGATCTATATGGAACATCATGAGGGTTTTGAGATCAAAGGCAAAGAAAAGAAAGTTTGTTTGCTGAAAAAATCGTTGTATGGACTAAAGCAGAGTCCTAGGCAGTGGAACAAAAGGTTATTCTGATTCAGATTTTGCTGCAGACCTTGACAAGTGAATGTCAATTACAGGTTATGTTTTTCAAATAGGTGGTAATACTATCAGTTGGCGATCAGGGTTACAACATATAACTACTCTATCTACAACAGAAGCAGAGTATGTATCACTTACAGAAGCAGTCAAGGAGGCAATGTGGTTAAAAGGTTTCTGCTCAGAACTCAGGATTTCAAACAACAGTGTTAAGGTTTACTGCGATTCACAGAGTGCTATTTGTCTAGCTAAGAACAGTGTTCATCATGAAAGAACTAAGCATATCGATACAAGGTTAAACTTTATCAGAGATGTGATTGCGCAGGGTGAAATTTCAGTTCATAAGATACACACCAAAGTTAATCCGGCTGATCTAATGACTAAGTCCTTACCTGGACCGAGGTTTGAAGAGGGACTGGGTCAGCTCAGGATCGCCTAATTGATGTGTGACTTCGCTCAGGTAGTTTTGCTTTGCCTCGCATATTCAAGAAAGAAAGAGTGGTCAGTTTCACTTTCTGGAAAATCGAAAAGCGAGAAAATAGTTTATACTGAGAACTTAAGGTCAGAGAGTTTTGCGGTTTACCTGAGCGAATGAGGTTGTCTGACGGGTTACGTGAGTCGGTTCGCAGCGAGTTCGTCGGGTTTGCTAGACAAGTGAAGAGTCAGGAATTAGCAGGTGAAGACGAAGAGTCAAGGTACTGAAGACGAAGAGTCAGTTGACTGAAGTCGAGGAGTCGGTTGACTGAAGACGAAGGGTCAGTTGACTGAAGGAGTAAGGTCAGAGGAAAAGTCGGTTTGGTTCACCGGAGTCACCAGGGTTCACCGGTCGAGGTGGAGTTCGCGTGATGGAGAGAAGGTGAAGGAGATACTGGTTTTGTTGACATGCAGGATCTGATCTGATCATTTTTCGACCTGGATCTGAAGAAGGTCTGTCGGTAGATAATCGGAGAGGAGGTTCTGGGTTCCTTGAAGCTGTGAAGTTAGAGGTCAGAAAGATGACTTCAGGTAAAGCTGAAGAGTCAGTTGTTGGAGAAGTGGAATAGTCATCTGTTACCGGTGACTCGTCTGAGAAGACGAATCGGAGAGGACTACGACGGTGAGGGTGCGGCCAGAGCACCGGTGAGACATCCATGGCGATCGTTGAAGTGTGAATCGCCTCAGAAGATCGGAGAAACAAAGTATACAGAGCGGCGGAAGGAAGAGAGAAAGGACAGAGTGAGAGAGAGAGAGAGATTAGGTTTTTCTTCGTTTTGTCGGTCAAATGACAAAGGTGGAGATTGTTGTCTTCAGAGTGTTGTCATTTGGGCCGTGGGCTTCAGGCCTCATTAGTTTTTGCTGCAGCTAGAGAACTAATGGGCTAAGTTCACTGAGGAAAATAAAGAGAGGAAGTTAGTCATGGGCTTGTTTCAGAAAATCCCATTTCGTTTGTTGCTGATTCCTAGTCAACGTGGAAGTCAACAGAGTTAAGTGGATAAGGTTGTTAGTGAAACAAACCTTATCTTCTTCTTCCTCAACAAGTTGAAATCTCTCTGGTTTTTACTCTCTTTGATAGAATCTCTCTCTGTTCTTGTATCTCTCTCTTTTGCGATAAGACTTGACGCCGGAAAGTTATAAGGCTGAAGCTCCATCGCTTTGTAAACTTTTCCGATCTAGTGGATGTTGTGGACCACCGTCGTCCACCCGAGATTACCTTAGGAAGGGGAACTCGGTGATCAAGCTTTGTGTTCTTTCTTGCTTTGTTAACTTTCTGAAATCAAGCTCAAAAGAACTTGTTAGCAAATCGATTAAGGTGTGAATCGGAGAAGAAACAGAGGAGGATTCAAGCGTTGAATCCCAACAGTTTCAAGTCTCAACAAATTAAAATTCGATGATTACAAATCTCCTTTTATATACTATCAAAACAACCAAAACTAAAACAAATTCCTTTTCCTCTTTGGTGGGTTTTTAACTTGCGAATTAGGTTTTGGATTTTTTGAATATGTTTAGATTTTATAAATATACAAAGTTATGTGATTTATTTTATCTAATCAATATAATTTTTAATCAATTAGTCTAAACTTCGAGAATGAGATAGAGTATCATGATTTTTAGAGGATTTGTAGTTCACAATCTTAGAGTGGTAACAAGACACGCACTCAACCTCATTGTAAGGTTCCACTAGCAAATTCAGATTTCAAAAACACTAATCAAATTTAAGCTCCAAAAAAATGCTAGTGGTTGGAAAAAAAAAAACTAAGAAATACAGTTATCACAAACTATAGCTTCAAATTATGGTTTCACTAGAACAGAACCAGGCCAAATAAACAAGAACCGATCTGTTATTCGGATTTCGGACCATATTATAGTCTCCGGTTTGTTATTATCACTCATAATTCCGGTTGTCTCCGGTTTGAGAAGCAAATTTTTTAATCTTAAAATTGTTGGGTCCCACTTTTAGTGAGAACCCTCCAAAAATAGGCGTATGTCACTTGGCGTAGAGAGCACACGGTATTCTTTAGTAAAAGGCGAAAGAATAGTTCGCTTTGTACTCACCACATGACTGCGTGATTTTTTTCAATGTCACGAATCCTCTATTTATACTACAACTTCTCTTACTACTCACTCTCACCTTACCGATGTGGGACTCTACAAAACAATGAATTATATAAAATCTCGCTTCTCACTTTAAAACTCTTCTTGGGCTTTTTTAACTCTGATGGGCCTTAAACACTTTCCCCCTTGGGCCTTTAAAACACAAATTGTCTTCTTCTTCTTCTTCCACAAACCCTAGAAATCATGCGTCCTTATAAAGCTAGCCGCAAAACCCTAATTCCTCACTTCAGATTTCTCAAAGCCGTCCAAAATGTCGAAGCGAGGTTCGTGTTCTAGCTCTTTGCTTAACTATAGTGTTCAGATTTAGCTGCCCAGATCCTGAAAATTTCATTTTGCAATCGTTAGTGTAATCATATCGAGCTTTGTTTTAATGGAGTTTTTGTGTTTTGGTTTTTGATTAGGGCGTGGAGGTACGTCTGGTAACAAGTTCAGGATGTCTCTAGGTCTTCCTGTTGCAGCGACGGTGAACTGTGCTGATAACACTGGAGCGAAGAATCTCTACATCATTTCTGTGAAAGGAATCAAAGGTCGTCTTAATCGATTACCTTCTGCTTGTGTTGGAGACATGGTTATGGCTACTGTGAAAAAGGGTAAGCCAGATCTCAGGAAAAAGGTTCTTCCTGCTGTCATCGTTAGGCAGAGGAAGCCATGGCGCCGAAAGGATGGTGTTTTCATGTACTTTGAAGGTAAAGTTTACTCTTTTCTGTATGAATGTATTGAAATGTTTGAATTAGGTTTGTATTTTGTTGTTCTGTAGTGAAACAAGGCATTGAATCTGCTCTATTTGGACTCCACATAGCTAACTTGTTTGCTTCAATGCTTGTCGTGTTGCTTATGAATAGATAGAAATGCTTTGTTGTGTGTTTTGGTATCATTGTCTTAGTAGTGAACAGATTTGATAGTCATGCATTTTTCCAGTCTTGTGTCATGTATACACCGACACATATAGAGGGTGGATTAGTACAAAACAATTCTGGTAAACCTAAATGTGTTCAATCGTTACAGATTCTCTTATGCTTAAACGCTTGCATCTGCTCCATTTGGATTCGATATTCTTGGTCTTTGAACAATGGGTTGTGTTGCTGTGCTGATTCTGTTATTGAATGTTGTAGTTGTTACATGTTGTGCTTCATGTTAAGCTTCTAGTTAGTTGTTGTTATTCATATGAGAGATGTTAACCAGGCTGAAGTCATGTATCCACCGACGCAGTTTTTGGAGGGTGTTGATACGGTTACAAGTCTGGGAAATTAATTGTGTCTTTCGTTACAGTTGCTTAATGCTTTAACGCTTGCTTCTGCTCCATATTGACACTATATATTTCTCAGTTTGATCATTGTTTCTTATATCTGTTTGATTGTTTTCCCATTTGTAATTGTGTTTGAAAACAAATACTGATTCGTTGATCTGTTTCTCCATTCCACAGATAATGCTGGAGTCATTGTCAACCCCAAAGGAGAAATGAAAGGTACTGTTCCGTGTCTTCTCACTCTCACATGAACTAACTGTTCTTTTGTGTTCTCAGATTCTTGATTCTAACCTGAGATTGTTGCTTTGTGTTTTAGGTTCTGCAATCACCGGTCCCATTGGTAAAGAATGTGCTGATCTCTGGCCAAGGATTGCTAGTGCTGCCAATGCTATTGTCTAGAGAGAAGATCAATCACTTGTTGATTTGATGTTTTGTCTAAATCTTCATTGGAGCTCTAAATATTATCTAAACAAGAATTTTTGTTAGCAAGATGTTTTCTCATCTGACTATATGTATGACCTTCAAATATTTTGGTTATTTAGACTTTTTCAGTTCTTCCATTGCTTGTGTTTTCTTAATCTGAGATATATATTAAGAAAAATGCAAATGAAAACAAATTCTAGATAAATTAAGAGATTTGCAAAATCAAATGTACACGTTTGAAATAGTAATTATGGAGGCTATTGTTGAAGCTTTTGGCTATGTATGAATGCTAAAGCAATCGCAAATGATTGCAAAACTGAGTTCTGTGTTTGGAATTGAACAAAGTAAAGTCCTCCATGATCATTCGCAATCCTTAAACTAGGAGTCTTAGTCTTATGCTTAGATCCCTGAAACAGCACAAACAGAAACTGTTAACCTTTATGATTCAGAGAAACAGAGATACAAAAATGGTGTTATCAAATCTTGAATGTTACCTCTACGTATAGGTCCAAGAGATTAGTACAATGATCTTTCCGTGGTTGTCCTTTAAGAATGGTTAAGGAACAACCCAAGTCCCATCCTCCACAATCACAATTTCCTTGAGATTTCCATCTCTCTATCAAACTCAATGGTCCATCTTCAGGCCCTCCATGAATCCCTGATGGAATCACAACATCCATACTTATCAAAGCTCTTGAAGTTTCCTTTTCTGTTTCGCTTTCAGTCACATCAGTTCTTTGTACCAACGGCGATTTCTTCAAGAACTTCAACCCCCAACCTCCTATTTCTTCTTCAAGAAACTCTTCTTTCACAACAACAGCTAATGTTTCAAGATTCGTTGCAAAGTTATTCTCATATCTTGGTTCTTGAAATTGCTTATCCCATGAACATCTCAATCTAGAGACACTTTGATTGTTCTTGATCATATCAACGACTACTTTTTTAGACAATCCTCTGTTTCTCTCCTTGCATGGTAGTTTCTGTGGATGCTCATCATTGCAACTGAACAAAACAAACTGTCTCTCTATGGTTCTCTCATTCAACGATAAACTCGTTACATTTATTCTACCAACTAGATATGATGATTCTCCTCTTTGAAGATGGATCATATACGAATAGTCTAAAACACTATGATCTTTGACATTCCTACTCAAGCTTGCCACATAAATATCTTTTTGATTCTCTAATTTGAAAACAAAACGAGGCGAACCATTGGCGTTTATATTGAACTGAAGGGTTCCTTGAGAATAGTCTTTAGATGGAGATGAGAAGGTTTTGCTCCATAAAGAGATTACCTTAGATTGATAACTTCGTATCCGTGATTCATCATCATAGCTTTCTTCTACTTTGCTAAAAAAATGACTTGGAGAAGTAGAGACCTCACATGATGATACTTTTGGACTGTTTTTAACAATCTCTAACCACTTTCCGCTACTCAAAACCGATGCGCGTTGAGGATCTTTCTGTCTAAGCAAGTTTCTTGACTTAGCTAAGCCATATTTGCTTGATGGATTCACATTCACCAATGAATCTTCAATCTTTTGAGCATCAAGAGTATCACCATCCATCATTCATATGAATCAGTTCACAATCTCTCTTTTTAAGCCAGTAACTCGGACAATATCTGAAAGACAAATATGAATCAGAAACAAATTCTTTAAGTGCAAAAATTACAAAAGATTGAGACATAACAAATCATAAGGTAAAACTATTATAGTGTAAAGACAGATTCTTATCTAAATTTCTAGTAAAAATCATTTGCCATATTACAGTTTCAAAACCAAATGCATCAAAGATTGGAAACAACACATCAAAAACAAAATACAAAACCAAGAAACAAGCTTATTTGGTATAAAAAAAAAGCTGAATATAATGAGTTATTAATTAAGCTCATTAATTAACAATTCAAAGGCTTTTAGTCTATGTAATAATCTAGTTTTTTAAAGATATTGAAGCTCAAATGAAGCAACTAAGATTTGAGCACCTTTTTTAATTTGACAACAATCCCAAAAAAATAGCGTTTAACAAAAAGAAAAAATAAACAAGAATTAATTTTTTTCATTGCAATATTACCTTGGATTGAGACAAGATTCTCCTTCTGGATTATTGCTCTTCTTTCGTATGTCTAACCAAATTTAAAGCATATATAGAGTATTCCTATTCTCTCATAAATAATCATTGAGTAAGAAGAAAGTGATCAAAGCTTGGAAGCAAGATATATAGGAGATATAGAATTAAAGAGATGGATACTGTACAAACATTAACGTGTTGTATCCACTTTTATATATTTTTGATTTGATTTTTCTGATTTTTTAGTCATCGACTTAAGTATTGTTTTTCTACTTTTGATTAATTGGCTTTTAGTGGGAGGTGGATCAAAAAACACACTTATGTCACTATCTTTATACTTCGTAATTATTTTATTTACCATAATTTATGAAACTACCAAGAGTTTTATGAATTGTTGTGTATCTTGTGGTTTTAAAATTGAAATAGTGTTGCTGGTATATTTACAATGAAAAAAAAATGATTAACTAAATTGTAAATCTTTATTTGTCGTCATTGAATTGGTAAACCAAGTCATCTAATTTCAACTAATTTTTTAGTACCTAGTTTTTCTAATAAATCTGTACTTTTATCGTAAATTTATGGTTAACCAATGTTTATGATCATGACCAGCACAATAAACACGTAAAACATGTCAATCTGAGTTTAAGATTAGAGCTAGGTTAGGTATATCGAAGAAAATGATTAATTTTAACCAACAATTACTAATAGAATATGACAACAATTAGATACCAAGTATTAATCGTTGTAATATTTAAATTTCCGGGAAAAAAGATTGTAACGTGGAAAACTTAAGAGCTACTCATTGTACATCATCTAAATTGTATTCATATTATCAACATCTTTTTTTCTGTTACGAGTTTATTGTCATAAGAGTAAGGAAGATTAATAAATTTTTTTTTTTTTACATATTAAAAAACACATACAAAATAGGAACATCCAACAGTAACATGATGAAGAAAAAAGTCAAATGCTTATAAATCATATTGAAATGATTATTATTTAATTATTATCCAACACCCATCAAATACAACAGATATCATAAATATCATACCTTATTTATTTATATATCTACAAAATTTTGTAATGTTCTATGTAACTTAAACAAACCCTCTCTTCCCTCACTACCGTTTTATTCATAAATGGCCTGCCTAAACCCCATATCTATCTCTTTTTTTCTTCTTCTTATATTCTAAATATCTCCAATGAAATATGAGTCATGGCCAAAAATGCACTACTAAAATATACAAGTAGACCTATAATTAAAAATACTATTTGTGTAATCACAAGACCATGTAATTAATTAATTAACCAACTTATTAAATCCAAGATTGGATTGGATAATTGCACTTGAAAGAGTTGACACCACTTATGTGTGAAAATATGTCTGAAGAATCAACCAATTGTTCTTCTTCCTTAATCCCAATCTGCAAACCAAACCAAACCCCCGGTTTAGAAACTATTTTATCATCATATTAAACCAAAAAATCATTGTAACTATAGAACCGGATTAATCAATCTTACATCATCCTCATCTTCTTCATGATGGCTTGAAGAAGCTTGTCTATTTGGTTCACTAAATTCATCATTCTTTGCAAATCTTCCTCTAACTCTTGGACGACTATCTGCAAGTGTCTTCCTACATGCATACTATTTAAACCAAAACAAAGTAAATAAATCGGTTTATCGATAACCAATGGTTTAATCCGGTTATTTTGGTTAAGAACAGAGACCTTGATTTTCTTGCTAAAATTCCTCTCGTTCCTCTTCTTCATGTACCTACTAATCTTCTCTTTCCTTTGCTCCGGGGATAGTTTACCTACTTTGTTGAAACTCCCGTCGTCTAAACCTGTTACCTCCGTACCTAACTGCGGTAGAACCGGTGGTGCAACCATGTGGTTCTGATTTTCACCACCGTCAAGTCCCTACAAAGCCTCCAAAACCGGTTAGCATCGCATGCAGATATTAAACCGGTCATAACGGGAAAGTTCTGAAAAAAATTGTACCTGGTGATGATGATCTACTTGATTAAAGATTGGTTTAACCGGGTCTGGAAAGAACATTCCACCATTATCAGCTTGGATTTCCATCAACTGATCATGTGTTGGTTTGAAATCAGAACCCAAATGGAGACTACCGGAGTAAAAACCGGATCTTTCAATTGCTAAACCGGTGCTGTTCATCATATTCCCGGTTACGGTCATGTAAGCTGGTAAACCGGGATTGCTCAAGAAAGAGCAAGAAGGAGAAGTAGGGTTTAAAGAGCCAATATTGTAACTTGGGACAAAAGAAAGACAATCTTCTTCGAAAACCGATAAAGGAGGAGGCAGAGGATCACCGGAAGAGGAAGAGTAGAGAATGTTCGGTGGCTGATGAAGTTGAATTCCGGTGAAATCAAACTGATCTTGGAGTTGATGATCAGAGGGGAACTGAATAGATGAAGAGAAATCAATGGAAGCTGTGATATCGTTATCGAAATCATCTTGTGAATCGAAAATGATCGATAAATCCGCGTTATTGTTGTTGATGTTGTCTTCATGATCTTGATTCGAACCGCTGTTGGATTTTTCTGTGAAGTTGGTGTTGTTGTTTTCGATATAGCCACAGTTTGAAGCAGAGGTCACTTCAGAAGCTTGATTAAAGGTTTCTTGAAACAATTGTGGATCGCAGAAATCGAATATTTGCGCGGTAAGAGGGCTTGTGATCTCATCCTACAAAACAACAAGAGAAATATCAATTTAGCTGAGACATAACAGAATAGTAAAGTATTTGTTTCCTTGAGACATACGTTGAAGAATTGCATAAAAAGCTACTTGGTGTAGGTTTTCTTGCGATGCAAGACACGATAAAACAGAAAATCTAAAGGTTGGTTTTAACTTAAGACACTAGTTTAAAGAGAAGTGGACATTTATATGATGAGAACTTGTTCGTTGTTCTGTGGTTTTTATCAAGAGGGAATCTAAAGAAAGAGATTAGCGACAAGGAAGGAGAGTTTCCATTATAGGAAAGTTTTTGGATTCTGGTGTTTCTTTTGTGTTCAGAAATCAAAAACGTTGCCTAGTTAAAAACCAACATCTGAAAAGAAACTTCCAACAAAATATAAAGGCTTAAATAAGAGCAAGAATCATTAGTTTACTAACGAAAATTCACGTGAGAAGTTTTAAGCTTGTATTCTTGCGTTATATAAATATTTAAACAGTGTGAAAAATATAGATTTTAGTGTTCTAATCATTTTTTTTTTTGTAAATTGTAAACACGGATATTAACGAGAGTTTATATTGTGTGTTAAGAACTAGTAAGTAATATTCAATAATAAAAACAAAATTTCTATTTATGGATGCAATGAAACCGCGACAAATCTATTGATCGATACAAATATGCATGCGGGTTTTCCAGAATTTTTATATATAACACATTAGAAAGAAACACAAACTATCTTGGAATTGGAATCAATGTGTTTTTGATAAGATGAAAAAAAGAAGAGAAGGGGATTAAAACAGAATCAAATCAAAGATGATATATATATAAAAAAGAAAACAAATTGAATGATAAACAAATAACATTGCACCAAATTTTAAAATTACCATCGAGAGTTGTTCATGAGACGAAATTACGTCTTGCGACATGTTAAATCTGTTCTCTAATGACTCCAACGTGAGGCAAAGATTTTCTGGGAAAATTTCGAGAGAGAAAATTCTCCCAGGAAAATTATAGAACAATGATTCTTGAATGCTTTGTCGAATGTGGGAAGAGTGATGTCTGAAGAAGAAAATCCATCAAAATACTGGGAAATTAATAAGGATAATAATTAATCAAAAACAAATTTTCTGTTTAAGACAGAAAAAAAGAAGAGAAAAATTCTTACAGCTTTCTCGAGAAAACTAATTTGGAGAGGTTATGGAAGTTATCGTAACCATTTATATATATATATATATATATATATATACGTTTTTGTTAAAATGTGTAATGTATATGTATTAGTGTATGTAAATGTAATAAGGTCTTTAAGAAAAATTCCACCGTGGCAATTAAAACGTTAAACGCGCTGGTCCTAGAGTTTCTTGTTCTCGTGACGTGGCGTGTTGTGATTGGAGTAGAGGTGTGTGTTTTGAGTTGACGTGGAGAAAATGGTCCCACCTTAGTAGTGACTTGGTTGACCGGAAAAGGAGTTTGACCCAAAAATTCTTTTTATTTCCGAGGATTTTGACTGAAAGTTGTACTAAATTAAGGCTTCTATTTATAGAATTTGGCTTTTCTATTTCTTTTATTTAGCAGTATTTCTATATTTTATTTTTCATTTTCTAATTTATTTACTTGGCTGCTTTTTTTTGTATGCTAATAAGAAGTGAAAGAAAAAGAAGAGACATGGTCAGTGAAATATTTGGAAAAGAGGAAGATAAAGATGGTACAAAAATTTAAACATATATGTCATGAAAATTTCAAATAAAAAAAAGTTACGTGATGCTAAAAAAAATTCTGAAAACTAAAAATTTCATATGAAAATGGTTTGGTTTCTTGTGGATAAAAGTTCTCTGAAAGTGATATTTTTAGATGCAAGTTTTGACTTGTCGTTTTCTTATATTGTTGTTTTTTCTTACAACCATAACCAAAGTTCGAACTAATCATACCAAAGAAAAGATAAGTTCATACATCGGAATATATATATATATATATCAATTAAGAATAACATAAAGAAAAAGTACACCAATGTGTACTAAATTGTCCATCAAAACTATAAATGATACAATGTCCGAGAAATATGATATTACATTGATCATTTCAATAACTAACAGTGGAAATCCATGATCAGCAATATGCAGAGAAGGAAAAACAGAGAAGAATCAAGGGAAGATGCTATGAGGACATTAGATAAATTTGAAAAAGAAGAATGGGCTGCTTACAAAACTCATGTGGAGGTAAAGATACAAAACTCAATCCATTATAAATCCATCATATCTCCATCGATGATAAAACATGATGAGAAAACAATAGCAACTTGTTGGCTAAAAGAAAAAGAACAGCTTGAGATCAAAGCTGATTCGTTGAATCAATACTTTGGAAATATATATGAGAATCTTCATGAAAAGCTTAGAGTGTATTGTTGCACACGTTTTGTACAAAAAATAAAAAAAAGTAGAGATAAGAGATATTAAAATAAAGTTTTGAAGTGTATGATTAGAAGTACGGACATTTATTAAATTTGAAGAGAGATGATTTAAGTTTTATAGAGTTGTAATAAAAGTGTATTATTAACAACTACTTTTGATGATAGATTCTAAACTCTAAAGTTTAAAATTCTCTATTAGTAAAAATATATTCAAAATTAATGAAAATGTTATATATATATATATATATAGCGACAATCAATTGGATTCTGCTAAATGATGATTTTAATATGAACAATGTTTTTTATTCATAAAGGTGTCTTTGTAATGTTCATTTTATATTATTTTTTTGGATTCTTCGAATACAAGTTTGTGTAAAGAGAGTTTCAAAACAATAAAAAAAGTTTTTGTAAAGAGAAAGAACACATTTAACTAATGATATGCTTCAATGCAAATGGAATGGTCGTACCTCGACGCCATACTTTATTATTCTCAAAAGAATTTGTAAACATAAAAAAATAGAATGACAAAATTTAACTTTGCTATCAAAATTTATGCATACTATTCTAGAAAACAAGTCATGTCGATAGTAGAATTGTAAATACGAATTGAGATATCATCTACAACCCATACACTTAAATTTTGAACTCGAGTTATAATACGCCATACCCATACGTTAGAAACCACTAAATAAGTTACAAGTTTCGGTTGGATATTTATGGTCTGGTAAACAATCAGTGTAAATAACATTTTAGATTGGTTATATACATTAGGGGACTAATAATGATCATTAGATTCTATGTATTGCTTTAATAAGAATCTAAAACCTAGCTAGGAAAACAATAAGCATCGCATATATAATAGACCTTCTCTTTGTTCCATGCATCTCCTTAAAGCTTGATTTTTTTGTACTTCCAAAAACATTTCCGTATAAAAATTCGTGATTACATGTTCTTTATGTCATCAAATTCGTCTTATACTTGTTTTACACAAACAATCAGATATTTTTTTCAATAGAATCCATTTTCTCCCTCCCATTGATGGGTTGTACTCCTACTTAAACATAAACAGTAAATCAAGTTCTTTAATTTTTAATGGGTTTTAAACACTACTAATGGGCTTAATAAAAGCCCAAATTCGCATAAATCATCTTATAAATAAAAGGCCCAATTTTTTTGTTTGTCTCTTCGTCTTCGTTGTGTATTCCGGATTCAGCGATTTTGTTTAGCTAGCGCCGGACCGGAGTAGATAAACCCTAGCTCAGCCACTGAGTCACTGTTCTCGATTTCACCGATCAAATCTTGTGGTGCTGCTTCGTATTCTTCGTTTCCACTAAAGATGAACTGTGCAAGTAAGGCTTCTTCTTCTCTTTCTTCTCTATTTCCCGATTTAGGGTTTTGTTTCTGTTTGGTGACACTGGTGTGTGTTATAGTTTCCGGTGAAGTTCCGGAGGAGCCTGTGGTTTCTACGAAGTCGGGTTTGCTCTACGAGAAGCGGCTAATCGAGAGGCACATATCGGTAAGCTCTTCGCTTCTCTTCCTAGGTCTAGGTTTTTCAGCTGCTTATTTGCTTTAGATAATTTCTTAGTACTAGTGGTAAAATTGAGTGATGTAGACTCGATGGAACTAGGTTTTAGATTTATCAATGAATCTGGTTTGATACTCTTGTGGGAACTAAGTAAGATCCGTTTGATATTATGCGTAATTGTCTTGGTGATGCTTTATGGTTTCTAAGATAAGAACTTGTCAGTTTAATTTATAGATTGGTACCTTGTAGGATTATGGGAAATGCCCGGTTACTGGTGAACCACATACCATGGATGACATTGTTGCCATCAAGACTGGGAAGGTAATGCAACTGCTGGAATTATTTGTGACAGAGCACTGTTTGGAGGAACTTATTAAAGTCTGATTCGATCTCCGGAACCTTTTTGCAGATTGTAAAACCGAAGCCATTACACACAGCTAGCATCCCTGGATTGCTCGGAACGTTCCAGACTGTAAGCTTTTACATTGTTAGCTATTTCTCTCCCGCATCTTTTTCCGGTTTTGTGTTTGCTTTCTTGTTGGATGTTCACTATGAAATTTCACCGTTATGTCTCTTAAGGATCATATTGAGTTATATGGATCGATGAATTTGATAGGGCTGGATCCGTGTGGCTGTTTGAGTTATTTGGTATAGGAGATTGCAATCTACTCTTTAGCACGGCTATCGCTTGAATCATCTGTTTATTTGTTACTGCTTTCAGGACAAAAGTGTTCAGCTTTTATAGGCAAAAGAAATGTGTAAAAAGTTTATCAATTTGTGGTGCTTGCAGGAATGGGACAGTTTGATGCTTTCAAATTTTGCGCTGGAACAACAACTGCATACTGCAAGGCAAGAGCTAAGTCATGCTTTGTATCAGGTAATAAGGATTAAGGGCATGTGCCACCCCCTTTTCTTTAGGCGTTTCCATTTATTCTTAGTGATGAAGGTGATTGATGGATTTTTGGGGTACAATTTTCCTTTTATTTGCAGCATGATGCTGCTTGTCGTGTGATTGCTAGGCTTAAAAAAGAAAGAGACGAATCACGACAATTGCTTGCAGATGCTGAAAGGCAGTTACCTTCCGTCCCTGAAGTTACCACAGCGAATGCTGCGCATAGTAATGGTAAACGAGGTATGCCTCTACATTTACTTCTCAAAATATGTTAGCTATGTATTCATTTCTCTTCTAACAAGTTACTTTGTTTTATTGTTGCAAAGTAGCTGTTGATGATGGTGAACAAGGGCCTGATGCAAAGAAAATGCGTCTTGGAATTTCTACTGAAGTTATCACAGAATTGACAGATTGCAATGCTGCTCTTTCTCAGCAGCGTAAAAAGAGACAGGTAATACATATTGCTTCATATATATCAGTATCCTGGTTCAAACAGGAAGGCAAAAGAGAACTACATAATAACCATATATTATTTTTTTATGTACTATACAACAGATAGATGTACGTTTGGAATTTGTTTCTCTGTCTTGACAATTTTTCTTCATTGGTTCTCTAGATTCCTCAAACATTGGCTTCAATTGATTCTCTGGAAAAGTTCACCCAACTCTCAAGCCACCCACTTCACAAGACCAACAAACCTGGTATTTTCTCAATGGACATCCTACATTCTAAGGTTTGACACCTGGAACTTCCCTATTTTCTGTTTTATCCCTTTCTGTTGTTTAACTATGTTCTGGGAAGACATTGCATTGATGACATGATTATTTGGGTTCATTCATTAAATTGTACGCTGCCATAAATCCTCAGTTAGATGCTTATCAATAGTATTCTCCGGAAGATAGATTTTTGAGCGTAAACGTTATACTGTACTATGAGCTTCTATTAGTGCAGACCAAACATTCGTTCTTACACACAGTGAATAATAGCCTTTATGCGTTTCTTTTGTTTCATTACTATTCTCAATTTCGTTTTATATCTGGTAATTAGGATGTCATTGCTACCGGAGGAATTGATACAACTGCCGTTCTCTTTGACCGCCCTTCAGGACAAATCTTGTCAACACTGACTGGTCATTCAAAGAAGGTTTGTCTTTTGCCGTAGCTTTCTTATCTTTTTCTTACGTCTCTACTTTATTTTCGTTCTTGACATGTGTTGCTCGTTTCGCAGGTTACAAGTATTAAGTTTGTAGGTGACACTAATCTTGTTTTGACTGCTTCATCCGACAAGGTATGTCATGATTATACACAGGCCTAAAATACATTGGTTTTATAGTCTTTCTATGTAGCGCTTGCATGATTTTAACGAGTAGTATCGAGGAGATGAACTTGTTATTTATAAAATTAGTTAGTTGCTCCTCACACATCTGCTTAAGCAATACCTAGCGTGATGTATTTTATACATAAATTTGGTGTATAACACCATTGATAGTTTTTTAGAACCGCAAATCAGTTGACTGACATAAGGGATTAATTACTTTGGTGTTTTGACTCTATGCAGACAGTCCGTATTTGGGGGAGTTCTGAGGATGGGAATTATGGCTGCAGACATACATTGAAAGATCACTCTGCAGAGGTAAGGATGGAACTGAAGAACTGAAGCTACAGTCGCAGACAATTTTACATTTGCTTCATGTTTGTTTTACTAAAGTAAAAGCAATGTTTTTCTTTTCAGGTGCGAGCTGTAACTGTCCACGCAACAAACAAATACTTCGTATCAGCATCTATGGACAGTACCTGGTGCTTCTATGATCTGTCCTCCGGTTTATGCCTTGCCAAGGTCCCCAAACATTTTAACCTATTTTTCCAGTTTCAGTTTTTCTTTCATATGCTAACATAACAAACATAACAGTGTTTATAGAAAGTAGGAGAAACATTCGTTGAAAATTGATAATGTGAAATAAGACTAGTTAGAAAGACCTTCCCTTAGACGTGAAATTCTCATGCTTGTTGTTTTTCAGGTAACGGATGATTCCGAAAAGGTGGATTACACGGCTGCTGCTTTCCATCCTGATGGTCTCATTCTTGGAACTGGTACCGCCCAATCTATTGTCAAGATTTGGGATGTAAAGAGTCAGGTAAAAGCCCCTTGACCTTCCTTGTCCATCAACTCTTGAGATCATCAAACGTTTTCAATATTATCCATTTGTTCTCACCTAAATTTATTCTTTCTCCTATTGGCTGATAGGCAAATGTGGCGAAGTTTGGTGGACACACTGGAGAAATCACTTCTGTATCATTTTCTGAAAACGGTTATTTCCTCGCGGTGGGTACTTTGACCCAACTAAATAGAAAGAAGAATATCACCAGTTTCCATTTTTACTGACCAGTTGTTTCTGTTCTTGAAATCTTGCAGACTGCTGCTCAGGATGGTGTTCGGTTATGGGATCTGCGCAAGTTAAAGAACTTCCGGACATTTGATTTTCCAGATGCAAACTCAGGTATTGAATTACCTGAGCACCTCTTACTAGTGCCTTTTGTTTTTGGTGGTTTTAGTTTCTAAGACATGAATGAAATTCTCTGTGCAGTGGAGTTCGACCATAGTGGATCTTACCTTGGCATTGCTGCTTCAGATATTAGGTGAGGTTTACATTGATACACAATATGGGTAGATCTCACATCAATAGTTGAAACTGATAAAATATGCTAACTCAAGAACCTTATACTACCTGAAATGCACTTTGGGTAAATGTATATGTTTCTTTTGCAGTTTGTACTAATAAATCTTCTGTTTCGATGTTTTAGAGTATTCCAAACGGCTAGTGTAAAAGCAGAATGGAATCCAATCAAGACTCTTCCCGATCTATCCGGAACAGGTAAATGTCATATGATTATGTTTTTTGAACTTAGTATTCCAAAGTCACTGTTCTTCTCCTTTTTTGAGTCTATTATGAAAACATTGTGAACACATGAACTTTGCAGGTAAAGCAACATGTGTTAAGTTTGGACCAGACGCCAAATACATAGCAGTCGGTTCAATGGACCGTAATCTCAGGATCTTTGGTTTACCTGGAGATGAAAATACCGAGGATTCTGCACAAGATTCATGAAAAGATGTCGCAAGTCTCATCATCAAGAGTTAGCTAATTCCTCAATTCTCTCGATTATTGTTGGATCTTTACATTTTCTTGTTTGGTAATATTTTTAGCACTTTCACAATCACTTACACACCTGAGCTCTCTCTCTCTCTCTTTCTCCATCTACAACTTCAAGTCCCAAAGTTCCTATAACATCATTAAGAATCTACAATCCATCTTTCTCTCTTTGATCTGAAAGAGTCCATATAAAATTATTTAATGTTTCAGAGTATGTTAGTTGCTCACTATACTAATGTAGAAACAAATATGCATATATTATTCTTGCATGGGTTATTAGTCTTAAAAGACAGTGAGAGACAAAAATGTTGTTCAAAGATGCTAGTATGCTAACCCTTTCTAAAAGCTTTATATGCATCTCGAGATAGCATACTATTGAAGAGCCAACCAAGAAAATTTAAGTATAGTTTTTGGCTCTGATTCAACTTTTCGGGGCAATGGTTATGACTTGTGAGTCTTTGAGACAATGAAATGAAGACAAGAACAAAAAGTGTGATGGTTCTTCATAGAAATTAGTAAACCCTGAAACAGACAGAGATTTTGACTGTACTCTGGTCAAAAAACACACTTCACAATCTTCCCATTTCCCCACCAATCTCAGATTCCTTTTCACTTCTTCCAACTCTCTCTCTCTCTCTCTCTTACCCTTTTTATTTTTCCATTTATAGCTCATCTTTAGTAATTCCGTTACTAGTTAAATTTTCATTAACATACTTTTGTGTATCAACAAACAACAATGCAAGAAACCTTATTGTTGACAAAGTAAAACCTTGAAATGACTTTAAACTTTGAATCTAATTCAAAGACCACACTAGTAAAAAGGAAGTCTAATTACTAAATTAATTAAAAAAGCTTTCAATCAAATAATTATTTAATTGTATAATTGCTACAGTAAATCAAACACATTGTACTGTCTCAACTCTCAACACTGAATGGTTCAGAAATGTTAAAAAGAAAAAAAGAAACCTCTCTCTCATATCTCTCCTAATCTCCTCTCACATGTCTTTAGAGAGAGAGAAAAGAATAGTCATCTAAAAAATCCAAAGCCAAAAACAACAACAACCCAGAAACCTAGAAAGACAGAACACAAAAAGCTTTTACTGAGCCACCAAGCAAACCAATTACATAAACTTCAAAAAACCCAACACAAAGATTCCATCTTAATACAATGAGAGAGCCAATGTTTTGATTTACCCCAAATCACAAAACCCTACAAAAAAACACACAAAAATGGGTCTTTTTTCAATCTCATTTCTTACAATCTTCACAACAAGTCTACTGTTGTCAGATCTTGACCAAACACTTGCAGCAACAACTGAATTCACTACTTTAATCTACAAAGGATGTGCAAAACAACAATTCTCAGATCCATCTGGTTTATACTCACAAGCACTTTCTGCTATGTATGGTTCATTGGTTTCTCAATCTACTAAAACAAGATTCTACAAGACAACTACAGGAACAAGCCAAACTACAATCACTGGTTTGTTTCAGTGTAGAGGTGATTTAAGTAACCATGATTGTTACAACTGTGTTAGTCGTCTTCCTGTTCTTTCAGACAAGCTTTGTGGTAAAACCATTGCTTCTAGGATTCAGCTTTCTGGTTGTTATCTTCTCTATGAAGTCGCTGGCTTTTCTCAAATCTCAGGTAAACCCTCTTTCTTCTTCTTCCTTGGTTTTCAATTAAACCGGAAATTGAATTTTCCGGTTTGTTGATAACCTTAAATCAGATTAAGCATTTTGGGATTTACATTACACTAACCTTCTTGATTTTACGGTGTAAAATGCTTTTTTTGTGTGTTAAGCTAAACCAAACCCAGAAATCAGATTACCGGTTTGGTTAAACCAGGAAAACCATTTCTTTGTTTATAATCAAAGGTTTTGGTTTGGTTTAGTCGATTTTTCGGATTTTAGCTTAAAATTAGTTACTAAATATGATTGGTTTAATAAGGTTTTAAGTTCTGATTAAATTCATTCTTACTAACCAAAGACAATTAAGCTTTGGTTTGGTTCGATTTTTTCTGTTTCGATTCGGTTTGGATTATGTTTAATTGGTATCCATTGGTCCGGTTTATGCTGGGAAATTATCAAATTAGGCTTTAATTTTGTAAAATTCCTTAAAATACCATTAAATATAGGTTTTATTTTAAACCAATTGAACCGGTTTGGTTTTTCTTGAACTGAAATGTCCGGTTCAATGTTTTGCAGGTATGGAAATGTTATTCAAGACATGTGGGAAGAACAACATAGCAGGAACAGGATTCGAAGAGAGGAGAGACACAGCGTTTGGTGTGATGCAAAACGGTGTCGTTTCAGGACATGGATTCTACGCAACAACATACGAATCTGTCTACGTTTTAGGACAATGCGAAGGTGATGTTGGTGACACTGATTGTAGTGGTTGTGTCAAGAACGCATTAGAGAAAGCTCAAGTCGAATGTGGAAGTTCAATCTCTGGTCAGATTTATCTACATAAGTGTTTCATCGCTTATAGTTATTACCCTAATGGTGTACCAAGAAGATCTTCTTCTTCTTCGTCTTCTTCGTCTAGCTCTAGCTCTGGTGGTTCCAGTTCAGATCCTTCTTCTTCTACAGGTTAGATTTTGATTTCATGGGTCTATTATAATCTGGGTTTTACAAATTGGGTTTTTATTAGTTTTTGCATTGAATTGAAAATTTTCCAACTTTAATTCGAAGACTATAGTGTGGGACTTGTTCTGTTTATCACTTTTCAGTCATGTTTTAAAAAATTGGAAAAAGGAAAATTGTGTACTATTTTTTTTTTTAATTGGTAACAAATATTCCTTGGAATTTTGAATAACTCTATAGCCCATATGGGTATGTTGTAGTTCAATTAATAATAGTTTATTTATTAGGCTTTTTCATTAAATATTTATCTACCCATCATCATAAGAAGAAAATTAAATTATTATTCATTTCAGATTATTCCTTTGAGTGGGTCTATCACTAGTTATTTTTCTTGAAAAGTACTTTTAAGTATGATCAATTCAACACCAAGTAAAAATAGTAAAATTAGATGTATTTATGGTTTAGTGGGTGCATGAACATAGTACATTTTGATGTTGATAAAAATGATTAAAACAGGAGCAACAGGGAAGACGGTGGCAATAATAGTAGGAGGAGCAGCTGGTATTGGCTTTCTTGTCATTTGTTTGCTTTTTGCCAAAAACTTGATGAAGAAGAAACATGATGGTACTAATTTTCATACAAAAAACATATGCACATGTTATGAAGAATATAATAAAGTGTACTAATGGTATTTTTGTTTTTTTTTGGCAGATTATTGAAAGATTGTGGAGGAAGAGAACAAAAGGAGTCTAATCCCACACAAAAGAGAGGCACAAGTTTTTCTTTTTCTTGTATTGAGATGGCTATGAAAATTCCCATGTCCAAAAACTTTTAGTTTCATGAAAATTGTTATTATATTTTGTTTTTACTTATGTTAGTTCAGAGATTTCTTTGGAGTGTAGGAATTTTTGGTGAATGTAATGCAAGGACCATTACCTAGAATGTTCAAAACGTACTTCCAACAAAATGTGAAAAAAATGAATTTTAACAATGTCTTAGGTTATTATCCATTAATAATGCCTTGACTATTAATCATTCTGTCACTAAAAATTGTTTACTCATAAGAAGGTAGCGAATAAGCATTTATATTACATAATTGGAAAATGAAGGTTTATTCTGAGATTGTCATTTCTGAGAATACAAGACATGAGTGAAGCTTTAAAGCTTAATATATAACAAGAGCTTTTATCAAGAACCTGAGAATTTTCCTCAGATACTGATATCTTCTTCTTCTTCTCGATGATCATTCTTCTATTTCCCATAAGAACCGAGCGTACTCTCCGAGTATAATGCTGTCCAAACATAGAAGATGATCATGATGGCATTTACGCTTTCAAAGGTGAAAACTGAAAGAGATTAATGTAAGAGATCATTTTCAGATTTGTACCTATCATTTGGAGAGGCTTGAACGGCTTTCTCGAAATAGAACAAGGCCTTCTCATGGTCACCATTGATACTCCAAAACGCTTTCGCATATCTACATAGTGTTTCTCCATCTTCTGTTTCAGACAACCTTGAGCTGCGTTTTTCCGCTGCCTCAGGCTTATTTCAATGACAAAAACAAAAAACCGAAATTAGATACACTAAATAACTCGAATCCATCTGCAAGTTAAACTCTCTACTTTGAGCTAAGATATCTACAAGATTCAATGATACATGGAACATAACAAGCAAAAACCAATAATCTCTATACATTTACAAAACAAAACCAACCTCAAATTGTTCTTTTCCTTGCTTGGTTTGGTCTCCATCATCATCATTTACCTCCCAGAGAAAACTAGCATATGCTCCAAGAACATCACTAAAAAGAAAAAAGAAACATAAAACTCAGGTCATTATCATCAAATGCCAACCAAATGATATTAATGTTCTAACAATACCTATCCTCAGGAGACGCTAGAACAGCGCGTTCAAAGTAGCTCGATGCCGTAGCTTCATCCTGATGAATCTTCATCACTAATCTACCATAGTTCGCTAATGCTACTCCATCACTAGGCTCAACTACAGTACACTTATGATAATACTCTTCTGCTCCATTGACATCTCCTTTATACTAATATTATCACAAAAACTTACCATTAATAGAAACAAAACAGAGTCATTACTCATTAACACAAGATAATGATTCAAAATACCTCCAAGAAGTTGGCATAGTTTTTGAGAAGCAAAGGATGTACTGGATACTCATCAAGCATTCTTTTGTAGTAACCATCACAATTCTCATCATCGAAACTTGGTAAATCGAATTTAGTCTCATTACTAAACAAATCAAACTTATCAATCCCTAAACCTGCAGCTAAATGCATAGGAGGACTTGGTGGTCTCTGAATCTCAAAACCTTCTCTTTCACCAATCCCTAGCTTCTTAATAACCTTATCAAAAACCCCATTTCCCAACTCTAAACTCTCACCTTGTTCCTTGTGTTTAGCAAAAGTAAAGTCGGAGGAATCAATAGAATCACCAATCGTCACCGTTCTCTCCAAATTCTCTTCGATTCCGATCATTGAATCTTCGGATTTGATGAACCCATCTCCGGATTCGCAGTAACAATCGAGAGACGCCTCGCTCTTCAGCATTTTTGTTGTGGGTCTTCTTTCGCAATCGTTTCAAAGTCTTCGACTTTGGTTTGTTTTAAAGGCACGTTGGTGTTTGAATTCAGTCGCTTTCAGGAATTGGTGGGTCGTTGATTTACGAAGGAGTATTGTTAATTCCTCGAATGTTATTTGTGGATTTGTGTGATTCAACGAAGACGATTTTGAGGTTGTTATGAGAGAAGAGGATAAGTGGGGTTTGATTTGGATTTTCTGAGGTTGTAAAGGACCTTATACTATTTTATTGTTTACGAATTGTCTCTTTAACTTTACCTTCTTTCAGTTTCACCCATTTTTCTACAATTCACATGTGTACTGTACACACTATACATACAAACAATGATAGTACATGGTAGCAAAAGTAATACTACAGTTTTTTTTTAATGAAAATTTGAATCTAGTAACAAAGAATTATAGGTCAATTAGCAAAGTATCTAACTACTCAAGTCTTTACAAAACCACTTATAATTCTTTTTTGCAAAAAAATCTAAATATTTTTTTAATTTCTATGTGATTCTTGGTTATCTAGCTAATTAAATTTTATTTATTTATAGAAACAAAACGAGTTAGGAATATGAGAAACATTATAATTTTGTTCAGAAAACCTGTTTAGTTTTATGAAACTCATAAAATTCTTAACTCATTACCATTTGATTCTAAAAATAGAATTCTACAAATCTTGACACTAACCATCCCTTTCTTATTTGAGCCAAAAGAAAAAACCAGACATGAGACAGCATTTTCACTGCTAAAAACACACATACACTGTGATGCATGCATAGGAATGAGTTCATTACCAATTGGCAACTTTTGACCATTACGAGTCATTTCCTAAACATAGCAAACTTATGCTGTATAACACCACACTGCCTCCTAATTGACTCGTTGTCTTTCTCACAAACACAAAACCCCAAAATTAGATCTTATTAATAAACATGTAACCCAAAAAGCAATGGTTCTAATTACCATTCTCCAAATCTTTCGGAAATTACCACCATCGATCAAACAATCTTCCTCTTCTTCATTTCTATCATCAATCAAACTTCTCAGAATTTTTTAATTCGAGAATTGCGAGAGAAACAAATCTAAATTTTGTTCCTCTCGCAATTCTCCCCTTCTCTCCAAAAGAAAAAAACATACAAAACCTTTCTTGAAAAGATTTTTCATGTGAAATCACTCACTTTGGTCCAAAAAAAATGTCGTTGTTTCCATCGTTTCAGCTCCTAGAGCTAAACATAATCTCAGCTCAAGACCTAGCTCCTGTCTCACGCAAAATGAAAACATACGCAGTGGCTTGGGTTCACTCCGAACGTAAACTCACAACCCGCGTCGACTACAACGGCGGACCAAACCCAACATGGAACGACAAATTCGTATTCCGAGTCAACGAAGAGTTTCTTTACGCAGATACATCAGCCGTTGTAATCGAAATCTACGCATTACATTGGTTCCGCGATGTTCACGTAGGTACCGTTCGTGTCCTCATAAGCAACCTCATTCCGCCAGATCGTCGTCCAGGTTACCGAACAAGCAACAACGAATACCGTCGTACACCGCCACAAGGAATGAGATTCGTCGCGCTTCAAGTTCGTCGTACTTCAGGTAGACCTCAAGGGATATTAAACATTGGTGTTGGACTACTTGATGGTTCAATGAGAAGTATGCCATTGTATACACATATGGATTCTTCTGCTGTTGGATATAGAGATTTACTCGGTGAAGAAGATCGTCATCTTCAACATTTGCATTTGAATAGCAACAAAGGAAGCTCAAAGAATCCACAATCTCCAGCTTCAAGACAATACCAATCAGTAGTATCGAGACCTGAGCTTCGTCGTACGAAGAGCGATACGAGCTCAATGGTTGTTTCTGATCTTCTAAGCAGAGCTGAACGTAGCCGTTTAGCTAATCGAAAACCAGCTAGTGCATTGGTGAGTACCGAATCAGAAACTATACCAACCACGACGGATTCAGAGAGCGATTATGCTCCTCCTCCGCCTAAGATTCCGAGGCAGAGATACGATTCAATCGATTCAGATCTTATAGATCCATCACCAAGAGAGATTAAACCTAATCTAGTGATACAAGGAAGAGATCAATCACGTAAGACACCGAGAAGGACGAAGATGATCGAGAGACAAAGATCGGTGAAGGATTATGATCGTGGACGAGCTTCACCGTATATATCGCGCCACGGAACACCGTTGAGATCAAACATCGTTTCATCAACTCCGATGAGATCTAACGGAATTGGATCAACTCCGATGAGATCTAAAATCGTATCAATGTCACCGATGCATCCTGGATCTACACCGATGAGATCTAACATGGTTGGATCTACACCGATTCGATCTAATTACATGGCTACACCGATGAAAACTCATCACGATTTCGGTACTCCGATGAGAGCGAATCTAGCAGGAAGACGGATCTTAACCGAATCGGAGCTAGGTCCGTCACCATCGGAAGTAGCGGAGAAGATTGCTAAAGATAGATCTAACACACACGACACGGAGAGCTCGATACTCAGTGAATGGAGTATCGATGAAACTAGCATCGAAGGATTACGATCGAAGCTAGAGAGATGGAAAACGGAGCTTCCTCCGTTGTATGATATTGGATCGAGTCATGTAAGTAGCAGTGATTACGACGGTGCGATTGTTCCCACCGGTGGAGGAATGAGTTCGAGAAGGAAAACTCCGGCGATGAAGAAGCATAATCGACGTCATACAGATGGAGGTAACGGACTTTTCTCGTGTTTCAGTAAGATTTGCGGTGTGGAGTGTAGCTTTGTTTGCGGCGGAGGCGGTGGCGGTGGTGGTGGTGGTGGATCGGTGGGACCTAACGGGTCAAAGAGAAGTGTGGATAGGCGCGTGCATCGCACGTATTCAGCTGATGATTTGAGCTATGTGTGATTTTATTATATTTTTGTGGACTAAACTGATTATTTCAATTTTTTTTTGGGAGGGGGTGAAAAAAAAAAGCACTGAAGTAAAACAGTGACTATATAGTAAAAAGCATTTTTTAATCTTATTTAATGTTGTTGGATAAATTTATTTATGCTTGTGTTCTTGTTATTTTATGGTATTTAAATAAAATAAAAGAAGCTCATAAATACGTTAAAATTCGAATGAAAACAGTGAAAAGAATTGTGTGAGAGTGAGTTTATGCACTGGTAAAAAAAAATCAAAATTTGACTGTGTTATAACTGTTTATATAGTGAATTGATTTTTATTCATTTAGTGGTTTTAGTTTCTATGAGATCCATTAATTAGAGCATGAGATTAATGTACTACTACTACTTGATAATGATTTTGATCTAAAGAGTAATTTCCACAAACCAAATTGCGCCTGCAAAAGTTTTCAAAGGATCATCAAATCAAACGTCATGATGAATATCTCATCAACACGATTTTTATAATAATGCATATTTTCCCATCATCTCTCTTTTTTTTTTCATTTCTTTGTTAATTATTGTCATAGAAAAATAAAAATAAAATAATTTATCTCATTGTGTTACTTTGTTTATAATTACACCTTGTTCGACAACTATAATGATATCAGGGAAAACTAAGTATAAAAGTAGGTGTATATATATTATTATTTTTGGTTAATTAAAAATACAATTTTGTGTAAAACTTTTTAAACTTTTGTGGGTATTATAAACCCCTAACTAAATATTATAATCCGTAACTTTTTCTATAGATTCTTGATTATCCCATACAAAAGTAGAACATGATATTTATAACAATGACTCTTCATTCGAAAGCATTACAAATTTACAATATTGCCTTTCACACCAAGTGGAAATAAATAAAACTGTGATGCAACAAAAAAAGCAAAACCTGACCCAATAGGCTTCATGGACAAGAGCATGGTGATACAGAAAATAGAAATGATTTAGACAAGAAGAGATTCTTCTTTGATTGTCAACTCCTTATGGTTGGTTCTACACGAAAGATCTTTATGTAAGCCTTTACATCTTGAGGGGAGTATTAGAGAAGAGAATGTGGTTTACACATTAGACTTTGGTTTAGTTAACCGGTTTGTACATTTCCTAATAAATTTGTAACTATGATACATGATCAACGATGATTTTAAATTAGTAATTCGGAATTTTAAACTGGGCTTTGAATTGAACGCCACTATTGGGCTTTAGCATCTTAATTTCTACCGTCTATCTATAGTTACCGTAAATCTAACCCACAAATAAAAAATTCACTAATAGTAGTTCATTATATGGATATGTGAGATAGAAACATGGAACATTCTAAAGGGGAATTCGAAATAAGAGAATTATATCATCCATCTAAAATCGTTTTGAATTCTTTGAATATAAGTCAATAAATTCTTTAACTATGGTTATTCAGAGTTTTGAAATGGATTTTAATTTGTTTGATAAATAATTACAAGAAAATATGTGTTAAATATTAGATAATTTATATTATTTTGATTGATAAAATATGTTTGATAGTTATTTGTTTGATAAAATATGTGATAAGTATAAGTTAATTCTATTTGTTCAACAACCGTACAAAATGAGATGAAATGCATATGTTTTTTCTTTGTTTTTTGTAGCTATGAAATAAATCTCATGCAAACCAAAAGCTAAACTAATCTACAAACCTAGTAAACATAATATTCCCTCCGTTCTTTATTTTGATGTTGTAGAGTGATTTTCTTGTTTTATTTTGATTGATGTTTTCAATTTTCTATGTAATATTAATTGTCATTTTGAGTTTTTGACTGTTTAAATTCTGCAGATTGTATTTTTATTGGTTGATTTTTTTTGGAATTGATAATCAAACATGTTTTCTTTTGAAAAAATAGAATATTAAATGATTTCTTAATTTGTGTGTAGTAACCTTAAACATCAAACAAAAAATAACGGAGGGAGTATACGTTTTACACAAAATCATTTGTAAATGCTAAAGTGCTAAAATGTTTGTAAATGCTAAAGTGCTAAAATGTCTTTGACTCTCTATCTTCTTCTTTCAACTTATCTCCTCTTCTCTCTTCTTCCTCCTTTCCTTAGGATCAAGTTTAACCCTCTTATCTTGATACCATCAAGATTTTCACTTAGAAAAAGAAACCACCTCCAGTTCCACGCCGGGGTTTCAAGTAACACTGTGTGGCTGTTTTCTAGCAACAGTTTCACAATTTGAAGGTAATTAACTCCTCCATCTCTAATTGTTTTATGCGGGTTATTTTGGTGTTTTGCTACCCATAAATTGATGTCCTTTTGAATGACCTCGTTGGCGACATCCTTGTCAACTGTCAAAATAAACATAAAATAACATTTCACGAAAAATTATTCAATTTCAAGAATTAAGAATAATCGGGATACTCACTGTGACCTACTTCATTGTATATAATATCATCGCCTAAACTTTTGAGTGTTCTTTTCGGCATCGCCACATAAATGGTAACAAAGATTTGAATCTCAATATCGACTTCCAAACCTTGACAAGTAAGCATCATCTGGATTCCGCGCCAAACTTTTTTTAGAAGACAATCATCTGAAAAACCTCAGTTCTCGAAATCCCATCACACCACCGTTTGATACACATACACACAATGCCTGCAATTTGATACAACAATCACCCACAGTTCCTGCCATTTAAATCATAGACCAATATAAAAGAGAATGTTATTTATGGTATTCAAATAAAATAAAAGAGCTCATAAATACGTGAGGATTATAAAACAGTGAAAGGAGTAAAAAGATTATATGAGAGTGAGTTTATGCACTAGTCAAGAAAACATCAAAGTTTGACTCTGTGAAAAGTTTGCAAAAGTTTTCAAAGGATCATCAAACATCATCATGAGTATCTCATCACCACGAGTTTTATAATAATGTATATTTTACCATCAATTCTCTTTTCTTCATTTTTAATTGTTTCATTTTATTCGACAACATTAATTATTCTCATCAAAAATAAAAATATAAAAATTTCTCATCAAAATTTACTTCAGTCTACTCGACAACAATAATGGTATTAGGGAAAACTAAATTTTAAAACTTTTTTGGTTAGTTAATAATAATATACAACCTTGAGTAAACTTTTTAAGACTTTTGTTGGTGTTATGAACGATTTAGACCATTAATTAATACCCCTAACAAAATACTATAATCCATAACTTTTTCTCTAGCTAGATTCTTGATTATCCCATACAAAAGTAGAACAACAAGATATTTATAACAATGACTCTTCATCCGAAACCATTACAATATAGCCTTTCACACCAAAAACAAATACAATTGGAAATTAAAAAAACTACGATGTAACCAAAAAGCAATATTATAACAATTTGTTATGCGCACACACACACACACAACAACTGTAAACAAGTTTCTTGGGACTCTCTTTTCTCTATGTTACTTTGAACCAACGATAACGCAACGAGAGCACGACATGTTTGATAATGTCGGGAACAAAAGATTTGAGACAGAAATAAAAAAACATTAAAAGAGAAGACTTTGGTTAGTAAAAATTGCATTATGGTATGGCCATTACTAGACAAATGGGTCCCAATTCTCATCACTCTCTCCACCACCACCTAAAATCTTCCTCTCTCACACTCTTTTACTCTGATTTCATCATCTCTCGTTCTCTATTGAACAAACCCTAAATACCCTTTATACTCTCTTCTCTTGTCTCCATCTGTATCTTGCTTCTCTTCTCGTGGGTTATTTGAAAGTCTCTTTTTTTTTGGGTTTCTTGTTTTGACATGCGTGGTGAGTCGGAAGAGGAGGTGGGGAAGAGTAATCTTCCGGTAGAGAGTGAGCTTGAGTTGGGATTAGGGCTTAGTCTTGGCGGTAGCGCGTGGAGAGAGCGTGGGAGGATTCTTACTGCTAAGGATTTTCCTTGTGTTGGGTCTAAACGAGCTGCTGATTCTTCTTCTTCTTCTCATCAAGGAGCTTCTCCTCCTCGTTCAAGGTTTGGCATCAAGAAAAGCTCTAATCTTTTTGTGAATTGTCACCATTTTAGAACAGAGTTTGTGTAGGAACACTAGCTAGCTCTTGTTCTTACTATACTCTGAGTTTAGACTTTGGTAGGTTAAGAGAAGAAACGCCATTGATGGCCTTTAGCTAGCTTGTCCTGTGGTTTGGTCTCTTTTTAATCAAGGAAAGCTCAAATATTTTTGTTTGTTTTCATGTGAAATGTTAATGTTACCATTACAGAACAGAGTTTGTGCATTAACTAGCTAGCTCTTGTTCTAAAGTATACTGAATTGGACTTTGGTAGCTTAAGAGAAGAAACACCATTTGGACTTTGGTAGCTTAAGAGAAGAAACACCATTGATGACCTTTAGCTAGCTTGTCTTACGCTATAGATTTTTGCTATGGAATCATTGCTTATGCTAAGGTTTGTTCATAGTGATGTTTTTAGAGTAATTGAATGAAAGTTCTTGGTTTGGTTGTAGCAGCCAGGTGGTGGGATGGCCACCAATTGGGTTACATAGGATGAATAGTTTGGTTAATAAAGCGGCAAGAGCGGAAGAAGAAGAAGGGAAGAAGAAAGTTGATGAGCTCAAAGATGTGACAATGAAGGTGAATGGGAAAGTTGAGGGTTTAGGTTTTGTTAAGGTGAATATGGATGGAGATGGTATAGGCAGAAAAGTGGATATAAGAGCTCATTCGTCTTACGAAAACTTAGCTCAGACGCTTGAGGAAATGTTCTTCGGAATGAAAGGTCAATACTCTTGTAAAAAAAACTGATTTTCGTATCGACTTATGGAGCTTGACATTTTCTGTTTAATCCATCAGGTACTACTTCTATGGAAAAGGCTAAACCTTTAAGACTTTTAGATGGATCATCAGATTTTGTACTCACTTATGAAGATAAGGAAGGAGATTGGATGCTTGTGGGTGATGTTCCGTGGAGGTAAAGATCGAAAAATGGAGAATTGATTCAACAATTTATAACCTGATGATTAGTCTCTGCTAAGATCTAAATCATTTCTCTCCTTTTTTTTTGTTAGAATGTTTATCACTTCGGTGAAAAGGCTTCGGATCATGGGAACCGCGGAAGCTAATGGACTCG
The DNA here is from genome assembly GCA_900128785.1 of Arabis alpina. Lineage (NCBI taxonomy): Eukaryota > Viridiplantae > Streptophyta > Magnoliopsida > Brassicales > Brassicaceae > Arabis > Arabis alpina. The sequence goes on from LT669788.1 coordinate 2,400,241, forward strand.
GTATGTTTTAAAAGATCCATCTTCTAAGCTTCTTGATTTCTCGTTTCGACTAATGAAAACATTTCTTAATGCAGCTCCAAGACATCAAAAACAGAAAGAGAGACAAAGAAACAACAACCCTGTTTAGCTTCATTGTTATGGTGTTTTGAGTTCTATGGCAAGTTATAAATCAATACTTCTTGAAGAAAGTATACCGGAGAATCGACAACAACACAACAAGGTTTAGATTTGATCTTAAAAATTCGGGTTTCGAATATGGTTTTTGTTTAGCTCATTCAATTCGTAGTTTTTGTTTGTTTGTTCTTTCTTCTTTTGCGGTTTACGAGTTATCTCTGTTCTCAGAGAGCATAGCTCTTATTTACTTCTTCTCTCATATTGTAAATAGTTGATGAAGCTATCTAATGTGATAAGAGTTCTATTTCTTTGTGTAATTTCCTTTGACTTAAGTCAAAAACATTTTGCAGAAAGATAGAAGACTGATGCAAGTTAATTTTGTTGGGGCATTCTGTCTGAAAAATATATGTTTTTGTCATTTCTTAATCTGAAAGATTTGATGTAACAATCCAAAAGATAATCTAATTAAGGCAAAGAAAGTAAGAAATGTTTGGATTCATGTCACCAAATCAAAATATTAAAATGCAATGCAATGCACATACATGTAATAGTTAAATCCTTACCTAAGCTAAAAGAGATAATTTAACAAATTAAAAAGTCTAACCAAAGATTAAGAAATAAGTCCAAAACCAAATAAGGTAGAAAACTAAAGTCAAACAGCTCTTTACTCTTGTAGAAGAAGAAGAAGAAGATTCATGTTTCTTCATAAAAGACAACAATTACAGATTTGGGTTTTGGAATTGTAAGAAAATGGATCATCTTCACCATCAATGGCGTTTGAGATTTTCATTCAAGAACGCTACAATTGCTCTGACTATTGTCAATGTTCTCATCTTCCTCTTCCTCCTTCAGGGCTTCTTCACTTCTTCATCTTCTTCTTCTTCTTCCTCTCGCCGAATCATCTCAGGTTTGTTTTCGATTTCTCTTGAGTGATTATCTTGTGATGGGTCTTTCTTGGATCTGTTCCTAACAACAAAGTTTCAGGCTTTTTGACTAGTTTTTGAGATTTCTTGGATCAATTCTCTAATTCAGTTTCAGGCTCTTTTCTGGATTTTAGGGATTTTACAATGCTAAGAATTGATTTGGAGAAAAAGTTTAGATTTTTGTCTATTGAACTGAATTTAGAACACTTAGATGTTATGTTCCTCTCATGTAACTATTGTCTGAATTCGACATCAAAAGCTGTTAAAAGATTCATATGAAGAACTAATGCCATTTCTTTGGGAGATTGTTGATATTTGAGTTTAATTTATCATCTTGTTTCTGCAGAATCTGTCTTAAGTTTTGTTGAGTTCTTAAGAGTTTGTTGTTTTTGATTTCTTGTTACATTTTGCAGCGAAGCTTCGGTATATCAAGGAAGCAGAAGAACTTAGGCGCGCGATGGAACCTTTAGAGCTCATCAAAAGAGTAAAGCTACTACAACATTTGCTATTTCGTATCCCTTCAACATCATATATATATAGTCTTTGGTTACCAAGATTTGGCTCTATGTTCAGGTACGAGAAATCGAACAGGAGGTATCTGCGGGGCAAGTAAACGAGAAGCAGAAAGATGTGAAGCAGAATACAGCAGTTGATCTCTCTAAACGACTTAAGGATTTTCGTGCGTTAAACGATGCATCGAGCGTGAAAGGTAACTAACAATGTTCTTGTACATATATGCAATGGAATTGAGATCATTGCGTATGAAGGTTTCTTGATCTGTTTACACAATGTTATGTATCTGTGCTGCAGCATTGGAAGAATGGCGAAAGCGGAAAATGGAACGAGCAAGACAACGAGATCTTGAGAAAACCGGAGGAGTTTCTACAATCAAAACATCATCATAAGAAGCTAATCCTCAAAATATCAGATAATCATATGACTAATGCTATATATATATATCAAATTATTTACCATTACAAGAGATGCATACTAGTGTAATATATACACAGACACAATGATTGAAACATGTCAAAATACAGATACAGGAAAAGAAGAAGTATAAAGGAAATGATTTGAAATGTTTCCGACATTGAACTTTCACAAACTTGCTTACACCAAATAATTACCACATAATTAGTAAGTTCTTGAACAAACTTGTATTTTAGTCCAATTTATCCGATAAGTGTTAACTATGTTAACCGACGCTTCAAACGACATCGTTTTGATATTTCCCCTAGAAAAGCCAATTCTAGAAAGAACAAGATGCATTTTCTTTCAAAACAGAATAAAGTTTTGTGTAACATTTACGTTTCAAATATACAATTATCTACTTTGCTCAAAAATATAGTCTAATTATTCCATAATTTTCTCTCCTTTCTTCTTTCTCTTCTCCTTTTCAAGATTAATCATATCTTCTTTTGTAAACATGATTATAGTGGGAAAACAGAGTTATGACTTCTAATACCATCTTAATAATCTATCTCTATATATATACAAAGTTTCAACATTACATGTATAGTTAATAGTTAGTTAATCGAATAAATATAAGTTCCCAGTATATTGGCCATGTGTATTAATCAGGGTCGGCGTTGACATGGTGCAAGAGGTGCAAATGCACCATGTCAATGTGATTTTTGCAATTTTTTATTAGATTTTAGAGCTATTTTTTTTAAAAATAAGTTATTTTTACGATTTTTATAAGATTTAAGAGATTTTTTACAATTTTTGCACTATGTTCCTCGTTAGTTTGCGCCTTAAAAAGCACATAATTTACCCCAATATATGGTAGCCTCGAACATTAAATATGATAAACACAAAAGAAGATAATACTAAACAAAAAGAAACAACTTGGAGATTCGAGCTCAATGACAACACTGGCTATATCCAAAACACTTTGGTACAACCTCACGACACGTGTCCCACCACCTGTAAGCAGCTCAACACAAAGGGTCCTCTGTGCATGACACGAGTCCCTTGCCAAAAACAGCTATGCTTTGTGTATATAACAATGCGTAACATATCTCTCTCTTATCGATCATATCACCGAAAGAACAAGTTAGTTAGCTTTGGTTGCACCAGAAAGAGTTTTTGAGTGTGGAAAAGAGTAAAACAGAGAAGGATAAAAGAGGAAATGGCAACTACGGTTGGAAGAAACATAGCAGCACCATTGCTGTTCTTGAATCTTGTTATGTACCTTATTGTACTTGGTTTCTCTAGTTGGTGTATCAATAAATACATCAACGGTCAAACTAACCATCCAAGTAATTTATCCTTCAAATCTCTCTACCTCTATATATGTATATGATCATTTAAGTAATATTCTAACTTGTTGCTATATTAAATAGGTTTCGGAGGCAATGGAGCAACACCGTTCTTCTTGACGTTTGCGATTTTAGCCGCGGTCATAGGGGTAATGTCGAAGTTGGCCGGAGCTAATCATATTAGGTTTTGGAGAAACGATAGTCTCGCAGCTGCTGGAGCTTCGTCTATCGTTGCATTTGCCGTTACCGCTCTTGCCATGGGGTAATTTTTTTTTTTTTGTTAGATATATATACAAGCCGGTCCAAACTAATAAAGAATATAGTGCCAAAATTACAAAATATTTTTAAATCTTATAAAAATTATAAAAATAGTTTATTTTCAAAAAAAATAGCTCTAAAACCCATTAAAAAATTGCAAGTCATATTGACATTGTGTAAATACACTTCTTGCATCATGCCAACATTGGCCTTGTATATATATATTCGTATTTAATTATCAAATGTATTTTGTGACATATTTTCACTATTTTTGTTATGGAATAAGGTTGGCATGCAAGCAAATAAACATAGGAGGATGGAGAGGATGGAGATTGAGGATAATCGAAGCGTTTATTATAATTCTGACGTTCACGCAATTACTCTACCTTATGTTGATCCATGCTGGTTCATTTAGCAGCAAGTATGGTCCTGGATATAGAGATCAAGACTACGCTACAGGCCAAGGTCTTGGTCATGGACATGGCCATGGTCATGTACCGGGTGAGCACAAGCCTGGTGTTGGAACTACCATGGCTGTTTAGAGTGTGTTTGTGTGATGTTTAGACGATATAAGTCGTGATGCATAGTCTTTACTATCTTTCTTTCGAGAAGTTATGTAATAATAATGTAATGTAATTCCATCTGACGAACGAACTTGGTGTGTTCTTTGTTTACTTGATGAACTCATGGATTTGTGCTTTTGTTTGACGGTGTTTACACTTTGTTGTTAGTTCAAGTTGAACCAAATCAAGACCGACTTTATACAGTATTTTAGATCAAGTTAACTATACAAAATCCAAATTAAATTTACCGTGGTTAAAATATACGATTTGTGAATCTTTTACTCGCTTTCAGTTAAAAAAATTGGTTCGGTTCTGGACTTTGGTAATGTGACTTACTTTTAGGACTAAAATGTTCAAAATGAAAGAAGGTTGAAGAGTCACAACATAACCTCATGAAGTGCGGTAATAGATATGTACCGCAAATGTGCGAGCTTAGCATGTGCAAGAAAAGATTTGGAAAATGAATCTTCAGGAGAGATACAACATCTTTGAATAGGATGGTCACAGGATATGGAATGCAGGGAGTGAAGCTATTGCCATGTTTGCATTAAGGCCTATGGCTAGATGCATTTCTTTCATAGTAATCGAAATTCAGATTGGATTTTATGATATGCTTGAGAATCTTGTTCCGATTGTGTTCCTCTGATATCAACGATTTAACATTACAACAATGTGAAACATTAATAGCTGCAAGGAAGAGAGGAAAAGGAAAATTTCAGTATAGACAAAGTATACATGGCTAACACTAGTAAGCCCCTTTTTCCATCTTGGTCCCAAACTGAGACTAAAGAACTATTCTAACTCCGTGATTTGATTACATACTTAACACTATCTTTGTACTTCTTCTGAATCTCTTTCTCGTCGATACGCTACATTTTCTTGCTGCGATACTCTCCCAACTCGTCTATTTCTCCTGCTTCTCTTACTTATACCTTTTCTGCCTTCTTTCACAATGACAGGTTCTGACATTGGGACTAAGTGCATGAAACACAAAGGCAACATAGCTGCTAAAGACTGTATGATAAGACCTGAAGGTAAGTTTGAATAGTTACTCGATGTTATACCAATCAGATTAACCAATCCTACGCCTAAGAACGCGCTAACTATTTGCGATAAACACAAAGCTGAAGCAAGAAACGATGTGACTGATCCTTCACATCCTTGAGGACACATATTAGCTATTCGAACTGCAAACGGAAGGAGTTTAAACTGAGCTAAGATTTCTGCTAAGCTAGAGAAACAAAGCACGAAAACCTCGTTGGAGATTCCAACTCCGAGGTTTATTTGCTTCACCAAGATATAGTCTAGGAGAATCGATAAAGCGTACAAGAGTTGGACTATATGGATGAGTGGTCTCATGGGAAGTGACTTCAAGTATTTATCATAGACAACGGTTAAGCCAAGAAGCATCAGTTGTCCAATCACTTTCGACATTCCAATAATCGAAGGATCAAGATTTAGAACTTGAGTTTGGTAACAGAAGACTGATCCAGAGAGAATTGGAACCATTGAAATGGATGCAACTGCCCAAATCAAAGGCTGAGAGATTTCCTCCGCTTGAATTGCTTCTTGAAGATTCAAGAACTGTTTCTTTACGCTTCTCAAAACCGAGTCTGCGCCCGTTATCCGTGGTAAACCAAAAGATGTCTCTTTAGAAGATAGAGAAACAAGAAGCTGCAGAGACAACAAACATGTGAAAACAAGAAATGAAACCTTAGGAGGTGTTCTTAGTAATAGATATCCTCCAAGTACGTTTCCTAAGATTCCACCAGCTGCTGAAGCCATAAGCGCATAAGACTGTAGACCGTTTATTCGGTATCTCAATCCGTATTCCGCAACAAGAGCGTCTTTCGCAACCTCAGTGATTGATGCTCCAAGGTTACTAAGCAAAGCAAATGCCATTAGAGAAGGAAGCACTTCTCTAGCTCCTTGAAAACTCGCCATTGTACCCCACGCTAAAATCTGCAGAAACACTGTCAAATTCAAGATTTCAAAAACATATTCAAGAAAGCAAAACCACCACAATCAAACAGATGATTTCAAGAGCTAACCTCCAATGGCGATGTAAGGAACTCTACGACCAGTACCAATGTAAAGAACATCAGAGAGAACACCATAGAGAGGTTTAGCAACCATAGGAAGACTACAAGAGTATTGAACAAGCTGAAGTGTAGATGGTTGGAGTCCAAGGGTATTAACCATATGGAAGTTAAGAGCAAGCCAAGGGAAACATCTTGAACCTTGTACCCAATAACCTAACCCACACAAAACAGAGATTCCTTTACCACCAACTTGTTCAAACCTCACCGTTTCTTCAGATTCAGACACACCATTGCTGTTTCTTCTTCTTCTAGCTATGGAAAGACAAGCTAATGTCTTTCTTGATTTGGTTTCCACCATGAAAAGCGTATTGTTCTTCTTGTTCTTGTTCTGCCTCTCTTCTTGATGTTGTCTTCTTGTAATAGACGAAAATGGTGGTTTCAAGAACTTGGTTTGTGTGTTCTGGATTAATAACAATGGATTTAACATGGTTGGTTTCTTGTTTTCCGAGAGATGAAAACAGAGGAAAAGAAAAGGAGAAAGATTTTAGAGAAGAAATCTTGTCACAAGCTTTGTATGTATCGATGTGTTGAATATATAATTTTGGGGCAAACCTTAAGGATCGTTGAATCGTGGAATAAAAGACGAAATAAGATTTATTTCTAAATTTCGTAAAGAAATAAAAAAGAAATAGACAGAAAAAGAGAAACTGATATTTTGAAGGGATCTAGAAGCGTGTAAGGAAGTAATAAGATTCAGACAAAAACTCTAAAAAGTTGTCTTCCACTAATAATCAAGGTTATTAACGAAATTTTAATTAATTAACCAATGCTTATAAATGGTTTAGAGAGTATTAATTAAGGTTTCATGTTAAGGGACCCACAAGGAGATAGACTGTCCTAGGAAACAAGAATAAGAAGAGGTTTTCTAGATTCGAGTGGGTCCTATGTCATCTCTACGGTCTAAATTGACTCAGCTTATTTTTTGATTATGACCTTACGGGGTGCTATGGATGATTGAATTTTTATGAATTTTTAGAATTTTGGAAATCCATCGTTATTGATTTATGAATTCTTAAATTCTAACTAAAATCTATTGTTATTGGTTTGAAGATTTTCAAATTCCATTTAAAATCCCTTGTTATCGGAAAAGTTTGATTTTTAATGATTTTATAAATTTATTACAATCTATTGTTGTTGATAGATGAATTTCCTATAATTATATTCATTAAACAAGATTTTGAGAATACCTTATAAAACCATTGGATTCTTAGAATCCTTATAACTAAAATTTCTAAATACACAAAATTCTTTACAAATTTAACAAATCTTTGGATTTCCAAAATTCTAAAAAATTCATACAAATCCAATCCCCGATAACACTCCTAAAGTCCTGATTATAAATCTCTATCACAAGAAAAATTAAACTTATTACAAGTCGACGCATGTATATTGATCACGAGTAAATTTTGTTTAATAGACTTTGTTGTTTCTATAAATTGAACGGTACGTCGGTAACGAGTGATGACCACACGTTCGAATAGGGACAGGAGTTTTTACATGAATTAGTTATGTGGCTTGCAATTTATTATCATTAATAATCGAATATAAATGATATTCCATTTGTACAAATAATATCCTAAGATTTTTTAGTTCGATTACACTCTCGATAGATTTTTATTTCTTTTCTAGGATTGCCAATTAGGTTTATAAGTTGGTTTTGGTTCCAATTCTATCTGTATTTTTTTTAAAACTAAAATTTGATACCCATTTGTAATTCAGTGTAATTTTTGGTTCGAATTTAGCTTTGTTTATTTAAAAGAATAACTCAAAAAGTAAGTTAACATTATAGTTTATTTATCCCTTTATTTATACGTACGGGTAATTAGTGGAATAATAACACTTCATAATTAACAATGTAAAACGTAATATAGTAAGTAACATGTGTGTTAAAATAAATGACCAATTTACCCTTACTTACATTTGACTATTATCTCACTTTACCTTATTATGTAATTAAGGAGATGGTTTCCATTCTAAGTACTTCTCTATGCTCTCAAGTCCACAAAGCTGTTTCACCACGGGCATAATCGCTGGAATCGGCAACTCGAAACCAGAATCAGAACTGTCCCCACGATCACCGTTATTGCGATTCCATGAAAGATACTGCTTTCGAGCTTCTTTAACAGCTGATCTTGTAGCACAATGCACAGAAGCCGCAACAAGCAACGGAGGCTCACCTGAAGCTGCAACCATAAGATAAAAGAAGAAGACAATTTCAGCTTTAAAACAAAAGAAGAAAGTGTATCTTTTATTGATTCTTCTTAGTTATATAAACCTTTAGAGGACAGAATGCGGTTCTTGTGATGACCACTGTTGAGAATCTGAACATTGAATTGTTTAGGAATTGTGTCTAATGTAGGGATTTTGTAGTCCCATGTGCCTTCTTCTTTTATAAGCCCGTTTTCATCTGTTGTGTACTCTTCATACATGAAAAACCCGATTCCTTGAACAAACGCTCCTTCGATCTTCTCAAAACAAGTTGACCAAACTATAATTAACCAAACCTTATATAGAAGAACATTAAGTGCACATCAAGAAACCAAAGCTTACCTGTCCTAAATCAACAGCAGGATTTAGACTTTTTCCGCAGTCGTAAATGATATCTGATCTTATTATCTCTGTTCTTCCCGTCACAAGGTCAACCTCCACCTGCACAATTATTCATATACACAAATACATATTTTGTTTAAAGGGAATGGTAAAATCTATTGGTTATGAGATTCACCTCACTGGCTCCAACTCCATAGTTGAGGTAATCTGAGGAAGAGGACTCTGGTTTATAAAATGTTCGAGCTGATAGGTCCACAGATTGAGCATTAGCCTACAGTTTTCACAGATGGAGAAATTATGTAGCTGGATCTTTCATGAAAACTCGATTAAGAATTTAAGATTATGAGAATGAATCTGTAATTAAAACTAATACTTCCTCTGTTCCAAAAAGATAAAAACTTTACAAAAAAATTTTGTTTCAAAAATATAGAGTTTTTACTGTTTTCTATGCATTTTTACAAACTTCAAAACTAATACTGAAACACTATTGGTTAAACTTTATTGGAAACTCTATTTCGTAAAAATCAATGCGTTATCTTAATAAGTGTACATAACCTTAAACATCTATCTTTAAGGAACGGAGGGAGTACCTGTTGAATGAGCGTGTCCCATGTCACGTATCGAGCATTCTCCAGGATCTGGTCCATTGTAGGTTTCAGCCTCTCCACCAAGATTTCACAGCAAAGCCTAACTGCTTCACAACAGTTCTCAGATGTTGTGCTACCTGCAGTGTAACTGCTTTGAACCATACTGAGTGTGTCAGTCTGAATAAGCCGTATTCTCTCAAGTAGATCTTGGCTTCCCTCGGCTTTGATCATACCTAGACCATAAGCAACCATCTGTTGTACTTTTGTCAATAACCCTTGCCCCATCTCAATACCTGCAATCTCGACCACAATTGAACCATCGCTCAAAATGCTTACTACTCCTGGAGTTGGCCTATTCACAACTTCATGGATGATTGGTACTCGAGAAATCCCCCTTTTGCGCCATATGTTACCAACGTTGAACTGTTTTACCGATTCAGCCCTTTGCTTGAAATCTGAAGATATCTCCAATTTGTCCCATAACAAAGGCAAGGTATATTCATCACGCTCACCAGCAACTTGCTTATAAAACTTTTTGAGGCTTTCGTAAGTATGAACATTTCTCCTTCTCACAACATCCACGTCCATGTTCAGAGAAGATGCTACATTCTCAATAATGGATTCAGCTATATATGAACCTTGTACCTCACCTGGTGCTCTTAAAGACGTTCTGCTCGGAAGATTTGTCTTACACACTTTAATATCAAATGATAATGCACCCCAGTCGTATTTCTTCAGGGAATTCATTATATTCTGTGGCAACATTGGACTTATGTCCACATCTATCCCTGCGTCTATTAACAGAGTTAGCTCTAGTGCTGTGAGTTTACCGTTAGATGTGAAACCAACACTGTAAGTTATTTTCATGGGATGTCTTCCTCCAGCCATTATCATATCGGTCTTACGGTTGACGTATATCCTTACAGGACGCTGCAATTTTTGTGCAGCAAGTGCACATGCAGTTGCAACCTGAAATCATTTTCAACAGTATTAATATCAGATTACAATAGAAAATGTCTCTCTTGTTACTGTCCTAATGACTTTTTATTCAGAGAAGACAAATAGTACTTACAGGCATGGACTTTATGGCTTTTCCACCAAATGCACCTCCAAGTCTTCTTGTAATGGCTCGCACGCTATGCGCAGGGATGCCAAGACATGTAGCAATTACTGATTGTGTGTACTCGGGTGATTGAGTTGCACTGTAAACCACTATATAGTTGTCTTCGTCTGGCAAGGCAAGTGCTGTTTGTGTCTCCATATAGAAGAAGTACTGTGACCCGAGTCTCAACTGCATAACAGCATAAATGAGTGCAAGAATGTTCTATTAAAGAACTTTTTTTTTTTGAATAGATAGAGAGATCAAGAGTAAGAAAGAGATGTTCCAATACCTTTACTGAGCGTAGCTTGCGATCAGCTTCAGCCATTCCGTCTGAAATATCGCCAACAGGTTCGGGGTAATACTCGGGAGGAACCTCAAAAAGGCTGGACCTTTTGACAGCATCCTCCACGGTTAATACTGGTGTTTCTATATTCCTTAAATCGTACTCAACTACTGCAAGTTTTGCAGCCAAATTTGCATGTTTTTGTGTGTCTGCAACCTGAGAGGTCACAAAAAATGGACTAATACCTTGAACAATGACAAGAAAAATGATAGAGATGCAAGAATTATAAGGTAGGTCAGCTGCATATGATACTGGACTTACCACAAGAGCAATTATTTGTCCAGCACATATAGTAACTTCATCTGCAAATAGAAGCCCTGTGCCAAAGATAGATATGTAACCAATGTTTTGCCCCACTTGAGGTATATCCTTGTAAGTAATAACTGCCAAAACTCCGGTTGGTGCCACATTTCCTTTGAAACCAACGCTCTTTATCCTAGCCAATGGCTTTGTGCTATAAATGAATGCTCCATGTAGACAGTTGGGTAAGGATGGAATATCATCAACGTAAACAGCTTCACCTGGCAAAACAGACGCTCATGTAAGGTATTATGTTGTTTGTCTAAATAGACATAGTGACCAAAGATCTAAAAGCATTTCTGCTTTGAGTCTTTGAGTCACTCTTAAACAAAAACCAAGTTATTAAAAAAACATAAAAGGAACAATACATTACTAACCAGAAGCCTGCAATTCAGCTCCAAATTTGATAACAGCTTCACCAACAGGGTGAAATTCTTTACTTTCCAACACCTGTTGTGCAGATGACAGCAAAGGCAAGGATATTGTCGGATCGACGTGCCCATCGACATGCTTTTGTTCTGAATCCCAGGTGCCACTCTCGATCAGAGGATAGAGAAAATCGAAGAGAAACCCAACTGCCAAGCTTTTCTTATACTCAACGTATGAGGTATCTATGCTGGGTACTATGATCCCTTTAAGTAACCTCACAGCTTCATATAAGACACTGTGGCTGAGTAATTTGTCCGTCAAGAAATCCTCAACCTCCCTCGCCCTGATTGAATGGTATCCACCAAAAGAACCAAATGCCAACCGGCATTTATCCACCATGATGCCTCTTGATGATGCATCATGAGAGACTACTGCTAAGAAAGCAGCATTGATATAAGGCAATGCAATTCCGATAGGGCGAGGTGCAGCTCTATAGGTTTCAAAAAGCAAGCCAGTAGTAGAAGAATCAGCCCAGCTAGGAATGTGAATCTTTAACAAGACGGTTTTCGTGTTTACTATTGGTGGCGACACAAGAAACTCTCCCATCCGAAGCTTCTCGTGTCTCCCTGCATTTATCATATGCACTGATGCATCTGCAGCGAGCAAAAGTGTTGTTATGTCAGAAGGAAAGTTTTTGCTCTGTGCCATCACTAGATTACCACCGATGCTCCCTGAGTTTCTGATAAAATGGTTAGCCACCTTCTCCATATGAATGCCAATTTTCTTGAAAACATAAGCAGACGTACTTTCCTCCATCAAAGCATCAATAACTTTAGATATGGTAACAACTGCTCCAATTTCAATTCCTCGGTCATCTTTCGTGATCACTGAGATCTCCGGAATGTGGCTAATATCAATATATCTGCAATATTGTTTCTCGTCTTTGTAGTAACCTGTTCCTGTGTTGCCAACAACTATTTTCATCAAACCTCTATCACCACTAGGGTTGATTGTTGCCAATATTTGCTGAAGCTCCGCGACGCTAACAGGAGTGCTCCACTGATACCTTGTCTGATCCAAAACGCTATGTTGACGCTTTATCCTTTCCTTCAAGAAGTCAGGAAAAGTGACAAGATCCTTATCAGGGTTGTAAGGAGGCAATTTCTTGAACATCTCTTCTCTGCTTTCTCCTTTCTTCCAGAAAGAGTTGAAACCCAAATCCTCTATATCGACATCTGAAGCAAAACTCTTACAAGCATCAGCAATGGGGCGATAACCGGTGCAACGACAAAGATTTCCAGCAATAGACTTCTCTGCTGCAGAAGCACTCAGGTAGTCCGGAGAAGAGTGCGAGTTTTTGGAGTTGTGGGCGTTTGAAAGAGCGGAGTAGAGAGAGATGCACATCCCCGGGGTACAGAAACCACATTGAGACGCATGGAACCCTGCAAATCTCTTGTGAATTGGGTGAAACCCTTTTTCAGTGTTTCCAAGTCCCTCAGATGTGGTTATGGAACATCCATTTATGCTGCAAAGAAGGGTCAGGCAAGAGTTTATAGAGTACTCCTCCACTTTGTCTAACACATGATCATATTTTGATAGAATTACGATGCAAGCACCACAACCCCCTGCATGAAAAATATAACCAAGTGAATAAGAAACACACACACACACACACACACATATCTATAGTAGCATCACAGTGTCTTAAAATGCAGGACAGGCAAAAATCAGACAATTTTGGTTCTTAACCATGTTCCAAGCCTTATCTCATTTTATTAGAGACTTCTCTGACAATTATTTTAATAATTCGGGTATAGGAGTGGCATAACAACAAACCCCAATGACACATGGATTGATACCTGGGAATGAAGGAGTAAATAGACACAGACTTATGTGATCATTTACTGTAAACAAACAATAAAATCATGACTTTTTTTCTTTTACTGGAGACAAAAGAGGTTAAACCTCCAAACACCCGAAATCGAAGAATCTGAGACGCTTTCTAAATATGAGTTCTAGATTCAAACAGAGAAGTACATACAAACTCAATAGAATGACAAGAGGTAATCACTGCAAATATTACAATGTGTGTGTGTGTGTGTATGTGTGTACCTTCGCCACAGCTGAGCTTAACACTCTTAAAAGGAGTGCTAGAACGCAAAAACTCCAGTAAAGTCGTAGAAGGATCGACCGATAAGACTTCAAATTTCTCTCCATTAACACTAAACACCAAATCGTCACTAGCCATTTTCTGCACAACCTCACCAAAAAAGCAGTGAATCAATAGTTTTCAAGAATGTAAGAAACAGCAAGAAGTGATAAAGATAAACAAAAAGGTTCTTATAGTCACAGATAATCCAATTACACTATCTGTTTCTTAATGAAAGTAGAGAATGGGACACAAAGATATCTAAACGAGTCCATTCTAAAACGTTAATACTAATTATAGAATAGTTTGAAACGTATAGCCAAGTGTTAACGCAATGATGACAAGAAGTGATTTTGAAGTCCACCAATGTTAAGAGAGACTAGGTGAGTACCCGCGCATACGCGCGGGTTTGTATTTATACGTTTTTTTTTGTCTTGTTTGTGTACATATTTTTAGATTGAAGTGTCGATAAACTTTGGCTTAATAGTGTAGGTATATGATTAACATTAGACATTAGCATATCTATTATACAGTGGCCCTAAAGTATAAGGAGTTAGAGGAGAGTGTGAGTGAAAGTGAAGACATTTGCAATCGGTTGTCACTTAGAATTTTAGAATTTTAACGCAAAATCTCGTAGCCACACTTCTAGCTTTTAAAGTCTGCTTGAAACCCCTAACGTAAGGCATAAAGACGATTAATTTGAAGAAATAGTACCACTTTAAATATTGTATTTGTAGGTCTGTTTTTTCTTTTCTAGGGTTCTTTCTCACCAAACTCTCCAAGTTTTGTGATGGATTAATACATATATAAAGTGAGAAAGAAAAAAGAATTAGCTAGTTCCAAAATACAATACAATTGCCCTCAATGTATCTACATAATTCAATAATCCTTCATATCATTCAATTAAAATAAAGTACTATTTTAAACAGAAAACGGTGAAATAGTAACAAAAGTGGCTTCGATCATACATAAACCAAGAGTTCGATCCTATCTCTGATTAGCGGTGTAACTTTCAATGGCACTCCAAAAAGCACGAGACTCCATCAATTTCGACGCGGTTAAAAATTTCTCAGGAACAAAATACACAGTCCAAAATGAAGAGAGGAAGTTAAGAAGCTTACACTGAAAAACGTTCTCATACACGCTGTAAATTGGACACATCACTACCATTCATCCACTCATTCTCATCTTCCACTCGTCCTTTTTTCTACCTCTTGTGCACACCTTCTAGACCATGTGTGTCTTTAAGTCCATTGACTGTTTGCAAACTTGGAGTAACTGAATAACAAAAGAATGAGTATAAACATTGGTGGAAAACAAATGAGGAACCTATGTCTAACATTTTGAAGTGCAGTGCGTAATTGTAGGTTTATTTTAGATGTTTGGGTGACTTACAAGGTACACATAGAAGGCAGTGCATTTAGGCTGCGCGAGCTGCGACCTCCAGTTTCTTCATGTTCTTGTAGTTATCCTGGCTTGGTTCTCATGAGTAGATACGACTTTGAATCTTAAAAGAATGTGTAAATAGAGAAGAGGGAGGTGGGTGCAATTAGAAATGTCACTGCAGCTTAATTTTGGCTTGGAAATGAGAAGTTCTGTTTGGAAAGAGTTTCCTCTAAAATAGAACAAAGACCATTGGTTGCTATTGCCTAATCTATAATAGGATGGAAATGAAACTGGCTTCTACATTAAAAGTAAAAGATTATTAGTTGAGGAGTAGTAAGTTATGTAGCTATTTGGTTTATAAATCAAGAGTAATACTAAGAATTTGGTATTTTATAAATTCTCTATGAAAACAGAACTGCTACAGATTTAATGAGAGAGATCCAGTGCTTAATGGCATAGTTTTACTAATTCAGATGCTCTGCAAGAAAACACTACTACCAAATTTATCAACCATTGACATTTGCATTCGAATTATATGCATACGCAGTAAGATTGATAGATGGGAGTAATTTTTTGTTAGCAAGTAAATCTAGACTTTACAACGATCAAAACATGAAAAGCGTATACAAATTCGATATATAATTACACTTTTTACCCAAAACAAAAGTCAATATTACCGCAAGTGATTGTGTAACAAGTACAGACATCATCAACGAGATGGTCAAAGGTTGGAACATAAGCACGTGTCCTTCATTATCAATTCCTATACACAAAATCACGCCTTCCACCTGATACTACCACTTGGATCTGGAACCTACATGCTGATTCTCAAGATTTTGATAGTCATACCAAAGCCTCCTCGCCGTACCTAAACCGTACCTTTGGATGTCAAAAAATGTGGGCAAGACTTGAGATTTTAATTGTGGATAGCTCCCGTTCATTTGGTACAGGACCAGACAAAACAACCTATTCATAAAATCCCAAGTCTTAATGATTATGAAATCTTGCAAAAGTCAAATGTTTCTATGCTAGCACATCCAAAATTTATGCATTCTGACCTGTGATACATTCCGAGGCCTAACCTCCAAAAAATTTCCACGCTTTCCAATATTAACTTCAAGTGACATGACCAATCTTTCTCGAAGAGGGTTAATAGCTGGATTCGTACCCCAAAAATAAGCACCATGTGAAGTATCACTAAGGGAACCATTTCAAGGACAGTTCAATGATCTAGTAAGAAAAAGCACATATTCAGTTAAACTTAGATCAGAAGAAACAAACAATTGAAATTGTGTCCTTTCAATGAGAAGAACAGACCTGAGCAAACCGCTGACTGAAACAATCATAAAGCATATGCGGCTTCTGACACAATACTGCCACTGGAGTATCATCCCCCATGCAAAACGTCGGTTCTTTTCCTTGTGCAGCCATTGACTCAATCACCATTTGAACATCTTCGCTCGAGTAGCCGAACACCCTAGTCCCTCAAAGTAAGAAATACCATGAATAGCCTAAATTAGTGTCATGATCAGGAAAAAAGCAACTATTATCTATAAAATGCAAAACCATTGAAAATTGCTGGTGAAAACTATTAACAAACTTTGTACTTTGAACAACAATCAGCTTTTCAACCCTCACAAGAGATATATATACAAGTATACAAGAAGATAATAATAGTATTGAAAAATCAAGTCCTTTGACTTCAGCTAAATCACCATATGATGTGCATATAACACATAATGAAGCCAATAACAGAAGAAATAGAAAGGCTTACTGTTGGCGTCTTGAGGTCTCTTCAGTCTCCATGATTGCTGACGAAAGAAAATTAGAAGGCTTCACGTTTCGCAGGTTTTCACTCACCCACTTTCCATATGGGTTATACGATGCAACCAGTTTCAGAGCTTCTTCACTTCTGTGTTCTCATATACCTGAAATTCACAAATTAATAATGGGATGCAGTAGAAACAAAATATTATATATCAGAGTGTCAAAATAAAGAAAAAGATGACTGATCTGGTGCACCAATCTGTCCATTTTCTAAGTCAACAGATATCATCATGCCAGGTCCTAGACGAACCTTCATGGTGACTTTCGACTCATCCATTCGAAGAACTCCGACCTGTATAAAGAGGCATGACTTAGCAACTTTCTGCAGCCAAAATATAAACACAATTTGATAACAGAGCCCTTGTATATCCTAACCAAATCTCTATCTTGATTCGCAAAGTATAAACTCGATTTCTAAAGAAAACACTTGTTTTTCTCTCAAGGGGATTCAAAACACTCCTAGATATCTCACTAAATGATCATCAAGAAACTATTTTATACCACTCATCGCATCTCAAATCAGTTGGTATAGCTATGTGAAGAAATAAAAAAAGAAGAAATTTTCAAAGTAATTTTACGAATTGGTTTTCTGAGCTATCAAGACCAAAGCTTTAAGATTCAAGCATAAGCCCAATCATCTACTGGCGATCATTACCACCATGCTTAGATAAAGACCAAGTGCATAAAGTAAAAGACAAAACGCACCTCAGAGGCTACAAAGGCAACACTATCACTTGTCCGCCAATATCTCGCAGGCCGAGGTCAACTGCGGTCAAGGCAAGCTCCAACAGTCTTTCCATCACTACACCAAAAAGTCAGGGTTATGAAGTTTGTAATGTGAAAGCAGAAGAACGAAACGTGACAGAGTTCCTAGCTAAATTAGCTACCACTTTGAATGAAAATTTCCCTCCAGTTGTCTAGTAATTGTGGACATTACCAAAAGAAGAGCAGAAAAGATCTGAGTGATCAAGATGTACAAGCCTTCTAGAACAGCTATACGTACTCAATATTCTTGGTTAAAATTCAGAAGAACAAGGGAAACTGAAAAGCTAAATCTTACGTGCATGACTAAGTTTTCAAGGGTAAGAAATCTCCAAGAAAGTTACCTGAACAATACCAATGCAGGTCCATCCCATGGCTCCATCCGACCTTTGTAAGAGAAGGAGAAATCTGCTGAAAGTATATCACTTGCGACGAAAGTTATGTAACAACAGAGGATTAGACTTACACTAATTTGTTTATTTGGAACAAAGACGGAGCATTGTGTGAATAGGAACGCAAGGAGAGGTGGAGCATTGGCGTCTTGTCCGGAGATCTTAGACTTGTCATCCTTGCTGAAAACCAAAACATTTGGGAAAAAGTTTAATACCAAAAAGTAGAAGATAAACGATATAACAGTTGACTATAAATCTTCTTAATATCAGATTTTACAATTATGTATATACAAAAAAAAGATAGCAGTGACCAATAAAAAGTTAATGCTTAGTAGCAATATCACATAACATGAAGATAGTTTTTTGCAGAGTTTCTTCACTTGGAAAAGAATTATGAATCAAGATTATCGATAAACCAGAGTTTGAGCATTAAGGAATAGAGAAAAGCTTCTCCTATACTTTTCTTGGCTCCTATGTTCCCTCAAGCATATGAGCCAAACAAGAAAGGGTTACTACGAGATGAAGAGGTTAGCTTTAATCTAGAATCAAATTAAGTGGTAACTAATACTCTCTTGAGAATTAAAACAAACACCTAAGAGTCAAAGTATCAAGCTTCACATATATAGTCACTTTCAGTAATCTCTAGCCTGAGAAATTCACAACAAACCATACCGTGTTCTTATGTAACCCTAGAACACAATGGCACAAAACAATCGGAGAATCAAGAGTAACCCCTCGTTGTGGTGTTCTGTAATTTGTCACACTCCTCCACTGTTACAAGCTCTCTTCTCTGGAACGGATTAGTCCATGATAGGGAAACAGAGAGCGAGAGGAATCGGTGAAGAAATCGAAGAGGAGAAGGTGAGAGGACAAAAATAAATTTCTTCTGGCAGCTTTTTGTCAAAAAAAATTTGGGGCATAAGCGTCGGAAAGATCTTGAACCGAAGAAGAGAAACAAAATTGAGAAGACGATCGAAGAGGCGCGTAGAGAAATATGAGTATCACAATCAATAGACGAATGTCAAAAATTGCAAGATTAACGACAGACGGATGCAAGCTCCATACATTTGATGTTTGCTAATCTAGATTGAATGATGGAAGATGCTTTTTTTTTTTTTTTGGTCAAAGATGGAAGATGCTATTATTAATTATGTAAGACTTAAGTGAAGAAGATGGAACGAACGAAAGTTCGGACGTTTGAGGTTAAAGGTGAATGAAAGGATTTTCTGAGGACACGTGGCCTCTCTTTGTGAGCTGAGGTGGCATCATATGGAGAGTGTCTTAGCACTTTCATATAGTAGATTAACGAAAATTTTAGTGTTGATGAGGTAATACGTCACTGTACAATTGTCTTCGTTTTCAAATCTTACCTAAATCGGATGGTGACTTTGGTTTTCGATTTCTGATTGATTTCTCCAAAACCGAAACTTAACCGGATTAAGCACTGCTTCCTGTATTTGGTTATTAGGTGAGATAGTTTCGTTAGTCTGGTTATGTGACGTATATTCCTTTTCCAATTTCGAAGAAAGTAAATCAAACATGGTTTAGTTCGGTTAAGGTGAGATGCTTATGCTGTTTCCTTCTTCAACAAGCATACTGGTAATACAAATACTAGTGCCACACTTATACCCTAAACATGTTTATATCCATCGCATAGCGATAAATACAAGGAGTCTGAGCTTTGTATTGATGTCTTGTAATTTAAGCTCCATGTTCCGATCGTTTCTCAGTGGTATCTTCTAATGATTCTTGGTGATTATCCACGTTTTCTTTTAGCTCTTCTTGTAACTCAGGGTTTGCTGCATCTACTGCGTTTTCTGTGGTTGCTTCAGGATTCGTCATTCCTGAATCAAAAGTTAAAAAATCATGCCGTTTTGCGCAGGAATCTAAAGGTTTTTAACACATGAGCTTTAGATGGTTGAGGATATTCATGTGCGAATTCAGTCACTTACCTGGTTTCTTCTTCTTCCTTGAAGATCTTTTTGGTTTATCATCAGATCGTGTACCGAGAAAAAGATTGCTATACTTCGTCAATACCCGTTCCTTTTCCTCGAGATTTCCTAAAATCTCATACGTATCCGCCACTGTCTGCACAATGTGTTTGTCCGGAGGCTTACGGTCATAACTCTCCAGATCCTTAAATAGCTTCATAACCCAAAAACAAACACAACACAACACGAGTTTGATGTCAGCACAACATTAAAATTAGGCCTTAACTCTACTGGTGAAGAGGAAACGGCCAAGGGACTAAACCAAGCTAGTTGCAAATCATCTACAGAGGCTATGAACGAAGGGGGAAAAAAACTAACCCTTATAAGTTCTTGTAACATGTTGTTCCGGAAATATATGCGCATCATTTGTAAGCATAATTGCCATGGCACAGAATGCAGATCGAACCCAACTTTCTTTTGCCAGATAGCATGTGCCTCTTCTGCTCTACGATCCATTTCTAACGCCCGTATCAACTGTCCATATGTCCCCATTGTGTTCCCTTGTCCCTTACTTAGGATCCACTTTATTACCTACAAGCGATTAAACAGGGGAAAAGAAATAAACCTCTCCCAGATTCTGTTTTACTTTTTCAGATACTATAAAGAGAGGATATGTACTTGGCTATTTGATCATTCATGGCTCATGAGTCCCCCAAAAAAAGAGACATCAGGTGATAGATACCTGGACCATTCTATGCCACTGGTGTTCTTTTTCCAGAATAGCTATTACTCTTTTGAGGGAAGCAATGGGGAAATTGCGTTCCCAAGCAACCCAAGCATCTAGAGCTCCATAAACAGCCTCTTTATCATCTTCGATATCAAGTAGCTGCATAGTCCAGCTCGTATTAAGGGTTTATACAGATAAGCTAATGAATAAAGTAATAAAAATAAGAACAAGAAACCAAGGTTGAACAAGAATATGGACATTCTCATCATCAACAATACACTAGGCAACAGAATATCTTAAGACTATTAAATTTTATTTTTGCTTACAGTGTTTACGAGAAACTTTATTTTATCCTTCTTGGGTATGTTCTCTCCAAGTTGATGCCTCCTAGGGGTTTCAGCGTTTTCCTTCTTTGATGAATCAGCAACATCTTGCTCATCCTACATCAAGATGAAAAAAAGCATCCCAAGGATCTCGTTAGTGACAATGAAACACGCAATTCTCAGGAATTTCTAACCAAAAGTACATGGAAATGAGATAATATTTGATCATCAGAGATATCAGTGTTATTGACTATACGAAAGTACTGAGAGCTACAGGCCACTGAATGAGAGACATAAATTGAGCTCACACTAAGAATTGATAGCAAAACACAAAGCCAATCTTCAGTGTATTCTAGTGTACCTCATCTTTCACAACACGTCTATTAGATACATGAGAATCAGGCACAAACTGATAGCTCATCGATTGGACCCTTAAAAAGCCGGGCTTATTTATCTGGTTGACCTGAGAAAAAAAGCATGTCTCACACAATGAGAGGCTTACAAAGAGAATCTAAAACCGATTATTTCAAATTTTATCATAATCACCTGACAATCCGTTTCATTTATCAGGTTTCTACGGCGAGTCCTAGCGTTTCACAAGTTTATTAAAGACTAAATACATTTCACAACTGAAGAAACTTACCCCGAGAAGATGATGAAACTGACGAGTTAGCACTCCAGCATTACCAATGACGCTATACTTCCTGTTAAATAATGATACAGCATCAGAGTCAATACACTAACACATAAGATGCAGCTTGAAAAAATGAAATTTGCATTCATATTTTGTTTGTACTAATACAAAACCTAAAGAATACTAAACTGGAAATAAAGCACAACACGTGAATGAAATGATTACTAAGATTCAAATCCAAGCATTTACCTTACTCCATTGAAATGAGAAAACACTCCTAGCTCACCTGCAATAAGTTTCAAATTAAAACGATTCACGAAATTCACAAGAAAATTCTTAAAACCATCACATAGATACCAAACATGTGAAGATTTTAAACTCAAAATTCAAACTAAGCAACAATTTATACCAAGTCACATAATATAGCATTCTTCACATTATGAAATGACCACTTAAGGATTTCAGCTCCTAAAGTTCGAACTCACAGATTTATCAAATAGCTATATGCTTCCACATTGAACTAAGTATACAAACGAATTTATCAGCAATACTAACCATAAATTTCGTCGCCTCCGTTAAATACTCCTCCGGTGAAGAGACTTCTCGCCGCCGCAATAGATGTTAACGGCGCCGTTAGGTTTCCGGTGGCTCTGGTAACGGCGCGTTTCAAGTACGTTCTAGGAATCAGAGAACTGAAACTCGCCATTGGAGACGGAGCAGAGAGGATCAACGAAGAAGGAGGAGGAGGCTTAAAGGGACACAAAAATAATTTGTTAGTGAAGTGATAAAGCCCATTAAGAAAATAATTAGGCCCATTAACGATAAACACGCTTCTTCTTCCTCTACGATCCGTTTAATTCGAGATTTACAAAACCGGGTCGGTTTAATGAAAGGGTAATTTCGGAATTAAAAAAGTTTGGTGATTCTTCTTCTCCGTTCGCTTTCCAACGTCGCGTGGAGGGAAAGACGAAAGCTAGACAAAAAAAAAAAACCAGGAGAGAAAATCTGTATCTGTATCAAGCTCTATGTTCTGGGCAATGATGAAAAGCTCTACGAGGGTTTAAGGTTACTGCAATCGTCAGGAACGCATGTAGCCTTTTTTTGTTGTTGTTTCTAAATTTGACGTCGATTAGAAATTTTGAAGCTGGGATATGGAAATGTTCGTTCTCATGGATCCATGTTGGTTAATTTTCCCGAGAAAGTCATTCTGATTTTGGATTTCATTTTCCAAATTTGTGTTGTTGATGTTTCTCACATAGGGATTTGTTAAGGCGAGATCGTTTTAAGCCAGATTCCATCGTAATAATGGTACGAGATTTTCTATTCTTTGATTACATTGTGGTTTCTTCGAATTGTCTCTGTTATGTGATTTCGATTTTTGAAAATTTTGTGAATAAACGATTTGGTTTAGATTCACGAGTTTGAGTTTCTAAGTGTGTAACAATTTTTTTAATGTGTGTTGATTTTAATATTTCGTTTTTGATTGAATTGTTAATGAGTGAGTATATATAT
This sequence comes from Arabis alpina, assembly GCA_900128785.1. Classification (NCBI taxonomy): domain Eukaryota; kingdom Viridiplantae; phylum Streptophyta; class Magnoliopsida; order Brassicales; family Brassicaceae; genus Arabis; species Arabis alpina. The sequence continues at coordinate 2,423,356 of LT669788.1, forward strand.
ATACTAATAAATGAAAGCAATTTTTGATATTGTTATTATGGATGAATCTGTGTTGATTGTGTGGTTATGAGCTGGTTTATGTGCAGGCTGCTTCAGCTAAAGTAAGTGTTGGGTCTCATGTTTGGGTGGAGGATCCAGATGAAGCATGGATAGATGGAGAAGTTGAAGAAGCCAACAGTGAAGAAATCACAGTAAACTGCTCCGGAAAGACGGTAAATTGAACGAGTCCCAAATGATCATGCATTGTTTAAGATTTAGGTTGTGGCAAAGGTAAATGATTCATGTTTCTGATGCATTTGTTACTTAGGTTGTAGCAAAGGTAAATGCTGTCTACCCCAAGGACCCTGAGTTCCCTGAACTTGGGGTAGACGACATGACAAAGCTTGCATATTTGCATGAGCCAGGGGTTCTGCTCAATCTACAGTGCCGATATAATGCAAATGAAATATATGTAAGCTTCAAGTCAAGTATTAGTTTTCAACCATTTCTTGTTTGCAAGGAATTATGTTGTGTATGTTTATCATCCCGTGATCTTAAGATGTCTGCAAGCTAATATTTTATTTGATGAATACAGACATACACAGGAAATATATTGATAGCTGTGAACCCTTTTAAAAGATTACCCCACCTTTATGGAATTGAGACGATGAAACAGTATAAGGGCACAGCTTTTGGTGAGTTGAGTCCACATCCTTTTGCGGTTGCAGATTCTGCGTATAGGTAACTGTTCTGTTGTGTTAACTGTAGTTTGTAATATTGTTGCACTGTCAATTTTTTTTCAGCCTTATAATCACCAAAATATAACATTTAGGAAAATGATCAACGAGGGAGTGAGCCAGGCGATCTTGGTGAGTGGGGAAAGCGGTGCTGGGAAGACGGAGAGCACAAAGATGCTCATGCGATATCTTGCCTACATGGGCGGAAGAGCTGAGAGTGAAGGACGATCTGTGGAGCAGCAAGTTTTGGAGGTAAGTACAATTTTCTTAAATACAAGGTTACATTCTTCCAAAAGATAGACTTATGAGTATCCTCCAGTAAATATCTTGTCATACTTTTCTCTGATTTACTTCCCTGTTTTGCAGTCCAATCCAGTTTTAGAAGCTTTTGGCAATGCAAAAACCGTTAGAAACAATAATTCAAGGTGGAGGAGATGAATCTCACGTTTGTTGATTTGTCCATTTTGTGTATTTTCTTGAACACAGATTAAAGATATTTTGGTCAATCCCATGTTGCAGTCGTTTTGGTAAATTTGTGGAGATTCAGTTTGATGATAGGGGAAGAATATCGGGAGCTGCTATCAGGACATATTTGCTAGAGAGGTCACGGGTTTGTCAAGTGTCTGACCCTGAAAGAAACTATCATTGCTTTTACATGCTTTGCGCTGCTCCGGAACAGGTAAGTCTGATCTCTTCTATGGCGGTGTCAGCTCAAAATCTTAGAGATCTTGTTTGTCCCATGCTTGAGCTTACATGAGTTTCGCGCTGACTAAAACATTGTATGCATGAGGTTTCAGGAAACTGAGAGGTACAAGTTAGGAAAACCAAACACATTTCGCTATCTAAATCAGTCTAATTGCTATGCGTTGGAGGGGCTTGATGATTCAAAGGAATACCTAGATACAAGGAAAGCTATGGACGTTGTTGGGATCGATTCGGAAGAGCAGGTACTTTCTTTTAGTTATTTATTTACATGCGAGTCCCAGGAATAACTCTTCTTAATTACATTATACTATTTCAGGATGCAATCTTCCGCGTAGTGGCTGCAATCCTTCATCTAGGGAACATCGAGTTTGCAAAGGGTGAAGAATCAGAAGCTTCAGAACCAAAGGACGAAAAATCACGGTTCCATCTAAAAGTGGCTGCAGAACTTTTCATGTAACTGCTTCACTACTCTTGTCTTCTCAGATAATCGATTGTCTGATCAGACAGAATTAGAGTCTTGACTTATTCTTTGTTGCAGGTGTGATGAGAAAGCTTTAGAAGATTCCTTGTGCAAAAGGGTCATGGTGACTCGTGATGAAAGCATTACAAAGTCGCTTGATCCGGATAGTGCAGCTCTAGGCAGAGATGCACTAGCCAAAATTGTCTATTCTAAATTGTTTGATTGGTAGGTTAACGATTACTAAATCTTTCTTAAGGATTAATCATGTTCTTGGGGTTTCTACTCAAAAGGTTTCAATTTTCTTGCTTACAGGCTCGTGACCAAGATAAATAGTTCCATCGGCCAAGACCCAAATTCAAAACACATTATTGGAGTTCTGGATATATATGGATTCGAGAGTTTCAAGACAAACAGGTGCTTAACCGGTATGCCTTTGTTTTTGCTGATATGCTAAAACTCTGGAACTGATAACTGATCTCTTACATTTCTTCCTACATTTATGCTCTCTAACTAAGTTTCTTTAGACATTGAGTTGATGGATTCTTATCGATTTTCTTATAGTTTAGTTGCTTAGCTAAGAGATTTCTTGTGATATGGAACAATACTATTTTTATGGTTATTGGTCGTTCCTTGCTGTTATGTGGTTTGGCTGTTTGATTATAATTCTTTTGATAATTCCAACATAGTCTTATCATTTTCACTGGTAATTTGCAGTTTTGAACAATTTTGTATAAATTTGACAAACGAGAAGCTGCAACAACATTTCAACCAGGTTAGACACTGACGATAGCTTGTTCTGTTTTTCGGCTGACCCGTATTCATACGCAACTTCCTCTTCTCTACAGCACGTGTTCAAGATGGAGCAAGAAGAATATACTAAAGAAGAGATTGACTGGAGTTACATAGAGTTCATTGATAATCAAGATATTCTTGATCTTATTGAAAAGGTTAGTAGCCCACAATGTGCGATGTTAGAATTTATGTTCCTCACGCCTAGTGTTAGTATATTAGGTTTGAGTATCTGATGTGCAGTTTTTTTTATGCCAGAAACCTGGTGGTATCATTGCTCTTCTAGACGAGGCTTGGTAATGTAAAAAGGTCATGTTTGTTTCGTTGCTTCTTTCTTTTGTTTTCAGAAAAAAATGATTGGGATTCTGTTTGCTTCTACAGCATGTTTCCAAGATCAACACATGATACATTTGCACAAAAGCTATACCAGACTTTTAAAGACCACAAGCGTTTTGCAAAGCCAAAATTGGCTCAAACAGACTTTACAATTTGCCACTATGCTGGTGATGTTAGTGATCTTCATAAATGCTTGTATTGATGTAATGGCAAAATTACCATGGTCCAATGACTATATTCTTGCTTAATTCCAGGTTACTTATCAGACAGAACTGTTTTTGGACAAGAACAAAGATTATGTCGTTGGAGAACATCAAGCTCTCCTGAGCTCTTCAGATTGCTCTTTCGTCTCCTCGCTGTTTCCACCTTTGCCAGAGGAATCTTCAAAAACATCAAAGTTCTCATCAATAGGTTCTCAGTTTAAGGTCTGAAATAATGTTAAGTTACAACCGATCCTGCTTATAATATCTACTTTGATTCTCACCCTGTACCAAAATACAGCATCAACTGCAATCTTTGCTTGAGAGTTTGAGCACCACGGAGCCACACTACATACGATGTGTTAAACCAAATAACCTTCTTAAGCCTGAAATCTTTGAGAACATTAATATTCTGCAACAACTTAGGTGTGGGGTAAGCTTTTGCTGTTCCAGAGAACCATACGCTTTCAATTTTGCAACTGTGTTAACTATTCTGCTTTCCGATGATTTTGTGAAACTTCCTGTATCGGATCTCAGGGAGTCATGGAAGCCATTAGAATCAGTTGCGCTGGATATCCTACTAGGAAGCCTTTCAATGAATTTTTGACCAGGTTCAAAATTTTAGCTCCAGAGACTACAAAGAGAAGGTAGCTTTACGTACACTTTACAACTTATCATATTCTCTTATTTTAGTTTTAAGGTGCTAGAATCACTCAAACACTTTTTTGGTTCTGGATTTGATGTTAATAGCTATGACGAAGTTGAGGCTTGTAAAAAGCTACTAGCAAAAGTGGACCTCAAAGGTTTTCAGGTGCAGTTTCAATATATTATCTCACATTTTCTAGTTTATTTCTTGTATTTTAATTTACTAGAACGTAGATAAAGGATTATGGAACTTCCACATTTGAATACGTTACTTGGTCAATACTGCACAAGACTTTATTCATGCCTCTTTTCCTGCAACAAATATCATAAGAATCTGATGATCCTTGTTATCAATTCTTTTTGCATCTTAGATTGGGAAGACTAAGGTATTTCTAAGGGCAGGTCAAATGGCAGAACTGGATGCTCATCGAGCTGAAGTTCTTGGTCATTCAGCACGGATTATACAGAGGAAAGTTCTCTCTTATCAGTCTCGCAAAAAGTTTCTGTTGTTGCAGGCTGCTTCAACAGATGTCCAAGCATTGTGTAGAGGTAATACATGTTGTTGCAGGCTGCTTCAACAGATATTTTGTTGACTTCAAAAAAGTGCTATCAGTCTGTCTTATTCCTTCGTCAAACTGAATACAGGACAAGTTACACGTGTTTTGTTTGAGACGATGCGAAGAGAAGCTGCTTCTCTAAGAATTCAGAAGCACGCACGGACTTATATTTGCCAGAAAGCTTACAAAAGCCTGTGCTGGTCTGCTTGTTCAGTTCAGACAGGGATGCGAGCAAAAGCTGCTCGAATTGAATATCAGTTTAGGAAGAAGAGAAGAGCTGCAATCATGATTCAAGCAAGTTTAACATCACACATTGATGAAATTTTCTTCTCTATATTATACCTATACATCTACTTGATTGAGTATTGATGACATGCAACTTACTGGTTACACAGAGTCAAATCAGAAGATGTTTGTGTCATCAAAATTATGTGAGACTGAAGAAAGCAGCGATTACCACTCAATGTGGCTGGAGAGTGAGAGTTGCGCGCCAAGAATTACGGAATCTTAAAATGGTAACACTTATTTACTATTTCTTTTGTGGAGAACTTAAAAGATACTATCTCTAGTGTCAAAAGATGTAGTCAATTTTATTACCAATCCATTAGATAATATGTAAGCAGAGATTTTCTTATATTTCCTCATTTCTTCAGGCTGCTAAAGAAACAGGAGCACTTCAAGATGCTAAGACTAAGCTGGAAAATCAAGTGGAAGAACTCACTTCAAACTTAGAGCTTGAGAAACAGATGAGGGTACATATCATTTCATCAATAATATCATGCTGCACAACACAGTGCCTGTTATGCAATATTTGTTATTTTTGTATGAACAAAAAGAATGTTCTTACACTCATTGTAAACAAGATCAATATATGTTGGTTCTGTAGGAGACATCTGATCAGTGTACTTGGTGCAGGTGGAGATCGAGGAAGCCAAATCTCAAGAAATCGAAGAATTACAGTCAGCTTTAACAGATACAAAACTTCAGCTCAGGGAAACTCAAGAAACCAAAAGTGCAGAGATCTCAAAGTTGCAGTCCGCTTTACAAGACATGCAACTCGAGCTTGATGAACTCTCAAAGGGACTTGAGTTGACTAACGATCTTGCTGCTGAAAATGAACAGCTTAAGGTTAGTCTTTAAATTCGATGTTAGAACCATTTGTTCCTCAGTATTCAGTGTCTATGTTGAAGATTATGATTGAAATTTTTTTATGTATCATCGTCATTGTTTTGGTTTACTCTTTCTTAGGAGTTGGTGAGCTCATTGCAACAGAAAATTGATGAATCCGAGATAAAATATGAAGAAATAAGTAAGCTAAGTGAAGAGCGGATAAAACAAGAAGTTCCTGTAATTGATGAGACTGCAATCATCAAACTTGAAGCTGAAAATCAACAGCTGAAGGTAGGATTCCTAGATACTGGTTTTAATACACAATTTAGATTCATAATTTTTTTCCTCTTAATTAGTTAATTATTTATATATCACAAGCATAACATTTCTTAGGAGTTAGTAAGTTCCTTGGAGGAGAAAATTGATGCACTAGACAGGAAACATGACGAAACAAGCTCAAATATCACCGAGCAGTTGAAGGAGAATGTTACATCTGATTACGAGATCGTGAGCAATCTTTCAGCTGAGAATGAGCGGCTTAAGGTAACTATTCTACTGATGTAGCTCGACCAAAAGAAATACAAATGGACCAAACATGCTCAACTAGTGTTTTCAGTTCATTAATTCCATTAATTTGATGAATGGAACTCCTTCTTAGGCACTAGTAGATTCATTAGAGAAGAAAATCGATGAAAGCGATCGGAACAATTCTTCAGATGGACATAAGGAGAGAAAAAGCATGTTGAAAGAAGAGAGTTTGGCAGAGGATGCTTCAATTGATAATGATGAGAGGGTCAACAAACTTGCCGCTCAAAACAAAGACCTGAACGTAAGTTTCCATTTATATTTATATAGCGTTTCTCTGTTAAAAGTGTAGATTTGGTCTGCATATCTAATTTGATTCATATAATTTTTTAACAGGATCTAGTAAGTTCCTTGGAAAATAAAATAGATGAAACAGAGAAGAAGTATGAGGAAGCAAGTAGACTTTGTGAAGAGAGGCTGAAGCAAGCTTTAGACGCGGAAATAAAGCTAATTGAGTTTAAGACATTAATGCTAAGGTTTGACGATTTATGTTCTTTCTTCTCCATAATGTTCATTTTTTATCTTTTCTCTGCAATATTTTCACTTTCTTTAGTTAGTACTTGATTATTCTTCTCTTTAGGCTTCAGGAAAAAGTCTCTGACATGGAAACAGAAGAACAAATTCGCCGGCAGCAAGCGCTAGCTAATTCTTCTTCCCGGAGAATGTCACCCCAGGTGTCATTTACAGGAGCCCCGGTAAATTTACTATTTCTCATACTTCCATGTAGAGTTTTTGAAGAAAATATTTGACTTCTTTTCTTTACCTCTTGCAGCTTCCGGAGAATGGACATCATGTAAGTGATAAACGAGATATAATATCTGGAATCAAGTAAATCATTTTCTTGCACGTCGCAAGTCTTTATAGATAAAACTTCTTTGACAGATTTTACATTCTTACAGGAACCAGTTGCCCCTTTACCGGTAAAAAGGTTTGGGACAGAATCTTTTAGACGATCTCGAATTGAACGACAACCACATGTATGTGTCTAACGAAAACATTAGTCCTGATAATAGTTTCATACTTTTTTCCACTGGCTAAAGGTTGTCATATTTCTATGATGCAGGAATTTGTTGATGTTCTTCTCAAATGTGTATCCCAAAACGTCGGTTTCAGTCATGGAAAGCCTATTGCAGCTGTTACAATATATAAATGTCTTATACGCTGGAAAATATTCGAAGCAGAAAAAACCAGTATCTTTGACCGAATTGTTCCTGTTTTTGGTTCTGCAATAGAGGTAACCTGTGATTTAAGAATTACTCATTTTGTAGTGCTCCATACTTGGTTAGATAGAACTTAATGCAATCATCTGCTTATTTATTTGCAGAATGACGACGACAATCATTTGGCTTATTGGCTCACAAACACATCAACTCTGTTATTCTTGCTTCAAAGAAGCCTGAGACATAACTCAAGTACCTCAAGTCCAACAAAGCCTCCTCAGCCAACTTCGTTCTTTGGAAGGATGACACAGGTAACAAGAACAAGGATAAAAATTGTTGTCTTAGACGACCATGAAGCTTGGTTCTTCAAGCTCTAAACTGTTATAATATCTTTGAATGATCCATAGCAATTAAAGCTTATGTATCTGGGCGTACCCAAAATGTGGTTGTCTCAGGGTTTTCGTTCAACATCTTCTCCAAACCTTGCAACTGATGTGGTGCAGCAAGTAGATGCTAGATATCCTGCTTTACTTTTCAAACAGCAGCTTACGGCTTACGTTGAAACAATGTATGGAATCATCCGAGAGAATGTGAAGAGAGAAGTATCATCCCTGCTTTCTTCCTGCATTCAGGTATACCTTTGACGACCCGACCCATAAACTACTAATCCTTTGAGACTCTGTTAGCTTTGAAGACATGATCATTTCATTTGAATGATTCTCTTATAATGATTTAGGATATGAAGGATTTTTCATGTGCTTCCGTTGTTGTGAGTTCACCATCAAAGTCATCTGAAGGGAATTCACCAACCAAGTCATCTGTAGAGAATCTCCCCACTAAGTCATCTGAAGAGAATTCCCCGAAGAAGTCGGCCGAAGAGAGTACACCAAAGAAGTCGTCTGAAGAAAATTCACCAAGGAAGTTATCTGAGGAGAACTCACAGAAGAAGTCACCTGAGGAGGATTCACCGGCTAAAGAGGGCGAAGCAGCAAAGTCGTCTGAAGAACTCTCACCAGAGAACTCTTGGAAAAACATAACTGGGCTATTAAGTCACTACCTAATCACATGGAAGAAAAATTACGTAAGAATATATCTGTATTTAAGCGGCACATTACTTCTTAATTACCCTACTAAAACCATTCTTTTCAGGTTCCTCTATTTCTCGTTCAGAAGATCTTTAGCCAAACTTTCCAACACATCAATGTTCAACTCTTCAACAGGTAACTTTTGTTTATCCCCTTATCAACTTTCATTTGAAAAAAAAAATCACTTATCATGCAGTCAATGCATTAAACGAGCTGTGTTATCTGAACAAATGCAGTCTTCTACTCGAACGAGAATACTGCACAGTCAACATGGGCAAACAAGTGAAAGCAGGGTTAGATGAACTAGAGTCATGGTGCAGCCAAGCAACTGAAGAGGTAACAGTTGTCTGACAAAAAATGTATTAGTTACCCAACATTTCTAGGGCATGATTTCACTTGTTAGTACTCTTGAATGCAGTACGTAGGATCTTCTTGGGATGAACTCAAACACACAAGACAAGCCGTACTGCTCCTGGTCTGTTCTTCTTCTGTTGACACTTGATAGTACACCACTTTTTCTCTTCTTTCTCCTTCCTTAATGTTTATGTACTTCTTCTTTCAGATTTCAGAAGCAAAGTCCACAATCACATATGACGATCTTACAACCAACCTTTGCCCGGTAACTCTCTGATTCTTTAATGTCACAACTCTTGAAGGATTCAAATTATATTTTGGTTAACCTTCTACTAATGTTTCTCTGTTAATCAGGTACTTAGCACTCAGCAGTTGTATAGAATATGTACTCTCTCTAAGAACGATGACCACGAAAATCATAACGTAACGCCAGAGGTAAGTTGCTCTGAACTTCTTCAAGCTCTAGTAAACCGAAAAAAAAGACAAGATCACTCTCTATAACTTTTTCTATTTCGGTCTTTATGTTGCTCAGGTGATTTCCAACTTAAAACTTCTAATGACAAATGAAGATGAAGATAAACGTTCCTTCGTATTAGACGATGATTCCAGGTACTAACTATCACAACTCTCTCCAACCATTGTTAAGTATGATCATATAAACGTCTCAATATTTTCCCTTTTGTGTGAACACAAACAGTATCCCTTTTGAAACCGATGAAATCTCGACCTGCATGCAAGAAAAGGACTTCGCGAATGTAAAATCAGTTTCCGAACTCGCTGATAACCCCAACTTCCACTTTCTTAAAGATTGAGAAACTCTTCCATGGACCTAAATATGCTACCATTGATTCGCCTCGGTATGACCTGTATATTAATTCCTCTTCAGTTTTGAATTTGTATAAATCTCAATAGGTTTCTTTTTCTAGTTTCCCCAAGAGCGTTTTGAAATTGAGCGTTCTTCTTTTCAGACTCGTTTACTTGTATCTCAAGGAACTTAAGGCGGGAATTTAAACTACAGTATGTAAAACAAACTTTGATATATAAAATTTTAAATTTATGAGACAGGAGAAATCTAACTGGGCCATGGAAATATTTGGGCTTATGCCATTTGGCCCAGATTAAGATTTGGGATTTCCACATCATTTCGGTCAACAAAAATCAATGGTTAGGATAAATTCGTGCTAATGAACAAGCCGGTTAGAGCATGTGCATTGGAGACACTTATGATGTGTGTCTAAAATATTTTAGAATTAAATTTAATTAACTTTTATTAGAATGGGTGTCTAAAACCACAAAATGGATCCTATATTAGACACTTTATATGTTTTTAGACACTCATTCTAATAAAATTTAATTAAATTTAATTCAAAAATAATTTAGACACCCATGTTGAGTGTCTCCAATGAACATACAAACCGGTTTTTCTTTGGTCCAAATTTACGCACGTAACATGAGATTGATGCATGAACATACTAAGAGAACTAAATGTATGATATATATTGATATAGAAGAATTTAAAATAAAGAAACTGTGCCAATGGACAACCACGTATAAACCTTTTTTTAACAATAGCAAAAACTATATGAATAATTGAGCCTGATTATTCAAATAGGTTTTGGAATTTTATTAAAATAAAGGGTGAAAATAAAGATGATAAAGTTTTGAGGCAAAATGCAATGTACATCTGCAAGAATCTTGGGAGACGGTTTATATTAAGTATTTTACCCGTCTTTCTAAGCTTTTTAATGCCATGATAATTAAAGTTTTAAACACCTTGTCGTTGCTATAATTAGCTACAACCATCCATGTTGTATTTTATTAGTAGTAATTCGTATTAGTTAAGTATAGTTCTGCTCACATTCATACCACAAATACACAATTAAAATGACAACTCACTCCCATTCCTTTACGCTTCTATTTTCTTAAGCCTCTGGTGGTATGAAGAGACGTATAATTATGTTGTTTACCTTCAAAACATATCGTAACGAAATAGGGAAATAAGAAAACATATTCTTTGGAAAAAGCGTTTTTTGTCAAGGGAAATTAGGCCAAATAGCCAAGAAAAAAAAACATATCTTATAATTAACCAAAACCTCTCTATGTGGCTTAATCCTAGCCATTATATATAGGGTTTTTCGTAATTTAAAAAAAAAATGCTTGGCTATTTATGAAATTAACCTTTTAGTCAAGTGGTTAAAAATCTATTATAAGATTTTTTCCAAATTTCATTCCTTGAAAAATGGTATAATAAACCTATCGATCACTTGACCAAAAAAAACCCTATCGATAAAAAAAAGATTGGTATATTTATTTGCATGCATGATGAGCTTATGGAACATTCACTCTATAATTAATCGGCGTTTACAACTTATTTAATGCAAAATAAGAATGACAATTTGACTTATTGTTAGCAGATCTCTATTATACACTTCTTTCGAATATGAATATAGGAAAATATTCAAAAGAGAATATGTATTACTAGTAATTAGGTTTTCACATTTTGGAAGTACAAAGGAAGCTCTTGATAACATAAGATAACGAAAGAGCCATTACCAAAAGGAGTACTATTCATCAATAAAATATTATTTGTGCTTTTTCAAAAAATGACAAAATATGATGCTATATTCTTAATTTCATTCATCAAATTGTCTTTTTAAAACTATTATCTATCATATTTGTTAGCTACCACATGCCGCCTATTGTGTGCGACACGATGCATGACGCTTAAAATCAAACCAAACTATTCCCCTTAGTAAATATACACATTAATAGTCTAAAATACAGATCAGATTATAACTTAACTTGAAATTTAAAGTCATGTAAAATACCCTGAAAATAATTTGGAACCTGAAAAAATATGAATAAAATCAAGAAATGATTTGGACAAGGCAGTTCTTTTTGGTCTTATAAATAGCCTACAAAAAAGATATTACAACCTGCAAAATATGAATAAAATCAAGAAATGATTTGGACAGAAAATATAAGATCATATTTAAGGGGTTGACCAGTAAAAAAAGAAAAAAAAAATAGTTCACCAAAATGAAAGGTCAAGAAGACACCTGAGGTTGATGGTATAAAATAAAATCAGAGAAACATGTGATCACATGGACTTCCCATCTTTCACTATCACAATTTTTGGAGGAAACCATTTAGCTCCAATCATTTATTATGCTTCCATAGTCCATACCCTTTCAGTTATTACAGTTATGGAGTTAGTTGCATCTCTATCTTCTTCTCTTCTTCTCTCTCTTTTGCTTCTATTTTATTATATACTAGCTAGTATTCCATGTTGTATCGCTTTTTATTTTATGGACTAATCTATTAGTAAATTTGCTAAATTTTTATACGTTATATGGACTCTCAATCCGAAGAGGTAACAGTAAACGAATATATAGACCTTACCCTTGATTTTTGACAAATGAAAATGGACTAGATATACATTGCATAATGTTATCATATGCAACATGACTATGTATCCGTCGATTTTTTTTCTGACTGAAGAAAACAAAATAGTGTGGTTTTATAATTATTGTAGTTTATGTGATGAATTGATACGAGCAGCCTAATATTGAGGATCGTTAATTTCAATAACATAACAATACGTTGGTCAAACACGCAGTAATCCACAGATAACAGTTGAGAGAAAATAAATGTTGGAATATTTTCATGTTACCAATATATGAAGTCCACAGGATCAGAGGTAATATAGCTAGTAAACAAACTATAGGGGACGGCATGTAATTAGGTAGGCTTTATGCTAAATTCCAATTTAAAATTCTAACATGGGATTTTGGGTCCCTAATCAGTTGGAGTAATTTTTTTTTAATTAAGTCACATGATTAGGCAGCTGACTCTACCGATCGAATCTGGTTAATAAAATTAGAAAGAATGTGTTTATATACGAATAAGCAAAAAAACAAATATTTTGGCAATTAATCCATTTTAGCAATAATTTGTCATTGTCTCTCGTAGTATATAGTTTATTTTTATGTTTAAATGGCTTATTGTTTTGCTTTGCGAGATTCTTTGGCAATAATTACACTTTATTGGACGAAAAGAGCTGTTTCTTAAGTAAACGAAAATATAAATATTATTATTTCATACCAAATAATTTTCAGATGTTAGAAATGATTGACATTACAAATACACCCACCAAAAGATTTGACCAAAATTTGGCTGCTATTGTCGCATTTTATGATTATGTTATGTCAGTTTATTTTATTTAGTCCACTTATGGTCTTCATTATTTCTTTATTAAGTAGAAGTGTAAAACCTAGTTAAATGACTATTCCATAAAATACTATACTACTCAATTTTCGATTCCGGTTTGAATGAAGACAAAAATTAACAAAATTGAAATAATATACTTTCTTTGTTCCTTATTGTTCTATAATTTTGATATAATCAACAAACCACAAGTATGTTTTTAAAAAGTGTGAATAGAACGTGATAACGATGTTACGATCCTTTCTCGTTGAATAACAAAAAAAACGCTAATGATTTATTATTGCAAATTAAGAGATAGAATTATTAGTATTATGAGAAGCAAATATGGGTTGGTTTTGCTATGGTCAAATGAGAGATCACAAAGTCAAATGACAATTTTTAAGAGGTAAATTTTCTGATTAGCTTTATGGAGTTTCTTATTCCATTTCCCATGTTTCCATATGACGATATACACAGATTCTGCTTCCCAAATGTATTCCTCAGAGATAGTTCTCTTAAGTATTTTTATTCCGAGAAAACATAAGCAAAATCCAATACTCTCTCCCTCCAGAAGATTTTATTGTCCATTGATAAACTATGTATTTATAATAATTAAAAAAAAGTATATGATGAAATGTAGTTTTAGTTATTCCCAAATTAAGATCAATTTTAAACCAATTATTTCCTATCAAGTTTAACAAATAATAAGAGTCGCTTCCATTTTTATCTCCGTGAGACTCACTTTTGTGTTGTCTAGATAAGGTCGAGAATAGATTACGAGAAATGTGTGTTTTGTAATGTATATATGTCATTGATATATTGGTAAGTGTATGTGGAAGAATAGCACGTATGATATTAGTAATGTATGCACGTAAATAACTCGATACACTAAACATTATAACTAATTTAAACCAACATACTAATGTGTTATCGGTGCATTAATGTTAATTCTCGAGGTTTCTAGGAAAATGAGTCCACACCATTACCCAAGTCTTGGAATATGGTAAATGTGATCAATTCCCTAAGTCTTTTTAGGTTTCACTTCTCACTTTATTATCTCTCAATCAACGAGAATTGAACACGCCTTTCATTTCGATTCTCTATATCTATGCATCAAATTAACCAAAAAATAGTGTGTACTCCAAGAAATATTCAGCAACTACGCACGGTGATCCATTATCCATACGTGTACTTGTTAAAACTACATATTACGAGAATACTATAGTTACAAAGAAATGTGATTCTCTCTCCGTCTCGAATTATATATGTGATTTTTCAATATGTTGAGTTACGATATTATTTTGTAGTAAACGAGTTATGATATATTCTACAGAAATGGTCGGTGAAACGAAAAGGTAAGAATATCCGGAATCCAAATATTCTCGAGAACTTCTATTCAATTTTATTTGTTATCCGATTGTATATGGAAATTAGAGTTAAATAAACTAATTTCCCTGCCAAAGCAAGCGCATGTCGGTTCTCCTCTAGATTGGTGCGTTTCAAAGATCTTTGATTAGCATATAAGTGATGATATAAACACTGTTAGCTTGATTGGTGTAATCAGATCGCGTTCTTAACTTGGAACATAAATACTCCATAATGTTTGTTAATTATCTATCCATTCGTTTAGAAAGTAAAGTCAATTTGTTCGAACATTCATGCTTGTTGCTTATTCCAATAAGTTTGTACATTTAATTTGGAAATATGTAACATCCCAATGAATGTCTTAACAACCAAATTATATACTTATAAAAATAGATAGGTTCATTGGATCTTGATAACAATTTATCTTCACCACCAAAAAAGAAAGTACAAATGTTCGTTTATAACCATAAATGTATTTAAATTTTCAAGATTCTCCTTGAATGTATGTTGCTTTGGAGGTATAATAAACGGGTCTAACGGCTTGTATTATTAGTACTTTTTATAGTATTCAAGTTATATCCATATTATATGGAGTATATATAAAGTACGTTGTTTCCCATATGAAATTCTTTGGTATTTTGGATTAAACCGTTGAATCATATCACTCGGTCATATTTAAGTCCTACGTCCTAACTAATCATCATTAGGATATAATAATGGTATTACAACCTTATATTGTCTAAAACTTGAGTCGGCAGAATTATTATATCCAATTTGTTAGTGGCTTTCTAGCTAGGCGTAAGTAATATTTGGTCATGTGAGTTGACAAAAACCTTTAATAAACGCTCTTTAATTTTGTATATTTCTTCAAATCATTAGAATTACTTTTTTTGTTATAATGAAATCATTAGAATTCCGTTTCGAGAAAATATTTGCCAATTCTAAGTCCAATCTCTTAATTAAATAAAGTTGATTTGAAGTTCAAAACTGAAATGCATCGTATGCATGCATGCATTTCTCCACACTTCCGTTTATGTGGTTTTTCGAGGGTTTGTCCAAGACCAACCAAAGGACATGAGTTTTAAAGTCTTTTAGATAGTTAGAAAGCAATCTTAACAAAAGCTATTTTTTATGTGTTAAAATTAAAGAAATATCGCATGCATATATCTTTATAAATTAGAGAACTATACCGTTTTCTATATGTGTTATAAGAATTCATTTTTTTACAAGAATTTAGGTTTGAGAAATTGTAGCTCAATTCCTAATTATAGCTCCCTAAAGTAGTATTTAACTTTGTTTAGCAAAGAAAAAAAGTAATATTTAGCTAATTTTTCACCCTTGTTTTTTTTGCCCTTTTCACAATTTAATTTTTTTTAAATCCCGTTAAAATAAAGTCTTGTTATATTGTTGTCACATATTGAATTTTAATTATAAGTATTACTAATCTTACATCATTTTACAAACAATATTATTCTTCTTTTTCATGAACACAAGATATCTTGATGTGGTCAAGCAAAACCCACAAATTTTATTACTCCAAAAACATACATATGGATATGTGTATGTATACTTATATGTTCATGTGTGATATTACATTTTCATTTTTTTTTAAATTTTATAAAAATAAGAAATTAATTAGTTTGTGGATTGGGGAAGTCTGTGGGATGTGTAGCCACTCCTGATGGAGGTTTACCCACGTTTGCCTCAAATTCTACACTTTCACGAATTTCTGAATATTATCTTAGATAATAAAAAGAGATATACAATTTTAAATTTAATACTCCCTCCGTTCTTTAAAGATTGATTTTCTAGAGTTTTCACATATATTAAGAAAATAAATTAATGTTTGACTAGAAATGTATTGGTAACAATTTTCCATAAGTTTGACCGAATAACAATCCAATAAAATCAATTAATATGTCTTGAAATCTACAATTTATAATTATTATTGCATAGAAAATGTAAAAAATCAATCTTTTTAAAACAAAATTTTTTTCTAGAACATCAATCTTTAAAGAACGGAAGGAGTATATCATACTCTTTCTATTTTAATTTGTTTCATGTGGTAGAGTTTTCACATACACTAAAAAAACACGTTAATGTTTAATTATGAATGTCTTGTTTTTCACTAAACAATTTTTCATAACTTTAAATCAATAGTAATTCAATAAAACCAATTGATATGTCTTGAAGTTTACAATTAACCATGATTATTTCATTAAAAATGCATAAAAAATAGAAGAAATCAATCTTTCACAAACAAATTTTTTTCTACAACATCAGTTATACAAAAAATGGAGGAAGTACATTTTGGTTTTTACACATTTCTCTAAAAGAAGACCAAAGAGAAACAATGGACCTTTCATGCAATGTTTTTAAAACCGGACCGGCAACCGAACCGGAAAAGCTTTTGGGTCATTGGTCAATGTGGTCCGACCGGTTCGAACCAGGTCAAACCGGGTTTAATAGTGTTTTTAAAAATAATAATATATATAGTTTTTGTATAATTATAATATCCAAATATATAATATAACTTTTAAATAAACATATTTCTAAATATTAGTCATGAAAAAAATCATTTTAATAACAAAAAAACTATTCAAAAACAAAATTTAATGAAAAATAGTTAAGTTTATATGTAAAAAAAAATTAAAAACATTAAACCATAACAAAAATTAACTAAATTCAAAACTAGTATTTGTTTTTATAAATTTTAATTATAAAAATTAAATATGAAAAATGTTAAAAAATGTAAATTTTCAAAAAAAAAAAAAAAAAAAAAAAAGTTGAACCCGGGTCAACCCAACCCGGGTAGTCGGCCGGTTCACGATTGAACCCGGTCCAACCCCCGGTCCGGTCCGGTTTTCAAAACATTGCTTTCATGTTTATGTATATACATGATAGTGTAGCAAAATGCGTTGTCATGTCTCTTCATAAGAATCGATCATATAAGCAAGATATATATTTATGTACTATATCTCTTTTTTTACCCTTAAATGATTCCCACGTTGGTAGCAACCTGACATCAAAATTTAATTATCTTGTTTTCTCTTTCTCTTCTCAAGTGTATATCCAAAGTCATCTTTCTATACGATTTCAATTTCTATGTTAAATTTATAGACATTTTAATGAGGTTATAATATCGATGGTCGAGTGGTGAATATTTGCATAAACCGACCACAATTTATTTTAGTTTTGGTTAAACCGACCACAATCTTGCATAATCTCTATATAGGATACGTAATTTATATTTGACATGCAAAGAAAATTTGAACCACTTTTCTTGAGACCAATTATTGTAGTATTTGTTGGACGAGAATAACAATAAGTAGAATATGAAAATAAATAAACATATACTAGTGGCTACAAGCTTATCATTTGAGAATTTAATAACATTCAGAAGTGAAATATTAAAATATTATCAATACTCCCCCCCAAAAAAACAATTTAAAACTCTTCCTAATACCAATTTGCTTCAAGTCTTCTACACTCTATTTATACAACTTCTTCACCAATCCAACAAAACACATACATACACTTAAATCTCAATCCTCTTGTCCTAAAAACCTCTCCAAAAACCTACATAATTTTTTCACACATTCTCAAAATCCTCCTTCTCAAAACCCTAACAAAAGTAACCTCTAAACTCTTTACAAGATGTATGGACATAGTAGAAAGAAGAGCATCGACATCACCAGTATGTTCCAAAACCTAATACCGGAAAGCGACATTTTCTCCTCCCGGCGTTGCATCTGGGTCAATGGTCCAGTCATCGTCGGAGCTGGACCATCAGGCCTAGCCGTAGCTGCTGGCTTGAAACGTGAAGGAGTACCATTCATAATCCTCGAGCGAGCTAACTGTATCGCATCTCTTTGGCAAAACCGAACCTACGACCGTCTCAAACTCCATCTCCCTAAACAGTTTTGTCAATTACCTAACTTTCCCTTCCCTGAAGATTACCCTGAGTACCCTACCAAGTTTCAGTTTATCCAATACCTTGAAGACTACGCAACCAACTTCGACATCAACCCTAAGTACAACGAGACAGTCCAATCAGCCAAATACGATGAAACGTTCGGGCTATGGCGAGTAAAGACCGTTTCGAAGAGCGGTCAGTTCGGTCATTGCGAGTTTGAGTATATCTGCAGGTGGCTTGTGGTGGCTACTGGAGAGAATGCTGAGAAAGTTGTACCGGATTTCGAAGGTTTAGAGGATTTTGGCGGCGATGTTCTTCATGCTGGTGACTATAAATCCGGTGGAAGATACCAAGGGAAGAAAGTTTTAGTCGTCGGATGTGGTAACTCCGGTATGGAAGTTTCTTTAGATCTCTACAATCATGGAGCAAACCCATCAATGGTCGTTCGTAGCTCCGTAAGTAACCTAAACCAGAGCAACCCTTTCCTCTGTTTTTGCTACTCTGTTTTAAAAACAGAGCATCTTATCCTTTGTTTCTTGATTTATTAGGTTCATGTGTTACCAAGGGAGATATTTGGTAAATCAACGTTTGAGTTAGGAGTTACAATGATGAAATGGATGCCGGTTTGGCTCGCGGACAAGACATTACTCTTTCTTGCACGGATTGTATTGGGGAATACAGATAAATACGGTCTAAAAAGGCCGAAAATCGGACCGTTAGAGCTTAAAAACAAGGAAGGTAAAACACCGGTACTAGACATCGGTGCATTACCGAAAATCAGATCAGGAAAGATCAAAATCGTCCCTGGAATCATCAAATTCGGTAAAGGAAAAGTCGAGCTAATCGATGGCCGTGTTCTTGAGATCGATTCCGTTATTCTAGCTACTGGATACAGAAGCAATGTCCCTTCATGGCTTAAGGTACATTAAATCAAACCATTTCTGTAAAAAGATAGCTTAAATTTTAACCATGTCGGAAACATAAAACACAAATACACCCACCCGACCCGGTCCGAGTTTTCGGTTAATGACAGTTAATAAATATATGTTTAGTGTTGTTTGTTACGGGTTTAGTACTCCTTCCGTTTCATAATATAAGATGTTTTTTTGTTACAGGATAACGATTTTTTCTCGGATGATGGGATACCGAAAAACCCGTTTCCAAACGGGTGGAAAGGAGAGGCGGGTTTGTACGCGGTAGGGTTCACCAGAAAGGGGTTGTTTGGAGCTTCATTGGATGCAATGAGTGTGGCTCATGACATTGCTAATAGATGGAAAGAAGAGTCTAAACAACACAATAAAACTGCTGCAGCTCGTCACCGTCGATGTATTTCACATTTTTAGTTACATTATGATTATTAGGGGAATCAAAATCATATATATATTGTGAAAAAAAATCTAAGAGATAATTAAGCCCTCTCCTCTAAAGGAAGAAAACCCCAAGAAATGAAAGAATTGTGAAAAATAAACATATTTGGGGTTTTTTTTCTTTGTTTTTAAGGAAGATGTGGCTTATTTATATTTTTTTTGTTCTGAAAAAGTTTATTTTGTTGTGTATTTACTTATTTTTCTTTCATTTTAGATTTTGAACTCTGTAAGAAGTTTTGCTTTATCTAATATTACCAATGTTTATTATGATTTTTTGTTTTTATCTAGATTAATACGTTTTGTTGTTGATTAGGGAAATTAAGAATGAAAAAAGAAACAACTAAGACCATGCTGTTTCATTATTGAAAGAGACTTAGAGCTGTTATTCTAGTGATTTAGAAATTATTAGCCATATCATATACCATTTTTTGTAATGATTTAATTTGACAAATGATTGATTACACATGATTATCATGGACCATCAATAATGATTACTCAAATCCCAGGGAAGAAAACATGTATTTAAGCAAGATATGCAAAATCCATTAGGAATGAACAACTTTTATCTGTTAACTGGATAAATAAACATAGGTTATATCTAATTGGTACACAAATGGATAATTTATCTCAACATTCATAAACTCTCAGAAAAAAACTTGAGTAAATAGCTTAAGAAACTAATTAGAAATTTAGTCAAATATATTTTGTGGTTTATCTTACATAAATATATGCTATAGATGTAATTAAAAGCATTTATAATCATATGTTCTGAATCATATACAGATCCGAAATATTATTTAAGTATGTAAGTATACATTCTCTAAACATTATTTAACATTTTTATCTGTCAAATTGCAGTTCAAAAATAATTGAATGTACCATAAGAATAGCATTATTTCACTAAATATAAATATTGAAAAACTGTTTAACATACTCTGTATATGGACAAAACCTCTGATGAAAAAATTCAACTCTGAAGCAAAATAAAAAATCAGACATTTATGAGTAACAAGTTTCACTTGAGGCCTGAGACTCTGCAACAAAGTCATTGAACAAGCAGAACAGAGAATTGACAAACAAAAGGACAAAACAGTTAAAATTTGAAATCTCAATTTGTGAAAATGTAGCTAAACCATGGTATATTCTTCTCTGGTACAAACAAAAAACATTAAAGGCTAAATCCAACTCCAACTGTGTAAATGTCTGGTTCCCATCCTCTAAAAACAGTTATTCATGTTCTCACACTGAACCTTGCAACCTTTTACTCAGACATCACCTTAATCTAAGGACATGGAGGAAAGAAAACCACATGGCTGATTCGGATACAGCCGCCGATTTAGACTGTTTCTTCTTCTTCTATGTTCTATGTTTAAAAACACCAAACCGACCCATCTTTTCTTGCCGGTGTCTTACCAAGGGAGAGATAGTTTTATTGGATATTACTAACATACTACAAGTTGAGAAACAGTAGGACCAATGTACATTTACTCACTGTAGATTGACATATACATTTGCAAACTTACATGAGAAAAGGTCTACAATGTTCATTTCTTGGAGATCATTTGATCTATTTGGCCGTTTTTATTGTACATTTCCACTATCTTTTTGGCATATGATGGCATGTGATTATCGGCCCTGCAGATGATTATACCGCTTTGGTCATTAGACGGTAGTTCGATAATACAGAAACATATCGTTAATATAAACGTCGTTAATATAAACGCTTATATCTAGGTATGTGCTTCAGATTTATACCTTTGTTTTCCCCATTTGCGGTTTACGTGCAAATAGTTTCTGATGGTATGGTAATCCAACGAGTACCGAGCAAATTCTAGACCCTTAGGACCAACCTGAAGCAAGAATGTATTACCAAGTAAGACTTTTTGCTATGAAGTTGCTTCCCTGTTTGTGTTTATAAGGAGAAATTTTTACCAAACTTAGGATGAATGCAATAATGTTTCCAACAAATACTGGCGCTGGCTGAGCAGGACCTCGACCTGAGAAAGTATAGAAAATTGAATAATTAGAAGACTTCAGCATTTTGACCCCCCCAAAAAAAGAAGAAGACTTCAGCACAATGTTCTTTGCATACATTTCATCATAAATATTTTGATTGACATCTCGCTGAGCTTGAACAGAAATGATTCAAGAAACAAAAGAGTTTCAAATAAGTTTAAAAACATACCAAACTTGGCATCATCATCTGCCTTAACAGTCTCTGTCACAAAAGGTCGTCGATTACCCTGAAACAACAGCAAAAAAAGATATGTTTGTTCGTGTTTCCTGTTAACGAGATTATTAAGTCTAAAATATAACAAGAATTGAAAAAGGTTAGAAGTTTTACGCTACTGATTGTTGGAGAGATCTCCAGAAGGTTTTCTACTAAGCTTAGCATTTCTTTCCCTCGTTCATTCCTGTAGTTTATGCATAAACAAAACTAATTTTAGCCAACCTCACAAGTCCATGTGGTTCATGTTAAACATGGAGGTAGAAATGTTGACCTCACTGTAATATATTGCGGATGGTCAGTCATGTTCACACCTGAATACTTCGGAACACCCATATAACCGATAACCAAATCCTACATCAACAAGTGCATACATAGAGTTATCAGGAAAAGTTTAAAAGTCTAAACTAATTGGAAATACATCTTAATTGCCAGAGAAACACTCACCGCTAATGCATTTGTGTAATCAAAGCAGCTGCAGAATAGTAATGAAAATTGTTTTTGAGAAGGTCACAGCAGCAACACAGTGATTGTAGACAAATCTCGAAACTTTATATGAAAAGAATGGCATTACCTATAACAAGATGGAGCTATGACATCAGTTAAATCGTTTGCTGGTAGAGAGAAATAGGGAACCTGTTTTAGCCAAAAGAAAAAAGAAAACGGCTTAAAGCTGCAACATTGCATAATCAGTACAATGTTTTAAGTGATTATACCTCTTCAATGTGTCCGTCCAAGTGTTTTAGTTGGACCTACAAGAGGAGTCACAAAAAGCTTAACACCGCCGAAGCAAGAGCTTATTGCTGAAAATGTAACAGAATGATAGATAACGGTCTACATCAGTGGTAACCTTGTAATCTTGCATGAACTCATAATGGAGAACGGTCTCTGGCTCCTTACTAGCCGCTTTCAGAAACTTGTCAAGTCCTTCCCGTGTTCCATTGTCCACTATTGATTCACAGATATACATGTTGGAAACATGTAATAAGCATGTCTAGACTTACGCATATGAGATCTCAAAATAAGATACTAACAAATCTAGATCGGATGAGTAAATTACCACAATTAGTGCCTAATACATACAACTTTTCAAGATTCAAATGCTGCTCCACTGATCTCAATGCTGCAGTATAAGAAATCACTCTGCATTACAACACTAAGTCATGTATGGAGAAATTTGAAAACATAATCCAAAAAGAAGCATGTAAGACACCATACCTTGCACCTGGCAACCCACTCCGCAAAACAGAAGACGTTTCACTCCAGAAGCCTGTTACAATGCAACTTTTAATTTATTTGCAATGAGCTCGGTGATAGAAAACACATGAAAAAGAAGGGTTTGCAAATAACCTCGATTAGTTCAAGAGTATTCAGATTAGGAGACAGAGTTGGCTTGACACCTCTTGCAGCCATAACTTCTTCAGGTGTCCTTAGAATGAAAAGAAACAAAACATCAAGAGATCTTTAAAGTCAGGGTAACACCAGAATATGGATCCACAATCATAACAGAGACGGATACTCGAATCATAAGGTCCTGAAATAAGCCACAAAAGGAAGGTGGAAAACCTGGCCAATACTGGTCTCGGAGATAATCTATCTTCAGGATCACTGTAATTTTCAACACATCATTTAGATGATTGATGGAAAAAATCTAAAGCGTGCTTGATAAACGTCAACATAGTCCATTTCTGAAATTAAACAGAAGTTTTACCTCTGCACACAAACAACAGCCTCAACCATGTTAGATTTCAGCATCTCTATGGCTATGGTCGTGACAATTCCAGTCCACTGCGCTCCTGCAACCGAAGATGGAATGAAAAGTAAACCAGAAAGCTAAGTCAAATTCTCAAAGCTTAGATTAAAATTTCATCCCTTTTTCCAACCACATGAAACTCAAAGGTTAGAAAGCTTTTCAAGAAGAGTTTTAAGATCACAACAAAATGTGCTGAAGCTTCTTCCACAGATATTGTATAAAAAGAAACAAAAGAGATATGAATGCGATGTAGTCAAAGATACAAAACTTTTCATTTTAAACGAGACACAAAATGCCTTAAATCAGTCTACCTTCAACAGGCTTCAGCTTACGAGCATAGAGCTGTTCTTGATGAACTCCAAAATAAGTATCTTCTAAGGAATCTGCTTTCCTTCCTCTACCATGCACAACAGGTTCCAAGCTCTACACAAAAAAGCCAAAACTTAAAAACAAGACAAGAATCTTAAACCCATCAATTGAACAATGTAACAAATCTTATCCATTACAAGACCATATGGACAACAATACCTCAATCCTTGACATTCCATCACCAAGAAACGCACATGCATCCTTCACATGGGCAATGTAGTAGGTGTCACATAACCCACACCGACTGCAAAACCCATTAATCAAAGTATCAAACCAAAGATTCTTATAAAAATTAGACATAAATAGTCAAGTAAATACAAAAAAGACAGAACCTGCAATGATCTTTAGCTGGATAAGTGCCTCCAGGTGGTATAGGTTTGGACTTCTCCCTCCAGTCCTCTCTTAATTTCACTTTCTTTTTTGGCTCTGCATTCATATCTGCAGTTCCACACCAAAAGAGAAGGAACAAAGAAAACTTCATGCAGGTTTTAGACAACGATCAATGATGTATGTACAAAAAACAGACATAAACTAACTAATCTAACACAAAATTCCATCTTCAAACTCGATAGTAGTAGCCATGGAAGACCATTCTACTTCAACTTCAGTGATCATTTCTCTGATGGGTAACCGAAATTTTGTAAAAAAACGGGTATTTTTAAGAAATTGAAGAATCTATGACATGTGTGAACAGAGTACAAGAAGATACAGAGAAAGTAGCGAAACAATAAAGCACCTTTAGAGCGCGAAGAAGAAGAAGAGTTAACAACAGAGAAAATTGGAGGAAGAAGAGAAAGCTTAGAGGTAACAGTAATCATGGTTGCTTAGAGAGAGAATGAGAGGAGAGAGAGAGAGTGAAGATATTTTTGCTTTTGCACTTCGATTTGGTGACGATAAAGGCATAAACCAATACGAAATAACCGGTTATAACAACTCGAAACCGGTACACGTTATTACATTTTCCGGTACATTACTAAACCGAAGAAAATTAAACCAGTCTTGCCATGTTATGTTGATGAAACTGTTTATGACTCATTGAAACACTTTCACAAAAACACAGATAAAAAATCTTGCAGCAAAACCAATACAATCATTTTTTCTCTTATTAACTCGTTGACAAAGATAAAAAACAAGAACAGTTTATGAAGAAACATTCATTCATTCATCATCATCATCATCATAAGCAAATGCATTCGAGAGAAATTACGAAGGGATCACCAGACATCAGGACGGAGTTCTCCAGTCGCCGGTGGCATCCAACGACCAGAATTGTACACGTTCTCGCCAACTTTCCATCCGGGAACATCCTTCATTACATCAGCCTCGTATTCCAGATACTTTTTCCACTCAGAGACAAACCTTTTAACACAAAACCCATTACTGCTCTGAAGATTGCAGTAACAAAACAACACATATTCAAGAATATTAGTTACCTTTCATCTTCCTCTGCTTGAAGAATGGGAAGTATTGTTCTACGAGCAGCATATTTCTCTTCTTTCAACGCCCTACACATCAAATCTATCTAATTAAGACCTTTGAATCTTGATACTTATTGATAACAAATCATAGTTGATACTTATTGAAACTGACTTTCTCTTGTTTAGCAGCAAAACATTGTAAATGCATAATCAAATGACAGAAGTGTACATATACTACTAATGACTAACAATCTAACTACTGAGAATCAGTATCACAATAACTAATATCATAACTTGCAACTACTAGATGAGTGCTTTCTTCTTAGTAGATCACATTTTAGCAATTGTAGCTTAAGGGGTTCACAGATTGTTGACGATATTCGTCAAAATCCTGAAATCTGAAATCATGCTGATAGATCTTCAACCAAAATGCCGTGGAACACTAATAGAACGCAAAAACAGTGATTCAACAAGCCATCGATTCAGCAGGCAGAATAGTTAATATCAGAAAGAAACATTTTAATCCGTAATAAGCCTCTGTTTCCATAGGTTAACATTTACCAATGCCTGCATACTTAATCTAAGGATGATCAATTGTTAACAAAACGAAACATGACAGAGCTTCAAAATCAAGAGTACATATATTCAACTTTGATCTCCAATAAATTCCTACCACCAATCTAAATATTTAACACCATCTCTGATTAGATTATACTTTCCCAAGTTTCAAAATTCATGTCCAAATTGATTTGGTCATAACTCTATAGTGAAAGGAGAAGAAACAAGAGAAAACTACCCAATTTAAGACCCAAACTGAAAACCTTCTAAGCTATAACCTCTACAATCGCAACGTTTCATCCAAATTCCATCACCATTCACATTGAAAATTCTACAAACCAAATTCAGCCAAAGCGAACTACAATTTCAGGGAACAAAAAAATGATATTTAAGCGAGCTATTAATTATTACCTACGGATTTTGTTTCCCTGACCAACTTGGTACATTCCCCAGGCAAAAGCACCAGAAACAGCAAGAAACATAGCCATAGCACTAGGACCCGTATTAGATATCCGACGAGCATATCTCACCGGTGCGAACCCACCCGGTGGTGGACCATCTTGAAGCAAAGGCATATCTTTCACACTCACCATTCCTGGCTTCTTCCTTATCATCGCCTCCGTCATTTTTCCTCAATCTCTCAAGATCACTGGATCCGATTTTTGATGTTGCTAAGTGTTGTTCTAGGGATTCCGATGAAGAAATGAAACAATGAAGAAGATGACATTTTTAGTTTACTGGGCTTTTACGAGGCCCAACCAAGACAAGTTTATTACTATTACTCTAGTTTAGATTTGAAATGTTAAAAGTAAAACATGACTTGTTCAAGAAAGAAAAGAATGGTAATTTGTTCTTAATCACATTGTTGTTCTTAATTCTTATCATTTGTTTTCAAACTCCAATTACCAAACTAAGAAGCAAATCAGTCAATGAGCATTTATATAGGTTATATCCGGTTCTTTACATTTTTTGTGTGAAGTTTGATTTTAATCCAATAGGGTTGGTAACTTTGGTTTGTTATATGCTGTTTTTATTTCGGTGGATGCTTATGTCCGTCCGAAGCTATCTGATTTTGATAATCGAAGTGATCTAGGAATAAGTGGATGATTTTGAGGAAACCATCTTCACAAAAAAAATCATATAGTTAAAGCAAAAACGCGTGCGTGAAAAATACGCATTAATGGTTTATTAACAATTTGTTATGTATCAGTTTTTTAGCAACACCAAATTTGGAAAAACCTAATCCCCACAAATCTTAAAACCATCGGAGTGTAATCTTTATATTTGGGTTTGATTTTTACATGAAGATATAAAAAAATAGTGAACATTTGCCAACAAAAACTAAAAACTCTATAATTAGTGTCGGCGGTAGTTTTCTACATCAATAGATCATTTAGATATGAAGAAGATAGAAAGAAAATTGTGGTGGTGGTGTTGTACATCAAAAAGTCGTTTAAATCTAGAGAGATTTCTCTTACGAATCACTCCTAAACCTTTTTCATATTTTCTTTTTTCTTCACTTGAAAAATTCTAGATTTTGGGAGAATTAGTGTCAACCTCAAGCCTTAGGTAATCAATTTTTAAAAACTATTTTAATCGTTTAATGAACTTTGGTTTTGAGAAAAAGTACTCTTTTGATTCTTTTTTAAAAAAAACTATTCTTGATTTTGGAAAAGAATTAAAAAGAGTACTTTTTTCTTTTTCAAATAAACGAATTCATATAGAACGAAACTCATGACCTTAAAGAGTATTGAGAAACGAGTAAACCAATCCATAGATTTCAATGGTTTGATTATAGGTTTTAATTTTTGTTAGCACATGCTCAATAGATTCATTGATGTAAAAATCAAATCCAAATACAAAGATTTGATTCCGATGGTTTTAATATTTGTTGACATTAGGTTTTTCCGAATTAAAAACTAACTCCCACATACTTTTTCTTTAACTACATAAATTCTGCCGCTTGTTTTATTACACTGATTGAATTGTTTGGCAGTTAATGATAAAACATATTTCATTTTGTAAAACTTAAAAACTAATTAATTTATTAATATGTAAGTAAAACTCTTCAGATAAAATAACATAGATGGGAGTATGGTAACAATTATTGTACATTTCAGATAATTAACTTTGATCAGTTGAATTTAATTTAATATAAGTTGGGCCTTTACAGGCCCAGTTAATTACCAAGTCACGTGGCCTCCACGTGATTATGTTTTCTTCTTCTTCTTCGATTTAAAAAACCCTAAAAAAATTTTTTTGTTGCAGCCGTCTCAAAATCGAAGAAGAGGAAGATGGTAGGATTCAAGAACAGATTCATGTTAATGGAGATATATCTAAATCCAGACAACGATATACTCGGAGAAACCTCACCAATCATTCTCACAAAACTCAATATCAAAACCGCAATCGAAGAAAGTATCCGCATCAATTTCGGAGAGTGTGGTCTTGGATCTGCTTTAGGATCATTCGATGTGAAACACGTAAACGAAATCACGAAGTTATGTATTGTAAGATCATCGAGAGATGATCATAGACAAGTTTGGTCGGCGATGACGTTGGTTAAAAGCATTGGAAACTATCCAGTGATTTTTAACTTGCTTGATGTTACTGGTTGTGTTAGAACGTGTAAAGAGACAGCTTTGAAGTGTGAGAATGACAAGTTTGAACAGTGTTGTAATAAGTTGTCTGAAGTTGAGAAATTGAAACATTCTAATTATTTAGAGAGGATTAAGAATTTTAAAACTTAGTTTTTTTCGGATTTTATACATTTTATGTAATGTTATTTCAGTTTCTGATAAGAAATTTGAAGTTTTTGTGTTTCTTTTGGTGTTGAAATTGAAACAGAGGTATGTTTGTGTTCTGTAATGGATTATGGTGCTTTTTTGGTAAATAATTGAAATTTAAGGGACTAAAGTGCAAAGTCGTTGAATTTTTTTAAAAGCTGAATAAACCACGATAAGCTAATCTAGAGAAGCACTTGTTGTTTCTGAGATTAAACTCTTTGGTAGAGAAGAAGTATCGATCTCTTACCTTTCTTTAGAGATTTACTTACTGTTGTTCGATGTATATCACTTGATCCTTTGTGGGGTTTTATATGTTCGTAATTGGATTTTGTAGTGTGTATTTTTTTTGTTCATGCGTGTTAAGTGTTCGATGAAATGCCTCAGAGAACTTGTAGTAAAAACTATCTTTGTTATTTGGTATTATAGCTCTTAAGACTTGATTCTTAGCATTAGCTTTGTTCCTTATTAGAAATTTTTTGTTGATGCGTTTAGTAACCATCAGTAATATTAAGTTTGTGTTAAATATGTTTTGGTTCTAGTAATCTTCGTATCTAATCTAAGTATTTAGAGCTGAGTTGATTAGTTATGGAGTTTGTGTGATAATGTGCAGGAAATGAGATCACCTAGAACCTTGGAGGTTTGGAAGCTAGGCACTGTCAACTATTTGAAGTCTCTTAAACTTCAAGAGAAGTTAGTTTCCGAGAGGAAAGACCATCGAATCTGCGATACCATCCTCTCGCTTCAGCATCCACCGACTTACACGCTTGGAAAACGTAGAACGGATCATAATCTACTGATCTCTGAATCTGAGCTCACAAAAATTGGAGCTGAGCTTCATTATACACAAAGAGGAGGAGATATCACTTTTCATGGACCTCACCAAGCAATCTTATATCCCATTATGTCCTTACGCAGCATCGGTATTGGTGCTAGGAACTATGTAGAGACATTGGAGCGGTCAATGATCGAATTTGCTTCGATTTATGGCGTGAAAGCTCGAGCAGGACATAAAGGTGAGACTGGTGTTTGGGTCGGGGATAGAAAAATCGGTGCTATCGGGGTTCGTATATCTTCTGGAATAACTTCTCATGGTTTGGCATTTAACATAGATCCTGATTTGAAGTATTTTGAACACATTGTGCCTTGTGGGATTGCTGATAAAGAAGTTACATCTTTGAGAAGAGAGACTGAAACTATGCTTCCTTCGGAAGAAGTGATTCATGAGCAATTGGTTTCTTGTTTGGCCAAATCGTTTTCTTATGATGATGTTGTGTGGAAGGACGATCGTTCAGTCATGTTGGACACCAATGAGGATAACGAATAACTCAGTTTTTATCTCGGTTTTGTTTCTTACTCTGCGCAAATCAGATTCCTATTCGAGTTGAATTTATCAAACTCATTACATATAGTTCTTATCCTAAATTAACTTCAATTACTAATAGAGGTGCAATTAGTGTCTTAGCAGATTGTGTGAATTGTGAAACTTGTCGTCTAAAGACATGAACAAAACAAGTATTAACACCTAGTCGGGGTGGTATTTCTCGTTCTTTTCAATAATAAAACCCAACAAACTATATATAAGGACCGAGAAAGATGTTAAGATCTAATCATATTTAATGTTTCGCAATACGTAACATAGAGTAAAACAAATATGGTAGAAACCATAACGAAGAAGGTTACCAAACGGGAGAAATCAAATAGATGAAGATTGCAATGACATGACTAAGAACGTAACCATGATAACACCACAAGGTTGCAATATTTGTACTAATCCAAGACCACGGAGAAAAACAAAATAAAATATGAAAGTTGTGATATAAAAGAGAAAATAAAATACGATTGAAGTTAGTACGACGAGCTTGATTGTTCGATTTCGATTTGTGAAGCCTCCATCATAGCCGAGTACAAATCAGCAGCAATTTGCGGCTTTTCCGGTCTCAATATGACAGCCATTAGTGTTGCTAAGGGAAGCACTTTGTTTCGATCTTCTTTGCTTAACAAATTGATAATTTTCTTGAGCCTTGGATCAGATTTCTTCTTAGAAACTAGACTTAGATATATTGACAGTCCACAAAAAATCACAACCGTAGCTGTAAAAATAAGTAACCAGCGGTATTCCTCAAATAAATCGATGAAATTAGATCCGTCCATCATGGCACAATAAACGTATATGACTCCCAAGATACCTAGCAGCTTCAAAGACTCTTCTTCTCTTTTGCTATCTCCCAAAAGTTTGATTTTGTGTTGTGTCTTTCGAAACTTATATACTATGAGAGATGCGATTTTTATGGAAAGATAAACCCAATTTAATTTGGCTAGCCCTAGATTTTTTCCTAAATTTATTGGATTTGTTATTGTTACGCTCGTATATTGCTATATATTGGGTTTTTGTCTTATATCGCTTATATGCGAGAGAAAAAAATATAGTAAAAAGTCGAATTTTTAGGGGGGAAAAAGGAACATATTAGGTTCCTTCACCATAATAACCAATGTATATAAAATCAAATTATCGTAAGAGAAAATCTTTGCCAAGATTCATTAATTGTTTTTTGCGACTTTTTTACTTAAATGTGTGTATTTCATTCGAGGACAAAACTCTTATGTGTTTCTGATTTTGTTTACTTTTTATTGTTTTAATAATGAGAGATGTAATATTTTTCATGGTTTCAGATTTCTCAATGATTTTTAAAACAAATCGGTTGTGTAGGTAGGTATCTAAACATCAAGTTATTTTGTTGCCAACATATATAATTAAGATACTCAATAAACAGACCTTTCTAATTGCAACGTCTTAAGGAAAAATAGATGTCCTTTTTAGATTTGTTTTAGAATTTTTAATGGAGAAACCAGATATTTGATTATGTTAAAAATTCAAAACTTGCTAAAAAGGTAAAAAGTTTCATACTTTCATAGAAAACTAATAGTATAAATAACCGCACTGAATTTTGCATTCAACTAAATAACGAAATCAATCGAAAAAGATGAGTGTATAATCATCTCGAGATCTAAAAATATAAGAAACATTGGCAGTAAAAATATGATAAAACCTTATCTAGGGATTAAAAACACTGAAAAGTAAATCAAATATGATAAAAATCATAGCGAGGAATATCGAAACTTGAAACGCTAGTTTTAATAAATATATCGAAGCTTAAAACGCTAGTTTTAGAAAGAGAGTCACATTCTTATCGATTGGTTATTGCACTTGAATTACGACATTTTGTTTATTCAAACCTAACAACAATATATATAACGATCGAAAAAGATGTTAAGATCTGAAAATGTTTATTTTTTCGCAATACGGAACATAAACATGCATGTAATTTTCTTTAGGGAAACGCTTATCAACATGTCATAGCACTAAAAGTTGCTAAGAAATTGTTATTAGGAGATCGAAAGGTCGAGATCGACCGAGGATGAGTGGTCAAAATAACCAACGAATATTATATAAGTAGTCTAGAAGATTGTTAATATCGAAGAATGGAAAATATAACTTATACACAAATATTAACTTTTCTAATATTCGATATTAACAATTTTGTAGAATATTTTCATAATTTTTATTGGTTACCTTAACCGTTTATTTATGTGACATGTGTGTCTCTTATTTATTTTTAGAGGTAGCGTTTCAATTTCAATATATGACTTGTTATGAATTTTTGTGTCCTGGTTGATTTTTTTGTTCATAGTTATAACAATAGGATTCACAATTATGTGTAACAGTCTCTAACAGATCCAACAAACAAGTCACAACAAAACAAATCATTCACAACAAGTCTACATAACATGTCACATGAAAACATAATTATTAGAACCAACAAAACAAACAACTAGCAGATCAATCACAACAAAACATGTTATATATAATTCTCAACTTTTCTTTTATTATACATTATTCTAGGCATTAATCTGTCGTCTATTACATATATCATCATCGCTAACATATCAAATTATTTCCATGGGAAACATACAGGGGTTTTTTTACCAAGCCTGCATGGACCACTAGCTTTAATAGTCCAATTACATGTATCACATATATCTTGATCTCTCTGAGCGTCGAATATATCAAAATATTTAACCTGATTGTTCCACTTAAAACTGCAATAAAACAATGTTGATTTCCATATATTTGGTTGAAATCGAAAGTGGTAATCTCCATTGGAAGGCACCGCGTGAACCCCTAAATCGTCACTTTTGGATTTGCAATGAACGGTAAGAAGTGGACCGCCAAGAGCATTTGTCATTTTGACGTTGGTATGACGCCAAAATGGTGGTAATTTAAAACCATGACTCAAACCAAACAAAAGAAAGATGAACAAAAAAGCAATGGAAAGATTTGACGGATTTCTCATTTTGATTTTGCTGTGTATGTTTAAACTTGAAAGTAATAAGATTGCTCTTGGAGTCCCTTGAATTTATATAGTAATTGAGAACGCTTTGGTCAAAACACATTAATCTTTACTAGTTCTTTTGGGTCAAAACACATTATTGTTCTTAATTAATTCTTACCAGATGTTTTCAAACTCTAATTACCAAACCAAGAAGAAGTCAATCAGTCAATAAACATTTATTAAGCTTATCAACAAGATAAGGTATAAGTCAGTTAGATTAAATTTCCTTTTGCTTAATCTTTGACTTAGCTTGTCTATAAATGTGTCACGATACATTTTATGGGTTAACATTTATTAAGGTTATATCCGTTTCTTGACATATTTTGTGTGAAAATTGGTTTTTATATTCTTCGGTAAAAGCAAAATTTTCAGGATTATTATCTTCTTTTTAAAATCCAAACCAAATCTTAAGTACCTTTCTTTTACTACAAGATACACGATTTGGTACAAAATTTTCTTTATTAGTCCGAAGCAGCGAGGCTTACCAAATGAGAGACCAAATCTTCAAGACACGAAAACTGATTCAATAAACTCTTTTGAAACTCTTCACTCTCATTTTCGTCTGATTTCAGTTCACTTAAACCTTCGTTAAACTTCTTCATTCCGTTTTGTAATAACTCAACTCCTCTGCATATTCCTTCTGGAAGTTTCCTTCTCTTGTTCGGTCTCTTTTCATTTTCCATTGATCTCTGAGTTCTTACTTCTAGAAGCTTCTTCACTATTGTTGCTTTAACCTCCTTGCCTTCTTTCACAAGTAACTCGAGTTCCCCGTGTGAAGGTGTAATAGAGAGAAGTGCTTGTTCTTTCTCCAAGAACATCTTTAGTTCTGACATGAACCGTTCTGTTTTTGCTTCTTTTCCAGAAGCTATATCGAAGGCTAGAGCCGCGTCTTCAGGTACGAATCTCCATAGCTGATTACAGCTCGTACGTGCGCAGAAGTATCCAAACGCAGTAACTGCGTGGTGAACTAAAGCCCAGTGGCGTTTCCTGAGAAGCAAATGGTATAGTTCCCATACAGCTCGGCTTTTTGGACAGATTTCGGTTTCAGACATCTCGTATTTGCTGAGTCCTGACAAGAAAAGAGCGAGGTTTGGCTTGGACTTATGGAGCTGATGATCAGTTTCTGAAATAAAAAGCTTTTGAAGCTCTGTTATGACATTATCCATCTCTTTGCAAGTGTATAGCTGGTCGCTTCTTGCAATGATTGATAGTGTTTCACTGAGAATCTCACTGTAACGGTCTCTTGTCGTCTCTTCTCTGGAGTTTCTGTACTTGTGAATGAGATCGACCACAAAGTTCAGAGTTTTGGAGTCAATCTCTGGTATGCTCGTCTTTCTACAGAGAAAACGGACAACAATCAAATATCCGCAAGACAAAATTTTCGCGAAATTCCTACTCTATATTCAATTACTAATATCATATGTTGCTATCTAGTGCAATAAGATCTCTAGGGAAGCTTCAATATTAGATCATAGTTACTTACAGTATCTGAAGGCAAGCAGAGAGTGCGAAAACAGGAGCTCCAAGCACGGTGTATCTGGAGGAATTCGATGGTTTCTCTTTGAAGTTCTCGATGAACTCGAAGAAATCTGCAGTGATCTGCTTCTTCGCGTCGTTTTTTACTCTGTCTGGAAGAAAATTCAGTGGAAACCCGTCTAAAAGCAAGGATAGATATACATCTGGCGCAGACTCAGATCTACTCTCAATAGAAATGTTTCTATAAACTCGAGCTGTTAATGATTTGGCGCTGTGAGTGAGAAGAAAGCAGATAGACTTTGTAGTTCTTCTGAGAACAGAATCAGGACAAAGCGGCATTTCTGATGATGACATTGTGATCATGAATGTACAGAGTTTATCGATCATATCGACCACCAAATCCTCAGTGGCATGACGAACCCAGAAGCACCAGAGTTCCATGACTATCTGCCAACACAAGAAGTGAGGATGCAAGAGATTCTGGAGTAAAAATGATTCAACCTCTTTCCAGGCAGGAGTTGGAGACAGTATAATCATAAGGGTTTTAAGCGACATTAGCAGAGCTGAAAACGCCGATTCCCATATCATTGTCTTCCCCGAACCATCTGCCATTGGTAGCTGAGAGGAAAGAAGTGAAGAGTAAACCTCTTCATCTATTAATATGTCGAGAAGCCACTGCAGCTTCATGGTCATTGCAAGCTTTGCATCTTCGCCAAGCTCAGAAGAATACCTCATGACAGACTGGAACAATACAACTCGAGCCATGAGCAAAATTTTGGCAGTTGGCGCAGATTCAACAGATAAAGACAAGATATCCACCAATGATGTTTTCATCTGATAATCATGGCTCTGTTTCTTATAAATTTGGCTTGAGAAATCTTGTTGTTCTACGAACAGTGAATCAAGAACTGTGAGCCTGAATTCTTGCGCTAGTTCATCTGCGTTCAACAATGCACTTAGAAGATCCACAGTTGTTTTTTCTAGAAGATCAGTCATTACTTCACTGGCTGATTTAGCATGGGTTTCTTGGCTCAGTGAAACTTTAAACCCAGAGATCATCAAGATGCAGAGTGCTATTTCCTTTGACACCGCAGACGCCTGGCTTGGAAACAGCGCCACAACTTTAACAGCATTGATAAGATAAAATTTCACAGGAAGAAAGACCCTTCTGGCTTCTGTTGCAGATATGTTTTCCTTTACCGAGCCAGACCAAGCCTCAGCAGCAAATCTCAGAGAATCCTTGATCAGTGATATTAGCTTTATAATGATTTCTCCTACATCTATCTTAGATACCAATGCCTGCTTGTCTATCTGAAGCAATGTAATCACACCCTTCCATGATGTATTAAGAATGGTCACAAGATTGCCACCATCTCTTGCAGCAAGCATACCCAATTCACTCAGGGATTTAACTCCCAGCGCAATAATGCTTACAAAATTACACACAGTGTTGCCTTCCTCCATCCTTGCCTTTCCCACATCTCCGCTAGTCTTGATTTCATTTATGTCCTGATTCATTGCTGGAGAGTACTCTTTGCACAGACGAACAATAGAGTCAATTACCACTTGCACAGCCTTTAAAATCTCTGAGGAAAAGGAATCGACTTTCTGCCTCAAAAGAAAGGTAAAAAGCTATTAATAGACGACAAAAATGCAAAACACTAATCTCAACTTACAGTAGTTTTATGCTAATTCAATAAAACAAATGTTAAATAACCAGTTTCATGATATACTAAGAATAGCTACGGATGATTTTCAAAAATACCTTGGCATTCGATATCACCTCCTTTGTCAAATTCAGCTGCTCTGAAACAAACTTATGAACTGTAACAACTGAGGCGCCATCACTCATGACACAGGTTTTCCCAATAGCAGTAAAGCTTAAGGCAGAAAAGCGAAGATAATCCAAAAGAAGCTGA
Source organism: Arabis alpina (assembly GCA_900128785.1). Lineage (NCBI taxonomy): Eukaryota > Viridiplantae > Streptophyta > Magnoliopsida > Brassicales > Brassicaceae > Arabis > Arabis alpina. The sequence goes on from LT669788.1 coordinate 2,459,809, forward strand.
AAAAAAATTGGTCAAAAACTCAGTGGCCCAGAAACCATTAACTGAGATGGACTTGTACAGTACAGAACCATCAAACATCACTAACCTGAAAGAAAATGTTGGAATGCTCTTCTTCTTGAGACTCCTCCATAGACATTACAGACATGTTTAAATGTTTTCCACACCATTGGCTTACCTACAAGAAGAGGAGTAAGAAAAAATAATACAACAACACTCTCAAGTCTCAAGCTGAGGTTCAGCAATGAGCAACAAAAATATACCTTAATACCAAAAGCAAGAAAGTATTGAGAGCAGTCAAGCCGATCCAAAGCAAGGTATTTCGAAGCCACAGGCAAAATTGCCTTGTTCAACAAACACTGAGAAACATCAAGACATGTAAAATCTTCCCAGAGTGTCTATACTACTGTCAAGGAATACTCGAAACATGCCAGAACAAACCACTCAAAGCAAGTCTAGCTCTAGTAGTCTTAATCCAAGTGAAGCGTGACAGTAAATTCGCAACGCATGTGACAGATAAACATCACAAGCATAAAACAGATATAACTTGAGCTCTAAAATGTTCACATCACTATCCTGAATTCTCTATCCTCACTAATATGTTCCCTAAAACCAACAATCACACACGCATAGAGTAACTTAGCATAAATGAGCAAAAGAAGAGAACATAAAAGTAAGTGTGGATACTGTTAAGCTTTCCACAAAAGAAGGCACATCAGAATTCTCTTCTACATCTAACTGACTCAGCCGTGTGAGTAGCTGAACCCGATTCTCCATAAGCTGTTATTGTACAACAAACATAGAACAAAGCAAATCTCGTTAGATCCATGAAACCTCAAACAAATTTCAACTCCTGATTCCAAATCAATTCTCCATAACACATAGCAAATCTCAGCTAAATCCATTCAAATCAATCAACCCAGGGCAATCGGAATATCTTAATCATAAAAAACGAAGCAAAAATTCACAAAACGGAGGAGATTATTCGACGAACTTAGTACTGGAAATCGGTAAACCTAGAAAATTTCAATCAATCAAAAGCTGGGAAACAAAGAAAAGCTTACATCGGAAGATTTGATCTCTTCGAGTATCATCATCGCATTGTTCTCCATCTCTCTCTCTCGAATTTTGTTTTCAGTGAGAGTGATGATTCTTAGCTTCCCGCTCTTTACATTTCTCATACTGAAAATTTCTCCCGCCTAAACTTTGTTGGATTTCGATTTCAAATTTTGATTTACTAAAAAAAAGATATTTCTTGACCCAAAAAAAGATATTTCACGGCCCATTGGATCTAACTGGGCTTTACATGCACATATTAGCCTATTACTATCGCAACCTTATTGATTTCCTTTGAACTTTTTTTGTGTTGATAAAAGACACGTAACGTAACACAAACAAATTCGGAATTTTAGAGACAAAAGTAAGAAAGATTTTCCACACATTTTAAAAAAGAGTTTATAAAAAAAAAAGGATGAATAAGAAAATATAGTATATGTCAAAGAAGAAGCAGAAATAAGTAACAAGCCAACCACTCTAAAACGATTCACTCCTTAGAATACCTATCTCATAGAGTGATCAATGATGGTACACGCCTACACAAATAGAGACAAGTCCTTCAGCATCCAATTCGGAGTATTGAAGCTCCAGATGCTTCAGCTTCGGCATGAATCTCTCAATTACTTCGGTGTCCCTATTCCTAGTTGTATGCCATGTATCCATATAGGCGAGTGACGTGACAGGAATAGACGCAGTGGAATTCATCGTGGGATGTAGATTTTGTTTATAGATCTCCATGTTTTGGCAATTCATGCCTACCATTCTTAGAGATTCGTGAGATATACCAAAAGAGAGGTTTATATCAAGTTCCTTAAGCTTTGGACAGTTTGAGGCTATTTTCGTCATTGATGCATCTGTAATGTTGGGACAGTTCTTAACACAGAACTTCAAGATTAGGGCACCTGCGAAATGAAACCTTACCACGGTTATTTACTTACCAAACCAGCAGAAATTGTCATGTACATGTAATCAGTGGCGAACCCATGATTTTATTTTACCTGGGTCAACAATAAAACAAACAACAAAATAATGTAATAATGGTGGTTTAGCACTCAAGAAACTACCATTATGCTACACAATTTTTCACGTTAATACATGTAATAAATTTTACATATAACTATTGCCCAGGTCAGATGACCTACCATCCTTCTTTCTAGGTTCGTCACTGGATGTAATTTGCTTAGAGAACGTATCCACTTTTTTTTTTAAGTAGAATTTATTGGTTTTTGTATTTAAAAAAAAATATAAGTGTTTTAAATCCATTTTCAAATCTATATAGATTAATGTGCTTTTAATATGGATTTACAGATTGGCAACATACATAAAAAAACAGATTAGCAACATACATAAAAAAAAACATTTGTATTTTGTATTTTGTATTTCTAATTTATTAATTGAATGATATCATATCTTAATTAGGTTTGATTTAGAATTTACATCGACTCTTCATCCAATAACAGCAAATTTTACATATTGAAAGATTTCAAAATCAGTCTCATGACAAAAACACGAGATTCTGTTCGGATTTTCAAATCCAATAACTCCCTAGATATTTAATAGGGTCTTTTAGCAAAATAGCACAAAAAGTAAAATTAATTTGTGTAATAGCTATGTAATAATTTTAATAAGGAAACTAGCAATAAGATAAAAACTTGAAGTAGTGGTTTTACATTTTTAGCCCCAAATCCCAAATTCAAATCCTACCCCATAAAACTATACCATAAACCCCAAACCCAAATCCTACCCCCTTAAAACTATACCCTAAACCCCAAACCCAAATTCTACCTTCTAAAACTATACCCTAAACTAGGGGTGGGCAAATTACCCGTAACCGAATTACCGAACCGAACCCGACTCAAATTACCCGATCCGAACCCGACCCGAATTTATAAAATACCCGATCGGGTTCTATGTTTCTAAACCCGAAAACCCGAATCCGAACCCGGACCGAACCGATAACCGAACGGGTATCCGAACTAACACAAATATAAATTAAACCAAAGATAATTGGATCTAAGGTTAGATATGTTCATGTATTTTAGATAATTTCTATAACTTTTGGTTCATTTGAATAGTATGGATTATATTTGAATAAAAATAACTAAATTATCAACACTATTTGAATTTTTAAAATTTTGTTTTTGATATTTTCTCGGGTATTTTTGGATAATTCATGTAAAAACTAATAAAACCGAATTTCTTTTTCGATATCTATGTTCATTTGAATTTTTGTTTTGAAGTTTTTGATCAATTTGAGTTCTGTTCAAATTCATATTTGAAGTATATTTTTAAATAGATTGCACATCGGATATAACCGAACCCGAATCGAACCCGAAGTCATTTTATCCGAACCCGACCCGAATTTATAAAATACCCGATAGGGTACTAAACCCCATTACCGAAATACCCGAAAAACCGAAATACCCGACCCGAACCCGATCGGATATCCGAATGCCCAGCCCTACCCTAAACTCCAAACCCAAACCCTACCCCCTAAAACTATACCATAATTTTGGAATAGTTAACTCAAACCCAAAAATTTAACATTCAAAACTAAACCCTAAACCCCAAACCCAAACCCTACCCCCTAAAACTATACCCTAATTTTGGAATAGTTAACCCAAACCCAAAAATTTAACATTCAAAACTAAACCCTAAACCCCAAACCCAAACCCTATCCCCTAAAACTATACCCTAATTTTGGAATAGTTAACCCAAACCCAAAAATTTCACATTCAAAACTAAACCCTAAACCCCAAACCCAAACCCTACCCCTTAAAACTATACCCTAATTTTGGAATAGTTAACCCAAACCCAAAAACTGAGTTTGTCATTAAGGGCAGTTTTGTCATTAATACATAATACGGAGGAGCACAGTAAATTTTCCTATTGGATGCATTATAATTTTTTTTTTTTTTTATACACTACAGTTACCCTATTTAATATACCTTGTGAAAATATTGCATCATAATTGACAGTTGACTAAAACAAGCTAACATACCTCTCGGCCACATAAGATAGAGATTGATTGGTACAATGCCTGACCCGAATCTCCTTGAGACCACCTTCGCTCCAATCCACAACAAATCGGAGAATCGAGTCTACCTTTTCCTCAAATTCTGGACTCCACCAGCTGACCGATTCTGTGCTCGATAGAAACCGAGTTTCAAGATCAAAGACCGAGTTAAGAAAAGGATCCTGACATGCGTACATCCATGTCTTACAAACGAGCAGCGGTCCGAGCCATCTTTGTTCGAGACTAAGCCGTGTCAATATCTCGAGGAGACATTTCCGCGTCAACTTTGTCTAGTCAGGGGTTGATCCTGATCCCTTTTCTTCCTTTCCTTTGTTGTCGTTGACTTCCATTAGATAGTGGAAAGCTTCAATGTTTTTGCTTTTTGTTTCATTCCCACCATTTACAAAACCTTTTGTAGTTATATGACTTGGCAACCGGACCAAAGACGAGTATTCTTATTTTATTAGAACATAATAGAATATATAAAAGGGGGATATTTTCAGGCCCGTTGGATTAGATAATGACAAGAAATTAATGGAGTAGTTGATAAAAGGCTGCGTGTAACCATTTTCTAACCAAGTAACAGATAAATGTTTAAACCAACTACCCAAAAAAAAGTAACACACAAGTAAATTCAGAATTTAGTGACAACTTGTAAGAAAGATTCACACATTTTCATATAAGAATGCAAAATATGTATATGAAAAGAGACTAGAGAGTAACTAATACTTATTACAAGTCGATCTCTCTACTACGATTCGGTATTGGCATGCGCCGTCCACTTCTCTGAGCGAGGATACCCGGATGCAGCTTGATCTCCTTGAGATTTTTCAAGCTCGGGGTACTTGCGGTTATATGACAGCTTCTCAAAGCCGGACACCCGTATAAGTCCAAGTACTCTAGATTCAAACATCCTTCACAAATCGAAGCAAGACCATTACCATTCAATATAGAGTTTTGAAGCTCCAAGTGTTTCAGTTGAGGCATGAGTCTCCCAATTACTTCAGCCTCCATGTTACCGTCGCGATGATCTCTCAAGACATATAGATTACGTTTTAGTATCTCCATGTTTTGGCAATTCTTGCCCACCATTATTAGAGACTTGTGAGATACATTATAAGAGTAACTTATATCAAGTTCCTTAAGCTTTGGACAGTTTGAGGCTATCTTTGTCATGGATGTATCTGTAACAAATGGGCTACTCGGGACACAAAGAACCTCTAGATTTGGACACCTGCAAACAAAAGTGAAGATCACTTCAATTCTTACACCTTTTTTTTTTTTGGTCAAACCAATTTTTACCCCTAAACCAACACAATGATGATCTAAATATTAACTTGGCTAAAATATTCTCAACCATATTACAGCAATCATCTAAAAATGTGTACTTTCAAACAATTTTAAAACTATAAATTTTGTTTGATTTTTAATGTACACTTTCAAATCCATCTATTGTATTTCCAAATAATCAACATACTAACCCATATGTAAATAAGAACCATCGAAATGTTAATTTTCAAATCCAAACATTGGATTTCCAAATAACAAGCTAATTTATGCTATTATTTAATCAAAAATAATCAAATGTTATTTAATCAAAAATAACATATCGGCGGACGGCGAATCAAAATTTCATTATGCTTAACTGAATAGTTTTGAATGAAAACAACATACACCAAATTTAAACATTGATAAATCAACAAACAAAAATAGTCTCGGATTGATTTTAATAACTAGTTAATATATCTATAAATTAATAAAACATCATAATCTCAACGTTATTAATTTATAGAGGTATGAGATTTTGCATACCTCTCAGCCGCGTAAGATATTGCGCGATCCGTACAGTGCCTAACACGAATCTCCTTGAGACCACCCTCACTCCATTCGACAACAGATCGAAGATTCCAGTCGACCTTTTCAGCAAAGTCTCGACACCAATAGTCCCAAGATTCGGGATTCGAGAGAAACCGAGTTTCAAGATCAAAGACCGTGTTAAGCGATGGATCCTTACATGCATACATCCACGTCTTGCAGACCAACATCGGTCCAAGCCATCTTTGTTCCATACTCAGCCGTGACAAGATCTCTAAAAGACATCCCCGTGTCAACTCAGTCCAGTTAGGGATGAGTCCCGATCCCATCTCTTTTTTTCCTCCCTCGTTGTTGACTTCCATTAGATTGTGGAAAGCTTCGACGTTTTTCGTTACCATTTTCGTAACCCTTTTTATATAGTTAATGACTTTTGAACCTTTTCTTGTTAATGACGTTTTACAGACCACCAAACACGAATGGGTCAATCGGACAAACTTCTAGACGTTTATTAAACTAAAAATAAGGCCCGTTTAGATCTAATTATGCTTTACAAGCACCTCAATTTACGCTCAATAATATTCAATTCGAACCCAATTTTTTCAAACTAAAACCTAATATATAAATAATGATTTACATGGTTTTAAAAAACAAAATTTTCCAATTTCTTATCAAATGTCTTTAAAATTGTACACAGTAACAAAAACATACTTTTCTTTTCTTCTTTGCGTTTTGCTTTTTGTGATTACACAATGCAATGAAAAGGAATACACGTTGTAATTTATTGCATGATGAGATGAAAATTTAAGTTTGGCCAGTGAAATAGACTATTGTGAGGACAGTGCATGAAATGGCACTACAAGTGTTTGACATGCAAATCGTATCTTCTTTAATTTGTGTCACTCTCATCCCAACGCAATTATTACGTTATTTATTATTGCTTACATTTTGTGAATTCTTGCTGTCACTATTTTCTTTTCTTTAGTATTTTTAAAAAGTCACAAATTTGCAAAGGTAAATTTCCAACCATGAACCATGCATAAAAATAATTAATTGGATTTCTTTTGCTATTTTTTATTATGAAAATGAAAATCTTAGTAAATAGTATATATAAGATCGTGAATTATATAATGCAATCTCATTAAGTTCTGAAATGCTTTACTGTCACGTTCATGAATAATTAAGATATCATCTTTAAATATATAAATAAAGTAGGAATCAAGACATTTCACACGAATCGTATGCATGTAGAACAAATGCATTCTGGTAGTGTGGAGAAATATCCGTGCATCCCATTACAGTTTTAGATAAAATTAACTATATACTACCTTTTGATGTTAAACGCAGGTTGGATGGATTCATTTGAAAGAGTCCATAAATATAAATTGGAACATGCAAATAAATAGGAAGAGAGAACCTCATAAACCAAAACGAACCATAACTAATGATCAACGATGAAACATAGAGAATCACACATTACATGACACGACGGCCGAAATCGAAGCAAACATTAAAAAAGCCAAAACGATAAAATAGATCAAAAGTTACCCTAATGATCACCCAGATTTTTTTTTAAACAACAACAACAATAACATCCGAACTAAATAATTATTCCTTAAACCCTAAGCGAGAAAAACTCTCTACTAATGCTTCTTAACTTCATTCACGGATGTGGAACGATCCCACCGCCAACGCCACCAACCAGACCGTGACCACCACCGATACCACCAGCACCACCAATGCCACCTGCCTTACCAAGACCACCAGCACCGACTCCGCCTAGACCGCCAATACCACCTACTTTACCGATACCACCACCAATACCACTTCCGACCCCACCAAGACCGCCTAGACCCCCAAGACCACCTCCGGCTCCACCGAGACCGCCAACACCGCCTAGTCCGGCTCCTACACCGCCTAAACCGCCTCCTAGACCGTGAAAGCCACCGATTCCAGCTGCACCGCCTATGCCACCGTATTTACCGATACCGCCGATGAGTGGCATTCCTAGACCTCCAACGCCGGCGACACCACCAACTCCGGCGAATCCACCTATTCCTCCGACTCCACCGATACATTTTTTGTCGCCGAGGCTTTTTGGTGGTAACTGATCAGCTGCTTTTGCATGCATGGGCGTTGTTGTTGTATCCTCATGTGTTGTCGTCTTACTCTCATCAAACGTACCCGGCACGAGACGAGCACGTGCATGGACGAATGACATAGCGAGCAAGACACAAACGACTGACAAAACTCTCGACATCTCTCTCACCCTCTCTTCTCTCCTCTTTTTTAATAGAAATTCTATTGGTCTCTCGTGTGTTGTTGAGGTGTATACTGAGTTTTCTAGGGTTTATATAGCAAAATGTAAGGTGGGTGACAGTTGACGGTCATAAATTTGGCTGTGAACAAAATTTATAACATGTTTTCTTAGTAAAGGCTCTCTGATGATACAACTATACCGTTGACAATTGATTGGTCGAATTTTTAAATAATTTTCTTTTTGTAATTTTATATATTTGGGCAGCGTACGTCTTCAAACACTACAATTTTGTTAAACTAAAAAGAAAAATTAATGATTAATGAGTTAGTTTATCTCATTTATTACTTTATATATCTTACATTGATCTAATATGTGAGATTTCCAAAATTAAGACATTTTTACAAGATCAAAAAGTAAACCATTTAAACGTAGAGAATGCACATAAAATTTTCTGAAAATGTATATTCCTAGACCACTATTATTAAAAATTCGGAGAAGAAAATAAGGATGAAGTCTATAGCCGCACAATTGGGGTTTGAGAAAATTGTGTGTTTGTTAAAGACAAACCACAAAGAACCCTATAAATGCTCATAACCGGACAAATCTAACATTTTCATTTATAATTATTAAGAAAAAAACAAAAGAAAATATATAAATCGGACGATCATAATTGAGACCGCGATGGAAGGGTTGATCATATATAAATAAAGCTTCTAGCTAGAGTTTGCGTCTTAGTGTGAGAAATTTCAACTTTGCTTCTTAACTTTTCTTCTGTCTTGTCTTCTACAAGAGTTACGATGCATTCGTCGATGCTTTCATCAAAACTGGCCGAGGTTATGATCTATAGTGGAAAAAGGAGTTTTCCACTATGCAGGGCATTCGTTTCAGCATCACCAAGGCCCTTACAAGTAAGAATCAATGGAGAGTTGTTCTCAAATAACTTCTTTATTTCGTTATAGGCTCAACCTATCTCTAATTTCATTTATGGTTTAAGTGGTAATTTGCATAACAACTAGGCGATTTGCATGTCTTTTACGAATCACGTAATTTCACAAATTTTGAATTGATCTAAGTTCTTTTTTTCATGAATATGTATTGTGTTTTTCTATTTCAAATCTTTGTCCTCGATCTCGAAAACCCAAATGTTTCAAATCTCAACATTCATGGTTTGTTTGGCTATTGTAACAAGTAGAGAGTGATCCGGTATTGTAATATGTTGAATAATCCATATTATATTTGGTGTATGGTAAATGAAAATAGAGTAAAGAAGAGGCAGAACAATGCCAAAATGTGAAGGAAGCAGCAGAGGCAGTGAAGGAAGGAGCGAAGCAAGTTAAGGAAACCACTGAGTATATTCAAGATGTCGCTTCCAAAACGGCTGGCCGCGTAATTTTAACCAACCCACATTTTGTTTTATTACATTTAGTATGACTCGACATTAATGTGTGATCGATTTGGTTAATCAGGTGACTAAAATGACCAAAGATGTGACGGAGAAAGTCACTGAAACAACGGATTCCATAACCGAGAAAGCTAAAGGATCCGTCTCCGGCGTTTTGGGCACGGCCAAAAACGCTACTGATATTATCAAGAACAAGATTCTTGGTGGTGATTAGTTACCTTATGATATATTTATGTATGTTTCAATGAAGTAGTATTCAGAAAAATTGCAATTTTTGTCTGATAATTAATGATACATATCATATCAATGTGATATATCAACTAAAATATGAATCTACAGTAAATCTAAGATGTAACTACCGATCTATATTGGTTTATTTTCTTACTGTTGTTACATGTTTGTTGCAACCGAAAAAACTAAAAAACCTGCAAAAGCCTTTTGGAAAACCTCTTGACTATGTGTAAAGACTCTGTCTTTGATTAATTTGGTTGGCTAAAGCTGTAAAGGTATATACTGAAAACTGTACATTTTTTCAATGATACATGTGTTATCCACCGGTGTATAAACCTTTTTTATTGTAAGTGATATCTAATCAATATTTATGTTTTACCGAGTTGTTTAAAGTAATCAATATATGAAGATTGGATTGTCTTACATAATCTAGCATCTTCTAGCTTATTAGAAAAATGTGTTTTCATAATCATTGTTCTTGGTAATTATAGATAAATAGATCTCTAATTTGTTTGCCTAGGTAAGTACGTTAACGTAGAGATAATCATAAGTAGCTTGTAGCCTGAATTAAAGCCCTAATGATGGTGAATATATAAGGTTATCATTATTTGTCGAACATTTTTTGCTTGTGGATTTTGAACTTCTTCTTTTTTGGTCATGTGTGGTCACATGGAGTCGATTTAGCGTGTTTTAGGCTTCTCTTGCTTTTTATGTTAACGATCTACTTTCCAATCTAAAAAGCCAAATAAAAATAGATTTGCTAATTTTTATTCCCAACAAAAAGCCAATTCAATTCATATTATACTCCTTACATTATGGGCTCTTGTACCGAAATTCTGACTAAGTTTACGTTTAAGATTAATATAGATTCATTAGCAAGTTATCACGGTCCCTATCAATTATAAGTCTATAACATAAAAAACTATCTATTGTAAATAACAAAAAGTGGTTTACGTGCATTAGTCTAGAACTATATATGAGTTTTTATCAAGACTATATTTGAAATCACACTTTTAAGGGTTATTATCAGGCTGGTTATTATAGTGCTTAACTTAAAAAAAAAAAAAATTCTTAAAAGGATCAAAACTCATACATGTTTTTTTTATAAACAAACTAATACATGTTCACAATAAATTTATATGAATAGGTTCAGGTTATCAGTTTCTAATAGAGATTTAGTTTGCTAGTTAATAAAATTATAAACATTTACTATATTTTGCTAATTTATTTATTACAGTGCTAATTGCATTAACTTTTGGATAAATAGGTTTTCCTTTATCTTCAAAGTTGTACAACATGATAAGGAAAGGAGGATGAATAACATTTTCGAGAGAAAAAAAAGGAGGATGAATAACATTTGCGGGTGATAACTAGCTGGCTATTCGAATAATATGTCGCAATTAAGCTTTTGGTGTAAAGTTTAAAAATTTAAACAACATTAATGGAATGTTTAATAAACCCCCACTTACTATTGCTTGTTTGCTTCAATAGCTAAAAAGTACAATCATGACAAGTTAAAACCACATGGGAAAATAAAAGCTATAAATTCCAACCAACCAAAAAAAAAAAATACGAAGAAAAGTAGAAAGATTCACAAATCATTTAGACCCTATATTAATTTATAAACCTCAAGAAATTACAAAAGAAGAACAAGACATAATATTCTTGTTTTTTTACTGAGTAGAATAATGACATAGACAAAGGAAGAACAAATCTGAGTTAATCAGACAATAAACCAACAACACTTCGGGAGTTTTCTCTTTTACATGAAAGGTTGGTTTTTTCCCTTTTCTTGTGTTAACTTGCGGTTAAAGCAAGCAAACCCGAGGTTGAGAAAAATCGACACAAAACACACAAAACCAAAAAAAAAAAAAAAAAGATAATTGGCTTTTTAAATGACAAATGTGTGAAAATGTACACTTTTGTCTGAATATAATGGAAGATGATTTTGAATAGGTGGTAACGGTGGAAGTTTCAACTATGAGGAACATTGACGTCCTCTACGACAAGGTAGAGCTCCAGCATCGGAAGTAATCGTTGCGACCAATGAAGAAGATTTTGCGGCGAGGCTAGATGCTCGTGCGTAGCTACCTGACGCGGCCGCTCCTGAAGAAGTGAAGAAAGCACCGTTTTGAAGCAAATCTCCTTCGGTTCTCCAATTCCATCCTTTCCAATGACTAGCTGGTGTGTCCACTCTCTTAGTCACCTATACAAAACATTCAAACAATTTCACAAAACCACTCTTTGGTTTAACTGGTTTTGATTGAGTTATTTACCTCTTTAGCAAAAGGGTTTTTCGGTGCGGCATAGCGGTTTCCTTGACTGTTGATTGTCGGGTTTGCGCTTCCACCAATCGCGTACATTTCCCAATGAGTGTAATCGTTGTTCACGACGTGGAAATATCCATGTCGACACCTACAAAAAAAAGTTCATTGCATTGGTCAGAAAAACAGAACAAAGAAACAGAGCATATTCTGTTTTTGGTTATGTATTTTTATATATACCTAGGCATCCTTTGAATAAGACCGACTCCAAAATGATTATAAGCAATGGTCACTTGCATAGCTTTATCCCTCATGTACGAATCACTATGTCCAAGCAACATAACCTGTTAAAAAGATCAAAACAAATCATCAAAAACCGAAATCCCGCGAGCTACAAGTAAATCATTGAAGCAAATAGGTCTTATAAAGTACTTCGTTGTGGTGGGTCATGTGGTTGTTAGAGATAGTAATAGCGGTCGAGCCCATGACTGCGTCCACGAGCCCATCAGCGCAATGAGACAACGAGTTATGATCAATCCATACATGGCTTGAACCAAAGATCGAAATCGCGTCACCATCAGCCATCGTCCTCCACCCAAAATGAGTTTGTGAGCTTCTCACCAAAGCGTTACCGGTCGGTCTACAATCATGAATATGTAATCCATGAACGATCACATTCGTCACAAACTGAATCGTGATGCAACCACCGTTAGCAATGTGAACGTTTGCGCCGCGACCATCGATCGTTTTGAAGCTGTTAACAATCAGTTCTTGTTTTAACTGAATCACCATATCGCGTTTGAAAACGATCCATAATGGTCGGTCTTGGATAACAGCGTGACGTAATGTCCCCGGTCTAGGGTTAACCGGATTATCGTCATTTGGATCAGTGACTACGTAGAAACGTCCATCCCGACCACCGATCGCGTTTCTTCCGAATCCAATACCGCAATCCGCTAGGCGTTTGCGGTTTTTATGCCAATTGCGATCGCATCGCCAACAATCATCGATTGGGTTACCTGTACCGCAAGTAAAGTAACCTAGCTTTCTCCTCTCGGTATGGTTTCTCACACTCCTGTTAAATTATAAACCGGTTTAGAATTTTTATTTTTTTCTATAAAAATGAAAATAAATTATTCAAAAAACATAAAATCACATCAGAACATGTGCACATGGTTGATGATAAATACTTATTTATTTTTGGACTTTTTTCATAGACGTGTGTCGGTGAGATTAGGTTCTCTAGCTAAGATTCTTGGAAGCAAACGACGTTAAAATGATAACCGTTAAATAAGGACAAACAAATCATCACCGTTGGATAACGACGTTTAAGTCCGTCCGTTTTAACGGATACCGTTTTGAGATCTTATTGGATTTGTGACCGTATAAAGCGTAAATTGTTCTGTTACGACCACATGGGTACTGTCCAAAATGATTTAAAATATGCAAAAGATATTTTTAACAACAAATTTAAGTGTACGTAATTTGAAGTAATTTTTAACGAATTCGTAGTGTGTACTCAGCCGTATGGTTGGTGATATGGAAGATAATAAATTTTGGAGAGGACATGAAATAAATTCATATTAAAACATAAATAAATATGTAATAATGCGTTGGACATGGATCTACCTAGCATTAGTGCATGTGGTGTTTACGGTGAAAGTATTAGTTCAACAACAATTGAAAAAAGAGAATTCTTATGAATAGTTTTAACATGTAATATATTACTATATTGAGAAAGAATAGAATGATATACCTTTTTCAAAATATCAATGCATGAAACATGTAGTAGGTGTATAAATATGTATACTTTTTCAGAGAGATATTTTTTTTTAAAAGATGGAAAAAATCACAATATATATCTAGTTTGATGAAAGAAAAAATATATATTATCTATCTTAGTTAAAGAAACGATCCTGACAGAAATAATTAATGTCATATGTTCACGGGACTAGATCTCACTAGTAGCAAGAATATATTAATCGCAATCACTATTTTTGACATAGTTTTTGTGTGAACATGTGGAATTTTAGATGAGACATAATATGGTAACAAAAAATAAATGAACGAAGTTAGTTAGAGAAGAAATAAATGTGACAGCTTTTGTAGGATAGATCTTGATTCAACAATAGAATCAAACAAAAGTCACAAATATGAATAATCGTTCAGACTTATAGGGACCATACCCAATATGTATTGTACTTTCTATGACTTTTTTCTCCCACTACGTATATATTCACATAATAATTTTAAGAAAGTAAAATAAAATTAGTACTACTACTTACATTTCAACCAAGGCAACAACTTCGTCCGCTACTTCATCTGGATTCGTCACGGCGTGTTTGTTCCATTCCGTTACGTCCTCCGATCTAGAAAAATTTGGATAAATATTAGTATTATAAATATATAAATCTAAAACATTGAGAATCTAGAGAAAATTTAATGATTGACAATATAAATGATGTTTTAAAAATCTAATTATTGGAGAATGCACCAACACTAACACTACTACACTGCTCGATAAAATTCGCTATCCGTATAAACCGTTAGAGACAGAAGTATCTTTTTCGACAGAATTATTAAATGACGAAACTAACCCTATCGAACAATTCCGACGTTACGCATTGTCGGAGGTCAAATCAGTAAAATTAATCCTAAACAGAGTCAAAGTGTATAGCTACGTAATGGAGTTGACTCCATGAGTGTGTGTATGCAACAGAAAAACCAAAAGCAGAATGTACGGTCTAGATCATTGGATCTGAATCACAACATATATTTCAACGGCTCAGATATATTGTAGTAGTTATCAAAAAAGGAGTTCAAAAAAAGAAAGAAACTACTTTCTCTTGTTGCTAATTTTGTCGGTTGAAAAGTATTAAAACAGTATAACAAATGTTTTTGGAATAAGTATTCGGAATCTAGAGCAAAATGTAGCTAGATAATGAAGAAATGTAACAAACCGAGATTTTAAAAAACTCATTAGAAAGAACACAGAGAGATTAAAGTTTAGAGATAATGACCTAGAGAGAGATGAGATCTTATCATCTGTAATGTTCTCCATTGCTCCAACGAAGAAGAGAAGACACATCATAGCTAAAACCCATGTCGGAAGAATCGCCATTGAAGCTAGAGCCAAAGTCTTTAACTCTCTGGTCCAAGAGAATGAGGAACAGAGGAGAGAGAGAGAGAGAGAGAGAGGAGTGAGAGTTAAAAGACAGTGAATGTACGAGTTTGGAGATATATTTTGGCCTTCTTATAGAATCTGAAGAGTTAAACAAACAAAAAAAGAAGACGACATTAAAAAGAGCCGTTAAGACGGACGTTATGTATTTATACGGTGTCGTTTAGTACAAATTGATTCTTTGTGTTTTTGCTTTTGTAAC
Source organism: Arabis alpina (assembly GCA_900128785.1). NCBI lineage: Eukaryota > Viridiplantae > Streptophyta > Magnoliopsida > Brassicales > Brassicaceae > Arabis > Arabis alpina. The sequence goes on from LT669788.1 coordinate 2,475,230, forward strand.
GTGATTAGTTGCTTTATTTACCGTTCTAACCGCCACTAACTGCTCAAGTGTGTGATTTTATAGACTTCGCACGCTTTGTTTTACTTTGTTTGGCCAACGAAGACTACTCCTTTACATGTAAGTCTTTGAATTTGTTTATAAACTTTTAGTCATTATTAATGTTTTTGGAAAGTTGCTTAATGAATACTATATACATTGAGAACATTTTTAAATAGAAAGCTGAGTTTTCTTGTTTTTGTTTTAACTTAATTAATAGAAATTTGTTTTAGTAAGTCATACTAATCAAAATCAGGCATTATTTAAGGAAAATGATTATTAAATGTTGGTCATAATCTGTTAACATTTGACTCATGTAAACTAGCAGATTTTAACAAGATTCGTTACACTAACTGAATATAGCTAACCTATGAATCGTTAGTCTACAATTCCATATAAAAGCCCACAATTTTTTTTATAAAAAATTTACCCTATAAAGGAAAGAAATTGTAATATATAGACTAATGATTTTGGATATGACTGAAGCAAAAAAAAGGAGCTAATTGGCTTCAAACTGATGCTTTCACTTTCGCATTAACATAAGTGAATATGACTGAAGCAAAAAAATTAGATAAAACCATTTTTTTTTCTTTTCTTAATTCTTATATAGTTTTATGACTTATCTACATGTACTGACATGTCATCGAGATTGATACGGGCAAGAGAGAGTGATTCCGTACACGGAGACTAGTTGTCATAGTTTCCTGCTGAATTAGCGGGTATTGGAGTCAAATATAATACTATATACTATAACAAAAAATATAAATCATAAATAGAAATTGTTTTTCGTTGAAAAAATCCCATTGATTTTCGGAGGCGTTAATCACGGCTTAAAAAAGACACTTACACGAAGAACTTAAAGAATACGCGTTGAGTCGTTGACTATATCCCATAGAACAAAAAAGACATATTCAAACTGTTCTCACTAAGGCACTATTAGCTCAAAGAATTTGGTCAAACCGGATAAATTAACCAGAATCAAAATTGTTTTGTGAGGAAACCATTTTCGAAACCAGACCGAACCCAAAAAGAAAATGAGTAAACCTAGCTTTTTTAGATTTTAATCATATGTATATTGGACACTAAGTAACGTACTAATTACTAAATCAAGACACGAACCAAAAATGATTCAAAACCAAACTCCATTTGGATTGGGTATCTCTACTAGCTAGTAGTTTTAGTTATTGGAGTTGGACAATGCATTTGTTATTTAATAATTGTATATTCTATTTCTAACCAACTCTCTACAACTCTACTGATTATCGAAAACTACAAATTTGTATTTTTTTTTGCTAAACAAAACTACAAATTTGTTTCCGTCTGAATTAATTATCGAAAACTACAACTATGATGTAGAAGTTGTAATGATCAATAAAAACAATTTTAGTAAATTGATACGTGAGCTAGACTAATAGTGATAATTAACCATTTGTTATATGTATTCTTTCTTTTTTAGTCACGAAACGCATTTTATTCAATCAAGTGTTGTTGAGAGCTCGGAGAGCCTCTTTGGCAAGAGAGTCTTCCATTACATTATCCTTACGTGGAATGTATCCAACTGTAAAGGAGTTAAACAAGTGCAACAAAGCTCAGATATCCTCAAGAATGAAAAAGATCTCATTATGTGATTCTCCCGAGCGAAGTAGATGGATAAGCGTTGTGTTATCCGAGTAGACTTGTATGTCGTACCTTTCATTCACCAGAGCCGCTCCTAAAGCCGATAAGACCGCTAGTGCTTCAGCTACTAAGGCTGAGGAAACTTGTCTTTGACCACTCGAGCTTGAGGAGAAAATGGTTGGGTCCGAATTAGATTGCATCATCCAACCTAATCCGCAATTTAATGACTTCGGATCCCATGCTCCATCCGTATAGCAGGTGAAGCCCACATTGTTGGTGGGTACCAAGAGATGGTTTGTCGTTGCCGGTCTTGGTTTGGTCGCCTGGTCCTGAGCTGCTTGCCATGATTTTGCTTCTCGTATCGCCTTGAGTAGAGTTTCCTCAACGGTGTACTCTATATTGGTAAAGATCCTTTTATTCCTAGTTGTCCACAAGAACCAACATATCCACGCAAATAAATGGGCTGAGTTTACTCCCGACGGTGGTAGGGTTGGTTCCCGCTTAGCGGTTTCAAGGAATTGCAAGAGGGATCCACTGTGTAGTCCAAGGTCTTTTGAATATGGAGCTTTATTCCATACTCCTTTGGCGAAATGGCAGTCACGAAGGACATGAATAGCCGTCTCTAGTAAGCCACTCCATTTGTTATATGTATTCAAATTGTTAAAAAAGAGGCATTTTCATCGAGTAACAATTTTTGTTTCTTTGATGAAATCGAGTACAAACATAGCTGTATACCGCATACGTTATAATTGAAAAAGCCTTAAACCTTAGCTTATAATGATTTGTTTCCTCGTGATATTAAGTTTTCTCAGTTGGCTTATATTTAAATAAATAAATCTCCAAATCCAATGATTAAAATTTGGTTTTATTTACCTTTAGGGAGCACAAATAATGTCCCCATGCAACAACAACCCAGACTCCTCTCATCATAATGTCAAGTTTTTTTCACGCTTTTCCTAATTCCACTTTCACCATTTTACCCTCATCCCCAACCTTACTATAACTTATACGTACCCATGATATCATATTCCATTCCTATCCCATCCAAAATACACGATGTCAAAGTCAAATTTTATATCCAACCAAATAAATTATAAAGCTTTATACCAAGAACATTATATATAGTAATCTTATCTAACGATCGTGAGAAAACATTAGACAACACAAAGATTAAACTAATTTTGTATTAAACTGGTAGGTTTTTTTTACATTTCAAGCTTCAGAAGAAGAATAGTTAGTTTTTTTTTTAATTTGTAAAAAGAGTTGACTATTTCTTCGTTATATTAAGTACTACGTTATATATACTTTTTGTTGGATACAAAATGATGATCCAACGTCATGCTAACAATTGATGATACGATCAAATTATCAAACGGTTCAGAATTCAGAGCCTTTTTTGTTGTCTCAGCGATTTATGGTGACATTAACATATATTATAAATGGAAGAGTATCAATTGCAGAAACATCATTATTGTAAACTTTATTTATCTGTCATTTTAAAAATATTAAGTAAACTTCGTTTTTTTATTAGTGAATATTACGCTAGATAAATAAGTATGACCATATAAGTGAAACGGAAATTGAACCTTCATAATTTATGAATTTACAGGGTCTAACAATAATAGGGTCTTTGCGCTTCTTTTACAGCAAATTTGTACTTATAATTTTCATTTTACAATGTATATTCTTATATATACATATATGATGTGTACCATGTGTGTTCATCATGGGGGAGGTTGGATTGGTGTAACTGGTAATTATTGACACTTTTTTTGTTACACTTTTATTAGTTCAAATTATTACTTTAGTAAAAGTGCCAAAAGCTACAATAAAAAGAAGATCTTGTTGGTGCGAAATGTTTGGTTTACGCCAAAAAGAAGGTCAAATTGGTTCCAATTACTTCTCTTTTACTTATCGTTTTTGTTTTCTCTTTTCTATTTTGTTTTTGTTTGTTTTATACAGATTTTTTTTAATCTTATTTTGGTTATATTCCTCACGTAAGTGAAAAACAGCAAGAGCCCATTATCACATTCTGTGATTAATTTTTGGCATCAACCATTATACCGGCAAAGTGTACCAAATAGTGTTTCTACCTTTAATCAGCCAAAATTTATAAATTCGTTTAACAAGAATGTGACTTTCTTTGATGAAGTGGACGGTTTGGTGTTCGGGTATGTATTTTGTACTTATTGTTCTATGACTAGAATAGTGTGAACTGTGAACACATTTCAACCGGACGTATTATTATAAATTGCATTTAATATATTCAGACGTACGTGTTCAAAGATATTGATTTATACGGTTAAATGACATAAATGTTTTTTGTTGAAGAATTTTGATCTAACCGGTTAAATGACAAAAACAAAGTAATCAAGAAATTCCGGATAGATATCTTAAATCTAGAAGAAAACTAGCATTGTTCAATATTTTACGAACGACACTGTAGAAATTAAATGATCTAAATGATTAACTATCGCTACCATTATTCCATTTACGACATCTTTACTGCATGTAAGTGTCTCAGCTGATTACACCACCTTCATGATCCAATTCCATAAATGTATATAACTATATTAAACTAATAAATACATTTCAGGTATCTATTTAAATAGATACATACATAGTGGATAATTCGAATTATTTATATTTTGTCGTTTGTTACTACTTACTATATTAGCCGGAGCACCGACACTCAAAAACGTTACAAAAATATCGAATAGTTGGAACTTGGATCCACTACTCGACATTGTACGTCGTCGTTCTGTGCTATGAAGAGACGTCGTTTGTTTGTTTTTCCATTGTTATGTGTTGTTTTTGTTTTTGTTTTTGTTATAAACTAAAAGACAAAATTTGTAGACATGAACGAAAACAAAGATTTATCTCCTACTTGATCGGACACACTCTTGAAAGGTTCTTCCGTAATTTACATGAAATGATCTCTATCGTGTCATTGCAACGTTAAGTTTGATAGAGACGTATCAAATTAAATTGTTCTAACTATGGGGTGTCATTATATTATATACGAAACAAAAATAAATATATATACATGTGTGATGTGTCTAGCTAAGAGTCTAAGACAGTGCTATTGAGTACTCGTATCATCCTACGGAGTTTATCATTTATATGGGTTTTGTAGTGTTTAGAAACCATTATATTATGTTATATCGATTATGGATTTGCTTGGTTACGACACATTTATTATACGGTTTTCTTCAGAAGTTAGTAGAAATATAAGTATACTATTACATCAAAAAATTTAGAAAATGTTAGAGAAGACAAAGAATATCACATGAAAGCTCACTGTTCCTCTCTAATCAAAAGAAAGCTGGAGCATTTCATCCAAAACCCCACAAATTTCTCCGAAAACTTTGAGACAATATTATTAGGCAATTAGACAAATGTATTGATGCCAGACACATGTCATTATGTAGATGGTACAATCAGATACGGTGAAGGTGTATGTGTTCCCTATTCAAGTGGGATCCACCTAATTCCACATCATCACCATTACTAGCTTCTTAAAAAACATTATCATAATCCATATTTGAATCCTTCTAGTTAATACATTAATGTGTTTGTACACCTAAACATTTCTTAAGAAGTAAACTATACAAACGGGAATTTTAAAGAAGGAAACTTAATTACATAAATTCATGCACTTTTGAGTCTTTTTCTAAGTTTCTTGGCAAACTTCCATACGTTTACGCACGTTCATGGCATAAAAAAACAACACACGAGACGAGATTGATTTTTGTTTTTCACGAATATCACTTTATTTTTCACAAAAATTCTTTAGAAAATTAGAACCGGAATACGTTTTCAGTTTTAGTTAGACACGGCTTTCATTTTGATATTAAAAAATTACACCAAAAAGTCATGTAGATTTGGATTTAATCTAAAAAGATCTAAAGATATGATAAAATTCTTCTCGAACATGATACGTATTGCATTGAACTATTGATCCTGTGATCTTCATAATGCGTCCATGTGATCAGATATTATACAATTTTTGTTATAGTATTCTTTTTCCGATTACAAAATATCGGTCCGACATTTATGGATATTTCGTATCAAATTAAAATTTAATACTTTTCATGTGTTTTTATAGATATATATATATATAAAAAACCTTTTTTCTCCCAATAAAATCTGAGACCCAAAGGTCAAAGCCATAGTTTTTTTTGGCTTATGTAATGGACCGAGTTTGTCAGTACATAACTAACTTTGAACATATAGCATTAGCATTGGCATGTTGTGGAACAAAATGGAAAGCAATACTGTGTATAACATGGCCATATTTGTCCTCATATCGTGGAGTATACCATGAAAGTCATTGATTGTACGTGTGTTCTCCAATTTGAATAGATCGATCAACACTTTACAATCGGATCCTTCTCCAATCAAAATAGACAAGTTGTGGTTATATGCAAAACGTAAAAAATACATCTAAAACAATTAGCCCCTAAATAGCTAACCATCCATTTTGTAGGTAAAATGAAATGTTTAGGGGAAAGGGATTACTTCTTCTTTTTCATGAAATCGAAAGTTTCTTAGTTATCACACAATGGTTCCAAATAGATTACTAAGATTAGTCATGACATCAAAGCATTCCAGCAATTGCTCATTAGGCATGAAGTCCCCACAATATCTTATCTTTCTTTTGCTTTTGAAATAGGTGGACATCATTTATATATGTTTGGATCCATCGGTACATGTGACAAGTTACAATCGTCCATTCCCGTCTCACACAGGATTTTGTGCGCATACCTTTCTTGTTTCAAACTGATGCCACATTCTTGTTGATGCACTTCAATTCCAAGATAGTACCTGAGCTTTCCAAGATCACTCATCTCAAACTTTGTCGCCATTTCCCTTTTGAACTCAACAATTGATTTTAACGAAGACCCTGTTACAAGCAAATTGTCAACGTATACAGCTATTATAAGGAGATCGTCTTCTTTCTTCCTTTGATATAGAGATGGTTCTTTTAAGCAGCGGTAGAAATTTAGTTCCTTGAGGATTTTGTTTAGTTTGTCATTCCAAGCTCTAGGTGCTTGCTTTAACCCGTAGAGAGCCTTTTCTAGTTTATAGACTTTGTTTTCACTTCCTGAAATCACGAATCCTTCTGGTTGAGTAACATAGACTTCTTCCTTTAGTTCACCATGCAAGAACGCGGTTTTCACATCGAGATGGTGAATTTCCCAGCTTCTTGAGGCCGCTAAGGCAATGATAAAACGAACGGTTTCTATGCGTGCTACTGGTGCAAATACCTCATCATAATCGATGCCATGTTTTTGAACATACCCTTTTGCTACTAATCGCGCTTTATGCTTGTTAATACTTTCATCGGAATTGCGTTTGATCTTAAAAATCCATTTCAATCCAATAGGTTTCACTCCGAGTGGAAGATCAACCAGATTCCATGTTTTGTTTCTTCTAATCGATGAAAGCTCATCCTCACATGCTTCTATCCAGATTCTGTCCTCTTTTGCTTCACTGAAATCCCAAGGTTCATCATTAACTATTGTTAAAAGTCTCTCACACTCTGTTTCGGCAATGTGAATATAGTCGTTCAAATATGTGGGCTTTACTCTAAGTCTTGTTGATCTTCTTAATTGATCAATATCACCGTCATCGTGTTGTTCTTCCCCATCTTCGTCGTCCTCTTCTTCTTCTACCACACCATCATCTTCTTCATTTGTTGCATTAGTATTTTCTTCTGTCTCGGGAGCAATAATCTCTGTGCTCACGGACTCTTTATTCCTAGATTCTCCTAGACCAACAACAAATGTTCCAGATTCTACAGCATCTTCCTTCTTATCAATCCAGTACCAGCTCTTGCCCTCATCAAAGACTACATCACGGGACACACAAATCTTCTTGGTTGTAGGATCGAGAAGACGATATGCCTTAGATCCAGGTTCTGTTCCTAGGTGTATTAAGACTTTTGATCTGTCGTCAAGCTTTTTCCTTCCAACTGCTTCTGTTCTCGCATAGCTAAGACACCCAAACACTCTTAAATGCTCAATATTTGGCCTTTTTCTTTTAAGCACTTCATATGGGGTTTTACCAATTACTGATCTTGTTCCAACTCTATTGATCAAGTAAGTAGCATGTCTCACAGCTTCTCCCCATAGATAGTTAGGTAGACTCATATGCTTCAAGATGCTTCGAGTCATCTCCAAAAGGGTTCTATTACGCCTCTCGACCACACCATTCTGTTGTGGAGAGTATGGTGCAGTTAGGTGTCTTCTGATTCCATACTTATCACAGAAATTTTGGAATTCATGAGACATAAACTCTCCACCTCTATCCGTTCTAAACGTTCTTACAATGGCTCCAGTTTCTTGTTCAGCAAGTTTCTTGAAAATTTTGAATTTATCAAGAGCTTCACTTTTCTCCTTTAAGAGAATTGTCCACATGTATCGTGAATAATCATCAATAATCACGAATATGTACCTTTTATGGGCTGGAGTTGGTGGTGAAATAGGACCACAAAGGTCTCCATGAACTAATTCTAGGACTTGGGTAGCTCGATATGAAGCTGTCTTTGGAAAGGATTCTCTTGTTTGTTTTCCAAGCAAACATGACACACACGTCTCTCTCTCAACCTCCATATTTGGTATGCCAATCACTAGTTCTTTGTTAATCATCATCTTCATTGTATCAACGTTAATATGGCCCAACCGTGCATGCCATTTGGTTGACTCTGTCGAAGAAGTCAGCTGCAAACACTTGAAGTTTTCGACTTCAAGATTAACTTTATACAAACGATTTCTCGATCTCATGGTCTCTATGAGTAAGCCGCCCAAACGATCATAAATCCTTAATAAACTTTCTTTCATTCGTACCTCGCAACCCGCTTCGGTGGCTTGACCAAGACTTATAATATTGCTTTTAAGATCCGGTATAAAGTATACTTTGCTTAGTACCTTCTTCTCTCCGTTTGCGAATATGAAACGAATCGAGCCTTTGCCTTGTATGTTAATACGTGAATCATCTCCAAATCTCACCATTCCCGTGACTGTTTCATCAAGGTTAGAGAAGAAGTCTCGATTTCCACTCATATGATTACTAGCGCCATTGTCGAGATACCACACATTCTTTGTGTCTAAGTCAGCTTCAAAGCTATTTGGTTTTACCTTCTTCTCATTAAGATAAACTACCTCATGCATCATTAACTCATCTGCCTCGTGAGTCTCATCCATCGTTTTCTTTTCAAGAGTTTCTTGAAGCTTTAGTAATCTATCAGGACAATTTGATGCATAGTGACCTATTTTATCACAACGATAACATGTTATAGAGGATGCATCTTTCTCCTTGTCTTGACCTAAACTTTGTGATCCGTTACCGTAGCCATAACGACCACGGCCTCTTCCTCTCCAATATCCTCTTCCTCCTCGTCCTCTTCCTCTGTTTCCACCGTTTCTTTCATGAGAATCTCTTTGATAATCAGTGTTCGCATACATCAACTTTTCTTGATCTTCGCTTTGTTCCTCTTCCTCTTCGTTGACTCTTTCTTCGTATGCTTTCAGTCTTCCAACGATATCTTCAAAGCTAGTTCTGTTTAGGTCAAGTACCTGTTCAAGAGAGGCCACGATGTGAATGTATTTCTTCCGGGGTAAGCTTTTTAGGAATTTCTTCACGAGTTTTGATTCCTCTATGGATTCTCCAAGAGACGCAGATTTTGATGAGATTTCTGAGAGTTTTCCCACGAATACGTCGATGGTGTCGGTCTCTTTCATCTTGATCCTATCAAATTCTGCCATCAATGTTTGCAACCTAGCCTCTTTTACCCTATCAGCTCCGATGTGTCTTGCTTTGATTGCTTCCCAAACTGCTTTGGAGGTGTCAAGGTCTCCAACTTGTAATATCAAGGCTTCTGGTATGGATTGAAATAACAAAGCAATTGCCATGTTATTTTTGTCGTCATCTTTTATACCTGGTTCTATTGTCTCCCATACCTTGTTCACCTTAAGAGCAATCTTCATTCTCATTGACCAAACGGTGTAGTTGGAGGAATTCAACATTGGACACTTGATAGAGGAGGGTCCAATCTCCTTGGATTTTGACTCAACTCCCTCAGGCTTCTTATTATGGTCTCCCATGGTGATCTTCTCTTCGGTTTAGAGTTTGCCTTGCTCTGATGCCAAATAAAGTCACACAAATCACAATAAGAAATTACTCTTCTTATTAATCTTAAGGAAAATAGCTCAAAACCTTAACTCCAAACTTCTAAGTTATGCAACAACCTTGCATCTCCTTATATAGTTTCTCAAACCTAAACCTATTTGATTACATATTTTCTATATATGTTTAGATAACTCCTAAACATATTATTCTAATCCTAATCTCTCTAGGATCCTTATCTCCAAATAGAATAGGAATAACTCATGTCTTTACTCTTCTTTCAAGCTTATCCCAACAGTAGAAAGTTCTTTGTGAATTTCTGTTTTGCGAAGAAAATGAATTTGTTCGTAAATCTATATATGTTGTAAATTTTGTTTTCATCAGAATTTAAGTGAAATGATGGAAAGGATTTCATTTATCGTGATCGCATATGCTAATACTACTAAATTAATATTATTAAATTTATTGATTTAAGATGATAACTTATCATTTGTAATATGATAATAAAAAAAATTGAAAACATAATATATTTTCAAGAAGATATGATTAATGTACATGGAAGAAAAGGGCATAGCTAGAAAAGCTAATTTAGGATTTGATAACATAGTACAAAGAAATGAGTATTGTAAAAATTTAGAAGAAAAATGTCAACCATTGTTGGGAGATTTTGGCCAACTTTTCAATCTCTGTCTTCTTTATTTCTTGGTGGCCAATAAAACTCGAATTTTCTTTTAGATGGTAACGAAGCAAAACCCCACACTCACATGCTATCAAATGCAATTTGTCTCTCAATCCCATTCATTACCCCAAATATGCAGATAAAATTTAATATTCATCAAATCTATCTGTAATATCTACTCATAATTATAAACTTTATACTTTTCTTAAATTCCCTAATGTAATAATACACATGCAACTTTTAAATTAAAAAAAAAAACATGAGTTCTATACATTTTGTTTGGTCACAGTAATATAGCAAGAGATAGACATTTATAGAGTAAAATACTTGATTTATACCAATATTGATTTTTGATCAAACAAAAAACCAATATTGATTGTATACTAGATTTACAATTCTAGAGAATTTCAAAATGGTACTAACATGTATTAAAAGTGAAATTCCATAAAATTGAATCACTGATAATAAATATATAAGTATAACCAAACATAATTTCAAGATTTGACGTTTATCAGCTCAAATAATTAAATTTTAAAATTAGATGTTGATAACAAACACATGTCATGTCAATGTCTTGTATACCAAGCACATTATATAAATGAGCAAGTAAAATAAAAATGGGCCTATAAAAGGCTTATATCAAAGCCCAAATATATAACTATTTTGTTTCGGTGTGAACGTGAAAGCAGAGAAATATTCCCCAAGTGGAAGTAACTGAACATTCCACGTGACAATGACTCGACTTTATTCCTCTACGGCACTGCTCTACCAATACATCACGACTCTCCAATCAATGATCAACTTTTTCAAAAAGTACACGTGTCATCCATTTTATTGGTTACTATACCAAGATTAGACTAAAGTTACTCACATGGGATTCTTTGGTCCATTAAGAGCCAACAAATCTTCTCTTTTTACAACCTTTTTTTCTTTATTACTAACCAGATCAATGCTTTGGACTGGAGTACGAGATTACAACTTAAATCACATGTTTAATCAATTAAACCGGAATATTCCCTTAAACCGGTTAATACCGTACCAACAAATATCACATGTTTCCGTATGGTTTAATTTCCTATTTTGTTAGCTAATGTTGAATTGGAGATGTATATATTGGGCATTTTTAATGCCATGTCCGACCCCATTAGTATATGATATTGTCCGCTTTAAATCTAGAGGCAACGCTCGCACGGATTTGTCTTTATATTCCTTTTCAAAAGATCTTATACTAAGTAGGTTAGATATTTCTTTATATATTAGACAATTATTGTCTAAACTTCCGATGTGAGATTTGGATTGATATTTCAACGGTATATACCCAAAATCTGATTGGAATTTTTGGTTTACTTGATAACCGGAAAGTTAAACCAAACCGGGAGCTTAAGTGTCACTTGTTATTACCGAAGTTAGCTAATTGTCTGAGATTTGTTTATTTACTTCTCTTTCAGACATTGAGACAAAGAGAGATTAGATCAAGCTAGATTTGTCTTCGAAATCAACGAAAATGCAGTATAAGAATTTGGGGAAATCGGGTTTAAAGGTGAGTACACTCTCTTTTGGAGCTTGGGTTACATTTGGGAACCAATTAGATGTGAAAGAAGCGAAATCGATTCTTCAATGTTGTCGTGATCATGGAGTTAATTTCTTTGATAACGCTGAGGTTTACGCTAATGGTCGTGCTGAGGAGATTATGGGTCAAGCGATTCGTGAGTTAGGTTGGCGTCGATCTGACATTGTTGTATCGACTAAGATCTTCTGGGGTGGTCCTGGTCCTAATGATAAAGGATTGTCTAGGAAACATATTGTTGAAGGAACTAAAGCTTCTCTTAAACGACTTGATATGGAATATGTTGATGTGTTGTATTGTCACAGGTGAATTTTTTTTATAATTTTTGGTAAATTTTTGAAGATCTAGGGTTTTTGTTTGCATATGATTTGATTGTTAGGTTTTCTGAAATTGGAAATGTTTATTTGAAGTAGTGATGTGTTTTCTGTAATTTGTACGATGTTGTCTGTTGCATTTAATTTTGGAGTTTCTAAGTGATGTATTGTGTTGATTTGTTCTTGCATGTACTCTTTAAGTCTTAAGTACGATTTTATAAAAATAAAATAAATTTTAATCTTAGAAACTGATTGCTGTTTGGGAGATTCTTAGATAATAGCTTTTGTTATATTGTGGATCTGTTGAAATCTACTTTGTTTTTTTTTTCATTTGATTTTAATGTGAGTGGTTTCTTGATTGAGATATGTAGATGATAATTGGTTGTTCTTTGTGTATTGGGTGGATCTGTTACAGGCCGGATGCTTCGACTCCTATCGAAGAGACAGTGAGGGCGATGAATTACGTGATTGATAAGGGAATGGCATTTTATTGGGGAACAAGTGAATGGTCTGCTCAACAGATTACAGAGGCTTGGGGAGCTGCAGAGAGGTTGGATTTAGTCGGTCCAATCGTTGAACAGCCTGAATACAACATGTTCGCTAGGCACAAAGTTTGTAATCCAACACTCTTTTTTCTTCAATTTACTTTCGTGTTCGCGTCTTGTTTAGTCTTAAGTTGTGCTCTCTTGTTATGTAGCTTAAGTCTTACTCTCGTGTGATGTAGCTTAAGTTGTGCTCTTATGTTATGTAGCTTAAGTTGTGCTCTCTTGCTATGTAGGTTGAGTCAGAGTTTCTTCCTCTGTACACCAACCATGGCATAGGTCTCACCACTTGGAGTCCACTTGCATCGGGCGTGCTCACTGGTAAATACAACAAGGGAGCTATTCCCTCGGACAGTCGATTTGCATTGGAGAACTACAAGGTATTCCTCTATTCTTTCGCTTTTTCTTTTGTCCTCTTGATCATAATTGTTATGAACTCTCTTCTGCTTCTTCATCTAAGTTCGTTTCCCGGTTTAATATATTTTGCAGAACCTTGCCAATAGATCACTTGTGGATGACGTGCTAAGGAAAGTTAGCGGTCTCAAACCGATTGCTGATGAGCTAGGTGTAACCTTGGCTCAGCTTGCAATCGCTTGGTGTGCTTCAAATCCTAATGTGTCATCTGTTATCACCGGTGCCACAAGGGAGTCACAGGTTAGTTCTTTGACAAGCCTCCACAGTGGTTCTCAATAAGGAACATATCTAGATTTGGAATAAGATTTTGTTTTTTTTGTACCTACACAGATTCAAGAAAACATGAAAGCTGTTGATGTTATCCCATTGTTGACACCAACTGTTCTGGAAAAGATCGAGCAAGTGATACAAAGCAAACCGAAACGCCCTGAATCATACCGGTAAAACGAAATCTCCCGAGCTCTCTCATCCCTATTCGATCGGTTTCCAAAAGAGTGTTTGTTCTTGGATGTTGGATTTGTGTTGTTCTTATGCATTTTAAGACTCAGAGAGAGAGAGAGAGTAATGTGTGTTTTTAGTATTTGTTGTTTTTCATCTTTTAAAAACTGTCTATTGTTAGTGAAACTTAAAATTTGGTTCTTGTAGTTGCAATGTCATGTGGTCAGTATATTTATAAGCTCATCAAAACGGTTGGTTATAATTAAAGCTTAAGTGTTATTCCTTGGACCTATTTCTTCCAAAATTAGAGTTGTTATATTTATTGTAAAATGTCTTTTTTTTGTATATTATTAAATTAAATAATAATCCAATGGGGATGATATGTTATTGTATTAAAGATTTGATGAAAGTGTATAATGCTGAACGTGCACATCATAATGTCTACAACTATAAGCCATGTTTATATGTTTTTTAGTTTACCTTTTTGGCATTTGTTTAATTCTAAAAAGATACATGCACACACATTTCTGATTTATTCGAATCAAATTTTGGTATATGATTCCAACTAATTATGGATTTTCTGTTTTATTTAGTTACAATTTTTTTTTAAGAGATCAGTAAACAAACTTTCTAGAATTGTCTAAAAAAAGCAAGAAAATAGATAAAAACGTTCCCTTAAAAAACCTTCACATGCAATTTACGAATTTACTATTTGAAAAAACTAAAACAAAATCCGGATTTTTTAAAATTATTAATAGATGATACAAATGAATTAAACTCAAATTATTTTTAATCTTATTGAACAAAATAGAGATTACTAAAAGAGATTATCGAGACAAGAAAGTTAGTTTTTTGGAGTTTGTCCCACCCGCGTTATTTCGAGAGCTCTCTCTCTCTCGGATCAAAAACCTCTACTTTCGAAAAACTCCAATCCTCTTTTTCAATTCCCATAAACATTCTTCGATTTTTTCCTAAAAATCTCATTTTTGATTTCTTGCCCATTTTGCCAGGTAATGAAATTCATCTAAAGCTTCATTTTTTACAATTTGTTTTCAACACATTTGCTTTTTATCAATGATCTTGTTTTTAATGATATGTATATGTACCATTGTATATAAAATTTATTTGTGTGATCAACATTTGCATAGACAACAAAAGAAATGAATTTTATTGAAGAAATCTTGGTTTTTAGTTGTTGTTGTTGTTATGCAGAGGAATTTAATTTTTTTGAATAAATCTCTGATATATGTGTTTGATTTGATATGATCTTGTAGCAAAAGGTGTTTATTTGGAGTTTCAAGATAGAAAATTCGGTTATGTGTATGAATCACCATAACCTGTTCGATATAATTCCTCAAAGAGCCTAAAAGAAACAATGGGAATAAGTATTTTGGTTTCTTGAGAACATGAGAATGGAGTTTCCGGGAAGCTCCAATCAACAGTTTGGTAGAGATATGTTCAATACAGAAGTCGTTCGTGGTAGTAACACACGTGAAGATAGTAGTAAAAAATATTCTCAAACAGGAGAAGAGTTTTTGAGGGATTATAGTGCTCCACGAAGAATACCACCACATGTTGTTAATAGAAATGTTGATGATAATCATAATAATCGCCTTGTTTACGAGGATTTCAACCGTATACTCGGGCTACAAAGAGTTGATTCCAACATGTCAGAAGGTGTTAATCCGTCGAATGGATACTTAGCTGAGTCAAATGTTGCAGGCTCGCCTCGGATGAATGCAATGTCGGATGTTTATTTGCCGGAGATATTGAAGCTTCTTTGTAGTTTTGGAGGAAGGATATTACAGAGACCTGGTGATGGGAAGCTAAGGTATATTGGAGGGGAGACTCGGATTATCTCGGTAGGAAAACATGTTGGATTAAAGGAATTGATGCACAAGACTTATGCTTTGTGTAACCATCCACATACAATCAAGTATCAGTTACCGGGAGAAGATCTTGACGCTCTGATATCGGTTTGTTCAGATGAGGATCTTCTTCATATGATTGAAGAGTATCAAGACGCGGAAACAAAAGCTGGATCTCAGAGGATAAGGGTCTTTCTTGTATCTTCAACAGAATCATCAGAGAGTCCCAAAATTTTCAATGAAAGGAATATGAACATAAACCGAAACACACACCAACAGACTGATATAGATCATTATCAGTATGTTTCAGCTCTTAATGGTGTTGTGGATGTGAGTCCTCAAAAGAGTTCTAGTGGGCAAAGCGGGACAAGTCAGACAACACAGTTTGGGAATGCTTCAGAATTTAGTCCTACATTTCATCTTCGAGACTCGCCTACTTCTGTTCATACATGGGAAAACAAAGACTGCAACAGTCCAAGCTTCATGAATCCATATGCGAACAATAATGCTGCTCATTTTATGCCGAAAATGCAGATGCCGGGTAACTCATTTTGTCAACAATCTCCTCCATTATCTCCTCTTTCAGCTCACAAGAGAGCAAATACCGACATTCCTTATTACGTTGATCAAAATGGCTTCGTCGAAAACAATATTCGCCCTTACATGGTTACTCCAAACTTTCCACAGCAACATAGGTTCATGTTTGATACAACTAAACAAACTCAGAAGCATCCAGATATGAATCTTCATGACAGGAGGCCAAGCGATGATATTTACCCCCACGGTCAAGCTTATAACGGACCCGAGAAAGTGACGCTTAAGAAAAACGCTCTTTCTGATCCACAGCTACATGATGAGAGCCAAATCGACAACGGGTTAGAAGCATTTACCAGACAACCATGGAAAATATTGAAAAAAAAGTTACATGTTGTAGCTGCATCAAAGTGGGAAGATAGTGATGATATATTTTTCAAGAATCCACCGGAAGGGAAGAAGAGTAAGGAGCTTGAGGTCAACACAGAAACTCCTAATTATATGGACCGTGATCATAATCCCAAACATGGTGTTAGTAACAATACTAGCTCATTTAGTCCAAATTATCAACCAACTGCTCAGATTACTTCAAGTGATTCACAAGATTCAGGAAGCAGCTCAGTGTTCTCTTTATCAGTCAACACTAACGAAAATCATCTCGATTGTTCACGGGAAAACTTCAATGGTTTCAAGCAAGACATATCACTAGATATTCTCATCAACAACAACACTACAGCTACAGAACAATCGTGTAATAGAACAACGTCAAGTGGTCAAGAAGATTTCTCCTCATCCAACAAAGATTTCCAGCCTACGATGCCGAAATGCGTAAGCATAATCTAATCTTATTTCTTCTGTATAGTATGCAGAAACATGTGTTTGTCTTAAGTTTTTTTTCCTTAAACTATGTGCAGGATTTGGAGTCCAATAATGATGATGATTCTTTTCCTAAAGATGAGAGTTTTCACTATTGTGGAATGCCACTAAGGAAAGTGGGAAGTAGAGATGCTGCGTTTATGCACACGCAAGAATCAGATGATTTCTTTAGGAACAACTTGCTTAGTCCATTGGTGATGGTTGAGGATGTAACGAACGAAGAAACTTCAGATGCTCTCTTATCAGCTACTATTGTTCCTCATGTACATAGTGAGTCAGATGGTGATCACAAATCCTACACAAGGGAGGAAGAGAATAGAAGTCCCGGTCATGAATCCGCGATGGAGGTACGCAGTTTATTTTCTCCTACTAGTTTAGATGTTCTGCTTTTCTTGTATGTGTCAGTTTGGGGTTAACCTATCTGGTCTCTTTTTATATTGCAGGAAAAGCATAAGAAAAGCATAAACACCGATGAATCGTTTAGCGAAGCTGCGATGGTTGAGATTGAAGCTGGAATCTATGGCTTACAGATCATAAAGAACACTGATCTTGAAGACTTGCATGAGCTTGGATCGGGTACATTTGGAACTGTTTACTATGGGAAGTGGAGAGGAACTGATGTTGCTATCAAGAGGATAAAGAATAGTTGTTTCTCTGGTGGATCATCCGAGCAAGCACGACAGGTTTAGTTAGCTCGTCTCTTGATTCTTTTGTACTTTTTAGGGAATTTTAAAATCATAGTTGCTTCATTGATATCTTTTTGAAACAGACGAAAGATTTCTGGAGAGAAGCTCGGATATTAGCGAATCTTCACCATCCTAATGTGGTGGCATTTTACGGAGTTGTACCAGATGGACCTGGTGGAACAATGGCAACAGTGACTGAGTATATGGTGAATGGATCTTTGAGACATGTCTTGCAGAGAAAAGACAGGTACACACATTTATCAGTCAAATCTTTGTAGGCTCTTTTGCAATATGACATCATGAGTTTGCTGATTGAAACTATTTCGCACAGATCCCTTGATAGGCGTAAAAAGCTGATGTTAACTCTAGATGCTGCATTTGGCATGGAGTATCTACATATGAAGAACATTGTTCATTTCGATCTTAAATGTGATAACTTGCTCGTAAACTTGAGGGATCCTCAACGACCCATTTGCAAGGTAATATTTTCCTCCAAAATGGGACCATTCCAAGCCAAATGTTATTATTAGTACAGTACTGTTTCTTACACACTGTTCCATCTGCAGGTTGGAGATTTCGGACTGTCGAGAATAAAGAGAAACACGCTTGTTTCTGGTGGAGTAAGAGGAACTCTTCCATGGATGGCACCAGAGTTGCTAAATGGAAGCAGCAACCGCGTCTCAGAGAAAGTACGTTCTTGATTCCCAAACCAAAACATTTGAGTATTTTATCACACTATAACATAAGAACAAAATTTCATTCATCCCATGTTTTTGCAGGTGGATGTTTTCTCATTTGGTATAACGATGTGGGAGATCTTGACAGGCGAAGAACCTTACGCGAATCTGCATTGCGGTGCCATCATTGGTATGTTTCTAGCAGAAACAGTTATACAGTATATGAACAAAAAGATAGAACTTGGATTGGATTTTGATTTTGATCTGTTTTGTTTGATATAAAAGGTGGAATTGTGAACAATACGTTGAGACCTCCGGTACCAGAACGGTGTGAAACAGAGTGGAAAAAGTTGATGGAGCAATGCTGGTCGTTCGATCCAGGAGTACGACCATCGTTCACAGAGATTGTTGATCGGCTAAGGTCAATGACTGTTGCCTTGCAACCCAAGCGACGAACTTGAAAAAGCCCTTTTCCAATGAAATTTGAAGAAAGAAATCAAACGTAAGTTGTGATTATACATATCTTGATTCTTTTTGTTTTGGTTGGCTCTAAATCTAAATTTATTGTGAACGAAGGGGAAAATATATAGATTTACTGTGGGGAGTTTGTAAATTAGTATTTGAGGCATTTACCATGTTCAGGTAAAAGTTGTATACCAAGAAAAGTTGAGAGTCTATTGTGTAAAGAAACACACAATTTTTTTTCAGAACTCTAATTTACCATTGAAATATTTGTTTCATAAACTAACAAGATAAAACCAAGACTCTATTTGATACTCAGAAACTCGAATCAATCACCTTCTATAACATACCATTGCAAGTATCAATAATAAAAAGAAAGCTTACTCGATTTGTAACATCTAACCAAGATATATTAAATTGTTTTCCTTTTGCATCAAGCTTGATCGATGCGAACCAAACTTGGAACATAATTATGAATATTTGGCCAACATTCATTACCTGTTCGTCGTCCAAAATCAACTTGTGTGACTTTATTATCATCCCCAACAATGTATATCTTGTCAACGAATGTGTTCTCATCTTCTTCCATCCATAGTCTCGTACAACACACGAGGACTTTCTTCTCTTCATCTAGCAAGAAACTTGAATCATCCATGATTCGAAGATCATTGCTCAAATCCAATGCTAAGACCTTGGTCCACGACACAACTTTGGTCCCTTGATCAATCTTATTCGACACCCATATCTCAGTCTTTGATGTACGTTCGCGCTGTAACAACACCGAGACCCTCTCTTCTCTAACAACGGAAAGACTCACAGATTGATGACGACCACGCAGCTGACCTGGAAGAGGCACAGGTATCGATTTCTCGACCGAGAAATCGAATTTGATCAAGGAGAGGAGCCTTCGCATTTTGCCTTGTTCTTTGGCAAACATGTAAGCATTTCCTTTCAAAGACACACAATGTTCATAAGAAGACAATGACCAGCCTGGAGTGATATCATAATCAAGAGCCCTCCACGAATCAGACCTGAATTCGTACACAACCGAAGCATTCTTACTACCACTACCAAAGATCAAGACTTTGTACCTCTTAGTATTATTGCAGTATCCGAGAGCAAAGGTTCGGACTTTCGTTAAACCCTTCATGGGTTCGATCCACCTGGTTTCACTGGTTAAAGGGTTCCAAACAACGATTCTAGATTCGTCTTCAGAGATGCATAACAACAAGCCATCACAGTGAAAGACTCAAGCTATATCGAATCCAAAAGCTGGATTATTAGGATCAAATTTTACCATAGGAAATGTTTGTTTCAGTTTTTTAACACAGAAAAATAAACCATTTTACAATGTTTGATTTATCAAGTTGGACCATAACTTTCTACGATTTTTAGAAACTCGACTCGAACAATCCACAATCAAAAGAAACTTCAAAAACATTAAATCCATTGAAACGATTCTTAGTTCTCTTGCAAAAGAAGAGACAATGTTTCATATGTCTAGAGAAAAACCATAAAACATGCATAACATAATAATAATAAACAAAAGATAAAGTAACCAAAACTTGAGAGATGTTCTTCAATCGATCCACCATCTTTGTTCCCTGTGCAAGAATCAAAATATTAATCCTGAGATAGCAAACAATCATCTAACATGGTAACAGAACATAACGAGTTTTGTTGTAAAAAAGTGAGATTTGTAGTACCTTGTTTGGCTTCATCAACGCCTATCTGTTTTTCCTTTACCTCTCTTCCCTGAGAACAAATGTTTCGGTCGCAGAGTCGGAATAACTCTATCAGCTTCACCACGGCGTGCATTCTTGTCTCTCTTCTTGTGAGATTTATGGCTAATAGAAATGGCCGATTTCTTCTGAGTAGAGTCTTTGTATCCATCACCGGGAACAACTTCATGGGCAGGAGGCCTTGACTGAGATCTTGATATCGACATAGATCTCGACTTTGATCTCACACGCTGCTTCTTGTTAGCCTGTTTATCATCATCAACATCCATTGCATCGTTACCACCATCTTCTGATCGGTCCCTCTTTCTTCCTCTAGACTTGCTTCTTGCGCGGTCTACTGCAGAAGACGGATCCATACCCAGAGCTGATAACTCCCTACCCATTCTCTTAGTTGTGAACTTCCTTTCCTTATCAAACTTTCTAGGAACAGTTGATCTGTTTTGTGCAACAGTCTTCTTGAGCCTATGCTCTGCAATGAGCACAGCTTTCTTTTTTTTGATGGCAGCAAGCTGCTGCTTCTGCTCGTCTGTAAGCTCTTCGTTGTCCATCTCGATGTCTTCTTCTTCACCCTCAGCCTGCCTTAGTTCTTCTTCACGTTCCAACTCCTCAAGCCTCTTCAAAATGTCAGGATCAATGAAGTCAGCAACATTATGACCATCGAGAATCTCAGGCATAATGTCGTCCTTCCATTCATCATGTTTCAAGATGTAGTGCTTCCTCAAACTAGCAGAATAAACTCCAGCACCACCGTTCTCCTCTTCCAAATCTTTCTCAGTCTTTCGTTTCTCCATCACAGCAGCTTCCTTAGCTCTAGCCTCCAGAACCACCTGAGGAATGCAAGAGGGCCTTTCTATGTTATCACGAGGCTTCGGCAACGCAACATGGAACCTGTTCAAATGGTCGTTGATCTTTTTGGATTTCATCTTCGCCTCAACCCTCTGATCTAAGAGCCTCTCACAGGCAGCGTTCTTCACAGACATCACACCCTCTTCTGTAAGAGTACTCATCTTCAACAGCACTAATTCCTCACTTGCACCCATTGCAGTCTTCATAGCTTCAGCTTTCATCTCTTCAACCAGATTCCGATCTTCTTCAGATAGGTTTTCCATGGGCATCAAATCAGTCTTGTTGCAGACAATCACCAAAGGCTTGTTCATAAACAGAGACTTGATGCTGTGGAAAAGAGCAGCCTGCTGAGCAATGGTGTAACCACATGAACCAGAAATATCCAGAAAGAACAAAACCGCAGCTCGGAGATGGGCCAACGCAGTGATACTGCACATTTCAATGATGTTACGGTCTTCGAAAGGCCTATCCAAAATCCCAGGAGTATCAATGACTTGATACCTCAAGTACTTGTAATCAGTATGACCAACAAAGAGCGACTTTGTGGTGAAAGCATAAGGCTGAACATCAACATCAGCTCTAGTAACTTTATTCATAAAAGAACTCTTACCCACATTAGGGTATCCACAAATCAGCACAGTACGAGTATTCGGGTCAATCGAAGGAAGCCTCGCCATATGCTGCCTAATCTGCTCAAGATAAGCCAAACTAGGAGAAATCCTCTTCACAACAGTACACATACGACCAAGAGCAGCTACTTTCAAACACTTACACCGATACAAAGAATCACCATACTTGAGCAACTTCACATAATCTTTAGCAATCTTGCTAATCAAGTTCCTCGCTGTATTGACTTGTCCTAAAGCAAGCTTGTAATGATCTTTGTTGTAGAGAACATGAAGAAGATCACCATAGAAAGGATGGATTTGCTCAAGACGAGGAAACTCATCAATGATTGAAGAAAGCTTTTCATGAAAGTTTGTCTGAGTGTACTTAACTTTCCTCATGTAGAATTGACGAAGACGGTTAATCTTGTAACCTTTGTGAACAACAGTTGGTGTCTGACGTTGAGTTCTTGAAAGGATGATGTCAATACATGCTTTCCCAGTAGGAACAACAGTAATCCTCTTGAAATTGTATTGAACCATTTTAGCTAATTGATCTGCACAACAAAATCATACAAAATCCGGATTCAAAAACATATAACCATAACAACAAATCTTATGATAACAATAAACAAGTCATTATATACATGAATTCAATTAAACCTGTCACGGCCTAATCATATAGCATACAAGCAATAGTTAACCATTGACTATGAAGCAAAATCTAAACTTTGTGAACATCAATGAAAACCCATCGAAGCAAACAAATCAAAATCGAAAACCCATCAATAAGAACATGAATAATAAAGAGAAAAGTACTAAAACTCTATGAACCAAAAGCAGAGACTTGCAGACGAAAGGGGACTGAGAATTGAGAGACTTACGTCGAGAAACGAAGGTCGATGAACGGAAACGGCGAGGGTTACAAGGGGGTTATAAGACGGTGTCTAGGGTTTAAGATGACAAGAGAATCGAGCCGTCGAAGAAATGACGGACGACTAGTGAATTAGGTTTGAGACCTGTGACCCCAATATAAGCTAAAACCCTAAGACTAAACGACGTCGTTTTGAGCATGAAAACCAGCTGAAAACACTAAACCACTTAACCAAGTTTTAACCGGAACAAACCAGATCGGTCTGATTTAACATGTTTTTCGACAATTTGTTTTACAGTAGAACCTCCATAAATAAATAACCACCGTAAATTAATAAAATCTTCCGATCCCGACTCGGGGCAGTGTAAAAATTTGCAAAATTCGATAAAACAATAAAATAATATTTTTTTTGAAACTCTTATGTAAAATATGGTCCCAATAATAATATAAATCAATAATCATATATAATTATTTATATGTATATATATATATATGATAATGTACTAAACATGGTTTTAATGATTTTTTTTTACTTAAAAATGAAAATCTCATTAGACCTAATTTTTAAGTTTACGTATTACATCAAAAACGTTTATAATTGTTTTCTCAGTCTTTACCATAAACTTGTGGAAAATTCTAGACAAAATAATTGATTATTTATACATAACTCTTTCTAAATGTATCGACATTAGGGATAATAACCATGATATATTCTAAAATTTATGCATAGTATACCATTTTAATTTGGTCATCTATTATGATAATATCATCCACTCTATCACGATAATCGAAATTTTTAATCAAAATTTCATATCGTTTTGACAAATAGATTCATTAAATTCCATAATATAACATCATTCGAAAAAACAAATTAAGAAAAAAATCTTACCTAAAAAGGATTTTTCTCTATAAATTAATGTCTCTGTAAAATAATAAATTTTCATGGTCCAACATTATTAATTTATAGAGGTTTTACTGTAAGTTGATGATGATTATCTTCTAATCACTTTGGATTTTCGTTGTGAAGAAATATTTTGAGGTAAAAATGGAGAAAGCGATCGAGAGACAAAGGTACTACTTCAGCATCTTCAACCTTCGTCTTGTTATTCGTCTTCAATATAAACTAAAACCCTACTTGCAATGACGTCGTTTTGGATCCAGCTGAAACACTAAACCGTATAACCCAACCTAGACGTAGCTGGTACAAACCAAATCGGTCTGATTTAACATCTTTTCGACAATTTTTTTAAACGTTGATGGTGATTATCTTCTTCATTTTGCCTAACTAACTCATTGAATTCATAACAACCATTGGTTTTCAACATCTAAAGAGCAGAGGTTTTATATATTAGTTTGCAAGACATCATTATGGTTTAGAACATAATCAAATCACATTTTTCTTACTTAAAATTATCATGATTTTTTCAATAAAAATTCATTGAAAGAGTCCTCATTTGGCTTAGAATTAATCATTTGAATGTCCACTCACTGAAATAAAATCAGATAATACATTGTAACATGAAATAGTTTATAACATAATCATAATGGGGTTTTTTTCACCTTAAACAATCGGCAAACATGAACAAATAATATAGAACCAAGCTTCCTTCTTACTTTTTTAGAAGTTACATTTAGAATTCTAGTAGAAGCGACGAATGATTTTAGGTACCTCTATGTTGTTCCTATACAAAATGGGTGAAACATGAGACAATGTTTGCTTCATGTATCATTCATGAAAGGCAATGTGTTTCTTCGTTTGATTCTATACCATTTTGATGAGTTACATTAACCATCATTTTATATCTCTTGTTTCTCAAATTTAGCATTTATTTTTAATTTTTTTTTTTTTTTTAATTTAGCATTTATGTATCGTTAAGATTTAAATTTAGAATGTATCATATACGTATGTGATTAAATTTTGTAAACCCATTTTGATGATTTGTATACAAAATTGAGTTTAGTGATTTGGAATTGGTTTAAATGTACAACAATTTATTGTTAAATAGAAATTAATCATTATTTGTACTAAGTGCAGATTAAAGAATGCTCTTTAGTCAGAACCGGTATAAGAATGGCATTAAATATATGAAAAAAGATTCATGTTATGGAATATCACGTCCTGTTGCTAAGGTTGGTAAAATCGTTTTGTTGGATAATTATGCGAATAGTTGATAGCTACATTTATCGAGCACAATGGACCTATTCGTAGAATTGATTTTTTTTTTTTATAAATTGAAGCATTGGTTAGTCTCGAGAGGTAGTAAATTATGACGAGAATCAAAGGAAAAGAAACGGAAGTGACGAGAGTAGAGAGGAGCCTATAAGACCTAAGACTAAATATGTAACCCCAATATAAGCTAAAACCCTAAGCCCAAACGACGTCGTGTTGAGCATTGTAAACCAGCTGAAAACACTAAACCATATAACCAAGACTTAACCGGGATAAACCAGATCGGTCTGATTTAACACTTTTTGGGATAATAATAATTTAAAGTTGATTATAGTTTCTTCCTCTTCATTTGTTTTGTCAAATTACAAATCATTTGAGCTACAAAAATGGAGAAAGCGATCGAGAGACAAAGAGTATTGCTTCACCATCTTCAACCATTGTCGTCTTCTTCAAACGCTGCTTCTCTCTCCGTAAGTCTCTTCCGAACCAATCCCTTTCTGTTTTGCGTTTCCGATCGCTAACTGTTTCTGATTTTGTTTGGTTCTGTTTTGAAATTAATTGTCTTTTTGATTAAAATGTAGTAGTATATCTTAATGTGTTGTGTTATCTTCTCTAAAGGTCTCAGCTTGCTTTGCTGGGGAAAATCAGAGAACATCTCAATATGAAGATGATGTTGTCATTGTCGCGTTAAGTTTCTTTCTCTCTCTCTTGTGCTTAAGTGGTTCTATGATAAAAATGATTTTTGTGATGATCGACTTACAGGGCACAAAGGACTGCACTTTGTAAAGCAAAGCGTGGTAGCTTTAAGGATACATATCCAGACGAGTTACTTGCACCTGTATTGAGGGTAATGCAGATTCGATTATGTTTGGTGGTGTTTTCTTCCCTCTCTTGGAATGTTCACTTACATGTAGGAGTGTCTTCTTGACAGGCTTTGATTGAGAAAACACATTTAAACCCGAGTGAAGTTGGTGACATTGTAGTGGGTACTGTTTTGGGACCAGGATCTCAGAGAGCTAGTGAATGCAGGATGGCTGCTTTCTACGCTGGTTTTCCTGGTAACATTTCTTGTTTAGTAATGTAATATGTAATCCAGAATTTTTGCGTTTCGTTTGTTGTATGCTTATTTTGCTCTTATGGTTGTTTGGAAGAAACTGTTCCCATTAGAACTGTGAACAGACAGTGTTCATCTGGGCTCCAGGCTGTTGCTGACGTTGCTGCTGCCATTAAAGCAGGGTTTTATGACATTGGTAAGCGAGTAACTATCTTCGATTACGTGAATTATCTTTTCTTGTCATGAAGAATTGAGCTGACAATGTGTTGGATATAGGTATTGGAGCTGGACTGGAGTCAATGACAACCAATCCTAGGGGATGGAAAGGATCAGTTAACCCAAAGGTACCGTGCTCTTCTTGTCTCTCTCTATCTCATTTCTGGAGTGTCTTGAATGGCTCTGTTGAGCGTAGAACGTATGGTGTTGTTATAGGTGAAGAAGTTTGAGCAAGCAGAAAGTTGCCTTCTTCCAATGGGTATTACTTCAGAAAATGTAGCACATCGGTTTGATGTCTCAAGGGAGGAGCAAGATGAAGCTGCTGTAACTCGAACAAACTTTTCTCGGTTTTAATGCATGTACTTGATATTAACCCCCCGGCCTTAGTTTATCAAGTCAAATGTGTAGGTTGATTCTCACAGAAAGGCTGCTTCGGCTACTGCTTCCGGTAAATTTAAGGATGAAATAGTCCCCGTAAACACCAAGGTACATGCTGTTTTCCACCACGCGACAACCGTGAACATTTTAGATTCTTCAGTATGTGTCAAGTGTCCTTTCCTCAAGTTAGTGACTTTTGTTTTTATATTACAGATTGTTGACCCAAAGACAGGTGATGAGAAACCCATAACAGTTTCTGTGGATGATGGGATTCGACCTGGCACAACCCTTTCCGGCCTTGCGAAGCTGAAGCCCGTGTTTAAGAAAGACGGATCCACAACTGCTGGTACTATATTCACACAATCACACCTGGGGAAATTTGTTTATTTGATCCATCTTTTTTTGCAACTCCAATGCTTCACTTGTGTCAAACAGGGAATTCTAGCCAATTAAGTGATGGTGCAGGAGCAGTTCTCCTCATGAGGAGGAGTGTCGCAATGCGTAAAGGCCTTCCCATACTTTGTGTATTCAGGTAAGTTTGATACTTTGCTATAAAAAAAAAGTTTGATACTTTATATTTATCCTTCCTTGATTCATTAAGTAAAGCACTCATGGATACATTGCAGGACATTTGCTGCAGTTGGTGTGGACCCAGCGATTATGGGCGTTGGGCCAGCTGCTGCGATTCCTGCTGCAGTCAAGGCGGCTGGTTTGGAACTCAATGACATCGACTTGTTTGAGATTAACGAGGTTAAAGATTCTTTCTATATATTTTGCTCTGTAGTGTCCTCATATCGCGTGTCTAATAAACCTATTATGTGTTTAGGCGTTTGCATCTCAGTTTGTTTATTGTCGGAACAAGCTGGGGCTAGACCCGGAGAAGATCAATGTCAATGGAGGAGCCATAGCCATTGGACATCCCCTAGGGGCTACAGGTATGCTTCCTCCATGTATCCCTATATGGTTAATGAGTTCCTCTGATCTAACAAGACTCTGTTACATTTTCTCAGGCGCCAGATGTGTTGCAACGCTGCTGCATGAGATGAAACGTCGTGGTAAAGACTGCCGTTTTGGAGTAGTGTCAATGTGCATAGGTACGTTCACCTCTCACTCTCAATCTCAATCTCTCACTCTCACTCTCACTCTCACTCTCACTGAGGTATGGTTTTGGGATGGTTGATCTGGGAAAACTCGCAGGGTCGGGAATGGGAGCAGCAGGAGTGTTTGAGAGAGGAGACGGAGGGTGTGAATGAACTCCGCCATGTCTGGAAAATGGAAGAACAATAACACCTTTGACCAAGGAACCTCACTACAAACTACAACTCAATAGCTAGTTGCTACTACAAATAAACATTATTACAAAGAATTGCATTTTTAATATTATGACAAAACCATACTTTAAAATAACTTCTTGGTTATTATTTTTATGTGTATACAGTATATCCAATATGTATTTGGCTGGTCACATGTATATCCTCTATGTCTTGTGGGCTAGTCCCTTAAATGTTAAGAACTTATTAGTTGTTCTAATAGTAAGATCAAAATGGGGTGGTGGCGCAGTTGGCTAGCGCGTAGGTCTCATAGCTACTGAGTGATCCTGAGGTCGAGAGTTCGAGCCTCTCTCACCCCATTCTTCATTTTTTAGTTTTTTTGTTCTTCAAACATCAAGGCATGATGAATGTTGTTATGTAATGTGCAAAGCTGAATTGTTATGTAATCTCGACAAAAAAAAAAGAATTGTTATGTAATCGGAGGAAGATGCACTAGTGCTGGTCAAATTGCAAATTGGTGTTTTCTCAAATTTTTCGTACAAAGACACCGCTTAAAGTTGCAAATATTGGACCCCAAATTAAATCTATTGAAAAGTGTCAGCTTAGTGGTAGAGCTTGAAAGGTGAACGGGTGATAATATCTAGCTGTACAACTTGTAACATGGGTGAAAACAAGAAAACTCAGAGCAGAACAAGGAGAAAGCTTTGTACATGTTTTAATCAAACACTTGTCACTGAATTACAAACAAAATTTGCAAGTATGCACCAGTTTAATAAGACTTCCTTCATTGCAGGATCATAGTAGAAACTCCCGCATTCTAACCGGTCTCTTCACAGCATTTGTGAAACCCTGTAAGTATAGTAATATGCACATCAGTAGAAATAATACAATTCTGGATTTCATGAGGTTTAACACATACTTAGTTATATTAGAATCATCCTTTTGGGGAGTTTTCAGTTTGGTTGCAACGTACAGTTGGGGTTGTGACATACCTCGTTAAACTTGAAGAGAAGAGGTCGAGAATCTCTTTTCGCGGTTGCTCGCTTTTGTACATCCTCTGGATCTTCATAATCTTTCCTTGACTTCCTAAACCTGATTTTACAAGAAAACTATGTGATTAGTATATGATCATTATGCCACTGAACTGTCTAGTAGAGTATGATTCTAATGGAACAATTAATCTACTATTTCTATGGGTGATAGAGCATGAGATATGAGAGAATTCTCCAATTACCTGTCGAAGAAAGTAAGGGCGTTGCGAGATGCCTTTTTCACATCACCAGGTTTGGCTTTTGAAGTTGTCGCTTTCTCAACTGGGACTGATGGAGGTTTTGAGGTAATTGGAATTCTTCGACTCTCGTTTGATGCAGCAACGGTTTTCCTGGCTAAGTCTGGAGCTGTTTTCTTAATTTCAGGTTTGTTCAAGACCCCGGACCTTCCTCCACTTGCTAGCAATATCTTTTGCATCTCAACCTGAGTTTTGTTAAACATTTATATGAAAACCAGACAATCAATATCTTAATGCAGCTAAAAGCACAATTTATAACAAGTTTCAGCGAAGAAGATGCGAGACTTACTTCATGTAGCAACACTTGTTTCATTGCTAATGTGAGTATGTGATGTTTAAATTGGTGACCCTGTCAAAAGTTGGAAAGATGATGAGTATTACCCCCAAAGGAAAAATATAGTGAACAGATGCTAAGAAGAAAAGAAGCAGGAAACAAAACCTTGAAACTAATGAAATCAAATAGATGTGGATCTAAAGCAAGAACTGAAGCATCTGAAGCACCATCCTCCCTGAGTTTACTCAGAGCAGGATCAGGTTTCACATTCTTATAAGTCACAGAATAAGAACACATAAGCATGACCAAACCCGCCAGTTGATCCTTTTGCCTATCTGATAGCAAATGTGATGCCACCTGAGGAATGTAGCAAGATATTTATCCTCAGAATAGCAGTAGGATATATGAAAATAGAGATGTTGGACTAAACTGGAAAGTAACAGTAAGTATAAAGGAGGCAACAAATGAAGACACACCGGTCTAAGAGTTGGGGGAGAAAGAATATGCAATAGCGGAGAAACAGAGTCTTCGACGAAAGACTTGATCGACAAATGCCTCCCAATATAGGGAGGCATCTTGTGGTGCCAAGACCGCAGGGACTCCTGCTTTTCCACCAAAAGTGTTCGACATCTGGTAGATTTCAAATTGAGAAATAGTTGTAAGTAGGGACACTTGTAATGCTTTTCGTAATCAATAAAATATGACACCACAATCACCTATGGTATGACTTAGGCCACTGAATTGTTGGTTTCTGAATCTGGGCCACTAGACGGTGTATAGGTATCACCAGGCTAGGAAAATAAACTACATCACAAGGAAAAAAACAAGCAGTGTTATTTACAGGACTTAGTAATCATATTAGCTTTAAAGGCTTTACCGTAGAGAGGCATTTGCTGGGTGCGCATAATATATCGATGCAGCAAATCAGAAGTTCCAAGAGAGTCCAAGCAGCTAACCTTTAAATAAAAAGGATAACACATAACTATATTTAACATAACCACTAACATGCAGAGCAAAACAGTCACAGTTCATTGAAACTCATTAATTAGCCTTACTGTCTTCTCCATCACTGGATCATGGTAGTGAAGCTGCAAAATGTTTTCATGTATACCATCGAAAATTAGATCATAATCGCCCCTGCACATTCAGTTGACTACTTAAGCAAAGAGGATAAAATAAATCACTGCAAAAAAAAAGTCCCGAAATATAAAAGAGAGAATCATTGTCTTGTACATACCGACTAGATATGAGAGTGTGCAAGAAATCAAAGCTTTTGGCCTCGCTGCTAGATGCATTAGATCGTTCTCGTTTCATTTTCCTCTTGTTGAATATCTAAAACGAAAAAGCAAGCGTAGATATAATATGAAGTGATCTGTAAGTAAAAACGTTACGACATTTTAATTGTGCTTTCATTACCTCTTTCCAGATATCAAACAGACTCTTTGACATGTCTTTCCTCCCAACAATTTGAGATCCAATGTCGATCTAAAAGAGAAAGAACGAGGTTTAACTTACTAGAAGGTTCAATCTCCAAGAACTGATAATCCAAAGCTAAATGCCCAAAGAACAAAAATGTTGAAGAAATGCTAGAGTTCCTACCAAGATGAGTGGAATAAACTCATTAAATACATAAAAGCAGTTAGTTTTCAACAGCTAAAGAGCGCTCCGGCAGATATTTTAGGTCTCAGTTGGCAATTCTTCTCACGTGTATAGTCTCGTAAACTTCGATTTTTCAGTGAGCGAGAAAAGCTTTTTGCGAGGTACAAAATGCTGGAGTTTTGCTAATTCAAATCGAAAGTGGTAAAAGACTCAACCCGTGCATCAAAGACTCACCACATTGAGAGTTTCATTCTTCTTGTTGAGAAACTGCAAAGTGTTCAAGCAAGAGCGTATGTCGCATTCTGTAACAACCAAAGAAAAGACATTTAAGATAGCAGAATCATTTAGGAAGCAAATACACAAAAATTTCTCTAAGAAAATTAAGAATAGTATGAGATCAAACTCGTTGGGGATAGATCAGATTGAGAATCAAAACAAACCGAATGCAATAGCATAAAAGGGGGAAAAATACCAGTGTACTCTGCAAGAGCACTTAGACCGAATGATCTTGTTTTCATCCCTTCCATATTACAAATATACTTGAGCCTGTCATTTGCACATTTTAGCTTAGTAAAGCCAATTGCTGGATAAATAAAGGTGGGGGAGTAATACTGAATTTAATTTAAATACAACAAATCATTAAGATACCTGTTTACCACACGACTCACTGTTGGTTGAACAAATACATGAACCCTGTAACAGAAGCAGGGGAGCTTATCATCATAGTAAGAGGTGAAGGTTTATCTAGAATGAGCATTTGATAACCAGATATAATATCAACACGTATCAAAGACAATTAAACATTTATAAAAGCAGTATAGTCTACGTAATATAGTGCTAGCTTTACCACACAAACAGGAAAACGAGTCCCTCAAAGGGAACAACGGTTGAACTTACTTCGCTATCTGTCGCAGAGGTCTAAGAGCTGGTGCATATAAGTCATTACATATACAAATGACAGGTCTTGATAGTGGTGCTGTTCGCCGCTCCTTCTTCGAGGAAGTCTTCCCATTATCTATATTTTCCTTCCCTGTAGCATGCTTCCTTTCTGCCAACACCTATGCAATGAAAATGAAATCAAATACAAAAAAATGCTATAACATTTTTATTCCCGAGTTGGTCTTCCACACTTCAGGGAAAAGTAAGAGGACAATAAAAATTCAATAAATGCTTAAGAGAATCGAAGGAGGTTTAGAGCTAGCAATGTCAGACAGGAGTAACCAAAAACCTTCTTCAAAATTTAACCTAAATATTTATAAAACGAGCAAAGAGTTGATAGTCAGTTAAAACCAAATGTAACCGAGAATTTCAGTGCCCCAAGTGACCAGCAGCACAATACAAGCGTGCATATACATACCATCTTTAGAATAACATCTACTGCTCCTTTCCCATCACCAAGAGCTCCATCTATCTCATCAATCACCTACATAAATTATCGTCAGTCTCGTCCACTTCAGGCAACTTTGAGTAATCCAATTTGACATGACGAAAAAAGGTACTCAGCGAGCATAGAGTAAATCAAGCATACCAAACATTTAGGTCTTGAATCAGCTGTAACAGAGTTCATCTGAACTACATCAAGAATTCTAGTTTCAATGGCTACTGCTGATCTCTCGTCACTAGCATTAATCTGAAAAATAACACAGGCTGAATTAGACTTAATACACAAGAACAGAAGAATGAGATACCTGCACATATAGAAACGTTGCAGCAACACAATTAATGAAGAATCCTTTAGTTAGAAACTAAACAGCAAGATGCCTCTGCTTATCCCAACAGGCCAACAGTCAAGAACTTTACTAGAGAAATTATGAATTTGGCTTGTAAAAATAAAGGGTTTACAAGAATACCTCAACAACGCGATATCCACAATGCTTAGCTGCAACATGAGCAAGCGTAGTCTTTCCAAGCCCTGGGGCACCACAGAGCAGAAGGATCTACAATAGCAGTGAAAATTAAACTTTTAACCGGAGATGTGATGGTTTTAGTACAAGACAACCCACAAAAAACTTTGAAAAAAACATGTAGTCTAAATCAGTTTATCTCACCTTTTGCTCTGGAGGACCACTAAGTTTTGATTTTTTGTTCCACAAGTCATGTATATCTGTACTTTTGCTATTGCTCTCATCTGATTTTTTATGATTTGTAAAACTTCCCTTACTCCATCTATTGAACTGATTTTTCCTTGTGAAAGCTGAGTCTGATTTTTGATGGTGACTTGTTGTAGAATGTCGTTTCAAAGCTGACAATACTTCATCTGTCGTGCTCCTAATTTCAGATCCAAAAACAGAAGCATCCCACTGCTTAAGCCATAACAGAACCTGCAAATAACATTCAAAACATCAACTACTAGTTCATCTAAACTACCCAGTATCTTTACCAAGATATGCAAATTACCTCTCGATTAGTCTGCTCATCACTGAGAAGCTCAGTAAATGAGCTTGGAGAATATTTGTCCACCCAGAGTTTTTCATGCATTACTGATGTTACTGCATGAATGGTTTCATTCTGATCTTCGGAACTAGTTTGCAAGACCTTCAATGTCAAAAGAAAACACATACTGGTTAGGGACATAACTATCATCCACAACTTGCTTTACATTATTCCCATGCAACCTATGGTTCAGATACAGACAAATAACAAGATACTTACCTTGTTAAATGCATCTTGCTCTGATTGTTGCAGAAGAACACTAATAGGATCTTTAAGAAGACCTGAAACAAATTGATGAATAAACTCTTAACTACTGCAAAATATAGAGTCCTTGCAAGAAGATTGTATGCCTCATAAAATCAGAAACCTAGTCCACAATAAAGTTCTCGCATACACATCTTAAACCAACAAATAACACATCCTAAAACCTAAACTGATCTTAACACATTTCCCTATACTCTCTTCAACTCTCAACTAAAGAATACCAAGTCAGAAATCAATACTACACAAATCTCATTTAAGCTCCAGTAAGATTTTCTAACAAATCTCATTCTAGGTTACCATTAGACTTGGTTTTCATATCCAATTTCTTCACAGGTTCATCTCCCAAACCCCTGCAAAATTTCGCATAAACCCTATCTCCTCCGTCTGGTGCCGTGATTGGAATACATTCACCGTCAATCTCAGAAGCATATCTGAAAAAATCCAATAACAAAATTACTAAAAAAACGAAATCAAACTTTCCGAATCGTATAACTCGTGAACAAGTAATAGTAGTAACCTAGACAAAATCGTCTCCTGAGGAAGAATAACCTCTTCTTCTTCTTCTTCCTCCATAACATCGACGACTTCCTTAACCGGAGAGAACCGTAACCATTCCTCATCTTCCATTTCTACTCGATTATTATCACCGATTTTGCTTCTCTTCTCAGAAGCTGGAGAGACTTCATCGAGATTCACAATCGGATCGGGTATTACCTTCCTGAGTCGTTTACAACCACTGATATCAACTTCTTCATCGCCGTCGATTGGGTAAGGATACGGCGGCTCTTCGAAGTTTAAGTAGTCATCATCTTCTTCTTCTTCAGGAAAATAAGAGTTAGCTTCGAGTAGCTCAAGCTCCTCTGGTAATGGGATATCGAATTCCATTATCTGATTTTGATCGGAGGGATCGGAATTTTGAGAGGATCGGTGAAGTGAGCAAATCGGAATCTGGTGGTGGTGGTGGTGGTGAGCTTGAGCGGGAATGAATGAGTTTTTGGCGGGAAAGCTGTGGTAGTGGAAGTAGGTTTTTGCGGCCCATTACAAATGTTTTGGGCCCATTTATTGAAATGGCCCAAAGATGGTGATTAAATTTACCGAATGTGTAATTTCATAACATTGATATTTACATGTTTCTTAAATATTCTCTAGTGTTTACCATAATTATGTTTCAGTCTTTTAGACAAGATGCTTTTGCGTAAAACAAGTGTTTTGCTAAAGCCTTAAGCAGGTGCACTAGGCTTATACAAATCTGAAGTTACCACCTCACAACACAGAATGTATCATCGTGGATATCATTATAATCATAATTGTCATCATCATCATCACCATAAGCACATTCTTTAGTCGACAAAATTCATTTAATAGTTTTTTCGATCACTTGGCAAATACTGGTTTGCAAAAGGGATCAAATGTCATGAGCAAGCAATATAGCAAATACATATATGTCTATCTATACAAAACCAATTCAAGCAGAGAGAAACATTAGAATGATGATAGAACAATAAAAGAAAGGCAGTAGTACCGAGTGAGAAACATCTCAAAGAGGGTTTTGAATTTTTTCTGGACTTTTTAACACTTGAAGCCATGGCAAACTGAAAGCACGATGATGAGGATCAGTGCGACGATGATGGCGAGAACTATGAGTTTTATCTTCATGTTCTGAAGCCACATCTTTCTTCTCATCTGTGTTCCCGTTGTTCTGAAGTCTTGTGCCTGTAGCAGTTGGAGTTTTAATCAAACACAAGATCAGACAATATGATGAACCAGTGGAGAACTCAAACATAGTTAGACATTCATATTTGCCTTAGTGTATGCATATATATGTATGCGGGAGATAACTGCATGAGGTCTAACCTGTGAGCGAAGGTTCTCGGTTTTGTCCACCAAAAGCTCAATTTTCTCACCACGGTCAAGAACCTGCAAATGAATTAAGTTTCATACATAAGCATTTGAATAGATACCAAATAAAGATATGTCAGTAACTAGTATTACTAAAAAGCTTTTTCGGAAATGAAAAGGAACATCAGCGAATCATACCTTCTCGATGTTTTCCATCATAACACCCTTAACTTCAGAAACTTGCGCCTTCACCTTAGCAAGCTTGCTAATCTCATCAGGATGATCCATACAATACTGCATATGCTCCTTCAGCTTAGACCTTCAAAAGTACCCAAAAAGGAATCAGTCCAAGAATACGCAAGAGAAACCCATCACTAGCATAAACAGAGACAAAACAATCAAGTACCCAAACTCTTTATTCAAGCTATTTGCTTGAGCAGTAGCAGCCTTTCCACCACCGTATCTCTTGTTAAAATCCTCTTTCACTCTTTCCAAAAACGCCATCGGAATCTGCCTCCCCGCAGAATCAACCGCAACAACACAGTACGCTTCAAAACAACAAGAACAAAATTAACCTCACATATGTCTACAACGAAAAGAGTGACTAAACATAGGATTCTCACAATATATTACAATCAGTCCAAGATCCATTGAGAAGTAAAGCCAAATCAAATCCCAAGACCTAAGAAACACTATAAATATCAAGTAACCACTAAAATCGTATCCCAAAATCAATGTTAATGTTCTTTCTTAACATCAAAACCAAAACAAATGTTCGTGTTCTTCCACATAGCACAATATCAACCAAACATACCACAGAGATCTATAACAACTAATAGATATAGATCTAACCCTAATAACTTATACATACACAAATTACACAAATCCAAACCTAGATACAAAAACGTAAGAACACAATAAGAACATGTGTGTGTAATAGGACTTACTGAATCCGTCTTCGACGAGGTAATTGAAAGTATGACCATCGCAGTTGTAAGTAAACTTGTTGTTCGTAGAAGGAAGCTTCTGGAGACACTGAGCAGCGATGGAGGTGAAATTACCTTTGAAATCAGTGAACTCGACAAGAATCACAGTACCACGAGCAACGAAACTGTAGATCAACGATTGTTGCGCCATTTTCTCTTAACCCTAAATTCTCGTTTCGATTTCGATCCACCGTAAGATCCGAAGAAGAATTTTATCGAGAAGAAGAAAAAAAAAACTACAGATCTAGATGACTAAAGAGTCTTTAGAATAATAAAAACTCGAGGACTAAAATGTGAAAAGGAGAAGAAAAAGTAGAAAAATAGTTAAGGGTAAAAGAGTCATTTCGTGTAATTAGATGTGTTAATAACGTAGAATTTAAGGACCGAAAAGTAATTTTGAACCCGGACCCGAATCCGGCCAAGATGTTACTGGACCCTCCGGAATGGCAAAAATCGTAATTACTATGTTCTTAACACAGAGTCTGTCTTTTTCAAAGTTTCTTGGGTTTTACCCAAAAGCAAAAACCAAAGAAGATTTCGAATTCAAAGAATTAAAATTTAAATGCTTTTATAATAGGGAAATTGACACCAATAATAGGATTTTGGGCAAAAATTAAGTATATAACATGACATAAAAAAAATTAGGTGTATAACATACAGATCACATAAAAAGTGTATAATACCCTTTTTGATTTAAAACATAATAATCTCAAAAATTAAAAAATTAAAAACCAAAAAAAGAAATCAATAAATTTAAAAACATTCACCCTAATCTTTCTTTTCTCTTAGCCTCATTTTCTCTTTCACGTTCTTCTCCATCTCCTCTTCTTTCTCTTTCATGTTCTTCTTTTTCTTCTCCATCTCCTCCTCTCTTTTTTTCACGTCATTGTCTCCTTCTTTTCCTCCATTGTCCATCTTCTTTTCCTCCATTGTCCATCTTCTTTTCCATCTCCTCTTTCTCCTCTATTGTCCATCTTCTTCTCCATCTCTTTTTTTCTTTTTTTTTTCTTTTTTTTTCATAGATTATTTGGATCGTTAATCTTAAAATTAGTTTATATGTTTGATGTGATTGTTACAGTGTTTAAATTCTATTGTTTGTTAAATATAATTAATTCATATAGCTAACTATATATTTATAACTATGCAACATTTTTATACTAAACTATTTTGATGACTATATATAATATGATAGTTAACTATTCATACATAACTAGTGAACTATATTGATAAATTGACTATTTTAGTGTTTATATAGTGAACTATATTTTTATTTGAATAGTTAGCTAACGTTTATACAGTGTTATATAGTGAACTATGTTATATAGTGAACTATCGCTTATATAGTGGACTATGTATTTATATCGATATATTATAATATTGGTATATAATAGACTACATATTTATACTGTAATGTTTTATATGGCATGAAATCATTAGAGTAGTTAACTATGCCATAAACATAGTTACCTATATTTTTAAATTGGTAATTTTTATGAAAACCAATTTAAAAATAGTTAACTATGTTTTAAACAGTTACAAATAATGTGATGTAGTTGACTATATTCTGAGATCAATTGAATATGTAATTTCGAAAATAGCTAATTATTTTTACAACATATGATTCTTTTTTCATCTTTATAAAATTAAGAGAAGATCAAGAAAAGATTTTTATGAATTTTTATGAATTTTTATTTTTTATATAATATTTTTAAAGATTTTGTTTTTAATCATCAATAATTATTACATTTAATGGTAATTATCATATTTAATATGTGATTAATTCTTATTTCCATATTAACTCTTTTTCCTACATAAAATTAACCCAATTAAATAGGGGCAAAATCGTCATACAATTGATTCTCACAGTTACATACCTAAATATCAATCACGTGATGTTACATACTTAATGTTTTCCCTAAATCCTATTATTCAGCTAATTCTCCCTTTATAATACTCTTTCCGTCCCATTTTAGATGAATTTTAAGGTTTTTACACACAAATTAAGAAATCATTTAATTGTTCATATTTTCAATATATAACATCAATTCCAAAATGATTTAACCAATAAAAAAGTAATCTGCAGAATTAAAACAACCAAAACACAATAAATTATACATAGAAAATTGAAAAAATTAACTAATTTGGGACAAAAAAAATTTCCTAGAAAATCATCTAAAATGGGACAGAGAGTCATCTAACTAACCACTAAATAGTAATGTCACACATTTGAATAGAAATCAAACTACTGTATACCGTAAGGTAGAAAAATTAAATGTTAATTAAATAGAATTGTTTAAGGATACATGCCAAAAGACAATGAATATTTATTTTAGTGTATACATGCCTAAAAACAAATTATTATTTTTTAGTGTATTAATAATTTAAAATAATCTACTACTAACCACTAAATAGCAATGTCACACATTTGAATAGATCTTTAAACATTTGAATAGAAATCGACCTATAACTTAAGGTAGAAAAATTAAATGTTAATCAAATAGAAATGTTATAAGGATAACAATTATTAATACATGCCAATATTTATTCGTTTTATATTTTTGAAAATTTTGAACGATAACAAAAAGAGAAAGGTTCTCTCTCTCTCGCGCAAATCGAGCGTTACACATTTTTGTTTTCTTCTCCGATCTATTCGTGCTCCTCTCTCAAATCTCGACCCCTCGTTTCTTCCTATTTCACATCGTTTACTAAAAAAAATTCTCTGATTTGGTTGTGGTGTGTTTTTTGTTGTTGTTGTTGTATGAACAAAAAATGGGACAACAATCGTTGATCTATAGCTTTGTCGCTCGTGGTACGGTGATCCTCGCAGAGTATACTGAGTTTAAAGGAAATTTCACATCCGTTGCTGCTCAGTGCCTCCAGAAACTTCCTTCCTCTAACAATAAGTTTACATATAATTGCGATGGTCACACTTTCAATTATCTCGCTGAGAATGGATTCAGTAAGTTTCTCTTATTACCGATCTGAACATGTTCTCTTGTCGATTTTGCCGTGTTTTGTAATGTCTAGTTTCGTTTGTGTTTCTTTTGAATGGTTAGTTTCGATCTATATGTTCGAGATCAGTGTGTATTTTCTTGAATCTTGTGGAATTGTTGACATATGTGAATTCTTATTGCTACGATTCATATTTATATGTTTTATTTTGTTTTTGAAGCATGTATTGTGTTATATTTCATAAATGTCTTTTTTGAAAACATTTTCTTGTCATTTGTAACCGAGATCATGTTCTGTTTTCGATCAA
Source organism: Arabis alpina (assembly GCA_900128785.1). Taxonomy (NCBI): domain Eukaryota; kingdom Viridiplantae; phylum Streptophyta; class Magnoliopsida; order Brassicales; family Brassicaceae; genus Arabis; species Arabis alpina. Next base: position 2,515,168 of record LT669788.1, read on the forward strand.
AACCTTGTTGTTGGGTTTGTTGTAAAGATTCACTGGTTTCTAAAAGCTTGTTTTGTAATTTGATGCTTAAAAAATATTAATTTTCCTCTGTTTGTAAGATTATGTTTGGAATATGACTATAGATTTTTCATTTGTCTAGAAGCATATATTGTGTTATATTTTCCATGCATGTCTTGGTTAGGATGTAATCTTTTGTCATTTGTCACCGAAATCATGTCCTGAATCTCTGTTTTCGATCAGATTATGCATGGCTTGTTTGAAATTCAAACCCTTGTTGTTTCATTTGTGGTGAAGAGTCTAAAGGTTTTAATTGAACTCTTGTTATATGAATGTATTTGCTTTAGATGGAAGGTGACAAAAGATTTACTGTTGTCTCTGTGTTGTTATGTAGCCTATTGTGTTGTTGTTATTGAATCTGCTGGGAGGCAGATACCAATGGCATTCTTGGAGCGAGTCAAGGAGGATTTCAGCAAAAGATATGGTGGTGGTAAAGCTTCCACTGCTAAAGCTAATAGCTTAAACAGAGAATTCGGGTATTTTCGACATTTTAAAATCAGTATCCAATTGCATCATCTTTGTGAATGTGCGTCTTTTAACTTGTTTTTGTTGTAATGAAGGTCTAAACTGAAAGAACACATGCAATATTGTGTGGATCATCCTGAAGAGATTAGTAAACTTGCCAAAGTTAAGGCTCAAGTGACTGAAGTGAAAGGTGTTATGATGGAGAACATCGAGAAGGTAAGATGATTGATTCAACTAATTCGCAAGTTGTTGCTAGACTTCTCTAAAACAAAAGCTGAATTTGTTTTATGCGATTCATTTATGTGGCAGGTCCTTGACCGTGGTGAGAAAATCGAGCTATTAGTAGACAAAACTGAGAACCTTCGCTCACAGGTTAGTGAACCACATTTCTAATACCGCCTAGACACTACATATAATGCATACTTGGATAAAGTGGTAACACGCTTGGTTTTATGAATGTCTTAAAAGGCGCAAGATTTTAGAACACAAGGAACAAAGATGAAAAGAAAAATGTGGCTAGACAACATGAAGATAAAGCTTGTAGTATTCGGCATCGTCGTCGCTTTGATTCTCATCATCATCTTATCGGTTTGCCACGGCTTCAAGTGTACTTAAAACTCGATTCACGTGCGATTTATCTGACTCACATTGCTACTAAGCTGATTAGAACTCAAATGTTTGAAAGACAGATTTAAGCTTTTTGGTTGTTGCTTATTAGGTTAGGCGTTTATGCTTTTGTAATCTAAAATTCTATGAATCGGTTTATGATTCCTCCCAAATCCTCTTCTAACTACATTGACCCATTATCTAAATAGTGTTCCTATAATCTATATTATGGAAATACCATCAACTATTTGGAATGAGATTCTTTTGACATTACAGTGATGATAACACAAGTTAAACAACAACAAAACAGCTTACAAGAATTTAACCACATTCTTCTACCCAACAAAAGAGTTCCTATTCAGTATTCAAAAACATTAATTAATCTAACCACTCCAAAATGAAAGAAAAAGATAACAGGTTTGTTACTTAAACAATAAAGGAGAATGAAATGTAAAGCAGAGAGAGAGGAGGATGTTTAGTTTACTAACATTCAGTGCATGTTCTTCACCGGAGAGATGTTTGGTAAACTTTGCAAGGGTTTGGGTATAAAAACAGCACGATCTGCAATGAAGCATGGCAAATTCACCCGTTTCAACCTCTCTTGGTGGTGTCTCTGTGGAAGATAACAAATTAACTTAGAAAACAGTGCTTAATTAGTTGTATATTCCTCTCTCAACACAACAACCTGTGAGTAGTAAGCTTCCCCAGAGCCACGCTGCAGTAGTGAGCAGGTGTGAATATCGGTTGGAAATACATGTATATGCCAGAACAATGTTGTATCCATGCTTCCGCTGTTGTTCACGGCAAAGACCGAAAGAGAAGACAGCCTCCACCTGATATGATATAAGCATTATCGTAGCCGGAGGCGGATTATGCTCTCGCCACTCCAACAAATCGGAATACATGAATGAGCATCTCAGTTCTGTTTCAGTAAAGGGAACCAGTTTATTACTAGCAACAGTAAAAGCTAAGAACAAAAAGATCCAGAACAAGGATTAATCAACCAACCTTTAGTCATAGCCGGATTTGAGGGGATTTTCTTGAAACATTTACATGGAGCCCCCACCTCACGAGGGGATTTTCTTGAAACATTTACATGGAGCCCCCACCTCACGAGGGGCCTAACAAAAAATTATATGTATAGGTAATGTGACTTTGTAATGTATATATGTATATATTTATATAAAATCTGGAAAGAAAATAAGTAAGTTTAGTAAGAAATCATAGGAAAAATATTGTGTGATTCCAAATCGTTACATAAAAAATATTTTATACAAACTTAGGATAAAAGTAGAAGAAAAAAGTAATCTTATTCATGACTATCTTATTTTTCAAAAGTAAATTTTAGAAAATAAGATCATTTTTGTTCAAACTTATGTAAAACTAAAAAAATTTAGATGTTAATTTTTGTATGGGCCTCATAAACCTAAGATCCAGCTCTGCCTTTAGTGGTGTGTTGAATAGTGACTCCAGTGGAAGAGAGGCCTCCTAGGACTTGCTCAGAGGTTTGTTTTAGGTCGCCATAGGCAGTAATGGTCACAGGACCATTGTACCCTAAATTCTTCAACTCCCCTTCTATACTCGGACGGACCCGACCAGAATCATAACCATCGGGAACCGGACAATCGCTCATGTCTCATCACACCGCTGTTTTTGATGTCGCGTACGCACGCCTCACCTCATAGTTCTCCTCCATCATTTTTGATCTCGCGTGCTCAGGCCGCGCCGCTTTGTTCCTCTTACCCTAAAGAGAAATCTTCAGACACAAGTCTTCGATTTTTTAAGCAGGGTTTCTTTCTTCAGACACAAGTCCTCTCGATCTTTCACATTATACACAAAACTTATGGGCCTAACTAGAGCCCATAATTGATGTTCTTTGGTGTTTGATACCAACCGCATATTTTATTTAAGCTTCTTGTTTTTTTGCTTATTATAGGTTAGACCTTAATACTTTTTGTAAACTCAAATTCTATGAATCAGTTCATGATTCCTCTCAATCCTCTCAGTTTTACTTAAATTGACCAACTACTATTATTGAATGATTCTTGTAATAGTGTTTCTGTATTATGAAAATAACATCAACTACTATTTGGAATGAGATTCTTTTGACATTACAGTGATGATATAACAAGTTAAACAACACCAAAAAAAAACAGCTTACAAGAAGTAAACCACATTCACTACATTCTTCTAACCCAAAAAAAGTTCCTAATCAGTATTCAAACACATTCAAATCCAAACACAGAGAATCATCAACATGCTAATTGATCTCTCAATGGTAAGATCTCTTCAAAGATTGGAAGTCTTCTTGTCCTATAAGGCCTCCTCCATTCTTTCACAAACTCATCAATCCCTTCAACAACCGCAATCTCATCCATACCAACTTCGCATTCCAAAGCGAAAACCGCTTCTTCTTCCACTGGCTTTAACTCACTCAACAGCTCTTGAACACGTTCCTTCAACCTCAAATCACTAAACCCTTCTTTGTTCTCTTGTAAAACCTCACGAAACAGAATCGTTCTCGCCTCATCGTACTTCCCTTGCTTGATTAAACATGTACATAAATTACAAGCCTTGTTTGCATCTGGCTCTATCACTTGAGCTTTCCTGTACACTGTCTCAGCTGCAGTATAGTCCCTTAGCTGCATATAAGCCCATCCTAAGTTTCCCTATAACACAAATCACACTCATTCTCATTAGCCCATTGATCAAGAAACTACACAAAACCTAATCAAAAACTGAAGATTATCTTGATTCTTACCAAGATCCTAGAAGTTTCTTTCTCCACAGTAACCTGAAACTTCTTCCCATGAGATCTTGCAGTCTTTGTTGGTTTACCATTAAACGCTTCTCCTTGATATATCATCCAAAGCTTCTGCTTCAATAACTCAACTTGTTCCTCAATTCTCCCACATTTCTGCACAAAATTCAAAAAAATCCCAACTTTACTAATCTTGACAAACAATAAGCAGAACACAAAGAGAATTGTGTCGGTTCAAGAGTTTTTTTTGTTTTACCTTGTAGAGATCAATGAGGACATTATCAAGTGATTCTTGAGCTTGTCTAGAACAAAGATCTCTAAAAGATTGAATAGCATTAATAGCTTCTTCTGCTCTGTTTTGTTGTTTCATTAATAAAGCCATGTCTTTTAAAGCACTATCTACTCTATCTCTTGCTTTAATAGCTACCCAAAACAACTCTATTGCTGCTTCTGCGTCTTTCTCCACAAGCTAACAAAAAAGTTTCCAAATTTATAAAACCAATCAATTTAAATTCCGTTTTGAATCAAAATCACAAATTTATTATTACCTGAACATGTTTGGCTCGAACATAAGGACTGTCTCCATGAGGAAGCTTATGAACAACGTTGTACTCTTGTCTCTCTCCTCTTCTTAGACTCATCATCATCGTCACGAAGCTTTCTCTCTCTTAAAAATGTTATCTCTCTCTCTCTAGGTGGTGTGTGAGAGAGGAATTAAAATTAAATTATATTGAGGAAGAAGAAGAAAGAACCTAGACGGGTCTGAGTCTAGGTTCGTTATTTGTCAACTGGATCTATAATACCGCGGGCTGGTCGTTTTTTAAACCTATAGAATTTTGCCACGTGACATATCCGTCCCCATTATTCTCCCACGACTTCGTCGACTTAGCCAAATTTTGTTTTTATTGTTACTTGGGTATTTGTTTTTTTTAATATGTTCAATTATTAGTCTATTTAGTTTGTGATTTATAATCCTCATTAATAACTTAACTCCCTAACCATATTCTGTTAAACGATAGTTAATACTTAATACTCAGTTACTCACTCCGTTATTTTTTGTTAGATGTTTTAGTTATTTTACACATAGTAAGAAAACCAATTAATGCTCAATTATAAATGTATTGTTTTTTGCACTAAGCAATTTTCAATAATATTCGGCCTATAATAATTCACTAATTTTATTTAATATACTTTGGAATTAACAATTCTTAATTCACCATAATTTGTTCATTAAAAACACATTGAAAAAATAAAAAATTAATCTTTAGAAAATAATAAAAAAATCTAGAACATCAAAGATAAAAAAAACGGAAGGAATATATACAAAACCCTTGTTCATAAATGGTGAATTTGATGAATAAAACAATCTCCAAAAATATAATTTTATACTCACTCTATTCTCAAGAAATTGGTAGCACATGTTATGGATTTGTATACTTGAAAATAGAGAAATAACGTCTTTCATGACACGAATTCGATATCTCATCAAACAATATTTAAGATCATATTCAAGAAATCACAAGAAACATTTTCGCTAATCAATGCAACTTTGGATCCAAATGACTATGAAAGTGTAGTTTACAATATATTGTATTTTTTATTATTTTTGTCAAAAATAATATACTCCCTCCGTTGCAAATTACTTGTCATTCTAGGTGTTTTCACACAAATTAATAAAACAATTAAATTTTCTGTTTTACCCCTAATTAATACATTATTTGGTTTGATATAAGTAATTATTAAGCTGAAAGTTAAGGGTAAAAGATGGAAAAATAGTAATAAATCTGCATTGGAAATATAGAACGACAAGTAATATGAAACAAAAAATAAAAGTTGGAATGACAACTAATATGCAACAGAAGGAGTAATTACATACTCCCTCCCCGTTTCATATTAGTTGTCATTATACGTTTTTTATTTTGTATCAAATTTATTGTCGTTTTACATTTTCAATGCAGATTTATGATTGATTTTCTATTTTTATTCATACTCTTTCACTACAAGAAAACAAGCCTATTTCAAACGGCATTTGCGACGGATATTTTCCCGTCGGAATATTTTGACTAAATACAGACGGATTTATAACCGTTTTTACACGGCAAAAAACCTGTTGTAAATCACTTAGAAATTTCCGACGGACAATATTACCGTTAGAAATGTGTCGGAAATATGATAGGAATTCCGTTGGAAAATATTACCGTTAGAAATGTGTCGGAAATATGATCGGAATTCCGTTGGAAATGTAATTTTCTTTTTTAACTACTGTCATTAGATATCTGTTGGAAATGTTTAACGATTTTCCGACGGAATTTAAAATTTAAATTAATAATTTTGCGGTAAATGTTTGAATTTCAGGGGGATTTTCGACGGCTTTCATTTCCAACGACATTTATCCTAACAAAATCAATAAACTTACCAACCTTATTCTTCTTCTCATCATTCTTAAATTCTATTCTCTCTCTAAACATTTTTTTTTCATCCTTCTCTCTAAATTCTTACGAAAATATGTATGTTTTATTGTTCTTTATGAATTGTAATTGTCTTTTTAGATATATAATTTGATATATTATAGGTTTATGAATGTGATTTTGTTAGATTAGGTGGTTTAGTAGGGTTATGGTGAATTTGCGAGGTTAAATTGTGAGATTTCTGATGTTTTATTGTTAGTTTATTATTTTAGTATAAAATATCAAATGTAAATGATTTTTGACATTATAACATCGGTTTTGTGCATACCAATCAAGTTTTTGTATATACTTAGAATTCGTGTTTTTTTATATATTTATTATAAATTATATTAGAAAATCATGGTATAATAAAATTACATTAAAACATGTGAAAGGTTTTCTTTATGTCCTATTCGCATATAAATCAATTTCATATAATTTACATAGATTATATTTTTAATTTTCTTTATTTATATTACGTTCGTATTGCTTTTTATGACTTATATACAAAAAAACCATCTACAACCATTTTTTTATATTGTACAGGTATAACAATGATTTTCGTGATGCTCTTGGTTTGAGGCGTACACATACATTCCAGCGTTACGTATCACGTCAACTAATGGTTGAAGAGTTAGTGCAAGAACCAGGCCGAGAGCTTATCCCAAAACTCCATTATTCTTGCGAGGGAACATCGTCATGGTAAAACTTATATATATATATATATAAGTTTAAATTTAAATATATATATATTTGATATTTAACTTTAAATTTTGACGAATTTATTTATAGACTAATATCTATTATTTATCACCTTTGTAGGTTTGGGATTCATCCGGGCATCAATAAATCATTTCAAAAGATGGTGTATGGATTCCTCCGCCATCCATATCGGACATGGAATGATTTTCCAGAAGAAGAAAAAGAAATGTGGTTTCGTTGTTTCACGGTAACAAATAAAAATATTATATTTTAATAAAGTACATAGTAATTATAACAATTAAATAACTAATTTTTTTTTACTTGTAGCAAGATTTCACTTGGGAACCTCAACACACAAATTATGTTCGTGTGGAATTCGACAATATGGTTGCGTTATAGTATCTAGACAACATGAAAGATTGGAAGCAGAAGTGGATCGACGGCGAGGAAAAGCCGGAAGAATTGAATGATGAAGTTTGGATTGGATTGCAGAGATATTGGAATAACTGAAGACAACACTTATAAAAGTCTTTTCCTAGCAATATTATATTCTCGAATGTATTTTATTTTGAAATTATATTTTTCTCTCTAAATTATTTTGAATTTATTAAAATCTAGAATTTTAATTTCGGAATTTATTGCATTTAAATTATTTTTATATAAAGAATGATGATGTCAAAATAAAAAATAAATTTAAAATAATTATGTATAAACATAAAAATATCAAATTCTATATACCAATATTTTTAAAATATTATTGAACCCGGGTTGAACCCAGTTGGACCATATTAACCCACGACCCAAAAAAATTCTGGTTCGATCGCCAGTCCGGTTTTAAAAACATTGCTAAGTAGTAAAATTCACTCAATTTTATACTAAATACCTATTTTTTATACTAATCGAATTCCGACGGATTTAATTAATTAATGAACAAAATAAAATTAATTAAGATAAAATAATCAAATCTCCTAACACTCTCCTCTAAACCCTAATTTGCCGCTTCTCCTCTTTCTCTTCTCCTCTTTCTCTTCTCCTCTCTTCTCCTCTGTGTATTCAACCACCGCTAATCTCCTCTTTCTCTTCTCCTCTCTGTATCCAACCACCGCTAATCTCCTCTCTGTATCCAACCACCGCTAATCTCCTCTTTCTCTTCTCCTCTCTGTATCCAACCACCGCTAATCTCCTCTTTCTCTTCTCCTCTGTGTATTCAACCAACCCTAATCTGCCTCTTCTCCTCTTTCTCTTCTCCTCTCTTCTCCTTTCTCTATTCAACCACCGCTAATCTCCTCTTTCTCTTCTCCTCTCTTCTCTTGTGTGTATTCAACCACCGCTAATTTGCCGCTTCTCCTCTTTCTCTTCTCCTCTTTTAAGTTTGTTCTTGTGTTTACTGGAAGCCATAGCCACGTATTCTCTTATCTTTACCTCATTGAAATCATGTAAGTGCTTTTCAGAAACACTCATCCATATAGATATTTATGAGATTAGAAGAGTTTTTGGTTACTTACTCATTACTTCAATATTTACTCAGAAAAACAAGGTCCACGCTTTTCTTGTGCCGTGACGTTTCCTACTTATTAGCTACAAATTTTTAAAACTAGAAATGACTATAAGACAAAGGAATTTAAGATTTGTGGGATTAGACAAGTATAAACCAGACATGACTATGAAGTTTTTCTTTCTTGTGTGTGTGTGTGAATGTAATTTAGCTAAACAATATCCATAGCAAGAGAACACAGTCCATAATATCTGACTACTACATAGTTCCTTGGACTGAGCCAATTTGTTTTATGAACACGAAATGGTTAAATCAGTGTATATGCCTTGTTTAGGTTTCTCGTCTCTTAGCAATCTAGTTTACAGTGACTTTAGTTTTGTTGTGGTCTGTAGTTGGTATTGGTTCGTCTGATTGTGGTTTTTTTGTTTAGTCGTCTGATGAGATAATTAGTTAAAAAGCATGAAAGCTTATGAAGTCAATGTCATATCTAGTTCCCTTAGTTGGCTCAATTATCAAATATTATAGTAATAATCTAAGCCACCAGATCTGATGACAAGAATGCAATTTGGATCTTGTTTTCGTAGTTGACTTTGAACAAATAATTAATCTTGAAAGTCATAAATATTGTATAATGTCTGAGATATGAATGTAAGATGCCTTCTGATGTTTGGGCAGTGAAGTATTCTGATCAATAGAATTTGCTAAGGTTTTATCTCTGTTCATTTGCCGTAGCTCTTACTCAGGATGTGGTTAATAACTTAGGCGTTGTACGATTTTTTCCATTTCCTGTAGCTTGTTCTTTGAGTATTTTTTTATTGCATAGTGTTTTGCAGTGTGAGTGGTATATGATATTATCTGGTTGAAACATATTAATAAGAGCTTTCTTTGTGCATCTATAGGCCTGATTAATTGTTGAACTCACCATGATCTTTAAAAGTCTGAGAACATAAAGCTTCATACCAAACATACACTGTCGAAAAAAGTGAATCTCGTCCTTGTGATTCAAAAGAGCAGTTTTTATTAACAGTATTACTAAGTTTGTTTTTATTTACTAACACAGTTTTTGATTTGTTTCTAGGTTTGGTCGTAGGAATGGAATCACAAAGTCATTTCTAGTATCCACTATTGGGAGTAGATCTTCGTTGCCGAGGGATCCCGTACTTTCCCAAGAAATTGAAACACTAAAAGAAGCGATTGGGCAAAGAGACAACATGATCGATGAATTGAAATCCGAAAATGCTGCGAATAAAGAAGCTCTCGCTGAGTTAAAAGCTTTCATGAGGTCGAAGTATAGAGATTGCCCGCTATGATATTTATGTTTGTTGTTTTGTTAAACAAAACTTTTGTACGACGTTTATAATACTTTTGTTTAACTTTAGAATTCGAATTAAAATACTTGTTTCTATATATTTTCGTTTACAACATTTTTTCTATTTGAAAACATTTTTTGCCATTTCTAAATTACTAATTCCGTTGAAAATCTGTAGGAAATGTAAAGAAATATTACTCTGAAATCCGACGGCTCTTTACAACGGTTTTTGCGGTTAAAAATCCCTGAAAAATTATAAATCCGTAGGAAAATAATCGGAATAAAATATAACGAAATTCCAAAGCGGATAACGGTTGGAATTATGACCGTTACAAATCCGTCTGAAATTTCGACCGGTTTCCGACCAAATGTATGTTTCCAACGACCTAGAACAGACGGACAGTTTGGTTGGAAATCCGTTGTAAAGAGCTGTTTACGACGGATTTCCAACTAAATCGTCCGTCTGTATTAGGCTATTTTCTTGTAGTGTTTTAACTTATTAATTACATATATCAAATGAAAAATACATTAATTAGAGGTAAAACATAATTTTTAAATATTTTTTTAATGGACGTGAAATCACGTAGAACGACAAGTAAAATGAAACGGATGGAGTATACTACTATATGATGTCCTAACTATATTTTGTAATAATATTAACATTCTTACGACACAAAAAATATAATTGAGTAAGTAAAATTGAGTAAGTAACAATCCAATTTGGTCATACATTTTGACAATTTCTGAAAAGAAAGATTCTGTAAAAAAGTCTATAACAATGTGCCAAACTAAATCAAATCGTAGTACCTAACATTTTTTTTGTGTGTGCAAAGGTTATATATCCCACAACAACCATCTTTGAACTTTAACAAAAAAAAACAACCATCTTTGATTTTATTCAACGTCCCAAATATCTTTCAAGTTTGATCTGTAATGTGCATTTCGAAGTAAAGAGATGGGCCTACGTGTCACTCAGGTGGCCATACGTGTCAAGTTTACTTTTCTCCTTCGACGACTTGGCTTTTAATTGAAATATAGGTCCCGTACGTTTTGAACTATTCAATTTTGCCCCCTTGGTTCTTGTTTAGCTAGTTTTGTTAATCTACAATTTTACTTTGTAACTCAGTTTTGTTTCTCCTCCATTCTAAATTGAATGTAGTTAAATTGAACGTTTTCGAAATGTTCTTAAGTCATAACCTTGATATATATAAAATTCCGGTAGTAAATCTGAACTAAAAAGAAACTAAGAATAGGTACAACATTATTATTTTTTTCTTTTCTATTTGAAAAAGGTGAAAATTATAGAGTGGGGAAAAGAATAAAAGTGATATACATAGGCTAATGGAAACATCATAATGATGATTCATTCCAAAGCCACGCCACAACATTCTTTGTTAGCTGTTATTATTGCCAATTATGGCCCAATGCATATAACATACATTCATCATCTTTCCATTTGTGTATATAATATACTAAATATAGTATGTTGTTACATATTTGTGTATATTCATACTACATTTAGTGTATTATACACATAATGACACATATGTATAGATTAGTGTACAACACAAACAACAGAAAGTCGAATTAGTGCTTTGTGATATAATGAACCAATTTATAGCTTTTACTCCCAAACGAAATTTCCATTTTTTTGTATATTCATGTGTCGTTGCATGTGTATATAATATACAAAATGAGATTATGAGAAAGATGATGAAGGATGTTACTGTCAAGATTTATAGGTTTCTATTTGAAATCAATTGGCTATTAGCCTATACTAGGTAAATCTATTTTTTATATATAAAAAGTGTTCGGAGTACTAATGTTTATTACTATGCTTTTTGATATACTTTAGAACGCTCATCGAACTCTAATCTCTTTATTTATAGTGTGAGCCTAAACTTGAAAAAGAAGACAAGAAAACCCCACAACCAAAAATGTATCATTGCCTAAACCCACAAGCATTCACCATTAACACCAATCACTCTCTTTCTTCTTTCTCATTTCTTTCTTCTTATTACTGCCATCTCTCTATATTATCTTTCAGTTCTCATCTTAAAACCCTAATCACAAGCTTTTCTTATAAGTTAAGAGAGGTTCTTTGTCTAGTTTGTGTTCAAGTTGGATTGGATCATTTAAATTTGGACCACCTGGCGACATTAACAAGAGAAAAGTGTTCGGCTTTGGTCCGGTCTTGTTACGTACCATCAAGGACTAGTTGTAATTCTGAAGACATTATTAGTAATGTCGATGATGGTCTTAGCTTCCGAGGAGGAGGAGGAGGAGGAGGAAGACATTGGCGAAAACAACACCAGCCGGCTAAGAGACACGGCGGAAGAAGCTGCACCGCCGTATCAAGTGAGCCTTGCCGTCTCAAAAGCAACCTCAAGATCAAGAATAATGAGGCAGATAAAGGATCGGAGTTGGAACAGAGGAAAGTAAGTTGGCCTGATGCTCACGGTAAAGATATTGCTCATATTCAAGAGTTTGAGCTTAGGTAATATTCAATACATACTTCATGAAATTTTCTTTCTAATTAAAGTAATGTCATGCTTTGTGTATATAGTTTCTACTTAGATTTTTGTTATAATATATAGAATAGAATTGTTATAAGACTAAAATGTACTAATTTTTCTATGTAGCAAAAGAGTTATAACTTTTGTAAAATGGATTTGATTTTTAACCTGCGTTTTGTGGAATTGATTTGCAGTGCATCGGAGGACGGAGACAATGCAGGAAATTATAAAAGAAAATATTGTGGTGTTTGTATAATCCAATGACATGTTTTATCATTTTGAGTTTTGTTATTATTGTTCTTAGCACTGTGTGTGAAATGACTTGGTTCTAGTAGAGAGTTTTTTCGCAAATCCATTATTGAGTAAAAACACTAAAACTAAAACTTTTTTTGCGAAATGAAAAGTTTGAAGAAACAATGTCGAATCTCCATCAACTTGATCTCATATACATACAACTTCAGCTTATTTCAAGATGATGATACAGAGATAATAATAATAATCATCTCCAAAGGATTAAAACCAAAAGACAAAGAAAGAATCATAATAAGCAAATATAAAGTCATAACAACATTAACTCACAACATTCCTCAATTTTTTCCCCACTATATATAATTGAATTTGTTTTCCCCTGATTTTGGTATTATTAGTACAAGAACCAGGAATAATAATCTGCTAGATTTTCCTATTTCAGTATTTTATGTTTTCATAGAGGCAAAGAAAGATCCTCTTCTTACTTGTGTTTTTCTTCAGCTGTTCTGAGCTGACTTGCCTTTCTTAGCTTTATTCTTCTCTTGGATCTTCTTTTTCTTCTCTTCAGATGTGATCCAATTGTATCCCCTTGGAATTGTGAATGGGTCTTGATCGTTTTCGGCTTTACCAATACCGTACCCTCCTGAGCTCGAGCTTGCTGATGGACGTTGGTTCGGTGTTTTGATCCACTGAAACCATGAGGAAGATGAGCTTGATGAGGTCTGTGTTTCATCTCTAGGACTGTTCTTGGCCGAAGAAGTTGGACTCGATGGAGGTGTAACAAACTCGTCTTCAATAGCTTCTAGCTCTTCAAACTTTGTAAATGTAACAAGTACTCTAATCGTTGGAATCACTGGTATAGCAACCTGCAATACAAGATCCAAATGAAATGAGCAAAATCTGGAAAAGAATGATGATGATCATAGAAGGTTAAACATACCTTGACTGGGAATGTTCCGGCAGGTAGTTTCGTCGTCATAAGCTCTCTCAAACGCCGAATTGCTTTGACTTTGTTTGCAAGGATATCGAGCAATGGAAGAAGTTCATTTGTCTGTAATGGGAATCTCTCAGAAAGCCACAGAACCGGTCTAAGTCCTTTCTTGTACTCGTTCTCTCTGCTTCCTTCCTTTCGCTTACTACTTCCACTACCTTCTGATGTTGAAGCTTTTGATGAATCTCTTGATGATCCCCGGTTTTCGTCTCTCACAACAGTCTCAGCCGCTGAGTGTCTTCCCGGTTTTATCAGTTTCCCTCCACCAGATGGAGAATCATCGTCTCCAAGAAGATCACTTACTTTCTCATCAACACAAAGCGAATTTCTAGGAGGAACACTACTACGTTTGTTTCCTTCCTCTCGTTTCCTCCACCCGCTGAACCATCCTTTCTTCTCCTGTTTGCAATACCCATTCCCATCCGTTACAGGAATCTCCCGATCCTCGGAAGAACTATTATGCTGCTGAGGAATCCTAGAGCTCTCGCCGTTAGTAGATTCTTCCGGTGAATCCAGCTTCATTGCTAACTCAAACTGTCTCTTCTCATCTTCCGTCAAGAGATCTCCAAGATCTTCGCTTTCCGTTTCGTTTTCTTGATTAGTGTTTGAGAAAAGCTCCTCATCGGTCATTGCACCCGGTACTCTCCTTGACTTTATACTAACAACTACATTGTGCATATCATACACTTTTGCTTTCCATAGCCCAACCATTTCCGTCTTCTCTTGACGCCTCCACGTTAACTGCGGAAACAGAACCGCTTGAGTAACATCGATCCCGGGTCTGAAAATGCTCGTTTTGGACATCGCAGCCACTTCTTGACGAACTTCTTCATCAGAAGCCGGAGCTCCAGCACCATCTAAAGCATTCATAATCTCCTTATCTTTATGTGATATCATAAGCAGAGAACCCGAAGGAACTTTACCGTCTTCTGATCCATCTCCAAGAAAAAGTATAGTCTGATCCGATCTTTGAATCCGAAAACCGTCAAACCCCGCCAATGTCATATCCGCTCTAAGATTAGCACCTCTCTTCCAAATCTTATAAGTATCCGAAGGCGCCACTCTAGATATAAAAGGTATAACCGAACTCTCGAAATGGAAAGTAATCTCCATATAGAAATCTCTCATCCTATGCATCGTAGCTACAAGCCGAGGCAACCTCCTACACCATTTAGCCCAAGCTAAAGGCTGATAATGCCTCACAATAATCATAGCAATCCTCTCTTCTCTACCGCAAATCGCTTCTTGCAACGCGCTCCATCCTTGCTCGTTCTGCAAACTCCAATCAGCACCTGCAGCCATTAACATCTCTGCAGAAGTCTCATCCCCAAGCTTTACAGCTAAATGAAGAGCAGTATCTCTGTTAACAACATCACGCCTGTCTATAACAGCTGCAATTGAATCAGCTTTAGTCTCTT
This sequence comes from Arabis alpina, assembly GCA_900128785.1. NCBI lineage: Eukaryota > Viridiplantae > Streptophyta > Magnoliopsida > Brassicales > Brassicaceae > Arabis > Arabis alpina. The sequence goes on from LT669788.1 coordinate 2,530,184, forward strand.
CAGCTACAGAAGCTGCTTCGTTCTTAACCTCGGATGGGTCACGCATCCGTGGAAGAACAGATAACAGTTTCTTCAAACCAACGTAATCTCTTGTCACAACAGCGTGATGTACAGGACTATGACCATACTTTGTAACATCAATAACACTTGCCATATCTCAAAAGTGTTATACACCAAACAAAAGACTCAAATCTTTCACAAACCTAAATCATCTTTAAAACCCTCTCCAATTGAATAAAGTCTACAAATGTAAGGCAATTACTAAACCTAATTGCAACTCTCTAATATCAAATCCCCAAATTCATAAAGTAGACAACTTTAACAGATCCCTAAACAAACACAAAACCCAGAAAATAGATTTGCCAAAAATGGAAACTTTTTTCAATACCCAGATCAAGAAGAATCAGCTGTGAAGGAAAAAAAAGGAAATTTATGATTTTTTCTCACTATTGGAAATGATTCTTAAGGAGACACGAGATTCGTTGCTTCCGAGGAATCAGATCCGAACCCAGATCGGAGAAAACCCACAAGAGAAGAGATCTAAAGGTAGAGAGAGTAGAATCGAAGCAGGGAAGAAAGGAATCAAATTTGGAAGAAGAAGGTTCAAAGACCGGTCGGGAAGCTTACATGGAATCTGTAAAGATCGATTAGATACGTTAACCGTTAAGACAACAAGATAAATATATTAAAAAAAAAATGAATAAACAAAATAAAGATAAATTAGCATAAATTACTAGAATTGAAATAAGTTAGGTGAATTTTGATGATTCAATAGTAATGTTTCAAATTTGGATGTAGAAAAGGCCAAATTTGAGGGGATAAAAAAAGGAAGATATTTTTTTTCATTAAGAAACGGCCAAAATAATTGGTTTTGAGACAATTGGTGACTTGATTATCCCAATAAATGATTATTGTACTATGTTTACTTAAATTTTTTGCTATTAAACAAATCTTGAAAGAAAAGTACGTTTGTCCTATAGTACTTGTCAAAGTTATGTGATGAGTAGTGTGTGTAGACTCCGTGTAAATGAATTCATTATTATTCGGAAAATATATAGATAACTAATTTTTTTTTAAATTGACTTTTGAAAACATTTACTAATCGTTGACAGTGAAACGCGTTATGAATTTCAACACATAATTAGGTAATTCATAACTATCGTATAATTAGGGATTTTGACTATCAAATTGGTTGGATTGGTTCGAGCCAAACCGGAATCCAGTTTCTGTTTCCGTTTCCGACTAAGTACCTCACCAAATTGTAAGATAAGTTTTAAAGAAACAACAAACACACACCATAAAATTTGGTCCAAACTACAAAGATCAATTCACAAAAAAAGAGAGAGTTATGGTTCTTCTCATAAACGTTAAACCAAACATAAAAGACAAAACAATACCACTAAACACAAAAATTATTTTTCTTCTTTGTAGATTTTTCTTCAAGACACATTCGTTCGGTTTAGTGAACATAAAGTTGTAAATATCCCTATAAGCAATAAGATAATCCCTATCCAAACGCTCTCATCTACCGAAAAATATGCAAATGAATGATTCATCATATTTTTCACGTATAAATCATTTTTATTATGTTATTATCTTTTTTTCGAGAAAAGTTATCGTCGGACAAGCTTTTCACAAAATCATGAGGGAATGTTCTATGTGATAATATCAACGTCATAATATAAGAAGATAAATATGATAAAACTAAAAATGTTTTAATCAAATAAGTGAACTTTTTACACATCAATCAGTTATTTGAGTGTCCAAGTTTGTATGAGTGTCTCTATCACTAAAATTTGACCATAAATATTTCATAACGAAGGCTGCAACAAAAAGCAACTATAACATATTTGAAATCAATCTCGATACAAGAACAAAATATTCAACTTTTTTTCTAATGTACAATTTTTGAACTGAAATATTCAACATTTTGTAAGGAAAACTAACCAAAATGATCACTAGTTCACTACTATGAGAACAAGAAGAGATTAAAACATAGTACTATCTTCTCTGAAGATATGTATGAACCATGATGAAATTTGAAGAATCTTTCCTTTTTCTTCTTTGCAAAACAGAGAGTTTGCTTCTTTTGGTTAATGTATAAAAATTTAAGACTTTGAAACTTGACTTTCTTGTTTATGTCACCTTTCTTTGGTCCAATTTAAATCCAATTATTTCATTCCTACATAATTTTATTACTAGCTAATTAAAGTTATAAACTTTTCTTTTCGGAACTACAAAACTAAAGTACATATGTGAGATGATCTTTTTGGATGGTTTATGAAAAAATTCCAATTTTAATAAAGTCAAAGTTAGAAAATTTTACCAACATTTAAGGGTTACTTTAGTCTTTAGAAATCTAAACAAAAAGTGAGTTACTAATTGAAGATTGAAACCGAATTGAATTTCATAAATTATCTTTCTTGTCAATTCTTGTTTACAACTTAAAATAAGTGGTTTTATGATAGGTTTTATACAACACCAATAAAGGTTTGTGGGCCTATAAATGGGCCTAACGACACTCATTACTGTCACTTGTCCGTATTTATTTTACACATGACAGAAATCAATAAAGTTAAATAAAGAAAAAGCTATTAAACCATTGTGATATATATACATAACCATCAATCCTTATATCTACAAATCAGGAGGCATTAAACCATTGTTGTTGCTAAAGTATTGATCATAGTAAATTAGTAATGATCATGATTACCAAATTGATTAGAAGACATCATGTTGGTCTGAAAGTTGCCATCAAGATGTGTGTGTTCCATGTTATGTGTCTCTCCTTCTTGATCCAAGTAGCTTTGTAGATACGGTCCAATTTCAGGATTTACTGAAAGGTCGTTCCTGTGTTGTGGATATGTCATCGAGTTAGTTTGTGTCTCAAGTAATCCTTGTGCATATGCTTGACTTCCAAGTAACTCCCCTGTGTTTATCATTTGTCTACCGTCTTGGATCATCGGATTATTCAACTGTGGCTCCCTAAAATACCTTCCGATTTCATAATGCTCGTTGATCGGTTGAGACAATGGTTGGATAACTTGAGTCCCATGTAACTCCCCTATGTTTCTCATTTGGCTATCGTCTTGGATCATCGGATTATTCAACTGTGGCTCGCTAAAAGACCTTCCAGTGTCATAATGCTTGTTGATCGGTTGATACGATGGTTGGATAACTTGAGTCCCATGTAACTGATTCGCGATGTTATTATGAAGATTGTCTTGAACAAACGAGCTCATTTGACCCCTATCATTTGGGTAGTACTGACTTGGCACGTTAAAGTTTACTCCTCCTACTCCCACATGATCAAATCCTATCAAAACAATGGGTTTTTGCATAAAGACTAATGTATCGATCAAATAATTTGCTTAAGGTTCAATGTTAAGTACCTTGAGAAGATAGACCATCATTAACGCAGTACTGGTTTCCCATGTTAACGTTTACTTCTCCCGTTCCCACATTACCAACGCCTATCAAATTGATGGTTTTGTTAATATAAAGACTTAAAAATATAATGATTTGCTTAAGGTTAAAAGTGAAGTACCTTGAGAATAGCGATGAAGAAGGTCATTGTTAACGTTGAAGCGAAGTGTCTGGTCATCGCTATAGTGAGACAAGTTGTTGTTGTTGTTCTCATAACCACTGTTGAAGAATGGATCTGCTAAAAATGGGAATTTGACTTTGATGAGTTCGGACCAGAAGCTATTGGTGGACAAGAGCTTCTCCAAGTTCTTTTGCAGAACTCCAGCAGCAAAATGAAGTGTATGTCTCCTGTTATACATAAACAAACGTGAGGCTCAACACTTTCAATGGTACTAAAAGTCTAAAACTAAAGATGGAAATACAAACCTGCATTTAGAAGCATACTGATCTTGAGTGAAATCTTGATCCACTGGTTTCCATTGAGTATGTTTTCCTGCTTGTGGATTAATCTCTATGAAGAATGTTGGACGGTTACTCAACTGCGCATAAACATATTTCACATATCATTAGACTCAAGATTAACAAACAAAACATGTAAACATGTTATATATATAAGCATGTCTAGTAAGTACCTCGACTTCCAGGAGTTCAGTTTCATCATGTGAATCATAGGTAGGTTTAAAAGACAATACATCAGACCATGGAATCTCGATCTTTCGCTTCAGCTTCGCCACGCGTGTTTCCATTTCTACATCGTAGAGAAACTCCCATATGAGTTTCTTCTTTGCAAAATAGAATTTGGCCATAAGGTCATCAGGGTAAACTGCAGTGCAAGTCCATCCACCAATTGTGATCTTTGATATTGGGAAGTTTAAAGCCTTTAATTTTTCAGTAGTTTTAGGAGTTTCATTAGGAGTTAAAGTCTCTATGTAATCTGTGAGATGAGGCAAATTTTCTATGATGCTAGGTTCGATCATGCTGATAAATTCCGGAGGTTTTGTTAAACGCAAGTTCAATAGTGGAAATGGAACCTGAAAAAAAAAAAAAATTGAGAGTAAAATCACAAACGTATATATATTTGTTTTCCAATCAAATTTAACCTTGCATTCCAATAAATTAAAGAGCAATATCGGATAGTTATCGTAAGCTCAAGAAGAGTCAATGTCTAATAAGCTCCTCTAAACTAACGCCCCCATTTACTCCTCTAAGTTATTTAAAAAAAAAAAATTAAATAGAAAAGTTAGGCAATGACATTATAAGTATATTTAATTCTAACAAAATTATCAATAAGGAGTAAACCCTAATACAAAGAAGCAACAATGTTTCTTGTGAATGAATATAAATTAGGTTAAATACCTCTTCAACAGATTTCTTAGGGCAAATTTGAGATTCTTCTAGTGATTTCTCCATCGTAAATCAACAAACACCTCTAAGCTCTGTTTTGGGTTTTGTTGCTTAAGCTTACCTTTAACAAAACGTATTCAGATTTTCCCAAAAACCTAATCTCTATCACGTTTTTGTTTTTTCCAACTATATTTATAGTTGTACGGCAGTGTTAGTTAGGGTTAGTTATTTTATTTACGGAATATACAATTAAGGCCCGTCAAAAATAGATTGGGCCTTGGCCCATTAAATTGAGATCCAGAACCCGACCCGGTAATTCCTTACCCGACCCGGAATTATCTGAGGTCCAATCGTTGTTCCCGAGAGAGAGATCAAAGAGGATCGATGTTATTGCTTCTCTTCGAACAATTAGGGTTTCGATTCGCTCTTTGGAACCAGATTCATTCAGGTTAATCTCCTCTTTCCTTTTGTATTCGTAAATTCGAGATATCTAATCTTTTTCGTTTTTCGATTTGGTTGTTTTCTGAATTTTAGGGTTTATGTTAGTTTCGTGCCTAAATTTCTCAGTTTTCGATGATAATATGTGAATTTCGTTGTTTTTATGTTGTAATTCGGTTGAAATAGTACCAAAGGATTATACTTTTTGGTTATGTGTTTGATTTTTGTTCTTAGTGTTTGCTTAAGTTATAATCTGAGGTTTATGGACTTTGTGTATGTGAGCATTGGTTCAGTTTCTTGGTTGTTTATTTGGTTTTTGCAGGATGGAGAACACTGATATTGATATGGTAATCATACCTGATACTCCAGATAGAACGGTACGACGTGGTTCTGTAACCAGAGAGGTTAAGAGAAGACTGCGTTCTCCAGAAGCACCAGCAAGCTATCAAAGCGAAGAATATCGTAATTACCTTAAAGGTAGAGCCAGACCTGTCCCTGAAGTTGTGGAAGACCGGGAAAGTTCTGATAACGGGCATGGGTCTCGTGCTTCTGGTGGCAACGCTTTGTTTAGGAGAGCAGAGGTTGAGAAAGATATAGGGAAGTCTATCTGTACTGATCCTTGCGTGGCTCCCGTGGAGAGAAACTCGGGTGTAAATGTAGATAAACGTAATGGACGACATGCTCATGTTAGTTTATCGAGAGGCTTACCATCTGAAGATTTAACAGAACTTTGCTCTAGTAATGGTTTTTCTCTTTTACGAGGTGATCATAACTCTTTTAAGCTGCCTAGGATTAGTAATAAGGGTAAAGAAAAAGTAGAATCTGGCTCTGTTTCTAATAGAGAAACAATTGACCTGTCCAGTGACAGAAAACCGAGCAGAGGTACTAGAAGATTAGTAAGACATGGCTGCATTTCACCGAATGAAATAGCGGCTAGAGCTAAACAAGCTGCTGATACCAATACCAATACCAATACCAATACCAATACCAATACCAATACCGAGGATACAATTAGTGTTGAACAGGAAATAGCTCCTGAAACTGCATCTTCGATTGGCATAAGAGAGATTGTTTCTGGAAATGAAGTTCACGGAAGAGCTAGAGGAAGAAGACCAGAAATTCCCCGTAGCAGGTAATAGTTCTTCCTTATATTTTCATTAGATGTTTGAATGGGTTTTATAAGGATGATTCTTCTTCTTCTTTTCTGTTTTGTGTTAAAACACTCTTTTGTATTCTGTGTGTTTGATGCAAATAGGATGTCAAGTAGAGATGCAATTGGCTCAGAGCCAGAGGGATGGATTAGTACGCGTACCCGGAAATCAAATATTGGTCATGAAACGAATCGAAGGGATGAGAGTGACACTCAGGAAATTTGTAGTTCCGTTTCCAGAATTGATGTGCATGAAACAATTGGTGGAGTTGAAAGAGATACTAGACAACAACGACGGCGGAAAAATGGATTTACTACTGCAAGGGCTTTAAATGAGCAAGAAGCCTCTGCTATTAGATCATCAGGGGAACCATCTAGTTCAAGGCCACCGAGAATTCAGAATCATCAAAGACAAGGCACAGAAGTGTTGGAAATTGAAGATTCATCTCCTGATGTACGGGGTTTTCGGGGTCTTAGACGTCGTGTTGAAAACGATGAATCTCATGTGAATGTAAGACAAATAGAAGCAGATGAGATGATGGCTCGTGAATTGCAAGAACAGCTGTACCAAGAATCGGCTTTGAATACAAACGAGCAGGTACTTTTCCCGAGTCTTCCTTGTTTTGGATATCCTCTATATGTTCTATCCGTTAAAAGGTATCTAATGGTCTTATTTCGACTTCATATGTTGTAACAGATTGATGAAAACATAGCTAGGTTACTGGCACAAGAAGAGAATGCTCTCCGTGGTTCTTCTAGTAGTTATTCTACTCGTAATACCCACAGCTCTAATACTGTAAGTGATGAACACGAAATTCTCTGTTAGTGTTTTTTCCTACGTGGTTCTATCGATTATCCGTGGTCTGTGTTCTTTCTTAAACTTGCTCTTTAACAGAATCTGGCTTTAGGATCATCTTGAGTATCTCAACTGTTGCTTAATGCCAATAGCTATTATTTACAGGTTCCAATCCCAGATTTTACAAATCACATGGCACGACTGCAAGGAGATTCTCGAAGGAGGCGGTTTAATCCTCTACAGGCTCGTGTTTCTGTTAGAGCACCAACACGAGGCCGAGGTCAGCGTTTAGGCCGTGCATCTGCTTCACTACACAGATCTTTGAATCTCAACTTTCCAAATGATATGGGCTTAGAATCGGTACACTTTCTTAACTCTTTTTATATACCAAATGTTTCGTGAAACTAAAATTAATCCTTACCCTTTTTTTTTTAATGTAACAGAGATTGGATTTTCTAGAGGAACTAGAGAATGTTATGGGGCATTCAGCTAACAATAGCAATCTTCTTCATATTGATCGTGACTTTACCGAGTATGGTCTCTTTTTGGTGTGTTTTTTTGCTGTATTCTTCATCAATATACTATGATTCTTAAATTTTACCATATTTTCGATGCAGAGATGATTACGAGTTGCTGCTAGCTCTTGATGATAACAATCATCGACATGGCGGTGCTTCTAGTCATCGCATTAACAACTTGCCAGAGTCCACAGTTCAAGTAAGTTATGGTTCATTTGTAAAATCCTCCTTTTTTTCATATCTGACATTTTGGTACTAAAATCATTCACTTTGGTTTTATGTGTGTATTTGCAGAATGATAATTTTCAAGAAACTTGTGTTATTTGTTTGGAAACACCGACGATTGGAGACACTATTCGTCATCTTCCTTGTTTGCACAAATTCCACAAAGATGTTAGTATCGTTACTGATCCATTTCAAAACCTTTTTAGATTATATAAGTTTGAAAATCAACCATGTTTGTTTCATGTGATAAAGATATGTGTTTATGCACTTTGTGCAGTGCATTGATCCATGGCTTGGAAGGAGTAAAGCATGCCCGGTTTGCAAATCCTCCGTCACTTAAACCGGATTGCAAGTTTACCATTTTACCCTTCCGACCGGTGAATATTCTCTCTTTCTGGTAAGCCAGCACATTCTTCTCCGTCGGATTTGAACTCATGAAACGGGTTTTTACCACCGTTTTTACGCGCGAGAGAGTGCTTTGTATCATTTCTAGCTACGAACAAATTTGTAGATTAAGTAGTTGAATTTTATTATTGATTTAGAATTATCTGGTTTAAACCTATACCTTTTTACATACGTAAAAGTAAAACACGACGTCTCTTTCTTCTTTCCACAAGTCTTCGTTGTAGACTTGTAGTAAAGTGATAATATGATTATACAATTTCAAAAAATATTTTTTTAGAAAATCTTACTACACTAACAAAGACTTGCAGACAAAAAAGAGCTTTTTCCTTGCTTTTTTCTCTCTCTAAAGACGAAAAAGTGACCTCCTTTTCTCTTCTTCGCTGGCGTCAGGCTCGACGCCGGAATCCTCCCCCTCTTCTCTTCTCTTCTCAGGCCCTCCCCACCTTATGGGGAAGAAAAAGCCTCCAGAAAATCCATCCCCAAAAAGCCTTGTTTCTCCTGTTCCCGTTTTTAGGTTAAGTCACTCTCCACTCGGAAGTGATGGCTTGGTCGCGAATCGGGATACAAACCCTCCAATTAATACCTCCGCACTATTGGGGCCGTCAATTGCTCCTTTAGTGCTCGTGAGTGTACCACTGGAAACCCAGCTCTCCACCCAGATCTGTGACCCAGCGATTGACTCTGTGAAGGTTGATTCCTCAACCGATCCAGAAACACCGGACTCTACAATGGAAACTGTGATTGATTTGGCAGCTCCAGTTGAGATAACTCCTACCGTGAAAGTTGTGCATACAGCCGTTCCGGTCGAACAAGCTAAGGCCCAACCTCTACTGACTGACTCATGGTCTGGATTATTCAAAGGATCATCGAAAGAGCTACAGAAGAAGGGCACGGCCTTCACGCTACCTTCAGGTGAGGCGTGTGTCACAATACCTAATTCGGTGATCGAGAACAATAGAAAAGGCTGGGAATGCTTCATCCTGGGTCAGTTCTATTCGGATCCTCCTTCTCAGGGGATAATCCATAATATCGTAAACGGTATTTGGAGTCGACAGTACCGAGACGTTACTGTCTCCAAATTGGAAGGCCATGCGTTCTTGTTCAGGGTCCCCAATGCTTCTACCCGACATCGTGTTTTAACCCAAAGGCTTTGGCAGATTGAAGGCCAAACCATGTTTGTGGCTAAATGGGAACCAGGTATGAAAGCAATTAATCCGGAACTGACCTCTGCCCCTATATGGCTAGAGCTTCGAAATGTTCCCCTGCAGTTCTTCCATGAAGAAGGTCTGGAACACATCGCAGGATTGGTGGGCAAGCCAAAGGCCCTGCATCCTTCCACTATGAACAAGACCAACTTAGAAGTTGCAAAGGTTTTCACTATCATCGATCCGAGAAAACCTCTCCCTGAGGCAGTGAATGTTCAGTTTGAATCAGGGGATATAGCCAGAGTCTTGGTTTCAAGTCCTTGGATGCCACCTATATGTTCGTACTGTAAGGAGGTGGGTCATATTCTGAAGCGATGCAAAGTGGCTCCAATACAGTGCAACAAGTGCAGTTCAACAGCTCATATCACTGAGAAGTGTCAGAAACGATTTCCCATAAACCAAAATAACGGTCAGTCAAGGAGAGGTAGGGCTAGATCGCGTTCTCAGGGGGTTCAAAGCAAAGCGGACACGGCTGTTGATACCCCTAATGAAGCTGTAGGGATTGACACCTCCACACTAGATAAATCAAAAGGGCCTCATCTGGGTGAGTCTAGTGGTCTGTCTGTGGTTATAAAGCATACAGAGAGTGGACCTGCCTCTGGATCTCTGTGCTTGGCCAAGGAGTCAAAGGTTGAGGAGGACTCTTCGGATGTGGATACAAATGAGGATCAGACGGTGTCTGTTGAGAGCTCTGATCATCAAGGTTATACCAAGGTATCACCAAAGAAGAAGAAAAAGAAGAAGAATAAGAGGGAAAGGGGCAAGGGCCCCAACTCATCTTAGCTTATGTGTAAAGAATTTTTTTGTTGGAACGTAAGGGGCTTTAATATCGCAAGCCATCGTAGAGGATTTAAGAAATGGTGTAGGCTAAATAAGCCACTTTTTGGAGGACTAATAGAGACCCACGTCAAGATGCCTAAGTGTAAGAGGTTCATCTCTGAGCTGCTTCCTGGCTGGTATGTAGAAGATAATTATGGGTTCTCTCTTTTGGGTAAAATTTGGGTGCTTTGGCACCCATCTGTGAAGGTTGTTGTTATTCAGAAATCGCTGCAGATGGTAACCTGTCATGTTTTGCTGCCTGATACGCAGCATTGGGTTGTTGTGTCTATCATCTACGCATCAAATGATGAAGATGCAAGAAAGGAAATCTGGGAGGAAATCAAATATATGGCTGATACTCACTTAATCAGGGGAAAGGCGTGGATGGCTTTAGGGGATTTTAACCAAGTTCTTCATCCCCAAGAGCACTCCATTCCTCAAACTCTGAACGTGGACAGGAACACAAGAGTTTTTAGAGACTGTCTTCGAGAAGCTGAGCTTGAGGATCTCACCTTCAGAGGAAATACATTCACTTGGTGGAACAAATGTGCAACAAGACCTATAGCTAAAAAGCTTGACAGAATTTTAGTTAATGATGAATGGTATAACCTTTTCCCTTCAGCTTTTGCCTCTTTTGGGGAGCCTGACTTCTCGGATCACGCCTCTTGTGAGGTGAGCTTAGACTTGCCGTCTCAGAAAGGAAAAAGATTGTTTAAGTTCTATAACTTCCTTCTCCAAAATCCAGATTTTCTCCCCTGTATCACTTTTCATTGGTACTCCTTCAATGTCCTTGGATCTGCAATGTTCAGATTATCGACAAAACTAAAGCTGCTTAAGAAGGTCATCATGGAGTTTAATAAAGATAATTATTCTAACTTGGAGAGGAGAGTGCAAGAGGCTCACGCTGAGCTTCTTTCAATGCAAAGCAGAACTTTACTAAATCCCACATCGGCTAATGCGGCCTTGGAGTTGGAGGCTCAAAGTACCTGGATTGTTCTAGCTAAAGCTGAGGAAGCTTTCTTCTGTCAGAGGTCTAGGGTCACATGGATCAAAGAAGGAGACATGTGCACCGCCTATTTCTTCAGAATGATGGCATCAAGGAAGTCAATTAATCATATCCACTATCTAATTCAACCAGACGGTTCTCGGATTGAGTCCCACAAAGATATTGCAGACCACTGTGTGCAGTACTTTACCAAACTCTTGGCTAGTGATCAAGGCCCTAATCTGTTACTCCAAGAGGACATGGATTTGCTGCTGCCATTTCGATGCTCTCCAGATCAAAAGGCCTCCTTGGACAGAAACTTCACAAAAAATGAGATTAAAGAAGCTTTCCACTCTCTTCCGAGGAATAAAACAGCAGGACCAGATGGTTACTCGGCAGAGTTCTTTATTGGCTCATGGGGTCTAGTCGGAACAGAGGTAACTGCAGCTGTAGAAGAGTTCTTTGAATCGGGTTGTTTATTGAAGCAGTGGAACTCTACCAGCTTGGTTCTCATTCCAAAGATAAGCAATGCAGCATCAACCAATGAATTCAGGCCAATCTCATGTCTGAATACAGTCTACAAGGTCATTTCAAAGCTCCTTGCCTCTAGGCTTCAACATGTGCTTTCTGAGGTAATATCCATGTCTCAATCTGCGTTTATACCTGGTAGACTATTGGCTGATAATGTCCTGCTAGCTACTGATATTGTGCATGGATATAACAAAAGAAACATTGATCCTAGAGCAATGTTAAAAGTTGACCTGAGAAAAGCTTTCGATTCCGTGAGATGGGACTTTATCCTTTCAGCTCTTGCATCCTTGGATATGCCTAAAAGATTTATCAACTGGATTTCTCAATGTATTTGCACTCCATCTTTCTCAGTCATGATTAATGGAATATCCAGCGGTTTTTTCAGTAGCACTCAAGGCTTAAGACAAGGAGACCCGTTGTCTCCTTATCTCTTTGTCTTGGCCATGGAGGTGTTCTCAAGGCTACTGCAGACTAGGTTTGATGCGGGTTACATTCACTACCATCCAAGAACTTCTGAACTGGGCATCACTCATCTCATGTTTGCTGATGATGTGATGATTTTCTTTGATGGAGGATCGTCTTCTTTGCATGGTATTAATGAGGCACTAGAGGACTTCGCTTCTTGGTCTGGACTCTCCGTGAACAAGGAAAAAACTCAGCTATATCATGCAGGCCTGAACCACACTGAAGCCACTGCTATCTCTAGCTATGGGTTCAGTATTGGTTCATTACCTATCAGGTACCTAGGACTGCCACTTATGTCTAGAAAGTTGAGGCTCGCTGAGTTTGAACCGTTGTTGGAAAAGCTAATAAACAAATTCAGGTCTTGGGCAGTTAAAACCCTCTCTTTTGCAGGGAGAGCACAGCTAATAGCGTCAGTGATCTCAGGCATGGTGAATTTCTGGATTTCATCTTTCATTCTGCCAAAATCGTGTGTCAAAAGGATTGAGGCACTTTGTGCACGATTCTTATGGTCTGGAAATGTTGACTCTGGAAGAGGTGCTAAAATTGTTTGGCATCAAGTTTGCTTGCCAAAAAAAGAAGGAGGGCTAGGGTTGAGGAGTTTCTCCACTTGGAACAAGGCTCTTTGTCTGCGTTTCATTTGGATGCTGTTCTCAGATAACTCTACCCTTTGGGCTAAATGGCATCATCATCATCATCTCACAAATGCAAGCTTCTGGGCTCTTGACCCGCAGTCTGATGATAGTTGGACTTGGAAAGCTTTGCTTGGACTGAGATCATATGCTGAAAGGTTCATAAAAGTGGTTATTGGCAATGGTCGAAAAACTAGCTTCTGGTTTGATTCTTGGACCCCTATGGGGCCTCTAATTAAGTTGATTGGTGCAGATGGTCCTAGATGTTTGAGGCTGCCTTTGACTGCAGTAGTGGCTGATGCGTGCTCTCCTATAGACTGGACTATCCCTTCTCCAAGGTCGGAACCTCAAATGCAGCTACATACTCACCTTACAACCAGAATTCTTCCTGCGTTGTCTCATGTAGAAGACCGCTGTTTCTGGGTCATTAACGATATCGTCCACACCAACTACTCTTCCTCCAAGACTTGGGAGGCCTTAAGGTCTAGAGAAGAGGAGAAAGACTGGTTTGCTAGTGTGTGGTTCAAAGGTTGTGTCCCAAGAATGGCTTTTAATATGTGGATTGCTACTCTCAACAGGCTTCCTACAAGAGTAAGGCTAGCAAATTGGGGCTTCAACATTTCTACGTCATGTTGCCTTTGCTCTGCTCCTCATGAGTGTAGAGACCACCTGCTACTATCTTGTGACTTCGCTTCTGAGATTTGGAGGTTATCTTTCCTGAGACTCAACCCATCGCAGCATCCTTTCAGGACTTGGGCTGAGCTTCTTTCATGGACCAGTGGTTCGTCGCAGCGAGCTCCCTCTCTTCTCCATAAGGTGGTAGCTCAAGCAACGGTTTTTCATGTTTGGAAACAGAGGAACAATGTGTTCCACAACAACATCTCTTGTCCTCCTTTTGCTATCTTCAAGCTGATTGATCGGGAAGTCAGAAACATCGTGCTCGCAAGAAGGGAAAGACGGAAGTTTCGAAGCTTGTTGGAGCTTTGGCTCCGCTAACCTTTCGCTTTGTTTTGTGTAATTATGTTCTCCTAGTTTTTTCTTATTTTTTGGCTAGGGAACATTGTATAAGTTACCATCTCTTGTAACTAAATCCTCATTATATATGATATTAACCTTTAGCAAAAAAAAAAATCTTACTATATAAGCTATGAATGTATATAAATCTATTTTGATTGTCTGATTCACTTTAACTAATCGAATAACAAGATACAAATATTTCAAAGATAAACAAAGGCATACATTTGACTCAAACTAAAAAGAAACGAAATACATTTCGTTTATATTTATTACAAACATAATCATATTTTGGTGAATTAGTTATTCGATGACAACATGCATGCATGGGGAACTATAGCTCCTCGTCTATGCACAGAACAGTTTATCAAACCCTCAGTGACCTCCACCGCCGATTCCGGCACCGGGGACACCACCGGAACTGCCGACAACTCCACCACCGGGTAGTGCAGAACCACCAGGCAGTGCAGCTCCACCGGGTAGGGCAGAACCGCCGGGTAATGCAGCTCCAGCTCCGGGAAGTGCAGCCCCAGCGCCGGGGAGTGTAACTCCACCGACTCCAGCGCCGGGCAGTGCAGCTCCACCGGCTCCACCACCAACTCCTCCACCAGCACCACCGCCAGCACCACCACCAACTCCTCCTCCGCCACCGAGTCCTCCTCCTCCTCCCCCTCCAGCTCCGCCACCACCACCAAAACCACCGCCTATTCCTCCACCAAAGCCTCCAATACTGCCTCCAATCCAACCGCCACCACCTCCTCCTCCAAAGCCGCCTCCACCACCTACACCGCCTAGACCACCGAAGTCTTTCTTGAAGCCCTTCTTGTGGATGCCACCTTTGTGGAGCAATGGACGAGGGTGAGGAAACAAGTGTTTGTCATCACCAAACTCTGTTTCCCCCATTGTGAAATCTGTTACCAAAGCAAACACCAAAACAAACACACAAGCTTTGCGGGAGATTAAACCCATAATTGTTGCCAAATTCAAATTTTTTAAGTTAGATGTATTGAAATTAATGAAAAGAGAGGATATATATGTTTTCTTATGAGATTGCTTATTGCATGAGTAGTATTTATAGAGTTTTGAAGAGAGAGAGATCGTGATAGCACTTTCTTCAATGTGTACGTAGCCTAAATAAACCGGATCAGTTGGATATGTAATAAAGATGAATCGAGAGGTATGTTTGCATGTATTTGTTTGGAATTTAATCTAGAGGAAACGTTATGAAACCGGTATGGAGATAACCAAGATCGGACCGGTTCAACCTGTAATTGCTTTTGAGTAACGATTTAATGATGTTACAACGGTCACTGGGCAAGTTATTTACGTAGTGTCTGCCCAACTGCCTTATTGATCTCATCCAACACAAAAGGAACAATATGGTCTAAAATATAGTTGAAGAATTGGGAAACGTATGACACCAATTATTATATACACAATTCTTTGAATTATGTTGAATTGTTGATTAAACATTCATTTCATAGTTTCGTTTGGATTAATTTTTTATTCGAAGGTTGTAGAAGATTTTAAGGCGAAATTCTATATAGTTTGTGTTTATTTTGCAAATCGTGCTACAAAATATTATATATTGTATACTTTTCTGATTAATAGAAAATGTTTTACTATAAAATAATTGAATTTGATAAGAAAAATATTTAGTAGGGACCATTGCTCAATTACTTTACATTACTCGTTAAGTTTCATAATATTCGATAAATCTAAAGTAAATTTTTGATCTTCATACTTAAAACTTGTCCAGTTTTCAGCATTCGCTAGACTACTTTTGATCTCCATACGTAAAACTTGTTGTGAAACTGATTCAAGAATTAGTTATGGACAATTTATAAATAACAAAGCGATAAACTAAGTGAAATGTGATTGTAAGCTGAAATTTGTACTAATTGTGCACTGCCACTTCTTCTCTCACTAGAGATCTCTAGTTTTCTTAACGAAGTTGCGAAGAAGAGCTATTTTCCGAAGATTATTCTACCCTCCATCCTCATGTACGCTAGTTTCTTCTTTGGTGCAAAAACCTTCAATAGTCGGAAATTGAAGTTTCTTGTGTTAATGAGTATCATTTTTGGTGTGGGAGCTACCATGGTGATGCTCTTCTTTCTTGGAGATGCAGAATGGGGATGGACTTGTGGAGCTTTGATTGTTTTCCTTATCATATTAAGTATTTGCAAGATTTCTGATTAAGAATCTTCAGAACACAATAACGGATTATATTGTTTTTAATGAAACTTTCACGTAGACTATAAAACATACTCCCTCTATATTTGAAAAATTGATGTTATAGATTTTTTCACAAATATTAAGACACAATAACTATTTGTGTTTATTTATACTTACTTTTTTGTTTTTCAATAAAAAAAGTATGCATGATGAAACAACTTTAGGGGTAAAACAAATATTTGCCATTAATTTAAGTGATAAAACAAAAAAAGTATTAATTGAAATGTAAAAAATCAATCTTTTAAAAACAAGGAAAAAATCTAAAAAATCATTATGTATTCTTTCAAATACAGAGGGAGTACACTATAGTTAATTAGTATTTTGAGATTGAGAAGCAAGAGAGAAACGTATAATAGCTAAGATCGGACCGGTTCAAACATGTAATAGCTTTTGAGTAACAATTTAATGATGTTTCACCGGTCAGTGGACAAGTTAATTTACGTAGTGTCTGCCCAACTGCCTTATTGATCTCACCCAGCACAAAAAAGAACAATATGGTGTAAATATAGTTGAAGAATTGAGAAACGTATGACACCAATTACTATATACACATTTCGTTGAATTACAGTATGTTGAATTGTTGATCATACATTCATTTCATAGTTTAGTTTGGATTAATTTCTGATTCGAAGATTGTAGAAGTTCTTAAGGCAACTAACAACGACAACAAGAAGCCGAAATTGAGTTTTTGCTTGTAAGTGTCTATATTGCATATCGTGTTCCTACGAAGTGCAAAATCTATATATTGTCTAATTCTCTGGTCAAGAGAATTTCTTTTACTAAAAAATAATTCAAATATTTGATAAATGAAAGATGTGGCTAATTTCGTCCACTCTATCTTTGGAGGATATGCCATGTCAATTTATGGAATATTGAACACTAAAATGTGATATCATTTATTTGTAAGCTATTAGCCTTTTAGGTGTGTCATCATCCATCAATGATGCAAACCAGAATTTTGTTGGTTTAATGTGACTTAATGCGTCGATATTTGTATAACTCTTGTAAGAAGAAACTGAAACCATGGGGACCCATAACGCAATATACAGAACATTGAAGACAAAAGTATAAGAATTATTTAGTAGAATTACATTACATTAAGGGTAAGTTTTCTTAAAATTCGATAAATTTTAAGTGTTTCCGATTTATGAAAATTCGTATTGTTTTCCCTCTCTTCTCTCTCTGAAAAGTTTTAGGTTAGGAATCATTATCTTTAGAGAGTTTATGGAGTGAATTTTATAGATTCTGAGAGATTTATGCTAGTTATGTCACACAGACTTCTTCTTCTTGAACATGGTAATTATGCTCATGTCTCTACTTTTCTGATACTACGAGCTTGAGATCTTACAGTAATCATTTTTTTCTTTTGGTTCTGTAGAGAGAGCTTATATGAAGATGAAAAATTTGATCAGTCTCTAAGGTACAATTTAGCTCTTTTTGTTTAACTTTCATGTTAGTGGAGGAAGTTCAGAGCTTGAAGCTATGTGATCATATTATGAGTTTTGTTTATTCATGATGATTGTTGAATCTTGCTTCGGGTTTTTTGTTACTTGGGCGATTCATTGTCCTATGCCCTTCTAGGTAAGGATAGCGAAGCCATGTTGCTATCTTCTTTTTTCCCCCAAATCTGTGACAGTAGACTTTAGCTACGACAATAGTTTGCAGATAAGTCGAGAACATACTTAATGTGCAAATAGCTTGCACCATGTGATGTCTAAACAATAACACTTGCACATTCAGATTTCTATAAATATGATTATGCTCTCTAAGAAAGAATTATGTAGGATGATGATTCATGGCAATTTGACTGTTGCCATGGCTCGTATATCCACGACTATAAGGTACATGGAAAACTTATTTTACTGTTTCAATAATCAAAATCTGGTATTGTGTTGTTAGGGGAATATTGGCTCTAGGAATAGCTCTCACAGTGTATGGTAGAGAAGAGGGAGCAGATACATTGATTGAGCAGATGACTAGTGATCAGGATCCTATTATCCGTTATGGTGGAATGTATGCACTCGCATTAGCTTACTGTGGAACTGCAAACAACAAGGCCATCCACCAACTGCTGCATTTTGCTGTGTCTGATGTTAGGAGGACTGCTGTTCTTGCACTTGGATTTGTCTTATACTCTGATCCAGACCAGGTAGCTCCATATTCTATTTCTTTAGTGTGCTCGCTTACACTCACTAATGGGTTGTACTCAATACTTAAACTGTAGACTCCATGTATTGTATCTCTTCTTTCCAACTCCTACAATCCGCATGTCTGCTATGTTGCGGCTCTTGCAGTAGGCATCTCTTATGCAGGCACTGGCCTGAGTGAAGCAATATCCTTGCTTACATCAGATGTGGTTGACTTTGTCCGTCAATGTGCTCTGATTGCCATGAAGATACAATGAGCAAGGTGGGAGCCATTTTAGCTTCAGGTATTCTTGATTTCCAAGAAGATAGAATGAGCAAACGAAACCAATCAGATTCTTTAGGCCTTGATCATTAATAGATCACAGACGTACTAAGCTAGTTGCTGTAAGAATCCCATAAGTCCATCTTGTAAGTGAGGAAAAAAATTGAAATGATGAAATTGTTGATAGGCATTGCTCAATTACTTGAAACAATTTTTTTGTCGATGTGACCATAGCCAGGAACACTGCGAAATGCATCACCATCAAATGGCTTTGGTCGAGTTTGTCTTCCTATGAATCTAACCTGGTCTTAACTCAATTTGAGACTGAAACTTTGGGGAGCTTGTAGGGGTTTAACCTTGTAGGGGTTTAACAAAAAGACTACAACTTTGGGGAGCTATTTGATGAACGAAAGCAACGGTCAAGATTAAATTCAAACATTAATTAACGGACTAGATCGTCTCGTCACATAAAGCCAGGGTTTTTCATTACGACGCTACTCGAGATTGTAATCATCCACAGAGAAACCCAAAATTTCAAGTTCTCGATCTTATTTGATGATTTGATTTCGATCCAACATTTCACTTTTCGGTTCTTAGTGATGTGAGTTAAGTTTCAAGCTTGGTTATTACAGATTCTAGCCGGAAAAATAAAATGTCACAAACAGATACAACATCAAACGAAAGGGGAGTTAATCGCGACGTCGAGGCAGGTGGACCTCGTGGAACTCTGAGTTTTGTAACGTTTTTGGCTTGGCTTTCGACATCGTGCTGCGTTCCCGGCTTCGTTACTTGGGTTAGGGATTTCGTCTACGGCGATGAAGCTGGTCTGTTTCATGCTCTCGACAGCTCTATTGGTGATTATGAAGCTCTTGCTGATGGTGTTGATAACCCTTCTCCTACACCTGAAATTGCCACAACTTCCACTCCTCCTGCTGCCACAGATTCCATTCCTCCGGTAGTTTCTCGTGATGGTGTCGATACCACAGTCCCCGAACCCACAGATTCAGATTCCACTCTTGTTCCTCCGGTTTCTCCTCTTGCCAAAGATTCCACTTTTGTTCCTCCGGTTTTTCGTGTTGTTTCTCGGGTTTATCCTGCTGCCAGTTTCGTTTGGGGTGACTTTCTAAAAGACGGATACAAGTGCATCCAGTGGATGCTCACGATTGAGTTCCTTTTTGTGCCCACAAAGCTACTTATAGCTTTTGCAAAGCTTTGGTTAGTCATGTGGACTAACCCGAGCACATTGCCTTCCACCGTGAACGAAATGATCATCGAACTGATCTCTCAGCTTTTTGATAACGTTGTGAAGAGCTTGTTTCCACAAATCTTCCTTTCATTGATATTTTTGTACACCGGATTCTTCATGGGCGCGAAGATCTTTAGGAACGCAACCATCAAGTTCTCATATGAAGTGATTAGCTTGATTATGGGTGTAGGAGCAGTGATTGTGGTGTTCTTCTTCCTTGGGGCTGACGAATGGATATGGAATTGTGTGGTGCTAGTTCTTTTCTCCATCATCTTAGGGTGTTCTAAGCTTTGGGATTATTTTCACTAGGTATGTTTCTTTTCTTCTATTAGAACTTATCTTTTTAATACCGATTGTAGAAACTGAAATCGCTGGCTTACTACATTCAAGTGTAGAGCTGATTTAACTATCTATGGTGTTCTGTTTTAGAGTATATTTTAATGCAATGCAATCTTTCTTATCTTCTTAATTCTTTATGCGCAACACACATAGAATAGTTATCAAAGTTAATGGGCTAATCATAACACATAGAATTAGTATTTTGAGGTTGAGAAGCAAGATAGAAAGAATCTCTTTATAAAAAAGTCTATGAACTCAAACGAAGTAACTCTAGCAATGGTAGTAGATTTAGCCTTCTCCTTCTCCAATTCAACTTTGAGATCCGACAAAGTCGATTCCACATTCTTGACCCGTTCCTCGAGTTGTTGGACATAAGATCCATCAGAGAGTGCTTTCTTCCTCTCCAAGGAAATCTCCTCAAGCTTTGACTTCAACCGGTCCAGCTTGAAGCCTGCTTCGGTCAGCTCTGTCAATTCTGTTTGAGCATTGCTGAGTTCAGTCACAGACAAGCTCTGTGGAGACTTGTTCAGCGTCTCAATGAGCCCGAGGAGGAGATTCATGTACGCTGTTCTCACCCCTTGGTTCTTTGGTATGACATCTTTTGAAAAGTCTGGGTGTTGTTCGGCAATCTCGTTCGCTGAATCAACCTGCCAATGATTAAACCGGATGTTAATAGTGCTAACAAGATCATTCTCTTGTGTGGTTGTTATAAATGATATTTGAAAGACTCCTTTCACTTACTTGAGAAGCAGTGATCTGGAAACCATTGAAATCTAACATTTCATTCGTAGTTGGTTTTCCTTGATGAATAACTTCAAGGACTTTGATGTAGACTTGAATAGTTATTTTGTTGTTCTCCAGAAACCCTTTTTCTTGAAGCTTGGTACGAGGCAACGTCCTGAAGAAACCCCAGGCTGGGACCTCAGTGCAGAACAATCTGCATCTGCCTTCGTCTGTAACATAAACAAAATCCAACAATCAGATACACAAGTAGTACAACAAATGGAACATAATCAAGTTCATTACCAGATGATCTATATAGCTCTTTCCCGGATTGATTCAACAAAACGAAGCAATAGCTAGCTCTCCTTTTCCATCCACGTCTCACTGATTTAGGATGCACAACTTCGAGTAACAGAGACAAGTGATCACAACCACCGTATCCCTTGGGATAAACCGCAAGACGCCTAAGAGAAAAAACTCATATTTTCAGCTCTAGAAATCGAATATAGACGACAATATCTATACCCCAAAGAAAGTTCAAGATTTACCATTCGCAGCCGCCGCTTGAGAAGGGTTCCGAGTCCATCATATCATTCCTTTCGCACCAGTTGTCTATCTCCCAACTAAAGGCCTTGTTCAATTCCGTCCCCATTCTCGGGCTTGTTTTGCTTTCTTGCGTAATGGCGAAAACACAACTTTGGGGCTCCTAGGAATGATGGTACTTTAACTAGAACAAAAAACAGAAAAATATAGTTAAACATCCGAAATAAGATGAATGCCGCATCTCGAACATGATTTTTTTTTTTTGACAAAGTAGTAAACAGAGGATCCACCATTGTTCACACAATTCTGAACAAATTTAAGAACTAATTCATTATACTATATTACTATAGCAGTAAGTAACAAAGAAGAAGATTATTTCTAAACAACATAAGTTTCCAATACCATAAGGGTATATGCCAAAAACAAAATTGTACAAGAAAAACATAAATCAGATTACTACAAAGTATAATTCAGTTTCAATTGTTAGAAGGCCTTCAAAAGAAACATGCAATACAACAATCTCATCATTATAAACAAATTGAATACTATATTTTTTTTTTGCTAATCTAAATCAAAATATCCAGATCTGATCTGGGAACTCCGAGTACTCTAATTTTTCGAACCGGATCATATTTAGACAGAAGGATGCAGAAAGTTTCACGAAAGAATAAAAACTGTGATTAAATTCAATAATTCAACAGAAATCAAAAGAGACAAAACAATCAAACAACTTATTAAGAGACAAGAACAGGATGACTTACATACGATGATGATGTTGTCAGAAAGTAAGGTTTCGAGTTTTCAGAATTAGAGATTAAACTAAAATTTGTGTAAAAATATTCTCAGTATCACAATTCAACTCTTCACTTGGAGAATTAATTTTAGAATTCTAGAGAGTTTCTTCTCTTTATTGGAGTAGGAATATATATATCCTCTTGTACTTTTGTAAAAGAGTGAATGGGCGTTACAATCTATCTAGGGTCGAAAGCAACAATTGTATTCTCTCTCATCAATCTTCACCATCCGTTGGATTTAATAAAGAAATTACAACCGTTGATTTAACCTTTTATTCCCATAAATAATAACCTGAAACCACAACTTAAGTTAATTTAGTTTTGGATTTTCCTAAACTAGTAAACTAATTCCCTAATTTAATGGTATATTAAGTGAGTTTATAATTTTAAAAAATGTTTATAAATTAATTAGAAAACCACACGCTAAATTATGAATTTTATAACTGTGTGGTTAATATATAAACTTTACCCACAAAAACGAAAGTCACTGGTGCTAACATACTAGTTAGTTGCTATTGTAGATTGTCTATAGAATCCAGTACACTAAATTATGTTCGATACTAATGTGTATTTATTTTCAATGCTTAAACCCGATTTTCAACAAATTGGTTCACCATATTAGTAATTAGGGCTTTGAGATTGAGAAGCAAGAGATAGAGAATCTATTTATAAACTTAATCGAAGTAACTTTAGCAGCAGCAGCAGCAGATTTGATTTCTCCTTGTCCGGTTCAAGTTTGAGATCCGACAAAGTAGATTCCACATTCTTGACCCGTTCCTCGAGTTGTTGGACATAAGCATCATAGAGTGCTTTCTTCCTCTCCAAAGAAACCTCCTCAAGCTTTGACTTCAACATGTCGAGCTTGAACCCTGCTTCCGTCAGCTCATCCAATGCGCTTTGCGCATTGCTGAGTTCAGTCACGGACAAGCTCTGCGGATACTTCTTCTGCGGATACCTCCTTTTGCAGAAATTGTCTATCTTCCAACTCAAGGCCTTGTCCAATTCCGCCACCATTTTAGGGCTTGTTTTGATTTCTAACGTAATGGCCAAAAAAACCTTTGTGGTTCCTATTAGGAATACAATCTGATTCTCATTCATTAACAAATGATGCACAATGTTGGTATATATACACATGATGAACTAAACCACTATTAACCCACATCTACATTCTGATTGGAATTATGGTAATCTAACAAAAAAACAAAAAAATATAGTTAACATCTAAGTAACAAAGAAGAAGAAGGTGATTTCTAAACAATATCAAGTTTCCAATACCATAAGGGTATGCATGCCTAAAATATTCATACAAAAACTGAAGCATAATTAAACAATCTCATGATTCTCGTCATTAGTAAACTCTAACCAAAAGTTTCAATTTATAGTGGACCAAACAAATCTATGTTTTGGAAAAAAAGTATATATGATTAAGTTCCATAATTAAAAAAAGAAAAAGTATATATGATTATGACAAAAAAAAAGTATATATATGATTAAGTGCCATAATAATTCATGAGAAATCAGAAGACACAGGGAAACTAGAAGCAAACAATCAAACAACTTATTAAGAGACAAGAACAAGGAAGAACTGGATGACTACGTACGATGAAAATGTCAGAAGGTTAGGTTTCGAGTTTTCAGATTTAAAGATTACTAATTTGTGTTTATATTCTCAGAATCACAGACTGGAAAAATAAAGTTTAACATATGAAATGAACTTATTTTTCCAAACTATTACCGTCTTTTCATAAGTTTGAGGGTTTTATTTCATATGAAATGAAATTAGTCTAGACTCTCGACTACTATGTGCAATGTATTTAATTTAAATTAACGAAACCGATCAACTTTTTTGTTATACATAGGGAATAAGAACTGTACGGAAGTTGAAAGGGACGGAAACAACATGATAACGTGGCGAAGAGTTTTAAATGAGAAAAATAAAAAGTGAAGTCTCTAAGACAGACAAAAATGCATTAAGTAAGAGCAAGCGTCCATGTGTTTCGTATTATATTTTGGCGGAATTAGATAAGAGCATCATTAACCATAATATGGGATGGATCTCATTTGCATTAAAGTAGTAATGTTAGTAAACTAAAATCATTTTTTTTTGCTTGGTCTAGCCTAATTTTCATGGTTCGGTTGTAAAAACTTAATCAATCGATGCACAATTATTGTGCAGTTTTGAATCTCTTGAGTTATTTTCTAGATTATATTGTGAGATTATGAATATTTAAAATTTAAAACGTCTGAATATTATTAAAAAATAATTAGTGTTTTAGTTATATATGTTTTATATTTCTTTAACACTAAATAGCTTTTAACTAGGTGATGAATCTAAGCAAACAATGAACATGATCAAAATTTTGATACTGCTGAAGGAGAAGGTGTGGTGGAAAGAGAAGGTATTGAGGAGTTTCCAGATGGAGGATAAGGCGGAAGAGGTCCATAGGTATACCAGTTTCCCAAAACATGACGAAGAGCACGGTCGTCAATGTCATTATCACACAAACAAACCTTAAACCAGGTTGAAAATTGGCGAGCCAGATTTGGAAGAGCTGGAGCTTAACTGCTAAAAGTAGACCAACTTTCGCTCAAAAAAAGAAGAAAAAAAAAGTAGACAAACTAAAAAACAAAATCCGTTGCCACATGTATTGGGAGACGAGAAATAGTATAAAGTTTGTCTCCTGCTTGGATATGATTTCGTTTTTTTGCATTTCACTCTACAAAATTTATTCAACGGTCATACAATAATTTGTTGTTATCAATCACATTTTATTTGACTAAGCTAGTTGTGTTTGATCATTTGATAAATTAAAAGTTTCACAAGTTTGAAGTATGGAGATCAAAAGTGGGCTAGCGAAAGTTGACACATCATGAGTCATATATGCATGAACAAATTGTTAATTTTAAATTAGATTTTTCTTGGATATTTACGTTAATCGATGTTCGCATTTTTTTTCTTATTCTTTCCTGGTAAGGAGAAGATATCCTAGCTAGAGATTAGTTTTGAAATGCAGAAAAAACTAGTAGATCTCAAAATCTGATTCATACCATATCAAACTCTAGAATGAAACTGAATACCTACTAGTTCACTTTATTAGTTGGCTTTAAAGGTCATATATTTATTTATTAGAGATGTAACAAAATATACAGTGCATATACTATATCGACTGGAAAAATAAAGTTTAACATATGAAATGAACTTATTTTTCCAGACTATTACCATCTTTTCATATGAAATGAAATTAGTCTAGACGGTGCAATGTATTTACTTTTATTTAATGAAACCAATCAACTTTTCTGTTATAGATAGAGAATACGAACTATACGGAAGTTGAAAGGGATAGAAAACAACATGATAACTTGGGAAAGAGTTTTAAATGAGAAAAATAAAAAGAAGTCTCCAAGAAAGACAAAAATGCATTACTTAAGAGCAAGCGTCCTTGCTTAATCCTCTTCTTTTGGTGTTCTTGTTTTTTGGTGTACATAGTAGATTTTGGCTTGGTCTTTAGGACCTTTTTTGGCTTCACATTTTCATCTCTTAGACATATACTTTCTTCATATATGTCTTTTTGTGTAAGTGTTGAGAACTCCTACGATGGTTAATATAAACGTTATTCAGATGCAAAAAAAAAGAGCAAGCGTCCATGTGTTTCGTATTATATTTTGACAGAATCAGATAAGGCTGGGTCTACCGAAACTAATGGTGGGGACGCGGATATAAATATCTAAAGGATAAAAGGAACCAGTTGTTCAAAGCTTGAAACTATCTTAAAGCTACTCTTTACATGTATTTCCCATATTAGAGTTCTTAAAAAGATCTGGTTTTTGTTGTTTTGTGAAATGTTAGAGTTGGAAATGAGGTTGTTTAGGTGGTAAAGTGAGGCTCTTTAACTTGAATTGTTTGATTCTTAATAGGATACAACATTTTGGTTACATTTCAAAAGATTGTTTGTGATTTAGAATACTAGAAATTGAGGGTTTTGTTAGGTTATGTGAATGTTGCTCGTTGCAGTATACTGAATTGGATTAATGTGTGAGCTTCATTTTTTACATGTTTAAGGTCATGTGAATGTTGATCAGATCAGAATACTAATTTGGATCAATGTGTGAGCTGAATTTTTTAGGGTAGTAAAGGTTTTCTTGATATGTTGCAGTAACCGAGCTGCTGCGTTTTTGAGTCTAGTTAAGCTGAGCAAAGCCTTAGCTGATGCAGAGACAACCATCAAACTGAATCCTCAATGAGAGAAGGTAAATATGAAACAAGAGAATGTGTTATTTGATATCTGTTTCAATTGTAATAGTGTATAACATCAGTGTCTTTGACTAAACAATGGCTTTTCTTCTTCAGGGGTACTTCAGGAAAGGTTCTTTGCTCGAAGCCATGGAAAAATACGAAGATGTTATCTCTTCTGGTCTCTTTATTTTCCTTTTACATTTTGATTACAAAGCTATAATCATGGTAGTTTAATTCTCTTTGATGATTGTGACAGGCTTTGGTTGCATTCGAAATGGCTCTACAGTACAACCCACAGAGCGCAGACGTTTCTAGAAAGATCAAGAGACTCGGTCAGTTGCTGCAAGAGAAACAGAGAGCTCAAGAACTCGAGAATTTGACAACTAATGTCAACATGGCCAAGCATCTTGAAAGCTTTAAATCTGAAATGGTTAGTTTCTATTTACTCCAAGTGAAATCCAAAGAATCAATATAAGCCTCTCAGATTCTGAAATTGAATGTCTTTATACAAACGAACACTTGCAGTCTGCAAGCTATGGAGCTGAAGAGTGTTGGAAAGAGATGTTTTCTTTTCTTATTGAGACTATGGAAACAGCTGTGAAGTCGTGGCACGAGACATCTAAAGTCGATACTCTAACAAAGCTGCTTGCTTGGTAACATCAAAGCTGCTTGCTTGGTAACAGCTGAAGAGTACCATCTTTTGTTTTATCTGCTAAAACTTTTTGTTCCTACACAGACTTTTGAGTCACGGCACACACACAGTAACTGCTTTTCGTATCTGAGGCAATACGCTGAAGAGTCGTTTTCCAAAGTTGCTTGCTTGGTAACATCAAAGAGTAGTATATCCTATCCACAGGTGAATGAAATCAGTCTATTTTTGCTTGTTAACAGTCTATTTCTCTGGTTTTATATTGTGGACTGATGGGTTAATCGTGTCTCGCAGGTGTGGAAAGGTCAAGGCTCGAGGAAGTGGAAACTTGGACAGAACGATGGAATCTTTGTTCAGTTTGAATCTCCTTCTATTCAAAATGTCTGGTTCATTCCTAGCTCGAAAGAAAAGGGGCAAACTATATGCAGGTTATTTTCTCTTCACACTCATCCTCTTCTTGGTTTTTGCTATGAGCTTTATGAACCATGACTTTACACACGCTGCTTTCTTGGGATATCAGGGATCCGCAAGCTCTGGATATCGGTGCACATGAGATTCTCCCTCGCATTTTCAAAGAAGTATAGAAGAGCTCGTAGGGCATTACGCATTGTTCCTTGTGTGTTTGTGCTACTCGGGAAAAACTTAGGATGTGTTTTGATGTGTGCATCCAATGTTTTTGTTCCAACTTGTTTCAACAAAAGGGCAAGACCTAGTGTGCTAAAGGATTTCAAAATGAAAATGATTATTAAGAAAATCTTTGATCTCTTTACTTTTTTTTTTGAACAACAGAGAACTTCATTACTTAAACTTGGTTTTCGGTTACAACGGCAACAAATGCCAAGATAAAACAAATACACTTAAAGAAAAGAGCTGAAGAGACATGGGTTAAGCCATGACGTTTGAGAACAGTCGAGTCAAAGAATATGACGCGAACCAATTGAGAGGATTCGAATAGTACCGATAAAATTCTTTTGCTGTCTTTGAAACCCGCTGAGGTCTCAGGTCGAGTCACCGGGGAAACCACCATCCTGGCTTTATACTCAGCTACTACCAACCAAGCTCTAGTACTAGAAACAAATAATGATCATAATCGAAGCATACTTGTCCTAATAACACTAAGCAGCCTGGTTGGGCTCATTTTAAAAGAAAAGTCCACTAAACAAATTAAGCATTTTTTGGCCAAGTTCTCTAAAACACTAATCCCATCAAAGCCCAATAACCCAAAGGATCCATTTCGGCCCACCAATACAAGGGAGATGTCGTCATCTCCTGCAGATCGGAAGGGAAGGATTCCGGCAATCGGTATGTTTAGCATGACTTTGGACCACCGCCGTACGAAAGGAATTTACGGGTTTAAATCCGATTTAAACTCTGGTGGTGTTATGTTCTTTGATCTTGTCTCGGAGAGTGAAAGATCTAAGGAACAGGGGAAGAGATTTACCGTCGTCGAGCTCGGTGAACATGAATAGCAGGACCACCGCCAAAAGTTGTGTTGCGGTTTTACGTCGAAGGAGATGTCAAAGTGTGAGCTAAAGATCTCACCATGAGATCTCGGCCAAAGAGAGAGAGTTGACGGCAGATCTTGTCGATGGTGGAAAGGAGAAGTGGTGTTGCGGCGGTGGATGTTGTTTGAAGCACGGATCCGAGATACCAACAGATTCGGTGGGTCCGGTGGTTTTGGTGGAGGAAGGCTCAACGGCGTCGCCACCAAAGGGGATGCCACCGTCGACAATCGGCTTGGAGATTCCAAGTCAACGCCTTTAGTCATGGAGATCTTCATCACCACCGGCTTAGACAACTCGCGGTTTACTATGGATGAGGTCTTTGTGGGACCAAAGCTTTCACGCGGATGTCTCGTCTCATCGGAAAACTCTAGGCGGCGGAAAGACGGCAGCACAGTGGACTTAACGGAGGAGAACATACTCAGAGAGGCGATACCGGCGGCGGAGATCAAACTGCGGTGATGGAGATCCATGGCAAGACGCGGCGGCTGTGACTCTCTCGGGCCTCGTGCCCGAGAGAATTAGGGCGAACTTTTGCGGAAACTTTGATCTCTTTACTTTCTTTCTCTATATCGTTTAAAATGTTAAAGAGTTTTATCTTCAGACACTTATTCCTAAACTTGATGACCACACACCTGCTTCAAATGTTATATATTAAAGGTTGAATTAGGTGAATAATAAAATTTTGGACCAAAATTAGATAAATAACATGTCCAAAACTATATTTAGATAACTAACAGAGAGAAATAAAAATAGGACAAAACTACCCCTATTAAATATGAAGAATACAAAACCATTAAAAATATATCATCTTTAAAAATTTGCTCTTACGAATATTGCTGAAAAATTAAAGATAAAATAACCTAGAAAAACAAAACAATTGTATGAAAAAGATACGGTATAAGATGATAAAAAACAATTATGTTGTAAGAGTTAACTATTTAGTAATATAGTTAACTATTTTCGTCAAAATACACATTTAACTAATCTTACTATATAGGTAACTACATCACATTATTTTGTAGTGAACTATTTTTCAGAAAATATTAACTATTTATAGGCTATAACTTGATATAGTTGACTACATAGTTACCCCTTATAATAAGCTATTATCAAAAACATACATAATTAACTATATCTATTATATAGTTCACTACTATAATGAAAAACAGTATGCCTACATAGTTAACTATAATTATTACATAGTTATGAGTAGCCATTAAAACCAACATAGTTAACTATATTGATTTTCAAATATAGTTAACTATATCTGTTTCTAGTGACTACTCATCTTAAAACCTTAAAATCCATGATTGTATATTTCAATCCATGGATTAAAGAAAGTGAAATTGAAGAAAAATAAATGAATTACAACATTAAATATAAAGAAAAAATTATGAGAGAAAGAAAAAAAAGGAGGTGGAAGAGATGTAGAAAGAGGAGAAGGATGACGAGAAAAATAATAAGAAGGAGAAGAAGGGAGAAGAAGAAAGAGGATGTAGGCATGCCGCAGATAGAAGAATAGATGACCATAAATAGATGAGATCGATTATGGTGTTTGGGTTAGAAGAAGAATAAAGAAGAAGAACATAGAAGAAGAAGAACATAGAAGAAGAAGAGGAGAGACAGAGGAAGACGAACAACAAGAGAGAAGAGGAAGAGACGGCAGATTGAAAAATAAAAAAAATTAGGGTTGATAGAGAATTTTTGTTTTTATTTTTTACTTAAAATTTGGTTAAAATAAACACAAGGGTGAAATAGTCTTTCTATTTAATGCTGATGGTTATGCACTTAATTATTTTCTTTGTGTTGTTAGATTGTTAATTTTTTCCCTAAACACTATTATTCTAGCCAATTTCCCTATATTAAATTCTGAGATAATCATGAGACTAGATCTACATTTTTCCTATTGTAAGATAATTCGAAATGGAACAAGATTTTTGTCTAGTTTGATTTCTAAAAAGCAGATATAATTCGAAATCGGGCAAGGCAAGGCTTTTCTGTTGACTTTGGTAACGTTGTTATCCTATTTTGTTTACATGTATTTGGTTCTGATTAGTCACATCTCTGTATTTGTGTAATGACAGAATAACATTTTACGGAATAAAAACTTACTAAATTAAAATATTTGTGTGACTGGATAAATTTGCAGAATGGGGAAATATAGTACAAAATTACTAACAAACACTCTTTTTTTTAATTGCTATGTTTAATAAACAAATAACATTTTACAATCATTCACAGTATATTTGAATTTTAAAATGTTTTGTATATTAAAGATGGCTTGAAATGTTATGAATTAATCATGTGGTTGTAATAGGAAATGACTGTTTTTTCTCGTTTGGACGTCTGAAACATCATTAATGGTGATACCATGAGTATCATCTAATTAAATTTAATGAAAAAACTTATAATGGATTCGATAAAATTTTGATACTAAATTTCAGAATTTTTTATTTAGAGATTTTTCATCTTTCGTATGTCAGATTAATGGTCTCTTCTACGAAATGTTTATGTGAGTATAAAATATTTAATTATTGATAATATATTAACCTTTTATTCTACGAGATCGCTTATAATATCTTAAACTATAAAATATTTCAGGTATTGATAAGTCGGGTCTCCATTCAACAGGTATACCATTTTGAAAACCCTAAAGGAGCGAGATTTGGAACAGCTGGAGCTTCGGCGTTGTCTACTAGAGAAGGTTCGTTGGGTGGGTTGAGAAGAGGAACAGCGGCGGCTCCGGCATCACGTCGGCCGCCGCATGTGTAAATCCAAGTGATGAAAGTGACAGCAAGCTCGAAGACACGGCGGATGGATTTGTTTCCGACACGTGGTTCGTCGTCTCCAACATTGATTTCAGGACCTCCGACGTCGTGAGTATCAGCGCCGGAGTCTACTTCATTCATTTTCTTAGATTTTTTTTTTTTTTTTTTCTTTTTTAGAGAAGAAAGAGAAAGTCACTGAGATTTATAACTTTATTTTTAATTGTTTCTATTTTAAATAAATACTTAGTACTATTATTTTGTTTTGAAATTGAAGAAATTTCTAAATGTTAAAAGTAGACTCTTGGAATTTTGTTTCTCGACTTCTAAAAAATGAACTATTTTTCAAAGTTGGGTTCTTCTCTGATAACTCTTGTTGACGACAAGGGTTCTTAGTAATTCCGATTATGATGATTTTATAAAACAATTATCATGAATTTAATCAATAGTTTATTGTAATGATTTTTCTTTATTAACAAGTTTTCATAAACTAATTTAAGAAAGAAAAAACTTTGATGTTAGTTCATTTTGACCCCATACTTAAAAAACTTCTAGTGAAAATTTGAACTCACTATCACTTTTCATTTATTTGTTGTTTAGTCATGGACAATAAATAAATTACAAAAAACAAATTAAATGAAATGTGATGGTAGTTGAAATTTGAACAAACTTTGTACCGCCACTTCTTATCTCTCACGACATATGGATTTTTTGATGAAGTGGTCAATAACTATTTTCCATATATCTTTATGCCATCAATTATCTTCTACGCTAGATTATTCATCAAAAAAATTAAAGAATCCAATTTTGAAAATTTCGTTTAAAGTTATAAGTGTGATTGTGTATGAGTCACAATGACATGATTGTTCTTCCTTGAAACTGAAAAATGGAGATGGAATTTTGGAGCATTGATTGTTTTCTTTATTATCTTAGAAGTTTGCAAGCTTTGAGATTATCTTCACTAGCTAGATCTTTTTTTTTGTTATGCTAAAATTTGTTTTACTTTAGGATTTTATTGGATCCATTACACACAAATACATAGTTGGGATGAAATGTATAAGGTTATAGAGGGCATTATTGAATTACTTGACTTGGATTTTTTTTTGTATATTTTGTATCCATAAGCCACATATAAAACGCTAGGGTTAAATGTATAAGGTTTAAAAATATAAGGGGCATTACTCAAATACTTGACTTGTTAGGTAAGATTAAGAATATTACGAATAAATTTTTCCGATTTGGGAAAAGTGAAAACTCAATCTCTCAAATCCGATATTTGCTCGAGAGACAATTCTTCTTCTTCTTCGTCCTTGTGATCTAATCTTCTCGACGACTAGGGTTTTTGTGATTCCGATTAGGGCTATTCAATGGCCGCCGCGATGGTTAGTTCGGCCGGTGGGTTACTGGCGATGCTCAACGAACCTCATACTTCGTTGAAACTTCATGCTCTTTTACTTCTCAACAAATTTGTTCATCAATTTTGGCCAGAGATCTCCACTAGTGTCCCAATCATGTAATAATCTCTCTCAACTTTTGTTTCTCTTCTTGAGATATTTCTTTTTGTCTTAGGGTTTTTGTTGGGTCGTAATTTGCAAGCTTTATCGAATTTGCTGTAGTGTTATTTAAGTTAAGGATGCTCTCTTACGGACATGATGTGGAAGTTTTGTTTCTTTGAAGTTGTAGAGACTGTATGGCTTGAGATCTTGTGTGATTTGTGCTGATTGATACCTTGAATCTGAGATATTTTTGTTTGTTTGTTTGTAGAGAGAGCTTATACGAAGATGAAGAGTTTGATCAGCATCAAAGACAGCTTGCTGCGTTGTTGGTCTCCAAGGTATAGTTTAGATTTGTGTTTCACTTATTGGTTGTATATAATACTAGTCATATGTTAGTTGAATCTTGTCTCATGGTGATTGATGAATCTTCTCTTATCTCAGGTTTTCTATTACTTGGGCGAGCTTAATGATTCATTATCTTATGCCCTTGGAGCTGGATCCTTGTTTGATGTGTCAGAGGATTCTGATTATGTTCATACTCTTCTAGGTAAGGATTTTGAAGCTTGTTGCTATGCTATTTTTCTCTTCACAGATCTGTGACAGTAGGCAGTAGCTCGGATATCCACGATTATAATTTGTAGAAAGTGAAGAACATACCAACCTGATTTGATGCAAAAATAAGCAAATAAATTGCATCACATATTGTCTACCCAATAGGATTTGCTTATGCTTCTGTTTTTCTTTTCAGCCAAAGCTATAGATGAGTATGCTGTTCTCAGATCCAAGGCAGCCGAGACAAGTGAGGTGGTGGACATTGACCCCAGATTGGAGGCCATTGTTGAACGAATGCT
This sequence comes from Arabis alpina, assembly GCA_900128785.1. Taxonomy (NCBI): domain Eukaryota; kingdom Viridiplantae; phylum Streptophyta; class Magnoliopsida; order Brassicales; family Brassicaceae; genus Arabis; species Arabis alpina. The sequence goes on from LT669788.1 coordinate 2,563,923, forward strand.
GGACAAGTAGGGGACGCTCAATTTTTTTTAATTTCATGTCTTCTTAGTTATTTAATATTCCTTACACAGTTCTCTGTTTTACAGATGTATCACTGACGGAAAGTATCAACAAGCCATGGGCATTGCTATCGAATGCCGGAGATTGGATAAGTTGGAGGAAGCTATTACAAAGAGCGAAAATGTGCAAGGAACTTTAGCTTACTGCATCAATGTTTCCCACTCTTTTGTTAACCGCAGAGAATACAGACATGAGGTGAGTCTGGTGGCCACAAGTTTTAATTGACGTAATATGTTTCTGATACTATGAGTTGGTTAGATTACATCTTCTTTTATATTTCCTTGCAAATATTATGGTTATGTAGACTCCATATTGTACCCTCTCAACTGTAGTTGGAGTTCACTGCATCCTTTATATCTTTACCCATAACTAAAATCCTTTTCTAGGTGATTTTATTTACTCTTGGTATGGAAATAATAACATCCTTATTTCATTTGATTTTGCAGGTTCTTCAGTTACTTGTTAACGTCTACCAGAAGCTGTCTTCTCCTGATTATTTGAGCATCTGTCAATGCCTTATGTTCTTGGATGAACCGAAAGGTGTTGCAAGCATATTGGAGAAGCTTCTTCGTTCGGAGAGCAAGGATGATGCTTTAATGGCATTGCAAATTGCTTTCGATCTTGTAGAGAACGAGCACCAAGCGTTTCTCATGAGTATTAGAGAGCTCCTGCCAGCGCCCAAGACCCGTCGTGTAGAGGCAGTTCAAGCCGTAGAAACCTCTACTGCTCATAATGAGAACACTGCAGGGGATGTCCAGATGACAGTAGAAACTCCATTACTATCTCAGACAACTCAGACGATTGAGCATGAAATAGATCCTGTTGACGCTGTGTATGCTGAGAGGTTAACAAAGGCCAAGGGAATTTTATCTGGAGAGACATCAATTCAGCTGACCCTTCAGTTTCTTTACAGCCATAACAAGTGAGGCAGTTAATTTCTCTTTTAAAATTCTGATATCTCAAAAATATACCTTTTTCTTAAGTTATTTCGCCCAGATAGTAACATGCTTCAGCGTTGGTCATTGTTTGTCTGTAGATCGGATCTGCTTATCCTGAAGACAATCAAACAGTCTGTCGAGATGCGGAACAGTGTATGTCACAGTGCTACAATATATGCTAATGCTATAATGCATGCTGGAACAACAGTTGACACATTTCTCAGGGAGAATTTGGTAAGTTTTACTTTAACTACCACTTGTTTACTTGTTTCATTGTTTATTGAGTGGCATAGTATTTAATCTTCCTTTCTTTTCCATTCATTTGGGAATTGGCAGGATTGGCTAAGCAGGGCCACCAATTGGGCTAAGTTTAGTGCTACAGCGGGACTAGGTGTTATTCACAGAGGTCACCTACAACAGGGCAGATCCTTGATGGCCCCATACTTACCTCAGGGAGGAGCGGGTGGTGGCGGGAGCCCTTATTCTGAAGGAGGTGCTTTATATGCCCTTGGCCTTATCCATGCCAACCATGGCGAGGGAATCAAGCAATTTCTTCGCGATAGCCTTCGCAGCACTAGTGTAGAGGTGATTTGTCTATACTCTTTCTTTAAGATAGCCTTCTGTTATATCATGGAAAGTTGATCTTTTGTTCAGAGGATTTAATTTTTTCAGATGAAAAAATTATGGATGCAGGTTATTCAACATGGAGCTTGTTTAGGTCTTGGTCTGGCAGCTCTTGGGACAGCTGATGAAGAAGTATATGATGATATCAAAAGTGTGCTTTACACGGATAGTGCAGTTGCTGGTGAAGCTGCTGGTATCAGCATGGGCCTATTATTGGTTGGTACTGCAACTGATAAGGCAAGTGAGATGCTCGCTTACGCTCACGAGACTCAGCATGAGAAGATAATAAGGTAATTTAGATTCTCAGGATATTTTTGGTTATGTGAGTGAATGCATAGTAATTTCTTGGATTGTTTCAGTAATCATAATCTGGTCTTGTGTTGTTAGGGGATTGGCTCTAGGAATAGCTCTTACAGTATATGGTAGAGAAGAGGGAGCCGATACACTGATTGAGCAGATGACTAGAGATCAGGATCCTATTATCCGTTATGGTGGAATGTATGCACTCGCATTGGCTTACAGTGGAACTGCAAACAACAAGGCCATCCGCCAACTGCTGCATTTTGCTGTGTCTGATGTCAGTGATGATGTTAGGAGGACTGCTGTTCTTGCACTTGGATTTGTCTTATACTCTGATCCAGAGCAGGTAATTTCATGTTCTTTTTGTCTCCATAACCTCTTGACACTACTCATCTGTCACTCATTAATGGGGTTGCCATAAATATTTTGACTGTAGACTCCTCGTATTGTATCGCTGCTTTCCGAGTCATACAATCCGCATGTCCGATATGGTGCGGCTCTTGCCGTAGGCATTTCTTGCGCAGGCACTGGCCTGAGTGAAGCAATATCCTTGCTGGAGCCGCTTACATCAGATGTGGTTGACTTTGTTCGTCAAGGTGCTCTTATTGCCATGGCCATGGTGATGGTCCAAATAAGTGAAGCCAGCGATTCTCGCGTTGGAGCATTTAGGTTAGTGAAGCTTTCATCTCTTCAGCAATGGGAGGCTGACAATAGTTCTCTTTCATAAACTAAATATTGTCTGTGTTTTTGCAGGCGTCAACTTGAGAAGATAATACTTGACAAGCATGAAGACACAATGAGCAAGATGGGAGCCATTTTAGCTTCAGGTATTCTTGATGCTGGTGGAAGGAATGTGACGATAAGACTGCTCTCTAAGACAAAGCATGACAAGGTCACAGCGGTCATCGGCCTTGCTGTCTTCAGCCAGTTTTGGTATTGGTACCCGTTGATTTACTTCATAAGCTTGGCATTCTCACCAACCGCCTTCATCGGTTTGAACTACGATCTCAAAGTCCCAAAGTTTGAATTCATGTCGCACGCGAAGCCATCTTTGTTTGAGTATCCAAAACCAACCACGGTTGCAACTGCCAACACCGCTGCTAAATTACCAACTGCTGTGCTCTCAATCTCAGCCAAAGCCAAAGCTAGGGCAAAGAAGGAAGCAGAGCAGAAAGCTAATGCTGAAAAGTCTGGTACTGAAAGTGGAGCTGGTAAAGGTAAAGCAACATCAAATGAAAAGGAAGCAGACTCTATGCAGGTAAAAATGCAATCAAAATTCTTAACATTTTCTTCAGTGATGTCTATCCAGAATGCAATCTCTTGATCATGTTCGGACCATTAAGTATAGATTCTCTATGTTACTGTGTCAGGTTGATAGCACAGCTCCGCCAGTGGAGAAGAAGGCTGAGCCAGAAGCAACGTATGAGATACTAGTAAACCCGGCGCGTGTAGTTCCTTCACAGGAGAAATACATAAAGTTGATGGAGGAAAGCAGATATGTACCGGTGAAGCTAGCGCCATCAGGGTTCGTTCTTCTCAGAGATTTGCGGCCGCATGAGCCCGAGGTTCTGTCTCTGACCGATTCACCGACTTCAACAGCATCACCTGCTAGTGGTGCAGCAGCTACAGGTCAAGGCCAACAAGCAAACACCGCCTCGGCTATGGCTGTAGATGATGAGCCACAACCTCCACAGGCCTTTGAATACGCTTCTCCTTGATTTTGTATTTGATTAGTGGGTAATTTGTTTTCTGTTTGAGTAAACAAAGAAACAGATCTCTTTTTGAACTTGGGAGACTAGTATTTTATTGCGTTGGTTCCGAATTACTCTTGTGTTAGCTTATTTTTAAATTTGTTTACATTGCATTGGTTTGAAGTTTAAAACACATACAATACAAACCTGGGAAATCTCCAAAATCGATACTGTAGCCAACAAATATATTGCATTTAAAGAGTGACTAATGGGCCGTGTATAAACAAACAAAGCTTTTGTGTAATGTAATGGGTAACTAGAACTTGGTTTGATCAAAAGTTAAAGAAAAAGGGCTTAAACTAACATTTTGGAACGAAGTTTATTAGCTACATACAATAGATGGCTGATATTGGTAGTTGGATAGTGTTGAAGTAATTTCATATTCGATGTGAAGTCTCCAGCGATCAGTCTCCTCCTCATGAGTACCAACATCGCACAACATATCCCGAGTAAGCTTTCCTGCAACAATACAAGATAAACTGAGTTCTATAATTCAAGCAAACATTAGTAAAAATTTGATGAAACAGAGAATCAACGAGTCTAGTGCACTATGTGCCAATGGGAGAAGATTGCAATCTTACCAGAGGACCTTCGGGGTCGCTTAAGAGTGCATCCCATACGTGAAGACAGTCGAAGAAACTAAACTCTTGTGTAAGGAGGAGGGTGATCCACCTAAATGCATAGAACTGTGGGTTTACCTGTAATCCATATAATCTCTACAATGTCAATCTCAGAACGAAAATGATCCATTCCTATTATATTGTAGATGAGGAAACAAGAATACTAAGCTTGTTCACATGGTTAGCTATCGAGGTATTTAACTTCCGCATAATGTAAATTGTTAGGACTATAGTAGCAGAATGACAAACATGGAGAGACAAAACAATGTCTTACTTTCGTGGTGATCTCTAGATGACGCCAAAGTTCCTCATCATGTTTCCTAACAAGTTGTGAGAGCCTTGTTATTGCGGACCGGATTCCAACCAAACTATTGTCAAGTTGTTGACAGTAAAAGTCTCGAAATCCACTCAACAGTTCAACAAAGCAGAAGAATGCATCAGCTTCAGCATGAGACTGCATAATTTGCATAGAGTTAATATATACTTGTCTGAAAATATAGAGGGTCTAGACTGGCACTCTTATCTTGAAATTCTATACCCTATCATGTGAAAGTAGTTTAAAGGGTAACAAAGAAACAAGAAGAGTCTACTTACAGAATTATCTTCATCAGGGTCGTTACGGAATACATAAAAGATAGGTGCTAAAATTTCATTCATCCCTTGAACATATCTGATGCCTTGATTTAACTTCGCAAACACAAGCAAAATATTCTTCATAGATTCCTAAGACAGGTAAATCGAAACGTCACTGAGCTTGATTAATCAACAATAGGTGAGAATTTGCAAATGAGAACACAAAAAGGTTACCTGATTAGAACGCGCAAACGGTGATTCAGCGGAGAAAAAGGGTATGTCTGGATGTGTACGCTTGACATCTCTGTCTATTTGTTCTATGGTCTCTGTATCCTACATTAATAGAAGAGTTGATGTTGGAACTGGTGGAAAAATTGAATACCATAACCTTAGTTTCTGTCCTTAAGTAATGTACTGAAGTCTTTCTAAAAGACTTTAACAATGAAAAGATCAGCTCAGGATGCAAGATATAGTACCTGGAAGTATGTATTCCAGATGCTCGTTTTCCCTTGGCTTAAAGGATGGTCTTCGTCAGTTATTCTGGCTCGAGCAAGCATGCATCGGTTTTCACTCTTCATATCATAATTATCAAATCCCTTTGACCTCACCAATCTCCATGTGATTTCTGACTAACTACCACATAATTACTTAGTGGTACAAACACAATTCACGAAAATATAGTTTTGTAAAGAAACTTTCTAGATCAACATATCATGCAAAACAGACAATAAAGAAAAAAAGACTAGGATCACTCACAGGACTAGTCAGTAGCTCATCTTTATAGTGCTTGTATTGAGATCTCTTCTGTTTCAATTCACTTGACCATAGTGAACGTTCAGATGGCAAGTAACCAAGCAAAAGCTGCAAAACAGAATCATAATTCAATAGCCAAGTAATATAAAGCTAAACTCTCAGTCTCAGTTCCATGCACTGTTGCATTACAACAAAATCATGATTCATGTAATACACACCTTCCAAACAGTAGAACGTATCCCAGGAGAATCAGGCAAACTTTGTAAAGCTAAACTCCTTAGTTCCTTCATATTAATCACCTTCTTCGATAACTATCAAAACCAAATCAAACCAAAGATCAATTTTTGCAAGCACTATAAACAAAAGTTTGCATTGATAAAACCTAAAAAAGGAAGGTTGCATTGACCTCAGCAGTAACATGAGCATGGCGGGAAAAATCCTCAGCAGAAGGAGCAGCAACAGAGTTTCCATATTCACCACTACCATTAATCTGTCTCGGCGACGGCGATGGAATCGAAGAAGGCGGAGGAGGAGGAGGAGCAGAATTAAGCCTAGAAGCAACGGAAATCGATTCTGCTTCTTCCTTCATCGGTGAGATTCTATTGGCCGGAGAATGACGTTGGATACCGTCGTCGTTTGACGACGGCGGAGGAGGAGGAGGAGTAGACCACATGGTGCTATTTAACCATTCCGGTACCTTTTTCCTCACCATTTCTAGGGTTTGATAGATCGATCAATCGATTGAGATTCAATTTCCCAAGTTTCGAGAAGATTCAAAGGTTCTTCTTCGAGTCGGTGATTGTGAAGATCGAAGTTTTGTAAAATTCTCTCTTCTTCTCAGAGAGAGAGAAGAAGAAGAAGGACCTTATTGTAAATGAAGAGGTCACGGACATATTATTAGTAGAACCCCAATATTTTTGATTCTTTATACATTTACCTCATTCTTTTCATTTGTTGAAAATGTAACTATACTAACCTATGTTGCATGGAATCGGAAACGGGTACGCGGAAACGAAATGTTAGGAAACGCGAAAACGAGTTTAAAAAAAAAAAACGGGTACGTTTTGGAAACATCTATATATATACAAATATATATATATAATATTATCATGATACAAAAATTATTAAAAATCAAAACCATATTATAAAGTATTTGAAATAACAAAAATCCAATACATAAATATTAAATAACTTAACTAAAAATTGAATAAATAACAGTCAAATTCAAATATTTAGACTATCATCTTCATTTTATGTTATCATAATGAACGATTATAGAAGAAAAATAATATGAGTATTTCATATTATGTTTTTAAACTTATTAAATAACAAATAGATTCATATATTTTTAAAATATTTAGTTAATTTATTTCAAAAAATTAAAAATCGCATTTCCAATGCGTTTCCAAATCAATATTTTTAAGAAACACGTTTCCACCGCGTTTTCTCGCGTTTCCATCGCGTTTCCGATTCCGAAACGGGAAATGCTCCTTGGGTGGAGTTTCCATGCAACCTAGATACTAACTTAGTATTACTAACTCAATATATATGGTCACTAAGCAATGTTTTGACAATGGTTATAACCTAGGTTACACGGAAACTCCATCCGATGAGCATTTCCCGTTTCGGAAACGTTTCGGAATCGGAAAAGCGAGGAAACGCGGTGGAAACGTGTTTCCTAAAATTATTGATTTGGAAACGCATTGGAAACGCGAGTTTCCGTTTTGGAAACGCGGCTCTTATTTTTTGGAAACGCGATTTTTGATTTTGGAAAATAAATTAAATATTTTAAAAATATATGGATCTATTTATTATTTAATAAGTTTAAAAACATATTATGAAACAATCATATTATTTTTCTTTTATAATCGTTCATTATGATAACCAAAAATAAAGATGATAGTCTAAATATTTGAATTTGAATGATATTTGTTTAATTTTTAATTAAACTATTTAATATCTATGTATTGGATTTTTGTATTTCAAATACTTTTTAATATGGTTTTGATTTTTAATAATTTTTTCATGATAATAGTATATATATATATATATTTGTATATATATAGACGTTTTCAAAACGTATTCGTTTCCTTTTTTTTTGAAAAATTCGTTTCCGCGTTTCCTAACGTTTCGCTTCCGCGTACCCGTTTCCGATTCCATGCAACATAGGTTATAACATAAAGCAAAAATAACTATGATTTATGGTAATTCCAATAAGAAAAAATGAGATTACAAACACAAGAAACGTGATGGACCCCGATTAATTCTTGGATAGTGGTATTTGTTCTTATGTGATAGTTTGGTTACACATGTAACTCCTACGTGTTTCGTCGTCTTTCAATAATACATTTGACAACAACTACATGAGGTTTCAAAATCTCGTTAATCAGTATAACAAAAATTGGAATTTTTTTCTATCTAAAAAACATAAAGCTAACCCACCTGAATCTCTTCTCGTTTCACTTTTAGACACGTCGAAATTTTATCAGATTCCAATCTTCTTTGTTTAAATAGAGATTTATTTTAGATTCAATGCAATGAGGTCTTTTGTTTTATCAGATATTATATGTTGTAAACAAGATGAAGTAGAAATAATAAGAAGCTTATACACATCTCTCCCACTATTTGTTTTCTTCTTTGTAAACAAGATGAAGTAGAAATAATAAGAAGCTTAATACACATCTCTCTCACTTTTTGTTTTTTTTTCCTTTCCAAACATTCAAGTCTTTTATTTCTCTTTTTCACTTGGTCTTGTACGCAGTATAACAAAGATACATTCATCTTATTATACAGTATAGAAAATTATTTATGACTTTCCTTTTCTTGAGATTACTCCAAAATAACAATTCCCAAAAAGGAAATGATTAAAACTTTCCTCCAAGCTCAAAAAAATAAGATTTAGTTGAGATAAAGCTAAGAATAAAAACCCTAAGTAGTAGTTGAAGATTTCTTCTCATTCAATCTGATTCTTTGTATAGAGACATTCCTCAATTACTATTAAAACTAGTCTATGTAATCTCTTTTGTGACATAGATTACAAAAGACCCTCAACCGTCTGTCTAATTCTTTTTACTTTTACACTCACCTTAGATGTATTAAGTTGTATCCAAGTTTTACGGTTTGTTAACACTTCTTGAAACAGTTCTTCTCCATTTTCAAGAAACTCGGGTGGTGTGATCACTCGATTCAATACCATTTTTTTTTGCCCCAAAGATAAAGTAAAATTCATATGAATGCAAGATCTCATAAGGAAGTTTAAACATCCTAAGAGCATCTTTGTTGGTAAAATTTTATGAGTATCAATTAATTAAAATTGTATAAAAAAAAAAGATAAAAGAGAAGAGAGAGCATGAAAGTATCAATTCTATAATATTTTTGCAACAGTATATCAAAATTGTTTCCACTTGTCTATTTCTTTGTCTATTTCTAAAGAGTTTAATTTGTTATGTTTATTTTTATGATTTAAATTTATGGAAAATTAAGGAAATAGGATAAAAAACTTTTAAAATTAAAGAAATACATCAGATGTTTTATAATTAAGGAAATAGGTTTTTATTGACATTTTTAACCCCTTTCCAAAAAACAAACAAACGTTAATTAATTTTCTCATTTTGTATTTATGAAATAATAGTAATTACTAGTTAATTAAAAAATAGAATCAGAATCAAGTAAAACTATAAACTATAAACAACTTTCAACCAATAAAAAAGTCTTCTACTTAGCATCAAGTAACACTATAATATGTGATCATGTTACTTGCAAATAGAACTAGCATATTTCAATTCAGATATGCTTCTCAGCCATGAGAAATACATGTATGTAATACTAGCTTGATTTCAAGAAACATTGATCGATTTTGATCTGAAGCAAAATGTTATATATCATCATCAAAGCTACAAGATGTTCATAACATTAAAAAAAAAAAAGTCCGGATGGTTCTTTTTTGAAACTAAACGGAGGCTAGGATCCAAAATGTGACATGAGAAGAGACGAAGAATAGAAACCAAGCGACGAACGAAAGCGTTACAGCTACTTTACACCTAAAGCACGAAACTCCGGGTGGTGTCGATCGCAGTACCCGAGATCTCTGGAGTATAAGACTACAACTCCGGCTGATGAAGATGCAGCTGCAAGAAATAACATTGCAGTCACCTGCAAAACAAACCATTCCACAACCAAATCAACTTAATCCGAGTCCAAAGTATCGAGTAGAACATCTTTATCAAACCAAAAATCTTCCAAGAACAATGAATTAGGATACACATACCCAATCACCAACGACAAATAAGCTAACCAAGATCGGGTTTTGGAGATCTTTCTTGTTCCTTAAAGCATAAACATCAACTATACAATGACAAACTAAGATCTTTCAATGGAATATGAGATAAGAATTCAGACATAACCATTGGAATCAAAGAACAAACATGTTACTTGCAAATAGACATCAAAATCGGAAATTTCAAAACATCAATTCAAAATCGATAATCTTCCAATGTGATATGATGTCAAGATTAAGAATTAGGTAGTTAAAACCGTTCTAAAAACATCAAGAACAGATCATGGGTCTCATATTCACATAATTCGACTGACCAAGGAAGATAGAGAGAGATGTACCTTCAAAGCCTTGAACTTCACGTTCCCATAGATGAGACCTATCCCGAAAGCAGAAGCACGAGTCACCTAATCGATATAAAAGAGACTCGATGAACTCAAAAACTCAAAATTCCATAACTCAAAACTAGTCAAAGATACAAAAGAAATCGAGAAATCGGAGAGAGATTAGAATTTACCAGAGTAAGAGAACTGGTACCGGAGTAAACGCCATTGATCAGATGATTCGAAGTTCGGTCGCCGATAAAAATCTCAAACCCCAATTTGATCGGAAATGTCGAGTTCTGGCCTTATATTTTAGTTCTGATCTTCTATTTTTCAATTAATTAGTAGTTACTATTATCCCATAAATATAAAATGGGAAAATTAATTAACGTTTGTTTTTTGGAAAGAGGTTAAAAATGTCAATAAAAACCTATTTCCTTAATTTTAAAACATCTGATGTATTTCTTTAATTTTAAAACTTCTTTATCCTATTTCTTTAATTTTCCCAAATTTATTAACTAGTCAATACTCTTAGAAATTCAGCAATAAAGATGCTCTAAAGTCATTTAAGCAAGAAAGCATGCAAGAAAACCACATGCCCAACACGATTCATAGTTCCAAAATAATCTACAAATCTAGTTTGTCTAATACCAGTTTCATGACCAATTGGCTGTTCAATACTAAAAAACAATTTCTGTGAAAAAAAAGTTCAATAAGTTTCTTTTCCTTTCATCATAGTATCAACAAATCCAGTTTGTTTAAAGAAAAAATCAAACCACTTACCTCGGTCATTGCAACATTAATTTGCATATCCTTTTTATCAAAAAAATTTTGCGAACCATATTCACCCCATGTAATATGTCAAAGCAAATAGTAGTATATAACAAAAATTCAAAACTATTAAACTGATTTATTGCTAAATATTTATCTTCATTTTGAATCATTGATCATTATTATTTTCAGCTACTTAGAATAATTTTTCTGCATATCTACAATTTCAAATCTTGGCTTTAACAACACGACTTTTCCATTGTATCGTTGACAATTTGCTAAAGAGTTAAACTTTTCACATTCTTTTTCAAAATATCCCACTTTTTTGTAGAGTTGACAAAAAAAAAAAACGTTGCACTATTCCAAACAAAATCCCTTACTTTCACATAATTATATGCAATATCTCAGGAAACCAAATTAAGACTTTCATTAACACACACATGCTATTTTTTATATTAACATGTCTAAATTAAGGGCCCAGTTCTATTTCTATATTTATTAATAAGGCCCAGCCCAAAGGATACATCTGATTTTATTTTGGGCCCTTGAAAATGTCGGGCCTTGTTCATATATCACCAATAATCACCACATGAACAACTTCCTTCTTTGAAATGATGAAACTGTCTTGCATCTCTCAGTAGAATATCTCTTTGGCTGATTTTACTAACATGTTTCATCAAATAATGACATTCTCCGCAGATTCTAAGGTTCTTAACTATCCTTATGACAGTTCCAGGAGCAGTTCTAAGAAGTCCAAGTGCAAGAGCCAGTTTCTCACTATGGATTCCAGTAACATTTTCCTTCTCTTCTTCTTCAATGTCATGAATCGACCAATCAGCTCCTGGAATGTATCCTCTCTCAATAGCAAGCGATACGATCTCTTCAAGCTTCAAACGTATCTCTTGTTTTTGCTTATGAGAATAATCACCTGCTAAAAATTTGTTTAGTTGACCATCTAATTCGATATAACTCCATCCTAAGCATCTTTCTTTAACTCTCTTCCACATTGGTATTCTTCTTTTCTCTACTTCTTGATACTTCTCTTTAGCTGCATATGTTTTGTCTAAGAAAATATAACTACCACAAAGCTCTGGATCAATCTCCAATAGATTTTGCGACACCATTTCACACCTTCTGTTACTCTTGTGCGCCTTGCAAGCACGATAGAGTGCAGCCCATGTTGTAAGATCAGGATTTATCGGCATATTTTCGATAAGCTCATGTGCTTCGTTCAACTTCCCTGCTCTACTTAACAGATCAACCACTAACACATAATGTTTGAGCGTGGGCTCAATCGCATAGTCAAGCCTCATGCTATCGAAGAAATTAATTCCCAAGTCTACTTCGCCTGAGTTCAAACATGCAGTTAGAACCGCAAGAAACACAACCTCGTCTGGCTTCTCACCTGCATGTTTACCACAAATTTGAGCAATCAAACTCAATGAATCAAAATTCAAAGAAATGAGAATAAGCTAAGTTCTTAGATGGACAAATCTTTTACCTGCATACATCATTTGTCTGAAACAAAGGATAGCCTGCTTGAATCGTCCATGAACCGCCCAACCTTGTATCATAGCAGTCCAAGAAAGAATATCCTTATGCCTCATATTACTAAACACAGTAGCAGCACAATCAACTTCGCCACATTTTGCATACATGTCAATAAGAGCTGTCCCTATAGCTCTATCTAATTTAATCCCATTGTCCAAAACATAACAATGAACTCTTATTCCTGATCCAAGCGCGCCAGATTTTGAACATGCAGATAGTACAGCAGCGATTGTATACTCGTTAGGCTTCACGCCTTTCTCCACCATCTCAAAATAAGTCGAAATCGCACTTTCATAATCACCGTTTTGAGAAAACCCATTAATCAAAGTCGTCCAAGAAACCACATTTTTCTCCGGCATTAACTCAAAAATCTCCCTTGCTCTGTTCAACTCACCACTATCAACAAAACCCTTGATCAAAGTACACCAAGATCCTGAATTTCTCTCAGGCATGGACTCAAAAAGTGTATTAGCCATTTGCATATCCTTCCTTCGACAATACCCATTAATCAAAACATTCCATAACAAAACACTCTCCTTCTTAACTCTCTCAGGACTTTCATCGAACACTTGGAAGGCATAACGTAACTCTCCGGTTTTCGCATACATATCAACCAAAGATACTCTAACAAAGCAATCACAATCAACGAAACACTTCACAGTCGCACCATGAAGAGTCCTACCCAACCATCTAAACCGTAGTTTCGAATTCGACATGAGAACAAACGGGAAAGTTAACCGATCAGGTCTCACACCAAGCCTTAACATTAAAATGAAATGACGAATCGAACATTCGAAACGATCGTTCTCAGTTAAACCACGGATTAAAGCATTGAAACCAAACAGATTCTTTTCTTTCAAATGTCTGAACATCGAGAGGCTGTAATCAGGGGATTTTAGAAGAGAAGAGCAAGAAATTAGCTGAGTAGAGACGCGGCTAGTGAGAAAGCCGAGACGGAGGATCTGTGCGTGAACACGGCGGAGAGTTACGGTGGTTTTACAAGCGTGAATCAGAGATATGAAGTAAGATTCGTCCCGCGAGGCTCGACGGTTGGTCGGAAGAAATTTTTTGGCGGGAGAAGAGTTTGGTTTAAAAAGAAGATAAAGAGATTTCATCGTAACCGGAAAAACAGAACTCGCGATGCAAAGATCAGTATTGTATATATATACTACTTAGCTTAACCGGATTTAACCGGACTCAATTATGTCACTCATTAACCGTTTTAAACCGGATAAATATTAACCGAAGAGCTTTTAGTTATGTCACTTGCCAGTAATATTCATACTGATTACTGATTAGTGACATGTTATATATTAGTCAATGTGAGTTGTTAATCATTTGGTGGATTTTGTTTCCAAATTGCTCTTTCAAAAACTGATTTTTTTTTTATCATTTTACAAAGCACTGTATATATATATGAATTTCTTTTGTTTTCTCAAAGTTGGATATCAAAAGCAAATATTTTTTGTTCATATATCCTGCCAAAATATAGTAATACATACACGCAGGGTACAAAAACCTTAAAATTATGAGGGAAATTTGAAAATGAACGAACCGATGACCTCAACCAATTTATCTTTTGTAATCTCATATTATATCCCCTAACAAACCGCATCATGTATCTAAATTAAGCATGAGATTTGTAATAAGAGTTACACATTAATCGAGCTAACCTTATCGGCCATGTATATGAAAAACGAAATATACTGTTGTACTAATAGAGTATAGTTTTTAGGTGCATGAGTTGAATATAGTTTTTAGGGGCATGAGTTGAGTTTAAGGTTTAAAATTAGTTTTAGTTTTGTGGTATTTGTAGAACATATAAAATTGTACTATTTTTGGATTATAAAACAAATGGCGGTATTATTTAAAAGAAAACATCTTTTAGTATTTTTTTGTGAGAATTATCTTACAAAAATGTGGTCGTCTTTCTCGTCTCCTCCATTATAAAAAAGCTATGCATTGACTGACTGTTTTATCTTTCTCTAATTTTCTTTTTTTTTCAAATAAATTTTCATGACATCTCTCGGTTTCACGAATAAATTTCAACTCTACAATAACAATTAGTTCGAAACCATGTTCACCAAGCTGACGCTCACAATCATCAATTGCATGACTATTATAATGGTTTTCTTCAGCGGACATGCCTCCAAATTTATCGACATATATGGATAAGAGAAACTATGTCGTCAGAGCATCTATCTTAGCTGTGACTCATTTGCTTATGACAAATGGTTCATGATTTGTGCAATCTAAATGTTTGATTAAGACCAAATTAACATTTTTCTCATATAATTTAAATTGTGATTCACTTATTATAAGCTAAATCGTGTTATATAAGAAAATCAACCATCATAATCTTAGTCATGATTAGATACAACATCTAGATATATGAAATCATGTTTGTATTTGGAGACGCGTCTCTAAGCCGAATTAGTCTTTTATGAGACTGTAAAAATACAAAATGATACTAAATTATTACAAACGTTTGGTTAGTTAGAACTAGATTTGGATCCCCACTAACATGTACGAATGCACAAGCTAGACACTTCACTTAGCCGAACTCCAAATTAAAAAAAAAAAAACAAAGGAAATTAAACCTATCTTTCATGATTGAATGAAACTGTTTTTGTTTGTCTCACATTACCACTGAAATTTGAAGGACTTACACAAAAATACAGATTATTAATCTAATAATACTTTCCGTGATGATATTCTTTTGTATTCTACAAATTCGATTATGAATATTTCCTCCGGATTATCAAATTCGATTATGAATATTCTACAAACAAGAGAGAGGAGATGCGCGAATTAAACCTGACTCAACCATGTCACTCGTAAACCATTTTAAACCGAACAAGTGTTAATCGAAGAGCTGCATTTAGTTTGGTCTCCAGATTTGTATAAGAAACATTTATTAAAGATCTCACTTATTAAGACAGGTTCTATATATTGTTCAAATTTCAAATAGTTTCATAATTTGACACAATACCAAAGGGAAAGAAGAAGATGCAGAGATTTAAAGAACTCCAAAGAAAGGGTTGTTGATGGCGGAATTAAGCTCAGCTCCAGCTGAGTTGAGAATGGCAGAATCGATCTTGTCTCTCGGTAAGAACAAGAACTCTCCTCCTTCCATTTTCTCAAACCCACATAGCTCCATGAACTCTATGCCTCCTCTCAGTGAACCAACCCTATCCTGTTTACATTTTCATCCCAACAACCACGACTTGTAAGAAACTGGATTATTCGACTTATCGAGTAAAAACTTATGCCCGTTTTTAAGCCGATTGTTTACCTGAAATGTTTGATTTGTGAGTCTAATTTTCCGGAATTTCTCCTCATCTGGATTCTTAGCGACATTTCCCATGTAAGTCAGCAGAGTTTGAAACGCTCTCTTCACTTTAGCATCATCCTCCTGAACAAAGAACAAGTCAAATTTACAGTACAAGTCTCCCACAATTTCACCTAAATTTCAGATGACACAGGTTTCCATAGGACCAACAAATTAAAGGGTTGATTATGTCCTTTCTCCTCTTTTTCTTAAAGATTACTAGCTGGATCGGAAAAAAGATATACGTTGTATATATTTACCTTGTGGGTTTGCTTAAGAGACCTCAAGCATTCTCTCATTTGTTCAGTCTTTGTGGCGGGTCTTATAGGTAGTGAACTCTGCAAAACAATGATGTCTTTATAAGAAAAGCGCATAACAAGAGATGATATATATAACTTGCTTTTGAACGCTTTTTGTTTACCTTCTTCGCCTCCACAACTGGCGCTGCGGGTTTTGGAGCTGCAGGATCTTCCGGAGGCAATCCAAGTTTTCGCCTTCTTTCAGCCTGTTAAAATGTGAGTACGAGTCTTCAACGTTTTTGCTGAGACATAATAAAATGTAATGCAAAAGGTATGTAGTTCTACTGCATTAAAGATACCTTGTCTTCTTCAACTTTTTGACGGATCCTTTCCCTAGCCCGTCTTTCTTCTTCTTTTTCAGCTTTACGCATAGCGATTATACTGAAATAAACAACCAATTAGTAGTCACTTTCATAAACAAGAACACAAATAAGAATAGAGCTGACAAGCATGCAATTATAAACAGAAGAAACAAACCGTTTTCTTTCGTTATCTTCTTCCATCCGCTTTGCTTCGAGGAGTTCTTTGCCAATCCTAATTCGCTCCTGAACCAAATATTAACATGTTAAAAGATGATAACAATGGTTCAGCCAACGCACAATCAGTATCTAAGCAGATCCTAACTATAGTACCAAGAATACGACACTTCAGATACTTGCACAGCAAATACAGCCAGTAGAGCTTAAATCAGTGCACGCCTGAAGGCTATGAACTCAGGAGTTTAGAGCAAAACTTAGATTTAACAGAAAATAATAATTATGGTTATTGTAGCATCATAAGACTAAGGAACTGTACATAACAAATTTAAAAACTGGATCAACACGAACCTTCTCTCTTTCACGTTCCATCCGTTTTTCTTCCTCTTCTTTCTTCTTCCGCGCACGTTCCCTGAGATGTGGAGCAACAAAAAGTGAGGGACTTCGAAAATAATCATCTTCCAGGATTATCATAGAAAATTTAACAGCATGATAAAGTGTAACATTACTGGTGCAGGCTACGAAAGAAAATGAACATGGATAGAAAGACAGAATACTCATAGAAGTAGAACCTTAATTCTTGTGCTTTTATCTTCACTTCTTCTGGCGTAAGAGCAGGTTTAGGGGGCCCAACATTAGAGTTGGCAGGTACCTATAGCATTCAGTCAACAACATAGACATTACAGTAAGTCAAAACAAAAAGAAAATTATGGCCTAAACATTGTCACAGCCAGCAAGAGCCAATGATTTTCACGTTAAGACAAGAACTAAACACCAAGATTTGGAGTGCAATTATCAAGAAGCAAAAACAGACATTCTGTTTAAAAGAAACTATAGACAAGACACCTACCTTTGGCATCTCATCTACGTCAGGATCATTCTCATGCTCCACCACCCAATTAACTGCAGCCTCAAGACTGGCATTACCTGAAGGAATGACATTCAAATTATGTTACAGAAAATGAAGCAGAGAAGGATATCACAATGTATAAAAGATCTTCAAGATTCAGATGAACAAGATCCCGCAAAACAAAAGTGAAAAAGAGAAGAACATGACACGCTCGATTTTTACCAGAGTAGTGGAGTGCTCGGGTAGCACGAGCTGTAGGAAAGCCCATTGCTTCAAGCTCCTCGAGAATCTTTTTGTCAACCTCTGGAACAACCATCTCTACAAGAAATAGACCATAAGAAATAACATTAGAGATCACATTCATAAACTCATGCAATACATATGCTTTAACAAGTTAGTACCTTCAGCAGCCTCTCCACTACCACTAGCACCATCAGGATTGTCAATCTCCATAGCAACCTTAGGAGCTTCCAAGCTGATGGGTTTTACCGTCTCCATTGTCTTATCTACAAACTCCGTATGCCCTGTTCTCTTGGTATGCAAATCGCTTTCCTTCACAAATGAAACAAGACAAGCAATCGGAAAATAATCAAAATCCTAAAGCATAGTTTTTTCCAGTTTATAGTGAAACAATTTCACTGATCTCAAATCAAATTGCATAAACCAAACTCCATCAGCAGTACAACATTAAACGAAAACGAATTCAGTAGCAGAAAACCCAACATGATTGAGATCTAAAATCAATCTGAAATCAGCA
This sequence comes from Arabis alpina, assembly GCA_900128785.1. Lineage (NCBI taxonomy): Eukaryota > Viridiplantae > Streptophyta > Magnoliopsida > Brassicales > Brassicaceae > Arabis > Arabis alpina. The sequence continues at coordinate 2,582,171 of LT669788.1, forward strand.
GGAAAAGGAGCTCAATTTCAATCAAAACTCAAGTCAAAACCCATTGTAAAGCTAGTAAATTCCGCATCAAATCGAGATCGCAGTTTCAAAATCAAGAAACTCAAAACCCAATTCAATATCATCAAAAACAAATAAGAAACGAAAGCGATGAGAAATCGAAGATCCGTACAGTTTTAGAGCGACAAGGCTTGCTACAAGTAGTACAAACGAGATTGAGCACCGCTTCAGTAGATTCAGCGAAATTGGAGTGAGAAGTAAGCTCGGCATGCTCCTGAGCTTCCTCTACAGACTTTAGTAACGTACCACAATCGCCACACTTGAGCGATACTCCTGCCATCTCTCCGATAAGCTTTCTCTTTTTGACGGTCGATGTCTTCTTTCCTTTTATTGGGTTCGTTGCTTGGGAGTTGAGCCAAGAAGAAGACGTAAGGCCGGTTTAATCATTGCCGGTTCAGGCATTGGAATCAATTAATTCCATCGGCTAAGCAAGTAGTATTGGTTTGGTTTGATCGTACCAATTTGAATCAGACGGTCTATATTGCTGGAATGGAATCTCTTTTCATGATTTACCAATTTGGTTTTTTTACTACAGTAATTAGTATTTTGCAAATACATTTGTAAAATTAGCTACGAATTGATAAGTTTTTGTAATTAATTTATGAAGTTATTCAGGTGTAAGTGTAACGAATTTGTACAAAATTATAACGAACTTAATATTGTAACTAATTTGTTTCAAATTGTGATCAGTAGTGGATAATATTTGCTCTAAACATGTTTGGAGAAATATGTATCGAAAGCTACTATTTGCTTCAAAAGTCTCGTGAGAAAATAATATTGTGAAAACTAAAAAATATTGTTGGAGTTAGGCTAATGACAAATAGTTACAAATATAATGGGAATCGTCAAAATAGTTATACATTAGTTATAAAATAAAATTATAGATATATTGTTACAAATAGTGGCATAAGACTAGTGATAACAACAATAATAGTGAATGGTAACAAATAAAGTAGCAATTAGACCCTAATATATACGAAAACGTCTACTATAATAACAAATAAAATAAAATATATTTCATTCTAAAATGTTGAATATAAAGAAAAAATAATTAAAAGGAGAAGTAATAGTCTCTTTGATTTAAGGTTTAGATGTCAGTTCGATTAGCTGCTAAGCACACAATATTATTTTCATCGTATTGATGAGAGAATTTCATGTCTTTCAATTTTCGTCAGAATATGTTTTTCAAAAGAAAAAGCATCATATGAAGATAGAAGCGAAGAAGTTTCAAAGACAACATTTCCTTTATTCACTAATCCTCCGATAATACTTAATTCTCCAAAATTCGATTTCTCGTTATCTTCACACGAATCAATCCGTCCACAATGGCGAGAGGAAAACGTAAGGCTTCAATCAATGCCGGTTCAATTGTTTCCGGTTCTAACACTGAAATCAATTATTTACTATGAGGTAAACAACCATTCGTTTAGTTAAAAAACTTGCGTTATGATTTTGCATATAAACATGATCGTTTGAGTAACTATTAGATTTTTTTTTAAAACGTCTGATTGTATTATTTTTGAACTATTTGAGTAACTATTAGATTTGGATCAATTAATTGTATTTTTTGGATTTTCTTTTCAAGAAATTTAAAACTCGTTTGAATTCGGTTCAGTTTTTTTTGTGGGATTAGATCGGTTTCAATTATCTTTATAGGAGAAAAGATCTGAATAAAGAGGTCGGTTCGATTTTATATGTTTCCGGTTCTGGCAATTTGATTTCCATCGGTTAAGCAAGTTAGTTTTGATTAGTCTTGCAATTGGCACCGGTTTGAATCGGACGGTCAATATTGCTCGACCCGGTTCCTTAGAAAAATACCCGCCCGATAAGATCTCCCTCTTTTGAAGGAAGCTTTTCGATTCTGCGAAACTGAAACAACGAAAACAACGGATTCATAGGAACGATCAGGTCCAGAATCAAGCGAATTGATCGGAATTTCTTCTCTCCGGCAAGGTTGCTGGATTATTCCGATCCTGTATTACGAATTTGGAGACATAATATGAATCTTCGCGTGGAGTGTTGATGTCAAAAACCGTGTTTTGTGGGTTACACCATTGTTAATGGAAAGAGGAAAGGAGAGATTGAGAAGAAGTGAGAAAGATGTGAAGAAGATAAAATGGGAAGATTTCGAGAATGAGCTAACAAGGATTTTGAGTCTTTATTCGGCTATGGAAGAAGTAACAAAGAGGAAACGAAACCTGCAACAAAAACTCGAGCCTCTTATTCAGGTCTTTCACTTATTCGACATGTATGGTTTTGAAACAATGTAGTTTGTATTGTCTCCAGAAATGAGGAAGAAGCTAGCTAGAAATTCATATGAATCACAAACTTATTGACATTGACTAGCTTGATGCATTGGTTATCTTTTGTGTTATATATATATATATATACTCAATAAGGTTTAATTGATTAGTTATTAGCGGGCGGCGAAATTTCGGGCAGGTCAATGCTGAATCATTGAGTCGTAGAAATGAGCTTGAAGATATGCGTCAGAGGTTGGAAGCTAGAAAGTTGCTGGTTGAGAGAACATCAGCTGCTTGTAAAGTTATTGAACAGGATGCTAAAGAGAAAGAAGAGAGACTCGGTACCAAAGTAAAATCGTTGGTGATTGGCGGTACATCCCTTTCTGTCGCTAAGAGTAAATCGCAGGTATTGATGCAAGGTTACTGTTTTCAGTAAGGGATATGCATCATTTATGCTATTGTGACAATTGTTGTTTGCATATGTGAATTGAGTTATTTATTAGTGATCGAAGCGAAGAACTATAGTTTAGTTTATTTTGTGACAGGATTCGAACTGCCAACTAGAAGGGAAAAGAGATTATGCTCGTCTAAATGCTGTGATGAATAAGCTGAGAAAAAGGCAACAAAATATGATATTGCATGTGTCATGTATCTATGCTTTGAAGATCAAGGCTGAACCTTCAGGAGACCAAGAACTTGAGTCATTTCCTAGTGGCAGTAGATCAGGTCAGTTGTGTACTTTTGAGTTTACAAGCTAATACGAAAAATTTGATCAGATGGAACCGTCAATATATCTTTTAATCCATGCCTTTATGTGTACATTGTTCACTCTGATTTGATATTGATTGATGCTTACATTCACTTTGATATTTTTTTTCTTTGTACCTGAAAAAGGTTCTTATTTTCTAGCATACTACCTACTAACTTGCTTATCTATGTGGTTTTACGAGGAACTACGCCTGTTAGTGAAGGTGGCTCTGTGACAATTTTAGGTTTGCCTTTTAGTATGGCTCCGTTTGCAAAGATGAGCTTCTTTACCGACAAAAAAGAGGCTCAGAGATATGCAACCGCCCTGGGTTATGTGGCTCATGTATGTTCCTCAAGAGAGTTTTTATTATCTAAATCTCTTGGCTTTTGTTCTTGACAGAAGGTACTAAAAAATCATTGTAAACGTAACTCATTGTTTCCTACGTTGGATTTTGCAGGCTGTGTCACTAATAGCTTCCTACTTGACAGTGCCTCTTCGTTATCCTATGCGCTTTGGTGGTTCCAAAACTTATATCCGAGACTACGCACCCTCCATTGAGCCTTTATCATCTGACATGTCTCCAATTGCCACACTTTCTGAAACCCCAAGATTTGTAGAGTTCCCTCTGTTTCTGGATGGTCAAGATTCAACCCGAGCTGCCTATGCTGTCTTCTTACTAAACAAGGTGAATTCAAAACAGAAAATTCTCCTTTTTGTTTGTCTCATACATCGAGCTTAGCTCCCTAAACAGTCCATACTGACTTCACCCCTTCACATTTTCTTTCCTCTCTGCACGTCATATTACAGAACATTGAACAACTCCTGAACATTGTGGGGAAAGATAGTCGAGGATCACGTCAGTTACTGCCAAACCTTAAGGAGTTAATTCTGATAATCCAATCTCCGATGTTTCTAGAGACACGATGATCCAAACGCTACGACCACCTTTTGTATATGTAGTCTCTCTTAATCTTGCATTGTCCACACTCTATGAAGGTAAAGGTTTTCATCTTGAAACTTTGTGGCATATAGAAATTCTATAGTTACATTGGAGGAATATGAAGAAAATAGCTAAGTCTAGTCTAACACATTTGTACTTTTTATAGCTTATCAATGTAATAGCCATTGTAAGCATATTCTAATCGAGGTAATCAATTCTCTTTTGTATAATATTTGGAGAAGACAATGTAACGCAGTTGAGAGGATCATAGTTTAATAACTCCAAAACATGATAATAAAAACTATGTTCTGATTATACATAGTTTAATAACTCCAAAACATGATAATAAAAAACAAAATTAATGGTATTTGATCTAATGTGATCGTCAAAAACTTTCTCAGCAAAAGCTGTAGAGAGAAGAAGATCAAAACTGTTTTTCTTCTTTCCTTTCTCAGTATAATGGAGATTAACAAAAATGATTTCAATCTTGTGAGAAGATCCGTTCATAGAACAAGATATATGCTTCTGAATGCAGAACTTTCTCCAGCGAAACTTGACGAACATGTGCATCGCTTATGTTATACCAAACAGTGGATGAATCAGTGTCTTTAACCCTCTGGCCTCCTCTAACATACGCAACATAATGACCTCCTCTCATCGTCCCTGAATGCTCCACCACTCCAACCAGTCTGTATACGGGCGGGTCTTCTCCGCTACACCTGAAAGAACCAAGTGGTTTTCATATGATGGAGATTAGGCCACAAGACAGATCAAAATGTGGTAATGTAGAAGAGAAGAGATGGTATACCTTGCGTCCATGTATTGTCGAAGATCGATGATCTCTTTGAAAGCAACATGACCATTTAACTTACTTAGCCTACCTCGGAGATCTTGGCTGAATCGTTTTAGATGAATAGTTAAGACAGGTGGGGCTTTGTTTATAAGCACTCTCTTAGTTGCATCTCTCTTTACTGTTATCACTTTCTCAGAATCTTCATCTTGAGTTTCTTCCGATTCATTGTCATTAGCTGAGTGAGAACTCATAGCTTCTTTTCCATTCGAGTTATGATCCTTGACACTCAAAGTATCACTTGGATCTTGCTTCGTAGCCAAAACAACAGTTTCTCCATCTTGCTTTGTAGCCAAAACAACAGTTTCTCCAGAAACTACCTTTTCGTTTTCATTTTCATTCACCCATCCGTTGCTTGATATCGATTCATCTGTTTTGGATTTTTGCTTCTCTCTCAACCGTTGTAGTTTCAGGTTCTTTGAACAATTCTCGCAATGCCAAGCATTATCATCAGACAAAATCTCAGGCTTTGTGTAATGAGCCAAACACCTCTCAACAGAGACCGGGGAATCTGAATCATCGATTTCTTCAGGATCAGACTCGCTGCTGAACGCCATAAAACCAACTCCCGAAGCTTCAGCTTTAGAAGGAGGTCCGAAGACAGGTCCTTCAGTTTCGGGCTCATCAAATAAACCACCAAAATCAACAAAATCGTTGTTCTGTGGTTCATGATCACCAGTAACACATGAAGATGAAGCCTCACCTTCGCATTCCACAGCTGTTTTGTCATTAGTACAGGTTATGTGTTCTTTGTATGGCATGTACAGAACTTGAGAATCTGCAACCACCATGGGAAGCTCTTCCTCATCCCAAGGATTCACAGAGGACGAACTTTCCCATATACCAGGATCCCCACCAATGCAAGTAGGTTGGTTGATTTCTGCAGAGATACCGCTTGTAGCTGTGCATTCATCAGACTGCGTTGCTTGTACATCTTTTTCATCCAAGATGGTTTCTGCCTCTGCAAATTCGTCACTATCTTGCATCAGCTTCTCTGCGTTACCTTCCAAAGTCTGATCACCGGATGGAACGGAGGTATTGGCAGAAATACTTGGACCAGGAACAATTTGATTAGCCTCAGTTGTTGGGACTTCATCACTGACATTATCTTGCATATCCAAATTCGTCTCATCTCCAGAGGTTTCTGGTCCAACAAGATCCAACCAGAAGCTATCGAAAACAGTATCACTTTGTGTTACACTTTCTGAGGTCTGCTTATTGTCAAGTGTTATAACCGAAGAAGTCTCTGAATCCAGAACATTATCAGTGGGTGCAGAAATGGAACATGATGTATCCGAATCAGCTGTGGCAACCAAAGCTTTTTCCGGAGGGTTCAGTTCCGACAGAGCCTTAGTTGGAAGAACTTTTGAAACCTTACTTACCTTTGACACATTCTTAGGGACTCGTTTTGGTGGAAGCTTAGCCTTCTTTCCTCGAGCAACAGTTTGCAGCTTTTTAGGAGGGGTTTTCTTGAACGGAACAGGCAAGGAGAGATCCAAAAATGGCTCATAGACTTTTGAGGAATGCCCGCATTCCATACAAGAAACAATGCTCGAAGTTTCGCCTCCAAATACAGAATCTATGAGAGTAGATTTAGATTTATCATCATTATCAGAAACACCACGCTTTTTTCTCAAGGCTGCTTCTTCGGTGCTCAACGAATCTAGCAAACATCGAAGCAACTCGTGGCTGTCATGCTGATCATAACCCCTAAACTGGGGTGCCTTAGTACAGAAAGACCCAAAAAAGACTCTAGGATTTATCACACTCTTCAAGCCAGCCTCTGGTTTCGTTTCAGTAAATAATTTCTTCAAGGAACAAGCAAGAGGTCCACCGATACCGGACACATCCTCCTTCAAGAAGTGATTGCGTAACCGATCCAAAGAAAGAAGATTCTGCATTATCGAGTTAAAGAAACATGTGTTCCCAAGGTTAACTAAACCTCGCACAGCATAACCATCTCTTGCTTCTACACCACTGGTCACAGCACCTTCTAATTTGACACCACTGGTGATGCTGCCACTTGCTGAGCACTGCTCTTCGGTATCAGATAAAGCTGAATTGTTCAAAGATCTTCCTTTAATCAATTTAACAACCTCCGACAACACATCTTTCTTCTCACCATTCTCTTCTTTTTCAGCAGGAAGAAGCGACTGGCACGGAAAACACCATCTTAACTGAGGATTTTCCCATTGAATAACCAATCGGTGATGCGTCACTCTTTTATGCCTCATAACATGACTCTGAGCTCCAGTAGGCAATCCAACACCTCCACAAACATAATAGCCACATTCCAAACAAACCCAAATAGCTTTTCTGTCAGATTTCGGGTCAGAAGAAGCAAATGCATGTTTCCCCTTCGCTTTAGCTCCTCTCTTGTCATGCACCCCTTCCTTACATTCCTGACACTTAATCTGCCGCGAAGACTTAATCTTATCCAACACTTTTTCCAAATTAAGACCCTTATTGAAATGCACACAAGCTTGTTTCTCCTTGACTACTTTAACAACAACCTCAGCTACTTCCCCAGCTTCACTAGTCTGTTCAGCGACCTTCTTCGCGAGCGTCATGTTCAGATCCTCCTTTGGTGGAGTTCGAGCCTTCTTCTTTGCTTTCTTCCCCATCAGTTACTATCCATAACATAGTGAAATTCAAAGCCAGAAAAAGGAGAGTCAGTGATTAAAATTGTTACTGGCTGAAGAAAACACATGAAGCAATCAAGTGCAGACCAATAGATAAACCTTGGAAATATCACCAATACACAAACAAAGACAACAAAAAACTAATCTACAATCATGGAACAATGTAGTGTAAGATTCAAAATCAATACCTAGCTTCAAAACAAACCTACACATCTCAATTCCATTATTCAAAGACTCATAAAAGTTGAGAACTTTTTCACCAACTAAGAATTTCCAGGATTCTAATAACAAACCCACAAAGAAATGATCCAACTTTTGTAATAACTAACAATCAAAGATCCAGTAACTCAACGAACTAGATTGATATCTTATCACTATCGCAAAATCAGAAACAATAAAACCAAGTAGCTCAAAACAAAAAGCAGAATCCAGAGATTTTACCCAGAAAAACCCAGAAGGAGAAGAACCAAACCAAATAGTTTGCTTACAATTCTTCTTCACAGGATTGAAGAAGAACCGACACTCGAAGAATTGGGATCTACCTTAATCATTTGGTTTCTAGTTTTCTACAGAGTAAGCAAAGAGATGGTATCAGAGTGCTTGGATGTTGCTGCAGCCGTCAAAGGGAGACAGAGAGTCGACGAAGAGAGTATCTCAAGAAGAAATCGCTCCGGAACAAGGGCAGACAAAAAAAGTGTACACAAAAGGGTAACATTGGCTACCAAATTCGCTAAACCAATTGTTTGATTGGTTCTTACTAAACCGGTCTGTAATTATCCGGTTTGAGATTGCTCGATTACACGCGCTTGATAGCTCGGATTTACGACGACGTGTTTTTACGACTTTGCTTGGATTTGTTACCATTTTGAAATTAATATTACTATTTTTTGGGTCAAATATTAAAAATTACAAAATTTTCTTTTTGGCTATAGCCTTGATCATTACATAATCATGTAATTGAGATTGGTAATATAAACCAGAGATAATTAGCTGAAAAACTATAGACTTTTACCTAATTAGGAAAATAGCAATAAAAACTTTTAAACTAAAGAAAATAACAGAGAGAAAGAGGCTATCTAACCATTTTAACCCTTCACCACCACCATTAAACCCACCATCACCACAATATCCGTCGTTGCTTTCTTCAACCCCTACATGTTATTGAATTTGTCGCCGCTTGCATCGACCACCATCTATCATCGGATCCGCCACGCATCATTATATCCGTCGTTATTTCTGGTAACCGCTACGCACCATCGAGAGAGAGAAAGAAAAAACGTCCGCCGCCGCTTACATCGTCCGCCACCCATCATCGGATCCGTCACGCATCATTAAACCCGTCATTATTTTTGGTAACCGCCACACACTACCGAGAGAGAAAGAGAAAAGGGTATTTTTGATATTTTTTATGGTTATTTTCCTAATTAGCCAAAACATTGTAACTGTCATATGCAAATTCTCTATAAACTACATACTCTTCAAAATTTATTATTTGTTTCTACGGATAAAATATTAATGTACAATCTTAAAGATCTTAAAACTCATGCAAAGTCCAAGATCGCTGGATCGAGTGGCGTTTGAGACGAAACTAAATTTACATGTTTGTGATTTTGGGCCTGGAGGATTACGGGTTTCGGTCCGAAACCTCCTGGTAATTCAAAAAAAAAAAAAATCTTAAAACTGAATCTTAAATTTTAACCATTAAAAAATAAATCCTTTAACATGAAAATCCAAGCAAAATAGTATAAGGGGAAAACTATTCAGCCTATAATTGTTATCTAAACGTTTTAACAAAAAGTTCAAGCTATATACACTTTTTAAAAATGTTTCTTTCTCCCAATCATATGTTTTACCATATCTCTATGAAAGAAACCAATAGCAGGAATAAACTAGACCATATCTCTATTTTAGTGGAGGATAATATTCATTAAAAAGATGAAAATAAAAATTCCTTAAATAAAAATAAAACATTATCTCTCCATGGAACAAAACAAGACTTAGCATTCCAAAGGAAGACCAACAAAATGCTTAAACCTGCCTTGTGGCAAAAGAAATCAAAAGAAAGAAAAAAAGAAAACCACAATACTAAAAGACCAAAAGAGATTGTCTTGTGCCACAAGTAACATTTCTCAAACCCTATCCTCACTCTCAGCTCCTTACCTGTGACAACTGTAAAATGAAACAAGAGAAGAATTTTCAGTTCTGCTCAGCAGCCACCACCATGGTCTGCTCATCAGCTTTCTTAATTGGAGTTGTTTCCATCACAACATCACCGGTTTTCTCCTTAGATGGAGCCACCACTATCTCAGCCGGATTAGGGTTTAGGGTTAAACCTGAAGGATTCGGATTCAGAGTTGGCTCTTCCAATTCATGATCAGATTCACCATTCTGATCATCATGTGCCTCGCTTTCGCCTGAGCAACCGCTTGAATCACCTTCTTCGTCTTCATCTTCAACGTCTTCTATTGGAAGATCAGCTTCAGGCATACCAACATTTTGCTCTGGAAGCCTCTGTTGCAATGGAACAGCATTACTTATGAGCTGTCCCGTCCTAAGTTTCTCTCTGTAATCTTCCATTTCAGTTCGGTACCTCTCTTTGTCCTCCATTGCCTTCCCTTGGTAAACCTAGAATAGTGAGAATTCAGAACAAAACAGAAAAAAACCTATAAGGAAAAGATTTAAAAGTTTGTGAAAATGTTACATACCGATTTTTGTGGTTCATCAAGCTTGTTCCAGAGCTCACCAATCATCCTACTGATCTCTCTGTCTTTACCAGGATGTAGCGGTTTTAGCCTAGCGTGCTGCTCAGCGAAAAAGAAGTTATAGCCGCTTCTGTTAGGTTTCGGATGATTAGGATCGCGTCTTTTGATCTCTGATTTCTTTCTTCTTCTACGACGTTTTGTGACTCCTCCAGTAATCCCTTGAGGATTAGCATTGTTATTCCAAGTGTTGGGGTAAATACCTTGACTCTGTTGTGGAGTGTGAACAGGGTTTTGTGGAAGAAGCTGATATAGAACTCCTTTAAGCTGCTCTGATCCCATTGTTACAGTTACAAGGTAACCGTTTTCGAATTTTCCATCAATTACTCCCATCACATTTGAACCAGCTACAGATCCTGAAACACAATATACATCAGAAACATAAGGATTTTGCTTAGATTTGTAAGTCCTAGTTTCTTTAGTTACACTATTTGTAGTAACAAAAAGTTGAGACCTCCAGGTAATTCTGCAGAACTGATCTTTGGTTGTGGTGGAAATGTTAAAGCTTGAAGTTCTTGTGAAGGTCTTATGGCTCCTTGCATAAGTCCAGGTCTAGCGGATGGGTTCTGCAGAGAGTCTACACCAGAAATGTTTGTTACAAAACAAATAAGTGACTGAAGAAACTTTGATTTTGGCAAACACAAACCTGGAGGAATCTGGCCATTAGCTTTAAAGAAATAGATTTGCTCGTAATTGTTAAGCAGCGAGAAGTAGTATTTGCGCAGAACATATGATGCGTTTGTGGCTGTTGGAGGAAAGACAAATGTAGCAGTAACTTCTTTCCATCTTCTTTCATGAAGTATCTACAATTCAAAGATGTAGATTTTATTAAGGAGAAGAAATGAGAAATTGAAAAACAGATCATTACTAAACTATAGTATCATTTACATACCTTATTGATTCCACCGCGAGTAGTTACCTCAACGAAAAGCTTGTGCAAATCCAAATCTCTTCCTCCGATAATCGGAACCCTACAATCACAAATGCAATATGTAAGAATGGTGAAATCTATAAGCTATAATGTGTTGCAGCCATTTCCAAGCAATCACATACATTAGTAAAACATAAAACTTTTCTACTTTCAAGCTGGAAACATAACCATGAATCAATCATTATCATCAATCCAAGAGCTTAAATCTCAAAGATGGAGACTTTCTGAACACGAAATTTCTACACATAACCACTGAACATACTCTCATAAGGGAAAAGAAGAAGCTTACATGAATTTAGTACCCAAGAGAGAGTGAAGCCTTTCCAAGGAAGACATGAAAAGCCTAGGGTCAGCAACAACAGCTTCATAAGTTGCTTCAGGGGCAATGCAAATGTTGTTCATTGGCACTGACCCTTGCTTAAGACAAGAGCTTGATGCCATTCCTTCTTACAAAACCAAAATGACAACAAAAACAAAAAGGTAAGAAACTTTAAAGGTCATTTATCCTCTGTAACAACTAGGGCCTAGTAACAACCACTAAACCTTCTTCAGCATTTACTTTTCCTTCTTATTAATGAAACATAAGTCAGAGACTTTAAGACTCTACATATGTCTTACTCACAAAATATCCATTGTACCAACATCTAAAGTGTATTTAACCATAAAACATAACCACAAAAATGCTTGAAGGAACAATTATGTGATTGCAAAGTCCAAGAAATGAAACAATAAAGGCTTCATGAATTCTTCTCTTCCTTCTGTTTCTTATATGCAAAACAAAAACTGAATAGACAGATTTGACAATAAATGTAAAAGAGACATGTCCTACAAAAGCAACCAAACACTTTAAGGAATCGTAACAAAGACACATCTCTTTGTCCAATCTCTCTCTCTCTGACAAAAAGAGGAATTTTTGCGCCGGCAATGTAACTTTGCCTGAGATTTTTAAAGAACGCAAACCGAGACATATCAACAAATACATTACATGCACTCTTTAATGCCCCCAACAACAACATTTCTACAAAGGAAGCCAATATAATAACCAAACAATGAATAGATTTTTGATACATGCAATAGAGAAAATGAAACAAAAGGAACCCATTTTGTGGAGGCAAAAAAACAACAAGAAGCAGCGAAAAGTAATAAGAATAAAAATAATAGAGAAGATTTATGTGAAATGTAAAAAATCTCACCTTTGCTTACCATTTACCTTTGAATATTCATAAAAATCAAAGCTTTGGTTTCTCTTTTAATGGTGAAGCAAAAGTGCATAGAGAAATAAAATGGAAGGACGCGTAATTTGATTTGATGTGTATGTATGAATGTGTAAATAAGGAACCCAGAGATAGAGAGAAAATTTATAACAGATGTGGTGGCTATAAATTAGGTCAAATATACATGTATATATATTTACCAAAGGATGAGAGAGAATTGAGTTATGAGGAAAAATGCACAATATAAGGAAAATATATTGATATTATCGAATTCAAGGAAGAAAACTATTTTCTATTTTAATTCAAAATTTAGATCTTTGAAGATATTAGCCACACAAAAATTAAAATTTCAAATCAAAATTTTGTATTTTTATGATAAATATAGTTCAGTGAGTTTTATTCAAACCAAAAAATTTCTATTTTTAATATAAAGATGATGAAACTTTTGTGTTTGTTTTTATCCGTTATTTTTGAGTGGTGCGGGATGATTAACATTATAAATTGAATGAACGGTTTCGCCAAATAAGTTAAGAAACAATAAGAAAATTTACATCTAAATATATACATATTTATTTATAATGTATCTCATTTCCCAAATTCGAATCCGATGTTATTGAGTTTTTTTAGTAATAACGATTTATTCTTTTTTTTCTTGATTATTATGATTTGAGATTTATATATTTAAAACATGCTAAACATAAATTGCCTATAATTTTCTTTTATGGTTCAATTGACATTATATGGCAAAAAGAAAAAGAAAAAAGAAAACTAGTGCTAATGGTATTTCATGTACTATTGAGTTGGATAAATTATGTGAGAATATTCAACACTTTGTAGGTATAAAATTAGTACTTTACTAACAGCTTTTTGAAATCTAAAATAATATAAATATATATTTTCTATGATATAAGATATGTATATATAATTTTTTGTATAAAATGGGAAATAAAAAAGAAGAAATGAGTGAAGAAAGGAGTAACGTTCGAACAACATTTTCCCTTTTTCACTATATACTGATAAAATATATTAATTACAGCTCATGTGAATTTCATTTTTCAATATATGGGAATAAATAATTATATACACTGAATATCTTTCTACAAGCACGTGTAATGTAACCGTATAATTTCAAAAAAAAAGTGATTCCATATATCGAGATATCATTTTGTTTATGTTGCCACAAATACTTAGTATTTTAGACGTTCAAAGTTTGACTTGGCATATTTTGGTATTTCGTTTACTAGTTGAACATATTCAACCATATAGGTAAGAATGGGTAACACCATATATATACACTATAACAAAATTTGTTTTGTTTTCTTTGAATTTAGCTGTAAATATTTTTCTTAGTTTTCAACTAAATGTTAGCTTTTCATTTTAACTGATTTCTGTTAACCCCACTAAATTTCACAGGGTTTTGGCTTATGAATCTCAATTTGAATATTTGTGTGTGTGTGTGTTAATTTTAGTATATACAATCTTAACTACTACTACTGATATATACAAGTTTTCAACTACAAGTGAAGATAATCTTAGAATTATATATTATTACTTTTTCAAAAATATCTATCTTATTAGTATATGGAAGATCTCATCATATACATAAGAATGATTCAATTTGGAAAAGATTCACTATCTCAACAATTTAAAACTATCAAACCCAATCTTAGATACTACATTCAAGCTCAAAATTCAATTCTTAGATAGAGTACAATATTGGATATGAATCATGGTATTTGACAACAAGTTTAGCTTTACAAAAAAAGTTTAAATATTGTTAGAATTTTATGGAAAAGATTTAAATCTTCTTATATTAGTGCTATATTGCACTAAATATTAACATACATTTCTAATCTATTTTCATTAACGAGATATTCACATTAACAATTTATAATCGATTAATCTGGATGTTGTTATACGACTTTTTCAATGAAATTTCAAAAACTTTATAAGAGAAAATGTATATGTTCACTCTAAATGTCACTGCGGTAATACTAGTCTAAAATCACAGAGTCGAAATCCAAACCTAGAAAAATAAATGTACATTTTCACAGTTTTCTTCTTCTTTGATTTGTTGTTAGAAAAGTTTCACGAAACGGTAATTAAGAAAAGGAATTGTACACACCAAACCTACTAAATAATCATAGTTGATATCAAACGAACAAATTGATAACACAAAAGTACACTGTGAGTAATTTTAGTCAGTGCACAAAAACCGCAAAAATGTGTAATAGAGAATTCATAAAATCCATTTACGAAGGGATGACTTGTGATCCAAGCTTTCTCCATTATCAAATTCCCGACCTAGCATCAAAACGTAAGAAATGGCTTAAAATTAAATATTCAACATATATCTACGTATGCATGTATACATAAACTTATAAAAACTTCAAGAAGAGTGAAGATCCATGGAAGCTCTTCTCCAACCTCGCCTCTCTGAAGAAACCCTAACCTAAAACACACGGCAAAACAATAAAAGGCCTTAGTAAAAGCTATTACATAATGCAAGCAAACTTCTTAATTTCAGTTAACCTTTGATGATAATGGAGGCAGAGATGCTCGTCTAGTAAGCTCTTCTCTTTCCTCTTGAACAACTTTTAATCTTTCTCTCAACAATTCCACTTCATTCTCAATCTTTAACCTCTCATAATCAACCGCAGACATCGATTTCCGCCTTGAACCCGAAGAGCTTAGCGATTTTCTTCGTGGACGACATAATGGAGGAAGCTTTCGAGCTATCCCCGAGACAATGATACTATTCTCCTGCATTGATTCATCAGGTTTACTATCTAGACTCTTCTTCTTATTACCAATCTTCTCTGTTTCGTCCTTCACCATATAAACATCACGCACGCGCGAATACGCAACTTCTGAATCTGATTTATACAAATCTCTGTTTTTACCTCTGTTTTCTCCTTCTCTATAAGGCATATCAAGAACCGTTTCTTGAACAAGCAAAGCTCTTTTCTCTTGAGAATCTTGAATTTCTTGATGTCCTTGTTTCACATTCTTTTCGGTACTCTCTGGAAGATTCTGCTCTCTAGTTAAAGAGTATTCCAATTCGTCTGCCTCAACGAGTAACTGTCTATAAGCTTCAACTTCTTTCTCCAAGAAATGTTTTTCTCTCTCACGCCGTATCAAAATGTCTTTGAGTATGACCATTTCTTCGTCATCGAATGTTGATTTTTCTTCAACCATTCTCTTGAACTGCATTGCTTCCATTTCTACCGCGGCTTTCTCATCTTGCAGCCTATGTATCATCGCCATTGCTTCATCCGCTGCTGATGCTGCCGCGTTTCTTTCTTTGTCGAGTTCAACACAAACCGCTGCTCGAGCAGCTCTCTCTTCTTTCAATGATTCTTGTAATGCTTTAACAGAGTTTTCCTCTGCATTTCCGGCAAAAGATTGGTCTACTGATGAAGTAATGGATACAGTTTTTTCAAGTTCAGGCCAATGAGACTGATTGATCCCATCTCCTGTCTTTACACAATCTGCAATATCTCAAACCTTGTTATCCGAGGATCTATATTGCGTAAACGAAAAAAATGTATAATCTTGAAAGCTGAAAAAGATAAACACACATTCAAGAAGACCACTCGAATTTATAACTAAAATCACAATCCGAAAAAGACTATAGATAAGCTTACCTTTGCGGTCATCATTGGAAAATCTTTCATCCTTAACTTTGGTAAATACATCATAAGGTTGCATCAAAGGGGCCTTTACGGTCTCATCGAAAGCTTCTGATGAAGACACCGATCTTAGGCTTACACAATCCGCACGGCCTCTCCTATGGTTCTTAAGACCATTTCTTGATCTTCGAGTAACAAAACGCTTACCTTTCATACCTTGAACGTTCATTAGATTAAATCCACCAAGACCCTTATTCTGTTCTTCTCTTGATACATTTTCCTCTGTTTCATCTTTTACTCTAGCATTACTTATATCACCATTGTTCTTTCTCACCAGCTTCAACTCGACAAATTTGTTCGAATCATCGTCACTAGTAATCGAACCAAAGGGAATTTTACTTTTTATGGATTGATCCACGGCTGAAATTCTCTCTGTTGCACAATTTACTAGATCTCCTTGAAGGCATTTCTTCATGTTTGCATCATCAAAACGTCCATTGTGAAATCTTGGAAGAGAAAAACCAAGAAACCCTAGAAATCTCAAGGTGAGATGGATAAAAAGAGATGTACATAGAAGTAAATAAGCTATGGAGAGATTCAGAAATGCGCCTATGAGAGCAGTGAAATTCCAATTGTGCGTATCAAAACAAGGCATTTTTGTTCTAAATTGATAGTTTCTTTAGCTTCAAGTAATATCTGTTCATCAAATCAATGTTTTTTCAGATAATCTAAGAGAGGAAAAATCCAGAAACATTGGTTATCTGTTTGAATATTATTAATCATCCCTTTTCAGATTCATGCCTCAATTTTCTAAACATAACGGCTAAAACGGGAATTTTTATTCTTTGTAATAAAAAAACATTACTATAATTCCAGCAAATTGATCTGAACCACATGTTAAGTAGAAAAATGACTATTTTTGAACATCTTAATTGATAAATCGAATCAAAATGTGGATTTCACCTAAAGATGAGGTCTAACATTCGTCAAGTGGCAGGTAACGTAGATCGCAAGACAGTGTATGATAAGATAAATGCGAGCGTTAGGGTTCACAAATGGATATATCAATTAGAAAAGCATATACGTATATGTGATTTATTTTAAAACTACAGAGAAAATTATACAGTTTCGAGAAAACTCATATAGAATATACATTAATCATCATCAAGAAATGATGTGGTACTTGTCACCATGTCTGGCGAGGAAATAACGGTTCAGCATCTAACCACGAAGTTGAATCAGCATTGTCTTGAAACATCGAAGAAGTAGTAACACTTACGTTGTTGCATGATTCTACGCCAATGTTAATCTCCACAGCTGCTTCCTCTAGGTCGTTTTCGATAGTATGAACATTCGACTCCCAATCTCCAGTTGGCGAACGAATTCTCTCTAGTTCCATCGACACTTCTCTCATACTTGGTCGTTTCTTTCCATTAAGATTCAGACACCTCCTTGCAAGTTGTGCAGCCGCCATGACTTGCTCTGGTTTGCAATCATCTTTGATTCGCTTGTCAATAATGTCCTCGAGTCTGTTGTCTTTCATTGCAAGAATGAAAAAAGTTGCCAATGTTCTGTTTTCTTGAAACCGCACAAAGGAGATTGGTTTTTCGCCGGTGATGAGCTCGACTAGCACTACTCCGAAGCTGTAGACATCGCTCTTGTCGGTGAATTGGCTAGACTGGAAGTACTCTGGATCTACGTATCCAACCGTACCTGAAACTACCGTAGTTAGGTGGGTATGATCGACCGTTATTGATCTTGAAGTGCCGAAATCAGAAACCTTGGCTCTGTATTTCTCATCCAACATTATGTTTGTTGTTTTGATGTCTCTGTGATATATGGGGGACGAGGCTGCCGAGTGAAGGTATGAAAGAGCTCCAGAAATATCTATGGCCATGCGCAAACGTACTTCCCAAGTAGTCATTGTGTAATCATCAAACTCGTCGTGAAGATGCTCGAAAAGGTTACCATTGGAAATATACTCGTAAACGAGAAGAGGAACTTCTGTCTCAAGGCAACAACCTATAAGTTTCACAATGTTTCTATGGTTGATTTGGGATAGAATGACAACCTCGTTGATGAATTCTTCCAGCTTGTCTTCGTCCACAACTTTGGACCTTTTCACTGCTACGATTTGACCATTTACAAGCATTCCCTTGTACACGGTACCTTGACCACCTTGTCCGAGCACTCTGTTTGAGCTGAAGTTTTCAGTAGCTTTCTCGAGCTCTTTCGAATTGAATACTATTGTCTTCTCGATGCTGCCTTCCTTTGAAGTCAACTGTTGTTTTAACAATAAACCTCCGTTACGTTTGAAGAATTTGTTTTTACGGTTGATCTTCCTTCGCCTCTTAATAAATTTGTATAACCAAAAAGTTACACCAAAAAGAATCAACACGCCAAAACCTACACATAACCCTGCAAACCCACACACACACACACAAAATAAAATGAAAAGCGTACTAATATGAGGTATGAATTTGTAAAGATTTTACCTATAGTAATCGGCAATGTCTTATCCTTCTTGTGTACACAGTTATAGCCTCCTCGAAGATTCACACAAGTTAGTCCAGTTTCACTACAATAACCCTTGTCGAGGCACTCATCAATATCTATATGAAAAACATCATGAAAATGTAATTAGATGATGGTTTCTTATGTTTTACTTTGACTACTATCACCCATATACGAAACACTTTAAAAAGTAATTACTAACCTTTACATCCACCCAAAATATAAGGGTTACCCCTGTAACCACTGGTACATCCACAACCTATACCGGTGATCAGATAGTTAATATCGCATGCGCAAGGAGCAATGGTAGAGCCGTATTTGATCCTGTCCGCAGTATCTCTGCATCCCAAGGGTTTGATAAACGAGAGATTCGTCATGGGAATCACCCAACGTAGTTGGAGTATAACATATTGCCTATCGTAAAACCATTGCGGATTGGGGTTGATGTAATTTTTGACTTGGCGAAATTCGTCAGTTAAGAAGGCTACTCTACACCCTCTTCCTCTTGTTCTGTTTGTAGGGTAGTCCTCTATACTAACACCGATAATACTTCCAACCTCACTAGGTTGGTCTGCTTGGCAACATTTGTTACCATTGCAGCCTTGACTATCTCCTTTCTTTCTTGGTTCACAAGTCGTGATGCATCCCACCAATCTTGGCTCAAGATGAGTCAACGTGGCCTTGTTGTTGCAGCCAAGAGCTATGAGGGTGTTGGAAGCGCCAATGGTAAAAGGTGTGCCTGTAAAATTTAAAGGCTCACCAAATTTGATTTCGTCGCTGTTGTTGGAACACCCCATGGAGGTTATTTTGGTTTTGATGCGAAGTGACCCATACGGCTTGTCCACGTATAGGTCACTAACTTCAGTCGGAAGATTGATTCCCACAACATCTTTGTTGATCTTGGGTAGATAAGGGATGGGCTCTCCGGAAGTAGAATTGTTGCATTGAATCTCAAACCATCCATTGAGATAGCAACCTTTTCCGATCCCAAAAGGATACGGTATCTTTGTGAGATTTCCACAGCGTTGGTTTGGACAGTACGAAGCAGTGAGATGTGTTGAATCAAGGATCAACACAAGAAGTAGAGAGAGGTGTGTCCAGAGTAGTAGACACCTCATATTTTTTTCTCTCTCTCTCTCCTTAATCTTACTTTTTGTTTGGTTTTGTTTCCTTTTTTTGCTAAACAAATAAAGTCTCTAGTTTTATAGTCTTTGTGAGAGCTTGTAAGTTGTAACATCACAAACTTTGAATTATTCTCCTTCCAGTAATTACGTGCGAAAAGAAGTGTAAGCCTTTTTCAGAAAAAAACAAGGTTTAAAAGTCTCCGGATACAAGTTGAAGAAAATGGCTCTCACAAGTCGCAACTTCCTAGCAATTGCAAGATATTATCGACACTTTAGCAAAATGTAACAGTTTTGGGATTTTTTTTTATGTGGGGTTGCTTAACAACAAGATAATACGTACGTTCACATAGATGTAGGCCACGCTAGTTACTTAAAGATATACAATGTGTAGTCCATAATAACCTCAACATCAATTTTGAGATTTCTCTATACCAATACCTCATGGTCCTCGTCAATAAGCTGCTCATATTCAATTTTCCTTGGTCCAAAACTTTAGACTTTTTAATTTCTAAAATACTTAGATCGATTAGCATTTTCTTGTATCAAAAGTTGTCGTTTTTTTTTTTTCTTCATGCTCTTCCATAGCTTAAAGTCTTCTTGACATTGCCTTCCATTATTGAAGTCAATTGTTATTGAAAAAGACTACAAGTTAGACACAATTTCTAATACGACCACTTTACACTAATTCATAGTCTCATAGATTACGATATGCATATATAATACACCGTTTTCTAAGGGGGGTGTATTCAATATGAAATTTGGAGTGGTTTGTATTTAAGTGACAAATCCTCTGTTATTCAAACATGACTTTTAAAAACCCTCTTCAAATCCAGTGTTATTGAACTTGTGATTTTAAAATCTACTTTAAAATCCAGTGTTATTGGAAACGTTTTAAACAATTGATTTTAGGAGATTTGATGTGATTTTAAAGTGTTTTGGTGGGATTCTTTAGTTAAAAATGTGATAAAGCAAATCACATTGTTTTAGGTGGGATTCTATGAAATTTCAATTAAAATCACAACAATTTCACTAAATCATCCAAAATCATCTAAAAACTCAACTAAAATCAAATCACCTCAAATTTCATGTTGAATACACCCCCCTAACTTGGTTTTAAAGTCTAAATTAAATACAAGATATATCTAATATTTAAAACATTTTTTTCTGGTTAATAAAGTCTAGATTTTTCTAGATAACAGTTTAGAAGACAAGCTATTAGCAATTTCAAACACAAGGCAAATTCATTATCCAAAAAAATATTCATTATCCACAATTTTACATTTAATTTTTAAAAAATAAGACAAGAAAAAAAAAACACATTATGTGATTTTCATCACATGACCAAATGGTTCAAAGTTTAATTTACCGAATCATTTGGTTTAGTGAATAGCTAAACCATGTAGGAAAAAGGGAAAGGGAAAATGGGTAATTGTATCTACTGACCGTAATTATCTCAAAAATTCATTTCAGGATTTCCCTATGCCCTAACCTATACCTCATTGGTTGACAAAAAAACCTATATCTCATTTCGTAAACGCCTCCGCTTTGTCTCAGTCTACACAACTTTTGAACTTCCCAATCATTCTTCCCTTGTACACGGTAACATAATCAGTCATTGAAAATTTAGGGTTTATCGCATATCGATCATATGATGTGGGTTTTTAGGGTTTAGATTTAAAGCCTATGAATTCGTTTGCCTACGTAGAAAATCGAGAAATGTAATGCGGATTTAGTCTTTCATTTGCCCTTTTGGCTATGTATTGAATTGAATATGATCCAATTATAGGTTTTGTTAGAATCTGCTTGTTCTTTGTTCATTTCAATGACTAAATCAATTGATTTTTCAACTTCTTTACACAGATGGAGAATGGGACGTTATCAACATCACCACCTTACTGGGACACCGATGAGGATGATGATTGTGGTAGGTGTTTTGCAGCTAGATTTTTCATTAATATTGTCTAGTTTCTCATTTGTGTATGGCTAACTTCAAAACAAGTTTCTTCATACTTTGTACAAGTGAAAATGCTTGAACGTATGTGACTCAATGATTCAATTCATGTTTATTAATATTCTTTGTTTGGTTGTGTGCTTTGTTATAGTACTTGTTATATGATATCAGCTATTTAATTGAAAATTATTATTTTTTCCAGGCCTTAAACCCTCTGAATTATTTGGAAAACATGTATGGAAGATTGAGAAATTTTCACAAATCAACAAAAGGGAGCTTCATAGCAGTGTTTTTGAAGTTGGCGGTTACAATTGGTACATGTCATATATGTTTATGTTTCTCATCCTTATATTTTGTATCACATTAAAAACATGGTTTTCAAGGCTTTGTTTTGGTACTTTTATCTTCATTGTGTTAAAGGTATATTTTAATGTATCCACAAGGATGTGATGTTGTCAATCATATCTCTTTGTTTCTCTGTGTTTCAAAACATGATAAACTTCTTCCAGGTTAGTATTTCTGTAAACTGATCTTCATGTTCTTCTTCTTTTTTTCTATCTTTCTGGATACCTTCTCATGTAGGTTCTTTTGCTATCTTGGAGACAGGCTGGTGTCATTTCGCTCAGTTTACTATAGCTGTATTGAATAAAGATTCAAAGAAATCGAAATTTTCAGGTGACTTTTTGAGTCTTTATTTGCTTGCCTCTGTTTTAAATTATGAAGACAAGTACTGATCTCACCTCTTGCAGATACCCTGCACGAGTTTTGGAAGAAAGAGCATGATTGGGGATGGAAAAAGTTTATGGAGGTAACTAAGTTACCAGATGGCTTCATTGATGATTCTGGCTGTCTTACAATTGAAGCTCAAGTTCAAGTGATCAGGTAATGCAAGATTCACTCTATGAGTATGAAAAAATGACCACTTGGTACCATTTATGCATTGTGCATAATATCCTCATAATTTGTCCTTGCAGAGAGAGGGTGGACCGACCTTTTCGCTGCCTCCATCGTCAGTACAGGAGAGAAGTTGCTAGGGTGTATTTGTCAAACGTAGAGCAAATTAGCTGGCGTTTTGCGGAAGAGAATAGAAGCAAGATTGTGAGTTTGATAGAGGACAAGGCAAGATGGCCAAGGTACTTCACATTGCAACTTGTCTCCTTAACTCTTCCAAAAATAAGCATTTTTTTTCGTTAAAAGGAATGGATATTATCATATTCTTGGTTGCAGCTTCGGTGCTTTCTGGTTAGGGATGGACCAAAACTCTAGGTGTCGGATGTCTAGAGAGAAAATGGACGTCGTCCTAAAAGGAGTAGTAAAACAATTTTTCATAGAGAAGGAAGTTACATCCACTTTGGTGATGGATTCATTGTATAGTGGTTTAAAGGCTCTTGAAGACCAAACTAATAACAAGAAAGCTATGCCAAGACTTTTAGATGTCGCGGAATCGCCAGCTCCGATTGTTAGTGTGGAAAAAGATATGTTTGTATTAATTGATGATGTTCTTCTACTCCTAGAGAGACTTGCTCTAGAGCCATTACCCCCAAAAGAGGAGATAGTTGCTCAATACCGTACAAAGGTCGGCTCTCAAGCTTTATATAATAATATATCTTTACTTGTATTGAGAAATTTGTTTATGTTTTTCCATGCAAATCTAGGATGGAAATGAGGTCAACAACGAAGCCGCTGAGCGTAGTGAGAGACGTTTAACTGACTTAGGTAGACGAACTGTGGAGATGTTTGCTCTTGCCCATATCTTCAGGTAACAATGTTTCTATATAGTAATATTCCATTTGCTTCTTACTTGATGTGCTAATATGGTTACTTCAATATAGTAAAATAGAGGTGGCGTATCAAGAAGCTATTGCGCTGAAAAAGCAGGAAGAACTTATTCGTGAGGAAGAGGAAGCCGAACAGAGCGTCAAAAGAGGAGAAGCTGAGAGGGAGAAGGAATCTAAGAAGAAGAAACAGGTGTGATACTTTCTTCTGTTCCAAGAAACTAATATTACTCATGCTTGTCCTATACAACTTGTGGAAGGTTGATAGGTGTTTCTTTGGTTGTTGAATATTCAACAGAACAAGAGTAAAGGGAATAAAAGGTGAGTTTTGCAACACATGAAAAAGATCTCGAGGAAATCAAAATGATGAGGAAGAAAAGGTTCTTGGATAATTTCTAATACAAACTATCTTTATTAAAGACTCATTATGTGAATTTCATCATATCTAATGGTTCAAAATGTACCGAATGATTCAGTTCAGTGAATCGGTAAACCAAATTATACAATATGTGATTGTTTTTTAAACTTTAGAGAAAATTATACAATAGCTAGAAAATTTATTAAGTTGATGTCATCGAGTTCATATAGAATAATACTTATATATCCCGGAATTTATTACCATGTTTGACGAGGAAATAACGGTTCAGCATCTAACCACGAAGATGAAGCAGCATTGTCTTGAAACATTGCAGGAGCAGTAACACCAACATTGTGGCACGATTCGACGCCAATGATCAACTCCGCAGCGACTTCTTCTTGGTTGTTTTCGATAATCTGAACATGCGACTGTGAATCTCCAATAGGCGAACGAATTCTCTCTAGTTCCATCGACACTTCTCTCATACTTGGTCGTTTCTTTCCATTAAGATTCAGACACCTCCTTGCAAGTTGTGCAGCCGCCATGACTTGCTCTGGTTTGCAATCATCTTTGATTCGCTTGTCAATAATGTCCTCGAGTCTGTTGTCTTTCATTGCAAGAATGAAAAAAGTTGCCAATGTTCTGTTTTCTTGAAACCGCACAAAGGAGATTGGTTTTTCGCCGGTGATGAGCTCGACTAGCACTACTCCGAAGCTGTAGACATCGCTCTTGTCGGTGAATTGGCTAGACTGGAAGTACTCTGGATCTACGTATCCAACCGTACCTGAAACTACCGTAGTTAGGTGGGTATGATCGACCGTTATTGATCTTGAAGTGCCGAAATCAGAAACCTTGGCTCTGTATTTCTCATCCAACATTATGTTTGTTGTTTTGATGTCTCTGTGATATATGGGGGACGAGGCTGCCGAGTGAAGGTATGAAAGAGCTCCAGAAATATCTATGGCCATGCGCAAACGTACTTCCCAAGTAGTCATTGTGTAATCATCAAACTCGTCGTGAAGATGCTCGAAAAGGTTACCATTGGAAATATACTCGTAAACGAGAAGAGGAACTTCTGTCTCAAGGCAACAACCTATAAGTTTCACGATGTTTCTGTGGTTGATTTGCGATAAAATAACGACCTCGTTGATGAACTCTTCCAGCTTGTCTTCATCCACAAGTTTAGACTTTTTTATTGCAACTATTCGTCCATCTAAGAGCATTCCTTTGTATACCGTACCTTGACCACCTTGTCCAAGCACTCTGTTTAAACTGAAGTTTTCAGTAGCTTTCTCCAATTCTTTTGAATCAAACACTTTTGTCTTCTCGATGTTGCCTTCCGTTGGAGTCAACTGTTGTTTCAACAACAAACCTCCATTACGTTTGAAGAATTTTTTTTTGCGCTTGATCTTCCTTCGCTTTTTAATAAATTTGTATAACCACAAAGTTACACCAAAAAGAATCAACACGCCAAAACCTGCACATAGCCCTGCAACTCCACAAGAAAAATTATGAATACACAATAGCTGATGCATGAATTTGGATAGAAATTGGGTTATTTTTACCTATAGTAACTGGCAAAGTCTTGTCCTTCTTGTGTACACAACGAAAGCTTCCTGGAGTATTCACACAAGTGCCTCCATACCCGAGACTACAGAATGTTGAAGCACCCATGAGGCACTCATCAATATCTAAGAGAAAAAATATCATGAAAATGTAATTAGATGGTTATACTACTACCACCCATGATTGATTGTTGCCACACATATAGGACTTGTTAGCTTACAAGATATTTAAATTACAAAAAGGAAAAAGGAAACAATTATACTAACCTTTACATCCACCCAAAATATATGGGTTACCTGTGTAACCACTGCCACATACACAACCTATACTGATAATTCGATCGTTTGATTTATAGCATGTGCAAGAATCTTGGATATTGTAGTTCCTTGTCATATTGAGATGACCATCTACGCATCCCAAGGACTTGATAAACGAGAGATTGGTCATAGGAATCGCCCACCGTAATTGGAGTATAACATATTGCCTATCGTAAAACCATTGCGGCTCATGTAATTCGGTATGAGGGTACACTTGTGAATCATATTCGTCTGTCAAGAAGGCTACTCCACACTCTTTTTTACTTCTTATGTTACTAGAGATATCCTCCATATCAATACCCACGATCTCTCCAATCCCACTAGGTGGATCTGCGTGGCAGCATTTGTAACCATTGCAGCTTGTAAAATCTCTTTTCTTTCTTGGGTCACAAGTTGCGATGCATCCCACCAATCTTGGCTCAAGATGTGTCAACGTGGCCTTGTAGTTGCAGCCAATGGCTTGGAAGATGTTGGAACGGCCAATGGTAAACGGGGTGCCTGTAAAATTCAACGGCTCGCCAAATTTGATTC